>AP027110.1:50106864-51306864 GCA_028142955.1 Pinctada fucata | reverse complement strand
GGATCTCAAATGAATTTTCATTTCATGCGATGTATTATAAAACGAGTTGTGTGTTTTATTTCCCCGAGCTTTGGCGAGGGGATATAAATTGCACAACGAGTTTCATAATAAATTGTATGAAATGAAAATTCATCAGAGAATCTTATTTACTTCTAGCGTGAAATCAACGATTCTAGGAGCTAGAGGCGAACCACGTTATGACCCAGAAATCGTCTGCTATACTATGAGAAGTAGTTCCCCATCGTACTCTGTGCGTAAAGAGAAAAAAATCAATTTTGTTTAGTACTTTAATACAATAATTATTTCAACAACAACAATTCTAGTCATTGATATTGAATTTGCATCTTAAATAATTTAACATATGACCAATATTTGAAAGGTCACACTTGTCACAGTGTAGGTGATGAGGCTCCAAACTTGACCAATCACATTCAAGCAGAGCGATATCAATGTAGCGTGTTATCATAACATTTGATTATGAAATGGCTTTATGAAACTGCATAACGGGTGTACCATGTGATAAATACGTATACAAGATGAACTTTTCAAATAATAGCATAATGTACATAACTATACATTGTTGTATATACGTGTAACGTCAAGTATAGATACCAGTGTTACATACCCGTAACAATATACATATTATGACATTTATTCGATATATCTATTTGGACCACATGCAGTTGTCTGTTTTATTATTGTTTTCTGAAATCGTGTTCTTCTAAGTAAAGGGGTAACGTTGAAATTCAGGTCACCGCGGCTTCAGTTTGCAGGTTAATACAGCCGGCGCGGCATCTTTCTTTAGTTCTAATGCATTGTTCAGCCACGAGCGTTTTCATGAAAATGAAAAGAAAACGTTCCTTTCAATAGTATCTTATGGAAGTAATTTGGTTGTGCATATACATGTATACAAGTATGAGTGTGTCGATTCGTACTGGAATTCATTCCTTTTAGGAAGAAAGGGCGACAAAGCTTTTTAAACAAAATTCAAACAGTTCCCGTGTTTAAGGAGGAATCGAAGATGATGTTTTTCCACATCCTAGGTAAAGACAGTAAATCTTAACTGTTTAAAAAATATTTGATACACTGATTGATTTATAAAATAGATTAATCTTTATGAGGTATGAAAAAATCCCGACGCCATTTGAAGAAGTTATGCCACTTTCAAAAAATTTGGACTTCAGCGTTTTTATCAATAAGCAAACAACGATGTCATCTTGACGTTATCGAGGGAATATGACGTTAAAACGCTCTCACTCAAAATACCGTAAAACCATGAACACCAAACGCATCGATCCTATTGAAACTTTGCTAATATAAAATTGAAAATCATATCTTTATCACCGTGTATTCGTTAACAAATTTACTTTACATGAAAGCGGATGTCATTTTGTTGAAAATTGACGACTTTAGATAAATAATATTGAAAATGTAAAGCCTTGTGATATTTTAATCCTAAATTCCATTTTTTTCTCATTTCATCATATAATCATCCCTGGACGTTGTTGATCTTTTTATTAGTTTTTGAAAAAGATTCATCCACAGGATTCTTAATAATCAACTATCAATTACAGTCAATTGACTCAAAATTGGCATTTTTGAGCGGCAATGCCATCTTTTATTCCAGTTTCCTTCCTTTGTTTGAAACACATTTTTTCATCTTTTCAATATGGAAGTGCAATACCTTTATGAAGATTAACGGAGTTGAATTAAGATTAATTTCCAATAGATTTACATAAATCAGAATGATAAACAAAATATGACGTCATCAAGGAATCAACGCATACGTTTATAAATGCATATTTCTAAGTCTCATAGAAAATTTCTCTGTGGATAGAGTGAAATATAAGTTTGCATATTCAAAGGGCAGCCAAGAAAAAAATAAAATAATTTCAGAAATTTTGAGAAAAATTGAATTTGGCGTACAAGCGTTCAACACCTCCTTACGTTCTGTCAGCAAGGCTACGAGCAAATCAGCTGTCTTTTAATGGACATCCGCAATTTTTTACTATGAAAAACAAAGATTATAAGATCCAGCGGTATGGCAATATGGAAGAATGTTGCTGCACATAAATTTATAATCTCTATGAATTTACTATTGTCGGTAAAAAACTTTGACGCTCCTACATGTAAGAGCATAAGGAGGCGTGCAAATGAAAACCCTACAAGCGCCGCATGAGGGAGTTCCACTACAATGGACGTCACCATGATCCACAATGCAATTTTATTGATAAGGTTCATTTTTCTGTTATTTTTTACATTTATCTCGTTTTTGACGGGATCGGAAATAATCTTCGATTGTTGTCTCCGCAATTTTAAGACAAAAACCAAATTTAGAATAATAAGAACGAATATTAAAACAAATATTGCCGCAAGATGAAAGATCGTAACAAGGGTCTGATGGTTGGCCACGTTGGACTTTACAATTCTGCTCTTTTCCATGGAACATACATCATAAATTGCCGTTTGTCCCTTCCCCCAAACGTCATCAACATATCGCGTCTTCATTACAAACGTATCAGTGAAGTGGACAACACAACCAACGGCGGCGGTGAAGAAAGTGATCGAAGCAATATAAAACGTGATCCGGACCTTTGAAAACCAGATCTTACATTGAAACGGATAATACACACTGCATAGCCTGTTCAGACCCAAAAGGATTTTCAAGAGCAGGTTTGAGACGTGGAAAATTTTACCTAAAACGTCGAAAGCGAGCAAAATTATAAAGCAAGACGGATACGGGACAGGTGCCTTGTTATTCGCGATGAAGTGGAAGGGAAACAGAACTGAGGTACCTATTAACAACGGTATTAAATTGATAAAGGTATTGGTCATTAGAATAACCTGCACGGTGCCCAGGAGCTTCCCTCTAACGAATACAACCAGCATACAAATAAAAAACGATGCATATACAACAGACAGAACTGTCAACAAATATCCGAAGAAATCTCCAAAAATGTCATTTCGCACCGTGAGCATAGTCCGGTAGAGATCTAGACTCTTCTGATCACCCGCTAGTTTAGCTTTGAACCAGTTGTTGTAGATGTTTACTAGGTTTTCTGTGTAGTTTTTGACCGGCATGTCCGCTCCTTTTCCGTCAGCATTTAAGCAACTGTGAACTGAAAACAGAATAAAAACAGAGCGTTACAGAACGACATCTAACATTAGTTAATGTTAATTTCAAAATAATTTATTGTGAATGAAAATGGAAAACTTCTTTATCGCAGTTATAATGTACAAGAATTAACATTACATAGAAATTATAACCACCTTTACCTAAGAATTCAACGTTTTCGTTATTGCTAGAAAAAGAAAGGATGCAAAGAAATTTAAACCCTGATACCGATGCAAAAAGAAGTCGTTAAAGGACCGACACCACCAAATCTTGAACTTATTACTTTAGATTAAAAAGTACCGTATTACCAGAAATTTCCTCGAGAAACTAATTTTCGCTATTCGCGAGTGATTTGGAATCGCGAAAAAATTATTCTCGCAATTAATTGTATTAGGTAAGGTATAACATAAATATGCATATCAGTGACAATTTGATCCTATTGTACATATGCCATTATGTTCTTCACAAATCCTGATTAAACATAAAAAAGAGTTAATCGAGTGTATGATAGAAATAACTAAAACTTCAATAATGAAAGGTAAACCAAAGTGAAATTAAAAGTACATATTTGTTTGTAATTTAGGAATCGCGAAAAAATATACTCGCGAAATCGAAGACACCCTATTTTACCAAACAAATCGTTAAATTTGATTATCGCCAAAATTTTGGTTTTACGGTATAAGAAGGTTTCCGTCCATCTAAATACTTTATCATTATTATCATTATTATTTTAATTTTTTTTAAAAATATTTCCCATATTCGTTCTCTAAAGATTTTCTATCGATATGTACTATAGAACGCGCTTGGTGATTATTTTCTAACACATTGCCTCTTAGATATGTAGTATTGATTTTCTGAAAACTAATGTAGCAACAAATCTTGTTGTTTTCAAAAATGAAAACATGTAAGGATAGACAAAAAATACCTTATATTTGATAGATACCTTACTTTTAATGAATTCGTTGCATTGTTACTTTAAAACTCCTGAATTTTGATTCTGTGGCATGTACATGATAAGAAAACTGAAATAAAATTAAAGAATCATGTAATGTCATTGAATAAGGCAATAATAAGTCAGACTACCTCTTCGTCTGAGCTTTTAATTAAAAAAAATTGTTACTTCTTTTCACATATTTTCATTAGATACAGTAAAAATACAATCATGTACAATTTTATCGAAAATCGAATCCTAAAATTGAGGATTAAGCTTAGAGTGAATTGAAAAAAAAGATGGTCAATGATAGATAAATACTTACATAATATTATGTGACGTTAGAAATGCATGTGAAAATATGTAATGATCCGAAAAATGTGAATTTTAAAAGAGACTGAGAGAATTTAAGTATAAATTCCTACCGATTGATTACAATAACTTGTTCAGTTGTTTGATAAACATAGAAAGGTTTTTCATAATTTTGATGTTGCAATAAAGCAAAGGCCCTTCAAACTGTTTTTGTAATAATATTCCTTGATGTGTTCTTCACGGATTGTTTTGACCAATGCAAAATCGTAAACGAAGAGGTAATTACATTCGCCACCTATGTGTTTTGCACAAAGAGTGCAGATTCTTTCCTCTTTCGGTATACCATACCATCTTCCTGCCTCCAAAGGGATTTTAACATTACAACACCTAAATTTTGTGATGTTTTCTCTCTCATTTGGTGAAAGTTTTGTTAAATATTTCTCTAATCCGAAAGACGTCTTGAATAAGCCGTAGAATCCCCCCCTAGAAGAGAAGCTTCTATTTGGCTAAACCAGCTTTGAATGAATTTTGTTTAACAAATTTCTTTATGACTTAAGGTGGATAAGGCAATTGATTGTCTATATGTAAGTAAGTCCTATGTTATCAAAAATAGATTTAATGTAGTTAATCCATTTAAAATTGCATTGGTGGCCATGGGTTGAACTAAAACTCACCATGACTCAAATCAAAATGCTAGATTATTTATTGTTATTCATGATAAACCTATTCCAGAAGCTTATCATTCTGGTTTTGATGATAATATCAATTGATGTTTGACCTAGCTCCCCATATGTCATATAATTAGGTGTTGTTGTTCTGACTTTAATACATTTCTACAAAATCGGAGATGAAATTTCTCCTAGCGGTTTGTTAGGATAGGGAGAACAACAGTATCAAATAATCTTAATTGAAGCTCTATGGGGATAAATACCTTAGTTTCTTATATAACCTGAACAATGCCTTTTGAGTCTGATCTACCAGGAGGTTTCTATTCTTTGCAAAATTTCCATTAAAATTAAAGGTGATACCCAAGTATGAATTAAAATCCTCAATTTCCAATGTATGCTGCCCAAAAAGACGACACTGTGGTTGTTGTCTCGACTTCCTGTTACAGAAAATAACGCTTTTGTTTTTGTAAAGTTAACTTTTAATTTCCATATTTTACAGAAATCCTCGTTTTGTGGCAGGGCATTTTAGAGAAATACATGTGATTCAGCTGATAAAATAGTGTCGTCCGCACATAGAAGCACGAAAAGCTTCAAGTAACAAATTATTATATAAAGTATGTAAACGCCATTTTCACTAGTTCAAAAGTTGACGTGATACCTCTGTCAAAAGAAACCAGAAGTATACGCGCTTGACAACGCCAAAACGTCGTTATAGAAATGCTAATTCAAACCTGGGAATCTACGTTTCAAGGCATAGAAATGAAATGATAAGTAATTATTTTTTGTTGATCGAGGTACATGTATCAACACAAAACACTGAGGAAAAACTGATGCATCAAGCGCTACGCGAATGATGCAGATTTCCCTCTATGTTTTGCGTTGATACCTCGATCAACAACAGAACCATTTTGTACTTACTTGGATCTCCTCCTTTCTTTTACTTGCATTGGTTCTTTGGTTACCTCGTTACCTTCAGGAGTGAGATCTGTTTCTTCATTTGAAGGCTTTTAATGCTAGATTTCTTGCCCAATAAAGGGTAATCATACGTCATCAGATTGATAGGATATTATGTTTCTGATAGACGTTTTGGTATAACATTTCTTTTAACATTTTTTTTGCGTATTTGTACAGTCATGGAATGTCCCCGAAAGGCTCCATATACGAGAATGTTAGGAAAGGATATATCAGAAATTACCTATAATAATTGTAATTGAGCATGAGGGAAACCCAATACATGTACTTAATTTTTAGGTATTCAAATTTCTCAGGTTTTAAGGCACCAAATGTCTTTAATTCAAAAGATCACCGGGGACTATTACCGGAAAGCCGTCTATCGGTTACGAAGAAGTTATGCAGCAAAAGATAGATTCCCAGCATTGGAAAATTCTTCTGCACTTTTAATAAGATCACGACTAGACGACTCTGACTTAGTTTGTACAATCCATAATAGATTATTGCTGTCACTGAGGTCGAGAGTCATTCATTGCTTTATTCCTAAGCCAGGTTAGGTTGCCAAAAGTATAGTAAACAGTCTTGTATTGTGTGTGCAACACACAGGAATGTGTACACAGGAATGTTTTGAGTATTTAACCCTCGTCATTGAGGATCACTGACGAGGGTTAAATACCCGAAACGTGCATGTTTGGTCCATGCTGTAAATTTATCTGCTCTAAAATGATGCTAATGAATTTGAAGACGTTAAACATTTGTGTCACTTGGTGATTGTCACTGCTGGTGGACCAGAAGTCCCCGAGGGCAAATGTAGCCAAGTTCGATCAATTTCGGTTGGTCGTTTCTTCGAACGCATTTGAAAATTTCTGTGTACAAAATTTTCGCAAATTCCTAAAACCTCGGTCCTATAGCATCATATCCCAACCATCTTGCTACGTCTTTCGATATATCTAGAACATAACTTTTACAATATTTGGCCCTTTTACATTGTTTATATTGAGGATCACTACCGTACTACAGTACCCAAAAAGTGCATGTCTGTTTAACGTCTGCAAATTAATTAGCATCATTTTAGAGCAGATAAATTTACAGCATGGATCAGACATGCACATTGCGGGTATTTAACTCTCGTTAGTGATCCTCAATCTAAACAATTTAATATGGCCATAATCGGTATAAATAATTAATGTCCTAAAGACGTAGCAAGATTGCGGGGATATGATGCTATATGATTCATGTGATATGTTAAATATGATTAAACTTTACATAATGTATAAATAAATGTACAAATGTAATATGTACAAATGTAATATGTACATGTACAAGTAAATGTACAAATGTAATATCTACAAGTAAATGTACAAATGTAATATGTACAAATGTAATATGTACAAGTAAATGTACAAATGTAATATCTACAAGTAAATGTACAAATATAATATGTACAAGTAAATGCATAATGTAATATGTACAAGTAAATGTGAAAATGCAATATTTACAAGTAAATGTACACGAGGATGAGGAAGTTAGTAATGTTGTTAAACTTTTGCCCGATCCCATTTCGTTTTCGAAATAAAATATATTTAACTAAACTATTTAAACTAATATGTACAAGTAAATGTACCAATGTAATATGTACAAGTAAATGTACAAATGTAATGTGTACAAGTAAACGTACAAATGTAACATGTATAAGTAAATGTACAAAGGTAATATGTACAAGTAAATATGCAAATGTAATATGTACAAGTAACTGTTTAAATGTAATATGTATTAGTAAATGTACAAATGTAATATGTATTAGTAAATGTACAAATGTAATATGTTCAAGTAACTGTACAAATGTAATATGTATTAGTAAATGTACAAATGTAATATGTATTAGTAAATGTACAAATGTAATATGTATTAGTAAATGTACAAATGTAATATGTATTAGTAACTGTACAAATGTTATATGTATAAGTAAATGTACAAATGTAATATGTACAAGTAAATATGCAAATGTAATATGTACAAGTAACTGTACAAATGTTATATTTATAAGTAAATGAACAAATGTAATATGTATTAGTAAATGTACAAATGTTATATGAACAAGTAAATTTACAAATGTAATATGTACAAGTAAATATGCAAATGTAATATGTACAAGTAACTGTACAAATGTAATATGTATTTGTAAATGTACAAATGTAATATGTGTTAGTAAATGTACAAATGTAACATGTACAAGTAAATGTACAAATGTAATATGTACAAGTAACTGTACAAATGTAATATATACAAGTAAATATACAATTGTAATATGTACTAGTAAATGTACAAATGTAATATATACAAGTAAATGTACAAATGTAATATCTACAAGTAAATATACAAATGTAATATGTACAAGTAAATGCATAATGTAATATGTACAAGTAAATGTAAAAATGCAATATTTACACGTAAATGTACACGAGGATGAGGAAGTTAGTAATGTTGTTAAACTTTTGCCCGATCCCATTTCGTTTTCGAAATAAAATATATTTAACTAAACTATTTAAACTAATATGTACAAGTAAATGTACCAATGTAATATGTACAAGTAAATGTACAAATGTAATGTGTACAAGTAAACGTACAAATGTAACATGTATAAGTAAATGTACAAATGTAATAAGTACAAGTCAATGTAAAAATGCAAAAGTAAATGTACAAATGTAATATGTACAAGTAAATATGCAAATGTAATATGTACAAGTAACTGTACAAATGTAATATGTATTAGTAAATGTACAAATGTAATATGTATTAGTAAATGTACAAATGTAATATGTTCAAGTAACGGTACAAATGTAATATGTATTAGTAAATGTTCAAATGTTATATGTATTAGTAAATGTACAAATGTAATATGTATTAGTAAATGTACAAATGCAATATGTATTAGTAAATGTACAAATGTAAAATGTATTAGTAACTGTACAAATGTTATATGTATAAGTAAATGTACAAATGTAATATGTACAAGTAAATATGCAAATGTAATATGTACAAGTAACTGTACAAATGTAATATGTATTAGTAAATGTACAAATGTAATATGTATTAGTAAATGTACAAATGTAATATGTACAAGTAAATGTACAAATGTAATATGTACAAGTAACTGTACAAATGTAATATATACAAGTAAATATACAATTGTAATATGTACTAGTAAATGTACAAATGTAATATATACAAGTAAATGTACAAATGTAATAATTATAAGTAAAGGTACAGATGTAATATGTTCAAGTAAATGTACAAATGTTATATGCACAAGTAAATGTACAAATGTAATATGTACAAGTTAATGTACAAATGTAATAGAGAGGTTGAGATTTCATACGTGTAACTTGTACGGGTATGTCTAGTATACAAGTTGAATTACACGTAACTGTTGTTGAGATTTCTTTTCAAAACCACTACGCGTACTTGTAAAATCTAAGTGAACTTGAGTTGACTTTTGAACAGTATAAATTCAAGAGGAACATTAAGTTCGGTTAAATCTATATTGAAATAGAAACTTGAAATCATTATGAATTGAATGACATACTTTTCATACTATTTGATAGAATAAAGGGGATGAAATATCTTGAAGTAAAGACCTACATGTATCTCGCACTTTACACGTTCACTGGCGACGTGTAACTTGTAAAGCAAATGACGTCAAACGCAATAAATAATGACGTCACAATAGCCGACCAGCATACAAGTACACGTACAAGTTACACGTAGGAAATCTCAACCTCTCTAATATGTACTAGTAAATGTGCAAATGTAATATGTACAAGTAAATGTACAAATGTAATATGTACAAGTAACTGTACAAATGTAATATGTACAAGTAAATGTACAAATGTAATATGTACAAGTAAATGTACAAATGTAATATGTACAAGTAAATGTACAAATGTAATATGTACAAGTAAATGTACAAATGTAATATGTACAAGTAAATGTACAAATGTAATATGTACAAGTAAATGTACAAATGTAATATGTACAAGTAAATGTACAAATGTAATATGTACAAGTAAATGTACAAATGTAATATGTACAAGTAAATGTACATTGTAATATATACAAGTAAATGTACAGATGTAATATGTACTAGTAAATGTACAAATGTAATATGTACAAGTAAATATACAAGTAAATATACAAATGTAATATGTACTAGTAAATGTACAAATGTAATATGTACAAGTAAACGTACAAATGTAACATGTACAAGTAAATTTACAAATGTAATATTTATAAGTAAATGTACAGATGTAATATGTACAAGTAGATGTACAAATGTAATATATACAAGTCAATGTACAAATGTAATATGTACAAGTAAATGTACAAATTTAATATGTACAAGTAAATGTACAAATGTAATATGTACAAGTAAATGTACAAATGTAATATGTACTAGTAAATGTACAAATGTAATATGTACAAGTAAATATACAAATGTAATATGTACTAGTAAATGTACAAATGTAATATGTACAAGTAAACGTACAAATGTAACATGTACAAGTAAATTTACAAATGTAATATTTATAAGTAAATGTACAGATGTAATATGTACAAGTAGATGTACAAATTTAATATGTACAAGTAAATGTACAAATGTAATATGTACAAGTAAATGTACAAATTTAATATGTACAAGTAAATGTACAAATGTAATATGTACAAGTAAATGTACAAATGTAATATGTACAAGTAAATGTATAAATGTAATATATAAAAGTCAATGTACAAATGTAATATGTACAAGTAAATGTACAAATTTAATATGTACAAGTAAATGTAAAAAATTAAATTCTAAAAATAAAACCAGAGGGCGCTAGTGAAATGTATTTAGGCGGCAAGTGAAAAGCACTTTGGCTGGAAGCATCACTGATGAGAATTTGATATTCGAAACATTGAAATTTTCTTCAAGAAGGTATATAGTTGGAGCACTTTCATATTATTAACTTTAAAACGGCGTGCTTTTAACAGTGCCACCTATAATACTTCCGTTCTTGTACTGGGCTCTGGGAATGGTTCTGTAGATAAAGATGTCCTTCGTGCTAACAGTGAGGAGGTTGTTTTACACCACAATTGTACGTTCTTCGAGACCTCTGGGTAATTGTGAGAGGGTTGTGCGCACGTAATCCAGGATAACCACACCATTTGCTACTTGCGTGACAAATGGCCGTCCAAAGTCGGCACCGGTTACCCATTGGTCTCGTCGGTTTATGTGTAGTCTTTTGTGTTTGATGTTTACATGTCGTGTGTCTCTTTTCCGTTTCGTGCTGTACTCGTCTTTTGTGTTTTTGCATCGGATGTTTTGGTGTTTTACTGTTGATGCTGCAACGGGGTCTTGTTGGAGATCTCCTCCCTTCTTTCTACGGAGATTTGTTTTTCTCTCCGTCTGTGTCAAATATTTAGCTCTACTAGTGCATGTACGACCATTCGAGCTGATGCGATCGCCCTGTGTCCGGCGTCCATCCGTCCGTCCGTTTAACGTTTCTTAGGGACGCGAATCGTCTGAAACTGTCAATGGTAGAAAAATAAATCGTGTTTGCATTATAATAGGCCTGTGGTTGGGCCCCTGACCTCCATTGTCTTGGAAAATAGGTGTGGTCGATTTCTCCTATATAACTGTCTGTAATCTTATGAACACCAATTCTCAGAAAGTATTACCGAAAGCTCTGTGTTTTTGCATTGGGTGTTTTCGGGTTTTGCTGTGGGTGCTGCAACCTTGTGTTGTTGGAGATTCCCTCCTTTGTCTTATATTCTATATACAATCTACAGGGGTCATTTCTACTTTTCGTTTATTTAAAGCACTTAGATCAGATAAATCAGATGAGAAAACAAACCGTCCTTTCATTAAAGTAAATTTTGCAAAAAAAAAAGGTATTGATAAATTGAATCTTGGTCAAATTTTGAATCACAAAACTGTCACAGGAAAATTCCTGCCATATTTCAAAAGAAAAGAAACTTCTTATATTTCCTATAGATACATACCAATATTTTAATCTAAAATTTACAATTACAAACGATCCCTGCAATGTATTGATTTAAGGTATAGCATCCCTCAGGTCTCAGATGCTCATACTTTTTTTAAAAAACAACTTTTACAATATTTTCATTTCGATATATTCAAAGCTAATATGTTAAACCTGATATATAAACAAAATATTACTCTTTGTTTCATGATAATACCGAGAGTGTAGCCGTTTGAACTTTAACATTGGACCCTATGGGAAAAGTAAGAAAAATCCCTTTTTAGGGGTGATGAAATGTAACTATAAAAGTTTCTTTTCCCAAAACCATATTAATTTGATAATCTGAACAATATTTTGAAGAGAAAATATAGGGTATCCAGGCATAAAATTTCCAGAATTCTGACCTGAGGGATGCTCTACCTTAAGTAATCCCTCACTACATCCATTTCCTTGCGAATGGTCTTCATCGGATTTCAACCACTCTCCCTGTGGACACGTTATTACTGGTGCCCTTAGTATAGTCAAGAACGACAAGTTGAGAGATTTGTTAAAAAAGGGTCCCAAATACAGAGAAAGTCTTTACATGGAACCAAAATTTCAAAATTATCATGGGCTTTTGTGAGTAATATAAAATATGTTGGGCTAAGAAAGAGGATGTACAGCTCGACACCCTGTCTAGAATTTACCATCTAAAATCTACTGTGAACACCAGATTCGAGTCTATCTTTTACGACCCTGATGTTATCACAGATCTTACCTACATCGAAGAATATTATGTCATCACAACAGCAGACAAAGCCTCAAAATAATTACACATTTACTTGCAAATAGTACTATTTCGACAGTCTTGTTAAAGGCTTGGGTTAAAATTCGACACCTGAAAATCCTACGGACACCCCAATAAATCTGTCTACCTCTGAAATAATAGATAACCACAAATCAGCTCTCGCTTCCTTTGGCTTTGACACAAACAATTTAGATTTAGATTTACCATACCTAAAATGCACGAGAAATCCGTACAAACAACGTTTCATCGCTGGTTTCTCCAAATGTTCTACCAAATCTGTATCGATCTTACTCAACAAAACTTTATCTGAAATCAAATCTGGACTTCAAAAATATTGTTCGACAGTATATTATCGTAGCGGTATTAACCAGATGTAAATTTTAAACTTTTAGAACATCTGGAATCCACTCATTTAAGTAGAGTCCATTCCATCAAAGCCTTTGATTTTTCGACACTTTACACTACAATACCACGTTCTAAACTGAATGAAAGACTCGCAAAAAGTTATAAGTAATGTGTTTACAAGCATGAACGGCAATCGCAAATACAAATTTATTGTTGTAAAGTATGACAAAACCTACTTTGCAAAAGAAAAGTCCGATTTTGAAAACAAGTACACTGAAACAGATATTATTCGAATGTTATATTTTATCATTTCTGTTCCTTTGCCTTAGTTCTAGTTTTATCCTCGTTTGTATGCCCTTGTTAAGATGAATTTTCGATAAACGATTTTGTACTTCTTAATAGGGATATGATTTTGTTCATATTTGTCATTCCTGATCGACAACATTTCTGTGGTGTTTGGAGGAACGGCCTTTCGACAAATTATCGGAATTCCATTGGGGACCAATTGTACCCCACTCTTACAAAGCTGAATTCATGCAATCTTTGGTCTCTGAAAGGAAAAGACACTTCACTTACAGATTATATAGACGATGTGCTGCTGTCCATCAACAATCGAAATAACCTTAGCAGAATCTATCCAATCTATCCGTCGGTGCTTGAATTCAAAGAAACTATAGAGACTAGTAATTTAGCATTTTATTTGGACATAATGCTGTTCTATGACACTTATGGTCATATGAACATCTTACTCTATGAAAATCGTGACGACTCCAGTTTCAGCATCACAGACTTTCCTTTTCTGAGTAGCAACATCCCTTCATTTCCTGCTTATGGCGTGTTCATATCTCAATTTATACGTTATTCCAGAGCAAGTAGCAAATATACAGTTTTTGTTCTGAGAGCTAGGCGTCTTTTAGATAAGGCCATTTCTTTTTTTTATTCTGTTTTGCTTCGTTTTGAAATTGAGAAATACCAGCCAGTTGGGTATAAAAACAAAGTTGAAATTTCATATAATTTACATGATTGTTTGATACATGGCAGAAACCTGTTTCATTTGATTATTCACAGATTTTAGTCAGCAAAATAATGATAGACAACAAAATATCTTGATCGAATCATATGCATTACTTTTACATTTCCACATGACATATATAAGATCAAACAATTTCTCTTTAATAATTCTACATAGACACATTCAAATGTTTGTAGAAAAAATTAACACATCAAATATGTAAAAAAAAAACAAACTATTATTTTATTTTTGGTTTGTTTCATGACTATGGGATCAAAACCTACCAGCACGAGGACGCAAAACAGAAAATAAGAAAGAAATGGCCTAGGCTTCACAGTCAGGGATACTTTTGTGACTAACATCGTCACTACGGTCGATATGAGGAACTCGTCATACACTATGAGGTCTCATTGTCCAGAATGTTGGATGATATTGTGTCTAATACCATTTGAACCATCCAACTACAGACTCTACACTTGTATATTTCGTAATGGAGGTAAGCCGATGTGATTTCTGCTGAATTGAAGCGACGGGTGTTGCATGCAAGTAGGAGAAGCTGATTCTTCCTGGACATCTGGTCTCACTCCCATATTTATGATTTTTATGATTTTCTGAATTATCGATTTTGTGCTGTGTATTGGGATATGGTCATTGTCCATATTTGTCAAATTGTCATTACTATCGACACTCCTGTTTTTGAAAAATGTAAAATTGTTATTTATCCAAAAGAATTGACTCTAAACAATGCAATCTTGCAATAACTTTCAGGAATGGTGAAACATCAGTTGAGAGACTAATTTTAGCTTTTATTTTCTATTACAATTCAATCGCAAACTGTTCCAGAGAAGATAAAACGAATGACGCCATAAGAAATTTCGTAAAATTACTCGTAATTGCCTCTTTAGAGAAGACAGGGCCCGACCACCTGTCCTCTCTGAATGTCGGTCGGACTCCTCGGGTGATAACATACATGAGCTCGCGGCGGCAGAGCACGGATTGTATTACGTACGTCCTCTTTTTATATCCATTTACATATTCATCTGTGTTGCTTGGGCCCCTGCAATTTGCAGTCTTGTTTGTGTGTGGTCATCCAACAGTGAGGCGGTTGTTTTACACCACAACTGTACGTTCTTCGAGACCTCTGGGTAATCGGAAAAGTGGGAGGGTTGTCCGCACGTAATCCAGGATAACTATACCTTCTGCTATTTCCGTGGCAGATGGCCGTACTAAGTCGGCACCGGTTGCCCATTGGTCTTGTTGGTTTATGTGTAGTCCTTTGTGTTTGATGTTTCTGTGTTGTGCGTTGACGTTCCTTGTCCCCTTTCGCGTCTCTTTCTGTGCTTGTCTGCTTTGTGTTTTTGCATTGGGTGTTTTGGGGTTTTGCTGTGGATGCTACAACCTGGTGTTGTTGGAGATCCCCTCCTTTGTTTCGTAACGAACACAAATATCCTACGTAAACAGGCACTTTCAGTGCTAAAGACGCCGTAACACCATTCTGATATGTAGCGCTTTTATATTGTCATGTCCATGTAGGAGAATAAAACTTTGTTTCATTGTGTGCGAAATGACTAACATATTGTAGAGTTAAAACAGTCCATATGTAATGAATAAGATATATTGTATGGATACGTGGGAACAAAAGTGAATACAATTCAAGTAATTTCATATTTTTATTTCTTATTTCAATTATCTTAAAAGTAGCCTGTATAATTTATTATGGAATATTCTTCAGTATCTGTTTTGACGTCATAACCAATTTCCCGCGTTTTGTTAATTGAGCTAGAATGCTACGGAAAGCGAGTCGAAACAACAATGATTATGAAATTGCGTTATGCACTCGAATGGAATGGAGTGTCATGTAATAGAATACAATTATTGAACAGTGATGATGTCGATATAATGATTTATGGAGTGATTAAACCAATATCGACAGAGGCCGAAGGCCGAGGTTGATATTGTTTTTACCACCTCATAAAACATCATATTGACCGAATCATCTCAGCTATAATTGTTTTGTAATATACATGAAGATTGAACAGAAAACTTAATGGTAACTAATTAACTGTTTGCTTTTCTAGCACTGAACGCTTTTTAGCTCACCTGAGCAAAGCTCAAGTGAGCTATTGTCATAGCGCACCATCCGGCGTCCGTCGTCTGTCGTCCGTCGTAAACTTTTCAACATTTTCGACTTCTTCTCCAGAACCACTGAACAGATTTTCATGAAACTTGGTAGGAATGAAGTACTCATGGTCCCCTACAAGTGTTGTTGTTTTTCGTCCGGATCCATCAAAAGGTGGCGCCACCAGAGGCAAAAGTAGGTTACAGGGGGTACCCTACTTTGACAAACTTCTTCTTCAGAATGGAAGCAGGTATTGACAAACCGAAAGCATCAGGATGATCTAGAGAGATGTCTTAAGAAGTGTTGTTATTTTTGGTTCCACTCGGAAGTCAAATTTTTGACGCGTTTTTGACGTCTTTTCGGACTTTGTCAGAAATGCACATTTTTGCACTATTTCTTTAAATAACTCAATAAGTGTATGATTTTACACATTCATTTACTGCATATTTATTATATTTAAGTAACTAAATGCTTTGATAAGTATTTTATTCTAAAATTTAAATTTTTTGATTTTTATGAATTATTTTCTTATGTGAAAAGGAAAGGGGGGGGTGATTTTCATACATATTCAACTTCTTCTCCAGAACCACTGAACAGATTTTCATGAAACTTTATAGGAATGAAGTACTCATGGTCCCCTACAAGTGCTGTTGTTTTTCGTCGGATCCATCAAAAGGTGGCGCCACCAGAGGCAAAAGTAGGTTACAGGGAGTACCCTCCTTTGACAAACTTCTTCTTCAGAATGGAAGCAGGTATCGACAAACCGAAAGCATCAGGATGATCTAGAGAGATGTCTTAAGAAGTGTTGTTATTTTTGGTTCCAATTAGAAGTCAAATTTTTGACGCGTTTTTGTCGTCTTTTCAGACTTTGTCAGAAATGCACATTTTTGCACTATTTCTTTAGATAACTCAATATGTGTATGATTCTACACATTCATTTACTGCACATTTATCACATTTAAGTTACTAAATGCTTTGATATGTATTTTATACTGAAATTTTAATTTTTTGATTTTTTATGAATTATTTTCTTATGTGAAAAGGAAAGGGGGGGGGGATGATTTTCATACATATTCAACTTCTTCTCCAGAACTGCTGAACAGATTTTTATGAGTATTTTTTTCAATCATGAATAGATATGTTTACTGTGAACATGGACCCAAGGCTTGTGGGTTCAACTTCTGGTACCCTGGTAACTTTAGTTTCGTATAAGTTGGTACATGTTCATGTATGCAAGAGTTGTCTTTCTTTAATATTGTTATATGTTTTTGAGGTTTAAATGTTTTGATTATCGATTCATTTGAATGTTATATATTAAATAAGTATGGAAAAGGAAACTAAATAATTTTAAAAAGATGAATAAGTATTTTCAAATTTATCTTGTGAAGACTTAGATATACAACTTTGAAATTACAATATCGAGAGCAGATCAAAATATCAATGTAAGAACAGATCAATGTTATCAATAACACAGTGAAAGGAGGGGAGGGGGCTGTTATTTTGCTTTAGCTTTTCTCGAATTACTTAGAATACTCAAGAAGAAGGGGGGATGATTTTCATACATATTCAACCTCTTCTCCAGAGCCGCTGAACAGATTTTCGTTAAACTTGGTAGGAATGAAGTAATCATGGTCCCCTACAAGTATTGTTGTTTTTAGCTCACCTGAGCGAAGCTCAAGTGAGCTATTGTCATAGCGCGTCGTCCGTCCGTCCGACGTAAACTTTTAACATTTTCGATATCTTTCTGCAACCGCTGCACAGAATTTCACGAAACTTCACAGGAAGCAAGTACTTAATGCCCTCTATCAAGTTTCTGTTTTTCAAGCCGATCGGAAATCCAAGATGGCCGCCACAGGCTCTGATTGGCTGACACATTTTCGACTTCTCTTCTGAAACTGCATTACAGAATTTCATGAAACTTCACAGTAAGCAAGTACTCAATGCCCTCTACCAAGTTTGTGTTTTTCGAGCCGATCGGAAATCCAAGATGGCCGCCACAGGCTCTGATAGGCTGACACATTTTTGACTAATCCTCTGAAACCGATGCACAGAATTTCATGAAACTTCACAGGACGCAAGTACTCAATGACTTCTACCAAGTTTGTGTTTTTGGAGCCGATTGGAAATCCAAGATGGCCGCCACAGGCTCTAATTGGCTGACACATCCCGACTTCTCTTCTGAAACCGCTGCACAGAATTTCATGAAACTTCACGGGATGCAAGTACTCAATGCCCTCTACCAAGTTCTTGTTTTTCGAGCCATTCGGAAATCCAAGATGGCTGCCACATGCTCTGATTGGCTGACACAGTTTCGACTTCTCTTCTATAACCACTGCACATAATTTCACGAAACTTCACAGGAAGCAAGTACTCAATGCCCTCTACAAAGTTTGTGTTTTTCGAGCCAATCGGAAATCCAAGATGGCCGCCACAGGCTCTGATTTGCTGACACATTTTCGACTTCTCCTCTCAAACGGCTGCATTGAATTTCACAAACCTTCACAGGAAGCAGGTACTGATTGCTCTCTACCAAGTTTGTGTTTTTTCGAGCTGATCAGAAATCCAAGATGGCCGCCACAGGCTCTGATTGGCTGACAAATTTTCGACTTCTCCTCTGAAACCGCTGCACAGAATTTCATGAAACTTCACAGGACGCAAGTACTCATTGTCCTCTACTAAGTTTGTGTTTTTCAAGCCGATTGGAAATCCAAGATGTCCTCTATAGGCTCTATTTGAATGACACATTTTTGAATTATCCTCTTAAACTACTGCACAGAATGTCACCAAACTTTACAGGAAGTAACTTGTACACCTTGTCCTTCTCAAAGCTTCACTAAAAGCGATTTCCTTCAGGTCTTGACTTTGATTGAAAACATACATACAGTCTCCTCAGGTGAGCGATGTGGCCCCCTTGGGCCTCTTGTTTGTATATATTTCAGATTGACATGTATAATATCTGTATCATAGTAAAAAAGAAAAAGGTTTTATCATTCGATCTTCTTTTATCTAATTTTTCTTTTTTTTTTCTCTCTCGTTTAAAAAAATTGCCAAATTTCACACTCAGCCATGTCAGCAATATTCGTTGTGCTTCCAACTGTACTTTTCTCCTAATACAAAAAAAAAACTGCGTCAATATGACCGGAAGCAGTTCGATACGAAGATTAATCGCATTATAAGTGACCGCATTTTTGACAAATGGGAAAGCTTATAGACGGTTTTGTTTATAATGATTTATGGTTGTAGGACGAAGGAGGAAAAATCCAACACTATTCGAATGACGTAAAGTACACGCTCGGAATTGATGCGAATGTCGATACTTGGATTGTCTTACGGTACCATCTGCGCAATTTGTAGGATGTTTATAAATGTTTTATATATCTATTGGTCTAGACAATTGGGTGTACAAAGATAATTCAAAATATCATTTACTTTTTTATTGGTTGTAAATTAAATTTACAAAGAAACTTAAAATGTGTTGAACCAGAATATACATGTAAGTGTTTAATTACAAATGTCAGTGTTCACAGATGCTCTAATTTAAAAGCGTTGATACGAGTAACAAATGTCTTCAAATTAAAAAGCATCTTTTACATGGACCAGATATGCATATACACGTTTCGGGTACTTAACCCTCGTATATGACCAAAGAGTGTGAAAATTATTATGTCCAAAATTGTACCGAAAGACGTAGCAGGATGGATGGAATATGATGCTATATGGCCCACGTTTTAAAAATTTCAAGAAATTTTGATAACAGAAATTTTTAAATGCGTTGAAGAAACGATCAACTGAAGTTGATCGAACTTGGCTACTAGCAGTGATACTCACCAAGTGGATCAAATGCTAAGGGGACGACCATTTGATCATGGGGAAGGGGGCTGGCAATTTTTCGGGTCAGATTATTTACTTTAAACGCAGGAGCGGCCAGATTATTTATTTTCCAGTAACTCAAGGTCAGAATATTTATTTTCAATCTGTTACAATCCTGACAAGCAAAACAACAAAACAAAAACAAAATAAAACCAAGAATATATGCACTCACACACACGCACAAACACCCTAGTTATCTCAACTAAACATGCCATCAATTATTCACAATGTGCAACACTTTCTTGGCACTTCAATAATTATATATACACATAAATCTACATGTATCATCTGCATATTCTAAATTGAGTTTTTACAGCACATTAGAAGAGGGCTATACAACAAATATGGACAACGACAACATCCCTGCACACAGCACAAAACCGAAAACTCAGAAAACCACAAACCGAAGGGCATACAAAATCAGGATAAAACAAGAACCAAAGCAAACAAACAAAAACCTCCACCACATGAAAAGAGGCGAACTCCCGATATTGGAGTGAGACCAGGTGCCCAGGAAGAGTCAGCATCTCCTGCTTGCATGATATAGAGAATTATCTTTGGTTACGTGATTCAAATGTTCTATGACAGAATATCATCCACCATTCTGGAGAGTGGGACATGACATAGTGTATGACGAGTTCTTCAGTCTTTCAGATAAGCTTCTCAGTCAGGGATATGTTTGTGACCGACTAACATCGTCACTGAGGAAGTTATACGGTCGATATGGGGAACTCGTCATACACTATGATGTCTCACTCTCCAGAATGGTGGATGATATTCTGTCATAGACCATTTGAAATCCAACCAACGATTGTACTCTATGTCTTCCGAAATTGAAGTAACCGGATGTGACAGCAGGAGATGCTCTTCCTGGGCACCTGGTCTCACTCCCATATCGGGAGTTCGTTTCTTTTCATATGGTGGTAGTTTTTGTTTGTTTGCTTTGGTTCCTGTTTTATCCTGATTTTGTATGCCTTCGGTTTTTGATTTTCTGAATTATCGATTTTGTGCTGTATACAGGGATATGGTCATTATCATTTGTATTTTTGTCAATTTCATCAATATAAAAAATATTTATTAGCACAGGAGCTTTATTATCACTTTTTCGGTCTTATATATGTTTAGATTGAGGATCACTGACGAGGGTTAAGTACCCGAAACGTGCATGTCTGGTTCATGCTGCAAATTTATCAGTTCTTAAATGATGCTCTTGAATTTGAAGACGTATAACATGTATATTTCATCGCTCAACTTGCATCTTAACTTTTTTTCTCATTTTTAGATTAAAGCTTTTAATAAAGGAGGTCCAGGACAGCCAGACTGAGATAAAGATCCTATCATTTAATTTTCCTGAAAATCATAAATGTTGATAATTGAAACTTACTTTTTCTACATGCAAAGTTTCATCAATTTTTTACCGTTAGTTTTGAACCTACGAACGTACATATATACCCACTGAAAGCCCCAATATGGGCCGTAAATGTGACGTTAAAATTTTCACACTTTATGTAAAGAAAAACAGTTACAAATCTTCTGTAGAGGCAGAATATTCACAAGTTCTGTTTTCTTTATTTAGAAATGATGTTGACAATTGGATATGTGTAGAATTATAAATGATGACTAAGACTTTAAAAAGTAATTGTCGAAGGGAGATAGATTTATGTCTATTTTCCGGACATCTTTGAGTTGTTCATATTTAGCTCACCTGAGCCATAGGCTCAAGTGAGCTATTGTCATAGTGTTGCGTCTGTCGTCCGTCGTCCGTCGTCGTCGTCGTCGTCCGTCGTCGTAAACTTTTCACATTTTCGACTTCTTCTCCAGACGGCTGAAGGGATTTTGATGAAACTTGGTAGGTATGAAGTACTCATGGTCCCCTACAAGTCTTGTTGTTTTTCGTCCGGATCTGTCAACAGGTGGCGCCACCACAGCTAAAAGTAGGTCACGGGGGTACCCTCCTTTGACAAACTTCTTCTTCAGAACCGAAGCATGTATCGACAACCCGAAAGCATCAGGATGATCTAGAGAGATGTGTTAAGAAGTGTTGTTATTTTTGGTTCCACTTCGAAGTCAAATTTTTGACGCGTTTTTGACGTCTTTTCGGACTTAGTCAGAAATGCACATTTTTGCACTATTTCTTTAAATAACTCAATAATTGTATGATTTTACACACTCATTCACTACATATTTATCATATTTAACTTACTTAATGCTTTGATATGTATTTATGCTTAAATTTTATTTTTTTGATTTTTTATGAATTTTTTTCTTATGTAAAAAGGAAGGGGGGGGGGGTGATTTTCATACATTTTCTGCTTCTTTTCTATAACCACTCTTCAGATTGTCATGACAATTTGTAGGTATGAGGTACTCATGCATGGTACCTTACAAGTGAAAGAATTTTGTCAAGATATCCACTTTTGCATTTTAAAGGAATATTTTTTTAAGATTGTACATAGGTATAATGTATGTTTGCTATGCCCAATGGACCCATGGGGAGTGGCTTCAAACCCCGGCGGGACCCCAACAAAAATTTTTTCCCCTTTTTCAGTTTTTAGCTCACGTGAGTAAACGTCTGAGTAATCTCTTCCTCTGGATTTTGAGAATGCATTGGACATTTAATATCTGAAATTTTTGTAAATAAATAATTCAGTTCAGAGTTCCTGAAATCTTCCAATGAAATGTTGGACCACAGAAAGCTGTTGTTTTAATAGAGAAAATAAATTATTACTCACAACCTTAAGCCACTGTGTTCGTCATCTTGTATGTATAATATTTCTAAGAGGAACACAAGAGGCCTGAGGTTGTGAATAATAAAACATTTTCTCTCATAACACGACAGGTTCCTGTGTATAGACATTTGGGAATTTTTATCTGTTCAAATAATAGATACATGATGAGTTTTTATCAGACCAAATAACTTTTTGTCGGCAAATCCGATGCAACCGATACATTTCATGAGCTCTTTGCGCTAAAAACTTGTCCGTGTAACAGACCTATGATGAGGTAAAACAATTAGTTAACAGTAAATAACGATGTCGTAGGTCTGCTAGTTGGACAAGCTTAACAATTTCATGGGCCTTTTAATTTGTTTCAAACTGCGAAACCTAGAGAAACCACTTGAGTTGTTGAACAGCGTATGCTGAAATGCGACGCTCCTTATCGCCTGTTGAAATATGCATAGGCAAGAAGCGTCGCATTTCAGCATATTTACTGAAAATTATTTGTTCAAATGGCTTCACTGGGTCATGAGGTTTGATACAAGATACACTGCTTTTTTGGAATACAAACTGGCCCAATTTCTGAACAACTCACTTGAATTGATAAATATTGGATCAAAACGATTTTAACTGTACGTTTCATGTATTTGAGATGAAATCAATACTATTCAAAAGCATAATTCATAGATTTCAGTGAATAAAGGCAAAACCGAAAAATCTTTGTTTTTTATGCCCCTGGAATAAAAGATTCGGGAGCATATAGTTTTTACCTGTCCGTCTGTCTGTTTGTCTGTCTGTTTTCCGTAAAACGTTAACATTGGGCATAACTTTTGAATGGAAGCTGGTGATAGAGGTTTCATATTTCACATGTGTATTCCTTGTGACAATACCTTTCCATTGATACCAAAATTTTTGACCTCATGACCATAACCTTGACCTTTCACGTACTTCTCAAAAACTTTAACATTGTGCATAACTTTTGAATGGTTAGTGATGGGGCTTTCATATTGTACATGTGTATTCCTTGTGACAAGATCATTCCATTGATACCAATATTTCGCTGACCCTTACCTCTCACATTCTTAACAGAAAATGGCGTTTATACTAACAAAGATGCCACCGGGAGCATTCTCGTTTCACAAACACAGGCTTTATAATTTCTGGCATGCTAGCTATCAATAATGAAAGGTTTTGTGTTCAATTTTAAATAAACTTAATTTATGAAATCATTTCATTGTTTTATTCTTTTTCTGCTGCACATTAATGTGGAATTTTACAATATGATTTTATTTTTGATGTTGCATAATTGAACTATACTAGCTGGGCATATGACGTTGGACCACTTTATCCGTCTTTTCAAATCAGTAAAAAAGTTATTGTTTTGAAATGTGACTATTTTTTCTTTTTTGTACTTTTAAAGGTTGTCTGAAAATAAAAACTTCTCTGCATCCGGCAAAAAATCTTTTTAGAAAGGTTGTGGGCTAAAATCCTGGTACTGGCACTATCAGTATTCAATGTCAGCATGTCAATTAGAGCGTGCATGGGTATCAGGTGAGCGTTGTGCCCCCTGGGGCTCTTGTTAATAATAAAGTCCGTTTATCTGAAACCCTATCATTTATTTTTCGTGATAACTTGATATTATCTTCTTTATATGTCAAGTGAAAAACCGATAAGTTCCTACTGAAATTTTAAGTTATAGGGATTTTCTTACCCCTTCCCCCCCCCCCTTATTTTTACGTTATCTAAAGCTGACGTTCATGTAAAATGTAGCCGTTCCTATTATGACGTCATAATTGATCTAAAGTTTTCCGATGGGATTCTTTCGGATACTGTTCTGGACCCCCTTAAATCAAATTAATACGTTTCAACCATTCCAATGAATTATGATTAGCAGGGAATAATTTAAATAATGCTATTGAATTTTTATGATGATTTTGATATTGAATTTAAATTATGCTATTGAATTTGAAGACGTTTAGCATTTGAACCACTTTGTGAGTGTCACTGCTGGTGGACCAGGAGTCCCCGAGGGCACGTGTAGCCAAGTTCGATCAATTTCGGTTGATCGTCTGTCTCTTCAACGCATTCGAAAATTTCTGTTATCAAAATTTCTAAAACGTGGGTCCTATAGCATCATATCCCACCCATCCTGCTACGTCTTTCGGTAAATTTTTGTACATAATAATTTTAACACTTATTGGCAATATTACATTGTTTAGATTGCGGATCACTGATGAGGATTATATACCCGAAACGTGCTGAAAATTTATCTGCTCTTAAATGATGCTGTTGAATTTGAAGACGATTCACATTTCACGTTGGAAGTACAAATGTTACCTTTCAGCTGAAGTTATATGTTATACAGTCATAATATGATGAGTATTTTTCTTTTTATTATTATTATTATTATTTTGGGGTTGTTGTTTTTTTTTGTGTGTGTTTTGTTTTGTTTTGTTTGTTTGTTTGTTTTTTTTTTTTTGAAAAAGAGACAGATAGAAATAGGGAAAGACTTTCATACGTCCACATATACTGTTAAATAGATCATTTTAAGTACATAAACATGCATTGTTTATAATTATACTAGTATATCTCAACCCATATACATATAGCTATTTTATTTACATCCTATTTCCATAATGCAGAAGTGTTCAAGATCTATACCTTCTTGAAGTAATTATTATGCACCAGACACGTGTTTCGGATCTTAAATCCTCATCAGTGATGCTTCAAGCCAAAGTGCTTTATATATGCCGCTAAAATTCATTTCAGTAGCGCCTCTGGTTCTATTTTTAGAATTTGAATTTGTGTATTTACTTTACAGAGAGGACGCGGTTCACAATTTCCTGTATGGTCGATTCAGTAGCATATCCAAATAAAATCTATGATAGAAATAGCATTAAAGGGATGGTGTTAAGATGTTAACCTCCTTTAATTTTAATAAAATTTTTTATTAAATGAAGTTTCCGAAATAGCCAAATGATATGCATGATGTCGAATTGATAAAGGGCCAAAACAAAGCTTCTTTCGGGCGACAGAGCTGGAAAGAACTATACTAATACCCTTAAAACATCACACGGGGAGCGGGTTTAACTGCTCAACACTGCAACAGGACATAAGTGTTAATATTAATAATGCCGAAGGGTTCCATCTACATGTTGTATATACCTTATTGAAGAAAATTTCAATCCAATTTATTATGCACCAGAGCCGTGATTCGTATCTTAAATCCTTTATCAGTGATGCTTCAAGCCAAAGTTCTTTTCATATATGTATTTACTTTACAGAGAGGACGCGGTTCAACATTTCCTGTATGGTCGATTCAGTAGCATATCCAAATAAACTCTATGATCAAAATAGCATTTAAGGATGTTAACCTCCTTTAATTTCAATAATATTTTTGGATTAAATGAAAAGTTTCCGAAATACCCAAATAATGTGCATGATGTCAAATTAATAAAGGGCCAAATCAATGCTTCTTTTGGGCGGCAGAGCTAGAAAGAAGTAACTTATACATTTAAAAACATCACATGTCATGGGGAGCGAGTTTAACTGCTCCACACTGCAACAGGACATAAGTGTTAAAATTAATAATGCGGAAGGGTTCTATCTACATTGTATACACCTTATTGAAGAACATTTCAATCCAATTTATTATATATGCACCAGACACGTGATTCTTATCTTATATCCTCATCAGTGATACTTCTAGCTCAAGTGTTTTTCATTTTTGTATTTACTTTACAGAGAGGAAGCGGTTCAAAATTCCCTGTAGGATCGATTCAGTAGCATATCCATATAAAATCTATGATCATAATAGCATTGGAGTGATGGTGCTAAGAACTAACCTCCTTTAATTTCAATAATATTTTTGGATGAAATGACAAGTTTCTGAAATAAATAATAGGCATGATGTCAAATTGATAAAGGGCCAATACAAAGCTTAGTTCCGGCGACAGAGTTGGAAAGAAGTAATAAATAAACTTAAAACATCCAATGTCACGGGGAGCGAGTTTAACTGCTCCACACAGCAACAGAAAATAAGTCTTTATAAAGTTAGACTCTTAAATCCCCATCAGTGATGCTTCAAGCCAAAGGGATTTTATATAAGCCTCCAACATTTATTCAGTAGCGCCCTCTGATCTTATTTTCAGAATTTGAATGTGTCACTGCTGGTGGACCAGGAGTCCCCGAGGGCACATGTGGCCAAGTTCGATCAATTTCGGTTGGTCGTTTATTCAAATGCATTTGAAAATTTCTTTTTACAGAATTTTCTCAAATTTCTAAAACCTGGATCCTGTACATAGTATGCTTCTTGGTTAAAAACTATTTTGAGTATTCTCACTTGTGGAAATATAATTATTTATTGGTTATTTCATTATAGTCAAATACAAAGCTCCTAATAAAGTATGCAGTCTTGGGTACATGTAACTTGCATGAATATACCTTGCACTTCTTAGATATTCTGAACATAATTGGGAGACCTAGCTAACTAGTTCCGTTTAAAAAAAAAAAAAAGAAATCATACTTGTCGTATAGGAAAAGAAAGGAGGGGATCTCCAACAAGACCCGGTTGCAGCGCACACATTATTTAAGCAAAACATAAAAACGTCTCAAGTGGAAACACAGCGAAGACATACACAGGAATAGACACAAAAGGGACAAGGAACAGCAAACACGACATCAAAACACCAAATACAAATGACAACACATAAACCAACGAGACCAACTGACAATCGGTGCCGACTTGGGACGGCAATCTGCTCTTTAAGATTAATTTATTCTAATATTAGCATATGTAACGTGATACAAAATTATAAAGGATCTGGAAAAAAGGTACAAGCTTCTTATGTAAATCCATTTCCTTAAAGTGTCCTTAAATGTGATAGACAGGCATACTTATAACAGTGTGAACAGAATGATGATAATACAATTCATGTAACAGTTAGTCAAGATAATTATACTCTTAACGATGTTAAGTAACTACGCTAGTAACAGGCGGTGTGGTCATCCCGATTACGAGCGCACAACCCTCCCACTTTTGAGGTTATCCATTGGTCTCGAATAACGCACAGCTGTTGTGTATAATAACTTCCTCACAGAAAGATTACCAAACAAACAAGACAGCAAAATGCAGAGGCCCAAGCAAATGAGAGAAAGAAAACCCTTCACAGAAGAATTTGTAAATGGATATAAAAAACAAAAGGTACTCGAATAGACAGCTAAAGCATATTATATATAACCCGAGGATTAGAGAGGAAAGGTTGTATGGGGCACTGTCTTCTACATGTAAGTCCCTTAACATTTAAACACAGCTGAATAGATTTGGATTTGGACATTTTAGACAACCTGGAGAGATTTTCTTTTTATTGTCACTATTCTTTTTTTTTTTTCTCTATTCACAAAATTGATGAAAATTTTGCTGTCCTTTCTTCTTTGTGAATTTGATGTAACATTTAGGCACGGACCATTTGATATTCTGGGGGGGGGGGGGGGGGGGGCTTGGGTTTTTTTTCGAAAAAAATAATTTTGCGCTCAATTTTGATGAAAAAAATAAATTTGCGTATGGTATGACAGAAAAAAATAATCTTGCTCTTACAAATAATCTGAATTTGAAGAATTACCATAAAATTTCACTAAAATTCTTGAAAATTTTCCGGCTCGCTTCGCTCGCCGCACTTTTCAATTTGTATCAAAATTTGTTGGCTCGCTTCGCTCGCCATAGTTTTCTATCAAAACATTATTTACTAATTGCAAAGTTCATATATTTGAACATATTAAAAGTTATACATGTATATGAATGAAAAAGGGCTTCCTTAAAAGCTTAAATATATTATCAAAGTATCAAATTTTATGTATTGCTATTACTACATGTTGCATGTATCCTATAGATTTTTTTATGTTCTTGTATTTTAAGCTTGGAAGGAAACCTTCAGTTATTCACCAATTTACAATACGAAATTTAAAAATTTGACTAGGTCGAGATCTTCCCCTCAGACCCTCTTATACGTGTTATATACATGTATCTTATATAAAATATTGAGAATTGTATTGTAAAAATCTTTCATCTCTCTGTTTAAAAGTAAATTGAATACTTGCATGAAAATAAACTAATATACTAATATTTAGAGTTTTGAGTAAAAATATAAATAACTCTATTAATAAAACGCAAACATTGTTACTTTGTTACAAAAAAATTTCCTTGCTCCAACTTTGCAAGAAAAAAATAATATTGCTCCGACAAAAAACCCAAGCCCCCCCCCCCCCCCCGAATATCAAATGGACCGTGCCTTATATATATTTATATAGATGTAGTTGTAAGCTACTAAAGTATACTGTTCCGGGAAGGCGAATCAGTTTCAACGTCACAGTAATGAGATATACTAGTATATATAATTGACGGGTCTCAATCTATACAGCTTTATAAAGTAACCATCAGGAATACAGGTATGAGGAAAAGATAATTAGAATCTGAAAGATACAATAAAGGTAATATTCTTTATGTTTTGTTTAACGAATGTTTACCTGACAAAAAGTTATGTCAAGTTTTTTAAGCTCTGAATTGAATATCTGTTGATGTTATTAGGATTTTATTTATTTCAATTACAATATCTACCTTAATTGGGAAAAATAATAATTTCCACCCTCTTTGGTCACGTGCATGCCTGGTATATATGCTGCCAATTTATCTGTTCTTAAATGATGTTATTGAGTTTGTAGTAGACGTTTAACAATTGTAGAGCAAAACAACAATTATGATAGTAATAAAAATTAAACAAATGAATAAGAAAAAAAAAAGGTTCATGGTTTCCTTAAACTTGCTACAAACTTTATTTAATATAAAAGAAATATACAATACCGGTAATTACATAAAGAAAACTATTCATTTGAAGGGGGAGGGGCTTACCAAAGAGAGGAAAGAAAGTATTGTAGGGAATTGTTGAAGTGAGATGTATCTCTGATGTTTTAGGTGAGAAGGTTACAATCTATGATTTTAAATATGTATATACATGTATAAATAAAAAAAAAAAAAGAAGAAGAAAAAGCGCACCAATTCCATGAGGGTAGGGGGAGACCTTACCAAACTACTGCCCTAAGACATATTGAAATTTAACTTTAAACATGCAGTAATGACGATTTTGATATGTCATGGGACACTAACCCCCCCCCCCTCCCCCACCGGCTCCCCTCCCTCTAGACCCGGGCTTGGAAGAGGTCAAAAAAGTCAAATTAGATCAGAAAGTAATATGAAATTAGATATATGTTTTATAGGGTTTTTTTTTTTTTCTTTTGAGCGTTCAGAATCAAGACTCCAGCTGTGTTAGTATCTAATGCAAATAAAAATGTATGTACCTATTCTACAGACCAGGATTTTATCTAGTGTATGATGGGGGGTTTCCTGTTTGTATGATGGTCATCGATAGGCGTCCATCTTCATCAGGATGTATGATTAGTGATGTCCGTGACATGACATAGAGTCACTGGCGGATCTAGAGTTTTCAAGTGGAGGTCTAGCCCGTTTGGTGGAAAGTGATTCCAGCTTATGATTTGAAAAAAATAAAATCAAAGCAACAAAGTCGGCGATTACAAGGCGCTGACCCAACCAAAGCGCTGATCTAGAGGATGTCAAAGAGTCATGACCATATATGGAATTAGCCAAATAATGCTGATTTACCTTTTTTTGCGTATATATTGTATTCTAATGCAATGTCGCTATAACGTTGAATTTCATTGGTTGTTTGCTCCTTGGTTACGGCTATAAAAAAAAGAACATACTAGGCTTAGACGTTGCTAACGTCACATTTCGCTTTATATTCACTAAAGTATAGATTGCATTAGAATAGGAATTATTATAACTAGCTACTGACATTATGTTTGCGGACGGTAAATGCTGATTTTACGGTGCACACATCCGTTTTACTGGCTCCGCTAACGCGCCGCCAGAAAAACTCAATTTGCGACCGTAAAATTAGGGAATAACTAGCTTCTAATGTGATGTTTGCGGACGGTAAATGCTGATTTTACGGTCGCAAACTGAGAAACGGATCTTTGCAGCGTAAAATCAGCATTTACCGTCCGCAAACATCACGACAGTATCAACTTATTCACATTCTAATGCAATCTATATTTTTGTGAATATAAGGCGAAATGTGACGTTAGCAAAGTCAAAGCCTAGTATGTTCTCGTTTTACAGCCGTAACTAAGGAGCAAACAACCAATGGAAATCGACGTTAGAGCGACATTGCATTAGAATCAGCATTTAACGTCCGCAAACATAATGCCAGAAGCTAGTTATTCCCTAATTTTATCTTCAAAATCATAAATTGGCCCCAAAATCATAAATTGGAGTCGAAGCTGATACCCCCCCCCCCCTCCCACCACCTCATCCTCCCTAGATCCGCCCATGAGACCTAGCACATGAGGACAAATAAAAAATACATTACACTTATCGAGGTAACAAATGTACCCTCATAGCCGACTTTGAACGTCTGTGTTGAATGGTGTGGTTAAACGGAATACGTGCACACAACCCCTTCACATATCTAGATACACAATATTTTACATCTATCTAGATACACAGATTTTCCAAAGACACACAAGGGTTTTATAAACAAAATACTGGTTCGTTTGTAAGTACTGTTTTATGACATGTTTTAGATTTGTGGGAATACTTTATACTTGTATTTGTATCGTGCAGTTGTACAATTTGGTGTAAAATATCTTTCAAAGCTTTGTCGACAATTCTTTCCGTAGTATTATTGTAAAATATCTTTCAAAGCTTTGTCGACAATTCTTTCCGTAGTATTATCTTTACAATGAAAAAACCAAGGTAATTTATAAATAGCGTTGGGATAGAGACAAACTATTATAAATTTACAGTAATTCGTAATTTGATTTGGGTGTGTGGGATCAATTAGATAAAATCTTGAAAATTCAATGTGGCCGACGAAGTCATTGAAGCAAGTTATCGGAATGATTGAATATTCTATTGTATATTTTTCCTATTGTAGTTACAACATTACCAAAATTGTTCATGTAATCTACTACACATATAGTATCGTTATGTATTTGATTTATTCTCACGTTTCAGAAAGATGAAGCAGGGCTCGATTTCAAAAAGAGGGCAACAGGAAGATAAGTCTTGCGCATGCGAAGTAAGCAGCCGGATGTTCATCTTTGTGCTATTGTACCTGTGCTTGATTGTACTGATTAATTTACTGGCAACCGACGCTCGATTATCGTCTATAGCCAATGTCTCAACAAATCTCATAAACACCATGCATCAATTTATTAAAGAGAGAAATTATATATTTACGAACTTTTACGATAAAAATACTTCGGAAATCGCACGTTTTTCTTGGAAAACGACAGAGAATTTTACAAGTACTCATGTGATCACCACCACACGTACAATAACGAAGAAGGTTGTTACAACACCGATAAAGAGGCGGACACCTAGACCGGACGCCTGCAGGTCTTGTTTCGTACACAATTTCAAATATTTGATAGACAACCCGAACATCTGCAATTCTAGCGAAGGGAAACAAGAAAAAATCGACATAATTATTCTGATTTTTACGACGCATGTCCGCAGGTTGAACAGAGACACAATTAGAGAGACGTGGATTAGTGACGCTAAAAATAACACGGCCAATATACGGTACGCATTTTTATTGGGATATACTAGCAATAAAACTAACCAAGCTGAAGTTGAAAAGGAGAACGAACAATTCCATGACATAATTCAGGAAGATTTCATAGACTCGTATCATAATCTCACATATAAAACCATGATGGCGTTCAAGTGGGCGGTGACAAAATGTGCGCATGCGCGTTTCGTCATGAAGACCGATGACGACATGTATATAAACACCAAAGCACTGTTGTCTGTTGTAAGCAAATCCGCAGCTGCGTTACAGAAGAATGTAGGTGGTGCGTGTCATAAACGCGCTCAACCAATCAGGTCGCCTAGCTCAAAATGGTACGCTTCTCCGGAGAGCTATCCCAGGAAATGGTATCCGGGTTTCTGTTCCGGAACCGGTTATGTAACTAGTATCACCCTGGCAAGAAGAGTGCTCGATATTTCTAAAGACGTGCCTTTCTTTCATTTAGAGGACGTTTTTGTCGCTCTGTGTGTCAGAAAACTTAAATTATCCTTGCTGCCTATACGTGGGTTCAATTCCGTTCAAGTAAAGCCACACGGTTGCAATTATAAGAAAAACTCCGTCGTCACCTCTCATTATATGACCCCTGATTTGGTCAAAAGAATATGGACTTTAAAGTGCTGATTTTCTCTGCCTCCCCCATCTGAATCCTATCTGTCATTGGGATCCCTTTTCTATAATGCATTTACCAATTACCTATAAATGCCTGTTTGTATGGGTACTATTCTCTCAAATTGTTGCTGTGCATCACATGACCTGGATAGCAATGCTGTTTTACAAGGAAGTGGCGACACCTACATTTTGTATATCACGTAACTCTCCAAGCAACGTAACTCTGTAAAGCAAAAAGCCGGTCGCCGGGCATTATTCTCTCATAGTCTCCGCGTGCTCAACCAATGGAATTCCAAGGATTTATCATGTGATGCACTAATTTCGCATCACTTTTACAATACAATGAATATATTAGATAAATATTTAACATATCAAATACATGTGGCTTAAAAGCTGTCGACTTTGTTACTGTTACCTTTGGGTTATACAATAAAAATGGAAAATGTGTTATAAATATCTTTAATATTTTAGATTAGAACCATTTTAAATAAATTGACTAGTTTTTACGTTTTCTAGCGTCATTTTGTTGTGCATATAATATAAATCGGTTAATACAACGTTTATGATTGGCTCATTGCAGGTTTTTTTTTTTTTTTGATATTGAATGTTGATTTGGTTATCTGAAATATTATTTACTGAAGTTCAATCAAACAGGCAGAAAATGAATTGAACATTAATCTTTAAATGATAGCATGAAATCTAACAATTCAATGGATAATTTATACAAATCAACAGTCTTTTTGTCACTCTTTCAAAGCCATTTATAAGTACATGTATAACCACAAGTAAGTTATTTCATGTAACAAATAAGGACTGTGTCGGTCAATATGATATTGTTTTGCCTCGGACTAGTTTGACCCAATGGGAATGCTTGAATTTGGTCATGTGACTGCCCGACAAATTCTTGTGGAAAGAGTAGTGTAAGAAGTCCCGATAGGCGTATAGTATTTTTAGAACAGGGGAATTCCTGGTTTTGTGTATGGGAAAGGGGGAATTCCATGGGGAATTCCGTGTTTATTTTTAGGTATTGGGAAGTCCATGGTAAATTCCAAGGGAATTCCCAATTCTATATTTAGGTGTTTGGAAAGTCCCAGACCTATTTTTAAGTGTTGTTCTAGAAAATCATCTATTCGTGGAAGGAATAATTTCCCCCTACAACTAGATGAAAAAAGAATTAATAAAGACAAATTGAAAGTTTATACAACTTTTATTCAACATTGTACAAGTTTCAGAAAAAAAAAGTCTATGCACTGTACTGTGGCCTCACATTCTGACTCGCCATAGGTGAGCGTCCTCTGTTTGCTCCATAGATGGGTCGTCCTCTGTTTGCTCCATAGATGGGTCTGGGGTAATTTGGCCTGTAGCTTCCGGAGTTGTTGGGTCCATAGTTGTTGGGGCCCTGATACGTGTTGTATTCCTGTTGTACAGGACAGTCTTTGGCCCAGTGTCCCGTGCCTTGGCACTTGTAGCAAACGTCGTTCTGCTTCTTGGGCGGCTGAGGACATTCGGTAGCAAAATGTCCCTCTTCGTTACAATTGTAACATACGTATCTGGCTTTCTTCTTGGGTGGTTCCTCTCCCTCTTCTGCATTTCTCTTGTTATCCATCAATGTTTGAATGTCGGCTTGCATCTTGGAAATGGATGTCTGTACATCTTCCATCATGGCAGTCATGCGCTGACAATTGCTATGGATGTCGTCCATTTTGTTGTCTGCAGGCTGCTGCTGTACATTGCCGTTTGGCCATTGAAAGTCAAAGTTGGTTAAATCAATATCAGAAACTTGTTGAGATGCCATCTTAGTTGTGTCTCCTATGAAGCACATTTTCGGTGCACTGAGGTGCTGAAGGTGCAGCTATTGGGTGCAATGAGGTGTGGAAGGTGCACATGTAGGGTGCACTTAGGTGTTAAAAGAGCACATTTAGGGTGCACTTAGGTGCTAAAATAGCACTTTTAGGGTGCACTTAGGTGCTTAAGGTGCACATTTTGAGTGCATTGAGATGCTGAAAGTGCAGCTATTGGGTGCAATGAGGTGTTGAAGGTGCACATGTAGGGTGCACTGAGGTGTTGAAGGTGCACATTTAGGGTGCACTTAGGTGCTAAAAGAGCACATTTAGAGTACACTTAGTTACTAAAAGAGCACATTTAGAGCGCAATTAGGTGCTGAAAGTGCACATTAGGTACTGAAGGTGCACATTTAGGGTGCACTTAAGTGCTAAAAAACACATTTAGGGTGCAATTATGTGCTGAAGGTGCACATATGGGGTGTATTAGGTGCAAATGGTGCGCATTTAGGGTGCACTTAGGTGCTAAAAGAGCACATTTAAGGTGCACTTAGGTGCTGAATGTGTACATTTAGGGTGCACTTACGTGCAACAACGTAGGTGCACATATGTGTCCAGGTGCACATTTCAAGTGCACATATGCATACACAGAACACAATTTGGGTGCTGGAGGAACACATTTAGTGTACAAATAGTGTACAAAAGTGTATAAGCACGTTCAAGTGCAGATGGCGAGCACAGTCTCAGCGGTCATATTTGCTGCTGGTGCACATTACTAGTGCAAATCTCATCTGTTGAGCACATTTCAGTGTTTGATGAAATAAAACACAACACGGATTTTTAATTCAAATTTTATTGAACTATTTGTTCAATTTGAACAAGAAACACATGAAAAAAACAGTCATATGAATGTTACGTAACATTGATATAAGTATTAATGAACCAGAACTATGTACAATGGTTTGACTAACCTAATAAGTTAACATAATGTCTCACAATGGCATCGTTTTCAAAAAGGTTTTCTGTGAACAAGGAAGTAATTTCAGTCATGTCTAAACCCTTGTATCGATGAATCAAATAAAATATGCAGTGATGTCCACATACAACAGAGTGTCTGTCTTGAACTTGTTTGGTGTTCCAAATCCAGGAGTCTATATTCTTATGCATAAAGTCTGAAAATTCCGTATGCAGTGGTGGTAGGCCATAACTGTCGTAGTATTCTCCATTGCCACACTGGTCCAAGTAGATTGCAATCCAGTGTTGACCCAACTGGCTGTCCAGATCGGTATTGCAGACAAGCGAGCACGGTAATGTATTCACTGAGGGGAGCCTATTTCGAGCAAATACACCAAGGAAAGATGATCCTACATTCTGTCTCATAACCTTCTGTATTTGTTTAGTGTTCATTGTTCTAGGTTGCAAAATCAAATATTACATTCCTGTTGCGATCAATCTCTATGATGTTATCAAATTCAGCATACACAACAACACTGACGGTTTCTGCCAAGGCTTGAGAGAAGTGAATTTCCAGTCTCAGGTTACCATGTTTTATAAGGTGGAAATGACCTGCTTCGGATAAGTCTGGAGTCAGATCAAAACCAAATACTGTATAGCCATTTCCATATTCTTCCCTACTGATATCGTTTCCTTCATCGTGGAAGATCTTCCCAGACCCCGTAAAAAGGCCTGAATAACTGCGAATAAAACGACTGCGTCCAAAGTTAGGTTGCAAAGGTTTGGCTGGAATCTGCTGTCCGTCAACATAGAGTGCCATAAACTCAATGTTGTTGTGCTTGAAATTGAAAGGATTCTTCGTAGCTACTCCATTGTAAGCATCATTGTCTACCAGACCAACGAAAATGCGCTTAGGCATTTGTCCCAGGAACAGGTTCTCTTTGTTGATACTCATGCTTCCACTGGCAACTGAAAATGCTTTAGTCTCAATACGCTTTATGGGATATTTGGCTGTCCCTCTCTCCAAAGCTTTGATGTGAGCCATTCTGACCGTGTTACTGATCCTAACTTTCCGCACAAATAAGGCAGCGTCCATGATTTTGATTTTAAAGTCATCATTGGTTGCCATAAGTGCAAATGCATCTTTGCTCCTGATCAAATTTATCTTTGCATCCACTCCATTGAGAAGATATCTTTCTTGGAAGAACATATCCAAATGAAGTTTTCCTGTCAGATCAACTATTTTGCTACGGGCGATTAATGCTTTTCGTTTAGTAAAGCCAGCATTATCATCTGTTCTGGCTTCCATATTACTACTGCTATCTTTGTACCACATCTCGGAGGTGAGTTGCGATTCCTTGGCTGATTTGCCATAGCTTAGAAGGTTCTCCAGGTAAGCTCTGTAGGCATAAGTGTTGGCCGGCATGGATATCAGTTTTTCGTTTAAAGAAATGTTGACTTGGCTGAAGAGCGAATGCAACCAATTGTTCACAGGCCCTACATCTGACTGAGCGTCGAGGTTTGCGTTATTGTTTGCCGCGACTATTTTGGCTTGCAAATACAAGAAGGTGTTATTCAGATCCAGATAATCATCCCCTGAACCGGAAATATTAAATTCTATAGGTCCCGAGTCAGTAATAGAAGACAATGGCCGATGTTCTACCCAATGTCCATATTCAATGCTTGCTTGCGTTGGTGGAACAGCAAACAAGTCCAACTCTGACTTCATGCATTCACAGGAATGTTGATGGACCAAAGACATGTTGATGTTTAGGTGAAGATGTCTCTTTTCGGTTTAGATGTTCTCTGTACCTTTGCTCGCTTAGGAATGACAACTGAAGAATTCGCACGCCGCTTTATACCCTTTCGACTAGGTTCTCCGGGTGGTTTTGATATTCTGCCTCTTGCTTGATTCATGATATTTCTTCCCGCTTCTTTCAGTCGTCGTTCTGTGGATGTGCGTATGTTTTCTCCACTAAGTAAATCATTAGCAATGTCAAGTCCTGTTGATAAGACTTGTTTACCCAATGCTTTTGATCCTTTTTTGATGAGAGGCATTGCACTTTTCAAAAGACCGCTAAACATGTTACCGATGCCATGTCCTCTTTGAATTCTTACTCCTTGAAAAGCTGGTAATCCATGTCCTGCTTGATCAATGTAATATTCATCAATCGCATCTCTGTTTCCTTCAAAGCGAATACTTTTGTCTGTTTGGAATCTCATTATGACTGTCGTCGCCGGAAGTGTAGTATCACAACGACCTTTCCTCTTTCAAATGGCACTGGTAAGCCAGTGTCGTCTCTTATATCTATTTCTATGGTGTCAAATTGTCTCTGCTGTAGTGGTAGGTACTGAATATTTTGATAAGTATGAGAAACCATTTTGCCAGACGATCCCTCTATTGGAACAATTCTCAGTAATGGTACAAGTGCATCACCTACCATACTAGGAGCTACAATGTTACTGTAGATGTACAGAGAATGAAATCCTTGTGTCACGTCGCACACCCAAGGAGCTATATACACACCAGCGTCGAATTCCTCTTGTTCAAAGCCTAAGATTTTAGCAAGAGAGTTGGACAGTTTCAAAATAGCTTCATTCACTATTGTGATTGTAACTTTGTGACTGACGTCATCAAATTCTATTTTCACGTTATCTCCTCCATCGATGCTCCCTTTCAAACCCCATAAAGTCCTCATGAGCTTTTCAGGTGAAACGTAGTATCCATTTTTCAGCACAAACTGAACTCTTGGAGCATCTGGATTTTCGGTTATCTCAAACCATGCTTGGTCCTTTGATACATTATACCACGAATGTGGATACTGAATTTCAGTCAATCCCACTTCCCACTGTCCTGATAAATCCAGGGAATGATGTAACTTGACACGATAATTTGTCAAAGTATTGTTAGAATAAGTTGACATCGAACTATTACTTGGGAGTGTCAGGTAAAACATGTTGAATGGCCGATGTGTGCTAGTACTGGTGTTTTGGGCAAACTAAAGTCTTGAGCAATATCTATCCTTTATATGTAGTCAACTGATTTCTGTTGATCCAACTGTTGAATGATTCGGGATATCCATGCCACTTGACAAGATATTGAATCTGCTTTCCTTTCTTTCTTTTCTGTAACACCTCTTCAATTCTGTATACGTCATCAGATTTAACGATTTTTTGTAACTCTTGAGGATAAAATGTTCCTTTCAACGGTTCTCCATTGTAGTCATTGATGCGATACACAGGTGGCTGACGTTCACGCACTTCACTAACAGTAAATATTTCTTCGCTCCAACTAGGCAAGTAACCTTTCTTAAATGCCCGTCTTGCTTTGCTAATTCGAACCTGATCTCCTATTTTCAGGGTGGTGTTTTTGACATCCAAAGCTTTGTCATCATAGAGATTTTTCCAAACTATGATTTCATTCTTTTTTGTTGCCTGTACTGGAGCCATTTTTATACTCCTGTGATGAGTATGGTTGTATGAATACACCAAATCCTCCAAAACATCAATGTACTTCAAAGTATCACTATGTGTAAAATATTTCCACATCTTTGTTTTCAGAGTTCGATTAAACCTTTCGGCTATGGAGGCTTTAATGTCTTCATTCTCTGTTGTGAAGAAATGTACGTCATTCTCTCTCAGGAAAGACTGAAAATTTCTGTTGGTAAATTCACTCCCTTTATCTGTTTGTAGCTGACGAGGTTTTCTGCCTGACTTGAATATTGCCTTGAAGGCTTCCACTAATGTTTTGCCCGTTTTGTCGCGCAAAGGAATGACCCATGCATATTTGGATAGAACATCAATGCAGGTCAACAAGTATTTGTATCCATCATTGTGTTTTGCAATACTTTGCAGGTCAACGAGATCTGCTTGCCATTGTTGATCGATACTAGCTACAAGTACTTTTCTCCTTTTGAAACTTCGACGCACAGGCTTATGTAAAGTGTAGGTGTCTTGCGTCATCAACCAGTCTGAAACATCTTGTTCTTTCACTTTCAAATTGCCGAGTGCTTTTTTGAATGATTTCACTCCGCCGTAACTCCCAGGATGTTTTGGATCATAATACTTTTTGGAAAGTATTTTTGATGCATCCACCTTCTTCTTGGCTTTCATGATGAGGAATGATAACTGGGCTTAACATAGACTGTATTAATAGGTATTAATATGGTGACCAACGAGGCGTAGAGAAGGATGTTTTTGAAATGCTGCTCTTTTTTGGTGTTTTCAAACTTTGCGGCATACTTTCTGGATCTGATTCGTAAGCTTGTGCCAATGATGACTTGTACTCGGGTTTGTCATCTGTTAACGTCTCCAAACTACTAGATGACGTATCTGATTCTGATGCATCATGCTCGTCTTGCAAGGGATCCTTTCCAGATTGTATCCAGTTCCATCTCTCCTTATGCCCTATGAGATCCTGTGGTACATTAGTTTCTCGAAGACCAGCACTAAATACCTGCCATCCGCGTGGTTCGAAATGTTTTCTTCGACGTAAAACATCATTGACAAGATCGACAATATTACTGTTTTTGATCCGTTCACCCTTATAGACAAGTTCGCCACGGTCATTCCACTTCATGTCGGGTTTTGATTTGATTTTGTGTAATAATAGTTCTGCTCTATTTCTCATAGTCTTTGGGACAGATTTTATAATTTCACTTTCAATCGGGTCTGTTGTGGAAGATCCTTGGTCAACTCCAATACTTTGGTCTGTATTGAAACTGGCATCATTTTTCGGTGCAGTAGTACCCCTGACAACTTGTACTTTGACCGGTGGTCTGTTCTCATACTTGTCATCATAGATGAGAAATCTTTGTAGTTTCTGCTCGTAAGCTTTAACTTTTTCTCCCATGGAAAGATCATCTCTTTGAAGAATAGACTGCATCTCGTCGTCAAGTCTTGTCATGGATTTAATTGTGGGATTTCTCACTACATCATGATGCTGCAATCCCTCCAACAATTTAGGTTCTACCAGTAACATTTTCTTTGTGTGCTCCATCTCAAAGTCCTAATAATTTTGAAGCCAAAGGCGCAATCACTGGTGCCAACAAGGGTCCTAAAAGAGCAGGTAAGATACCACCAATTTGTAATACTTCTTTCTTTCTCTCAGTAGGAACTTTCTTATTGACAAGCTCTCGGAGCTCCTCTTTGTAAGGAGCTAATGTGTTAAACTGGTCCTTTGTAAGGTCGACATTGCCTTTTAAAACATTCTTGGCACATTCACAGAGGCAAAATATCAAAGACCTATCTGCATCTCGGATGACGCTTCTGCACATTGTGGGTTTCGCAAAAAGCAAATAGTTCAAATCAGCCGCATGGTCACGCAGGCGTTTGCAAGAATAAGGAAAGGAAGCATCTTTCTCTTCTACTAAGTCGTCATCTTCACTGTTTTCACTATCATCGACGTGAAAATTCTTCATGTGTCTTTTTAATGCAAAGAGTCTGGAAAATTTCTTTTGACATTTCATGCACTGTAAGGAAGACATGTTGAGTCTTTGATGTCACTATTTCAACTGCACTCACAACTGGCCCGTTGATGTTTTTATAGTGCCTTTTTCACGTCTTCCTTAAATACACCCATTGGTTTTGTCCTGGGAATATACGTGTACGAAGTCGTAGATGTTCTGGTGTGTCTTGCTTCAAATCAATTAAAAGGTACCCATAGGGATCCGAGGTGGCATCATGAAAAGCCTCCTGCATATATTTAACATTTCCTGGATACATCTGCTTGGCGAGATGTGTGATCTGGGATGCATCTCTAGGGTTTTTGAACATTACAATGTAATGGGAATTTAAACTGATCGTCCTGTTCTCTTTTCCTTTGTGAAACACATTCTGCACTATGTAGATAACACTGATATTTCTGTGATGACTTTTCTTGGTGAATAAAGATGTTATCCTTTCGTCTGTTTCTGACATTAAATCGTCAATAATAACTAAATGTCTCTTTTGAGCATCAAGAGCTCCTATGTCTGGTAGTCCCTCTACAAATTCAACTCCGCGTATAGTTGCGTAGATGGGTTGCCATTCCCCGTAGTACCAGACTATGTGATCCGGTATAGGTTTCATCATTTCTTCTGTGTGAGCTAAAAGACGTCTCACAAAGTATGTTTTTCCGCTACCAGTAGGTCCTGCTATAATGCATGTGAAAGGATGTTTCATTCTAGGATCCATGATCCTACTACTCTGATTACAGATAGACAAATGAAAATACAACACATAACCCAACATTTAAATATGGATGCGTTTGAGTCTATTCAATGGCATTTTCTAAAAATTGTCTCAACTGAGTGTATGTTACAATTGCAATGAAGAGGGACATTTTGCTACCGAATGTCCTCAGCCGCCCAAGAAGCAGAACGACGTTTGCTACAAGTGCCAAGGCACGGGACACTGGGCCAAAGACTGTCCTGTACAACAGGAATACAACACGTATCCAAACAACTACGGAAGCTACAGGCCAAATTACCCCAGACCCATCTATGGAGCAAACAGAGGACGACCCATCTATGGAGCAAACAGAGGACGCTCACCTATGGCGAGTCAGAATGTGAGGCCACAGTACAGTGCATAGACTTTTTTTTTCTGAAACTTGTACAATGTTGAATAAAAGTTGTATAAACTTTCAATTTGTCTTTATTAATTTTTTTTTCATCTAGTTGTAGGGGGAAATTATTCCTTCCACGAATAGATGATTTTCTAGAACAACACTTAAAAATAGGTCTGGGACTTTCCAAACACCTAAATATAGAATTGGGAATTCCCTTGGAATTTACCATGGACTTCCCAATACCTTAAAATAAACACGGAATTCCCCATGGAATTCCCCCTTTCCCATACACAAAACCAGGAATTCCCCTGTTCTAAAAATACTATACGCCTATCGGGACTTCTTACACTACTGGAAAGTCAGTTTCAAAAATTTGTAAGGCAATGGCCGACAATTAGCAAAACTGGGTAAAACTTTACAGCACTATTGCTTGGTAAAGCAGGAGGACAGTAGGAATCACCATGTCTGTCTGTCTGTCATACCTAAAATGGTCCTCGACAAAACAAATTAGTTATTAGGTTTGTTACTGACCTTACACGGAAATCTGTCGGGTTGATAAAGCCCATAGAAGGCGAGGCGCTTGTGTATGGACCCAATGGAATTAATCATATCAATATCGACCGAAGAAGTATACGTTGAAATTGACACATGCTATATCGACCAATACATTGCATTCCAAATATCATCTGGCATTAAAAACTTAATGAAACTTGAAACTTGGACTTTCAATAAATGCTATAAATAATGAATGTTGATTCGCATTTGTGTTGCACCGACGCGACGCGTCTGATTTATAAATCTACCAGGTATGTTTGGTATTTTTTTTAAGTTTGAACCAGTTTATTACATTGTATAATATAGAATCAACCTGTATCAAGAGGAGCACAGTTTGTGTCCACAGGAATCACAACGATGTGTAATCATAAAAGACTGCGTCAACGAATCCTGAAGAAATAGTTTTGAAAAAGATGAACCACATTGTTTCGGTTTTGCTACATAAAACAGAAGAAAACGCTCATACAAACATCACATAAACCTAGAGAGATTATCTGATGTGAGTATGATTTTTTTTTTCAAAATGATAATTTCGTGGTTGAAAAATAAAGGCAAGCTCATGATAATTATCTCTAGTAAAATTTATTTATTGTAGAAACGATTTTTTGAAAACGTATCTGTCTATTTATCAAGTACAAAATGTTTTTAAATTTGATCAGGGAGAGGAAACAAATCCTCTCTCGTCTTCGTTGTGCGAACCGCCGTCCAGGGGAACACTCATGATGCTATGTAATATAATTATACATACCTCATTTTAAATGATTTGCATTTTATTATGTACTTTCAAATTTTGAGATCATATTCAAAGCATAATTTTATATTCAGATCAGTCTTTCTGACAATATACTAGTAGCTCACAACTTTACTAAGCTAAGTGATTTCTGTAACTTCTGAAACCTTTCGTCTTTAACGGCTATTCTATCCGTGAACGTCTTCTCTTTCTCCAAGAATTTTCTATTCCTGGCTTCATATCCGATAGCGGAAGTAAGGCAATGCAGACTGTCTTTAGATTTTATAAGCATGTCAAACGGCAAAGTCCGAGAAAGTCGAAGAATAAGATCGTCCGAATTTCCTTTCTTTTTGCCCTTATAAGATTTACTTCTTCCATCGAACGATTCCTCGCGACTTAAACCTTTCTTTGATCCAGACAAATCGTTTTCAGGAAATAAAGTAATGCGCTGTACTCCTGTTTTCTCTGTTTCCTCTACATTTTGGACAGTAAATTTCTTTTCATAAAGATTTTCATTGAAAGATCCGTTGCTTTGGTTGCCTTGTGAAAATGATACTCGTCTAGAAGTTTTGCGATCTTCTGCACGACTATCTGATATTTTCCCACGGACATTGACAGTATCTAACAGAGAAGAATTCAAGTTGTTATTTATTACTTTCTCTTTAATCTTCATCCTCAAAATTCTCTTCTTAAAGTTTGCTGAATCGCATTTCAACGGACGAAGAAAACCAGGATTATCTACCCTTTTTTTGCACTCCTCATCATTCAGGTCACGTGACTTTGCAAAGTGTTCGTTTGGTACCTCGGCTACACTTGTCTTTCGTGAGGAACATATTTGGGGTTCTTCCTTCCGTGGGGTAATGGAATACTTTCTATTCCTCATCATATCGCTATGTCGTTGCGCTACTTTCTGTTTTATCTCAAAGAGAGCTAACGCGGCCTGATTGGCTCGCACGGCGGCTCGGAACCGTTTCTTACTCTCTGAAATCCTGGCATAGTTTGAACTTTTACATCGTTCTTCATCCGACATTGGAATTACTGGAAAGAATCGACCAGTGAGGGTTGTCTGTAATACAAATTGTAAATTATTCATTTAAAGAAAGTTAATTAATACATAAAAATTGTATTTCTGGTACCCTTGAGCTCTCTACAAGGGTCCAAAAATATAATACGAAATGTATATATATAAAACTGATAAAGCATTATCAGCCCAGACTAAGGAACATTACATGTATATTGAATGTGGCCATAATAATATCATGCACATATTAAATAGTATATATATACGTACGTCTGGCTCAAAAGTATGGTTGTTTTCTTCCGAGTCCATTTGACTGTCGTCTCCTTTGAAAGTCTGCATATTGTTTTTCGCATCTCTTTTTATAGTCTTTATGATTCTGTCATTCAGTTTAGCGAATCTGGAAAAAAAGAAAGATGACTAATTAAGAAAAGCTTATACCAGAAATTCACCTTACGCATGTTACATTTATGAGAATCAGACCAGGTTCAAACTTCAAATATCCATTCCATACGTAGATTTGTAATACATGTACATGTGTATTTTACTGGCTACATTTGACAAGAGGACAGGAGACAAGCAGTGAAAATAGAATAGGAGTATTTTTCTTTTTTTTTATTGTTATTATTTTGTTTTGTTTTTTGATGTTTTTGCTGTTGATGATGACAATTGTTGTCGTTTTTCTTTGTTGTTGTTGTTGGTTGTGTTGTTGGTATTGTTGTTGTTGTTGTTGTTGTTATTTTAATTTGTTTTTTATTTTGTTGTTGTTGTTGTTGTTGGTTGTGTTGTTGGTATTTTTGTTGTTGTTGTTGTTGTTGTTGTTGTTGTTGTTGTTGTTGTTGTTGTTGTTGTTGTTGTTGTTGTTGTTGTTGTTGTTGTTGTTGTTGTTATTCTAATTTGTTTTTTATTTTGTTGTTGTTGTTGCATTAGTGTAGTTAGAAGTATATTTCGATTTATTCCATTTTGTTCAATCGATTCATTACGGTACCTTAGTTCGTTATTTTCATCGAAAGCTTTATCCATCAGAAACTGTCTTTGCTTCCAGAAAATCTTCCTCTCTGTAAAAGTCTTGCTCCTGTCCAAGTTAGCCAGCGTTTGTTCTAACACCTTGATTTCTTGTGGGTTCCTCTCCACGATTGCCTCCCCTGGTGAATAAAGGATTCTGGTGAAGTATGGTAGGTAAATATGTATCAATAATCAAGATTAGTAACACAGATGGTGCTATGGTGAATTCATTTGTGTATTCTGGTTTTAGTAATGGCTTCAAATTCAATTCAAATTCAATCCGAATTCAATAATTAAAATACTTACGAAAATTTTCAGAAATGTTTATAACCTTTCATCGCTTACTAGTAGTTCTTCTGATAAACTAAAATTGGAGATGATTTGTTTCTTAATTAAGTACTTAGTACAGAGGAATGATATTAGAAAACGATCTAAATGGAGAAAAAATTTTTACTTCTTATTTCTTGACGGAAGTTTGATTTTTTGTTTTTTTTTTTATTTTGTGTGTGAAAATGGGCAATGACTATCAAGTTCATTTGATACAAACAATCAAGGTTAGCGATGCAGACCTATGATCGTACATGTGATATAGTGAATCCATGAATTTGAAGGGAAAAAAAAAGAAAAAAAACATCAATTTTAGACAACAATATGAAATGAAATACAGTTAATAACTAATATTTAAAAATCTAAAAATGAAATTAAATAGGATTAAACAAGATTGAATGAAATTAAGCAGAAATCATTGAAATCATAAAATGAAATACACCAAAATTGTGAATTAATACAAATGAAATGCAATAAAATAAAACAAAAGAAAAATAAGGATACAAAATTTATGTCATTTGAAAGAGGAGACTTTAAAGATGTTTTTTTTTAAATCATCATTGAACGATCATATGCAATATTGAGGAGCTGAGAGGCAGGAATAAATTAAAACTTCCTCACATTTCTGAGAATTTTGGCAAAAATTCGACTTTTTTTTACTCCAAAACACACAGTAAAAATAGGAATTGGAACTTGCAACTTATTTTATCTGAAAGAGCATCAAAAATACTATATATTCACACTTTATTTTCAATTTAACCATATAAAATTAAAATAAAATAATTGTTTTTCCTATTTTCGCTGATTTTTGACTAAAAATGCATGTCCCCCCCCCAAAAAAAAACTTTTGCAATGGGAATTTCCATGAGACAATTTTCTATCTGAAAGAGCGCAAAAAATGCTACAAAATTAGGCCGGTTTTGGAGGATCAAGGGGGTGCACCCAACCCAGAGATACATCCCAGACTAAAACACAAAATGAAGGAGCTGATAAGATAAGGGCCGTATTTAGCCCTGAATATCGTACAGTAACCGTATTTCTTCCACATGACGATTCTTATGCAAAGTAAAAAAATAATTAATATTGAAATATAATGTATTTGAAGGCTTTTAAAAATGTTTTACATTTCGGTGAAAAACAAATTTAAAAAAAAAATCAAATTATGATAGTATGCATATACATGTAGGTGTAAATTCTACGAACTTTATATTTTCTTGAAATTTCCATGATTTTAATTTTTTTCTTGAAATTTCCATTTTCAGAATTTTAATTTTCATGGGAGATTTTAGGTCTGATTTGAACAGCTCCTTTTATATACTTTTACATGTTGTTGAAAAAAAAACTGACACCAAACAATAGATACATTACGGTTAGGTTATAAAATAGGGAACTTACCATAATTGGACAAGGTGGGGTTGAGTGCGCTCAGATGCGCCATTTGGCGGACAGACTGCATCCTGGGGCTCGAACATCCGTTTGCTTTCAGCATACTTGATAATTCATGCATATCTCAAAAAGATAAAGGCTTTCAAAGTTTTCAAATTTCGTCGAACATTGATATACGATCCTAACGTTTAGAGTGAGACGGTCAAATTTATAAAAATTCCCAAATCATTGTCAATATTTTCACGAATCCGGGGACGGAATATTACCTGTTTATATGTAACCATGGTGATTGATAATCCGATTGCAGGTTTTAATTTGTAATTATTGGTAATTGTAGGAGGCCTCGTAAATTATTTTACATCCACTCGAGTCGCTATTGCGTAATTACTAAAAGCTCGTGTAATTAAGTTATTTTGTTGTGGGTAAGATAAATAATGCAATTTAAAGTCTGGAAAAGGGATTATCGTATAACGGAATAGTCATAGATCCAATAGTATAATTTATACGTGCAGATCTAGATTTTTCTTTACGAAAGGGAAGGGGGGGGGGGGGGTCATTTGTAATGTTTAAAACCTGTGAATCGCGACAACTTATTTGCAGCATGCTTGCATTTTATCATTATTCATTTTTAATGCAATTTTAGAAAAGAAAATCAAAAATATTTTGGCGGTTTATTTGCCAAACAGTGCATTACGTGGCAAGAAACGCCTATAACGAGTCGATGTCTGCATTCAAAGCTTTTTGTATGTACATGTAGGATGTGTATCATGATTTATATATATAGATTTGAATTTTGTTACTTCCATACATGTGAACCTTTTGCCTCCACAAATCTGGAGGATTTTCAATTTTCATCTGGAGATTTGGCCTCTCGTCGGGAGGTTTTGAATTTTTCATCGGGAGGATTTATCGGTATTCGGAACCCCCCCCCTTTTTTTTTTAATCTACGAACGAATTTTCTCAACTCGCTTTTCAACAAGGACAGATTCCGTTCTCATACAATAACAAAAACATTTCGGAGTTCCGAGAGTTGTCTCAATGACGTCCGTTGATTTCTTTTACCTTGCTTCTTCTACTTGAGTACACCTGTACAGAAAATCAATAACTGCTCTTCATGGGGTTTAAACTGACCATTCATCAGATTTAAATCCAATTGTTAGGAGAATAATAAACGAGACGGCCATTATCTGCCTCAGGTTATACACGCTTATACAGAGTACGTGAATTACATGACGTCGTTTTTCCTACGCATTTATTTATTTATTTATTTACTGCATTTCCTCACTTTTCCGTGTTATATATAGATATAATATGATTTTACGGCATCAAGAAGATTCCCCAATTAACCTAGTACATCAATTTCAATTTTGGTACGTGAATTTGACGACCCGTGTTAAGATGTACTGGGTATAACGTCCCCCGGGGAAGTCGAGTACTCATGACGGTGAAGAGAACGCGACGCTAATTGCTTTGTTTGTCCAGCAATATACCTGTCACCTGTATAATTAGCACTTATAAAATTGATTGTCTGGTAACTACAGACGGCGTAATGCGTAACGTAATACACAAATGGGGATTTTGCATTTCATCTTGAGAAATCTGGAGGATTTTCGTTTTCGTCGGGAGGATTCTGTTTCGTCGGGAGGAATCGGGAGGACTATTTTTCATCGGGAGGGTCCTCGTTTCGTCGGGAGATTTCGTCCTCCCGCCGGGAGGTTCACATGTATGTACTTCTCTAAAATTAAAGCGAAGCTGTACTGTTTCCATCACACTCAACAATGGCGGATTCAGGGGGGGGGGGGTTGCGGAGGGGGGCGTCCCCCCGGCACTGACCCAAAATTTTCCAAAAACGGTTATATTTTGGCCCATTTTTAGTAAAAATTGGCAAAATTCGCCCCTTGGCCCACTGCAAAGGGGGCGCTGGATCCGCCACTGCTCAAGTTATGAATAATTTAGAATTTAGGGGGGGGGGGGGGTTGCGGAGGGGGGCGTCCCCCGGCACTGACCCAAAATTTTCCAAAAACGGTTATATTTTGGCCCATTATTACTAAAAATTGGCAAAATTCGCCCCTTGACCCATTGCAAAGGGGGCGCTGGATCCGCCACTGCTCAAGTTATGAATAATTTAGAAAGTAAGAAAAGACCGCCAGCCCCTCCCTCCCTCAACCCGACCTACCGACTGAATCTCAGTGGCGGATCAAGGGCCCCTTTGCCGGGGTCAAGGGGCGAATTTTGCCTATTTTTACTGTAAATGGACAAAATATACAGGTCTGGTTTTGAACAATTTTGGGTCATTGCCGGGGGTGCGGACGCCCCCTCCGACCCCCCCCCCCCCCCCCCCCCCCCATTGAATCCGCCACTGGAATCTGTTTAAGTCTTTTTTGCATTCTCTCAGTATGTTTATGGGTTATAGATAGATTAATTATTGATTGATTATTATTGATTAGAGATTGTTTATAAAATAAAATGTACCCCCGACCCAACTTGCCGGCTTTTGGTGGACAAAGAAATGTAACTCGTATTTCCTCGGAAGCATTCAAAACTTCTCGGACTCTGTATATACTCGAAAAATGAGTCCCAAGGAGTCCCGAGTTTATAAAAAAGAGATTTCTACTTTCATTTTGAAAAAAGATCGAAAGCAACAAAAGGTATATGTATGCATATGTTAGATAGAAATTTAAGATAAACAATTAAATTACCACATGGCCAAAAAAGATGACAGTTATGCGCTTCTTTGAAAGAGGGATGTCATGAGGATGTAAAATTTGCAGTATCTGCGTAATGGTTCTCCGCTGCAGATCAATAGTATAGAAGATAGAAGAAGATGAACAAATGCCATCTTCATCAGAGAGCTAATCAAAATATCTCGGCCTGATTTCATTAAATTAAATGATATTTAGAATAATAATGCCTTGAATTATTCAACCTTCCTCAATAAAGCACAGGGGCTACAGTACACAATGAGTACAGAATAAATACCCCCCTCCCCTCCAAGTATAATACATAAATAAACACAAGGGGTGACAATGTCGCCAAATTCACTCAATCAATTTCTAGCTAAAATTTTGTGCAATTGGTGAAAGTACCGATCGATCAAGAAACGTCTATTCTTCCTGAGAACATGATCAACTTTGTTATTTACAGTGCAACTCTTTGTTATTGAGTATAATTTGTCACCCGTATCGAGAACCATGTCAAAGGAAATGTGAAGGCAATTCTACTTTCACCTTGCTATTCGTCGTATAGACTTTCCGAAGTGCAATTTGCACCACGGCATTTGTTTTCAAAAACTGTTTTTTGACGATATTTTTTTAATCTTTTTTTTTATCTTTATATTTTATGTTCTTTCTTTGAAAAATATGAGCGAAGGCGAATTACTATACAAAATACAACAGAAGGGTAATTTAAATCGCTAATGGTTTATTCTTATGAATGTGTTGTTACCAGTATGATTTCTCACATTTAGCTACATGTATGACTGTTAAGTTAGAATGTCGTGAATTACATCATGCTTATTCCACTTTTTACTTTTTATATTGCGTCCGATAACCATGCAATAACAGCAGTGATATTAACTGATCAGTTCTACAATTTTCTGACCAGCCACTTTTAAGCACCACGAAATGTCCGTACAATGCTACTCAGCCAAATAGATTCAAAGAAATAAATAATGCTTCCTTGACCTTGAAAATTGTACGTCAACACACTGTATATGTCAAGGACAAAAGTAAATTCATATAATAATCATAATGGTATAATAATCATAATGGTATACTAACTGAAATTCACGGATGTTCGCCTTAATTTCCTTTTAATTATTTGATAAGGGTACTTTAAATGAAGTTTAAGTTTCCTAGTGACTTTTTGCAATGTCTGTCCACAAGTGTCCACTGATGTCCCAGCAGAATTATTACATTTAAAATACTTGGGTAAATTTGAATTTCTTTCAACTGGATATTCATGCATGTTATAGAAGAACAGTCAAATTTGTCTGCACATGTCTATCATTATATCATGATGACATTTTCAGATTTTAAAAAAAAGTTTTGAAAGCAAAATTGAGGTAGGAAAATGAAAATCATGAGGAATCTCGATGCTATGAAATATTGCAATATATCGCAATACAAATTTGACCCACTATACTTAGCCCTAGAAGAAATTGCCAATTTATTGAGCAGATTCTAAAGATATGGTTAATTAGGTATAGTGTGTTCGCATATAATCCCATATTTCCTCCATTTGCTAGAGTTATCTCCCTCCTTGGATTACAACTCTCGGACTTTATCCACCTCAGCTAATTGTTAGATTTGCTCTACTTTAACAATTTTCTGAAGTTTTCACATCATATACATCTGTAATCGTGCTCGTTTAGCAAGGTATAGATATAAATCAAACGAATTGAATCGACTTTCAACATTATTTATTATTTGTAAACAAAATATACTATTTTTAAAATAATAAAGTAACAAGTTTTCTAATAGCCAAATAAAACAAATCCAGAATCAAATATAGTGCTAACTAAGATACAGTTTCTAATAGACTACTGTCCTGTTCACTAAATCCAGAGCACCCTGTTTGGGCAATTTATTCTGTCGTCTGAAGAATTTTGCTATAAATTATTGTTTCCGAGAATTGACCTCCTTTAGTCGTAACTGGAAGTTAACTTCAACTTACCCTATCAGCTGCCTTCAAACCGCAATATGAAAAAATAAAATGTCTACGGGAAATTCCCATGTTAATTTCAAGCCGCCGCCATATTGTTCTCCGTGTCAACAGTGACGCCTCCGACGTCACACATTTTCAGCGATTTTACTACAGAAAATCCCCGTAGACTTTTTATTTTCCGTCCTATTTCTAACTTAGTTGACGCACAGACAAAACAATGGTATTTTCTGTTACGACTAAAGGAGTTCTATAAAATTGATATCTTTTTGGAAGATGACATTATCATATTTTAGAGAAAACCGGGAAAACAGGGTGCTCTAGGATTAGTGAACAGGACAGTAAGTATAAACTATTAAATAACCCAAAATAATTAAACTAAGTTCTCACAAGAACTAAATATAAGAAATGACACATTATTTAGTATCCAACCACAGTGGCTATTCAAAGAGAAACCTACATTGATGTCATACCTCCAAATTAACTGCCATATTGGATTACAACACACTATAGTTCTATAGTTCTACCACATATTTATTATAACAAATAGAGGCTTAATATTACCATCACTTCATCATTTTGTGCAGTTCTTACTCAAATTTTTAAAATTTTCACCAAACAATTTAAATGTTTGACTTATACATGTACTGGAAGCTTATTGTGATATACTTTCAGAAAATGCGTGGAGACTGATATTTAATTGAACAAAACCAAAGATGATCAAGTGAGTGGAATGGAAATATTTAAACGACTTAATGAGCTGTAATAGTGAAGAAATGGGCAACAAAGCTCCTAAAGCAGAAAAACTGAAGGAAGAACGAAGCACATCTCAGAGCAGCCAAGAGGAGGAGGCGGGAAAGGATCGGAACTTGGATCAGCTTAAAACTGAGAAAGGAAAGAAAAAAAGTGACGAGAAAAACAAAAAAGAAAAAGGATCCTCTATAGAAGTGAGTTTGTCTCCAAAAGGCAAGAGTAAAAAGCAGCATGCGTATGACAGTTCAAGTAACGTTGTTGAGAAGTACAAGGAGGATACTAAAGAGGACTTTGAGTTTTTCTGGAAGCCGCGTGATGTACTAAGTCAGTGGTTCCCATGTAAATTCTTTATGGGAGCGACGGAATATAACTGCGCGGAGCAATACATGATGCAACAGAAAGCATGTAAGATTTCCCTTCTCAAAAATTTTTGAACTACCTGTCTACTGATCTTGACTATGTTAATGATATATTTTGTCTTCGTGAGAACTCTTTTGAAGCAAAGACTAGCCTGAAGACAAATTGACTACAATTTATAAAAAGATTTTCAATAAACTTTGGGAACAATATGATAGGATAGCTTTTATTGTCCACACTTCTTATATTTTTATTATAATTCATAGTAATATTTGTAATATTTCAGTAATCCCTGGGAACAATATGATGGCAGAGCTTTTATTGTTCACACTTCCTGTATTTTGACTATAATTCATAATAGTATTTCAGTAACCCTTGGAAACAATACTGGTATGATGGCAGAACTTTCATCGTCCACACTTCTTGTATTTTGACTATAATAATAATTTTTCTGTAATCCCTGGAAACAATTTGATTGGAGACCTTTTATCGACCACACTACCTGTATTTTGACTATGATAATTTAATAATAATATTTCAGTAATCCTTGGTGACAATATGATGGCAGAGCTTATAATGGCTCTTCATGAGCCCAAGGAACAGAAAGAGCTGGCTCGTACTGTGTTGACGAGGGACGATGACCCAGAAAAATATGCGAACTGGAATATGTGCTGTTATCAAATAGTCAAACAAGGCAATATCGCAAAGGTATACTTAAAAAATGACGGTCTTACTTTGGGTGTTCATGGTAGTATAATTCTGGTTGGACACGTGCAAACTTTCCGAGAATTACTTCATGATTCATGGAACTTGCACGTGACGTGAGATGACTCTTTGAAAATTGCAATGTGTCCAACCATAATAACACTACCATGAACACCCAAAATATGACAGTTATTACTTATACATGTTAAATTTCCATTTGTTCTAAATATCAGACATTGCATAATCCATTGATTAAGAGTGTATCGAATGTTATAACGTCAAAGTATCTGAATCACAAAACAAGTGTAAGAAATAGAAAAGAAGCCCTTTTATTGATAGTGACAGACTTAAAACGTTTAAGTCAACCGTGTTAAAATTTAGCTTAAGTGAACTATTGATCACATAAACCATGATAAACTATTGATTTTTTTGTTTTTTTTTTTGTCTTTTTAGTTTTCGCAGAATAAGGGCCTGAAGATGGTGCTGTTTTCAACGTATCCAAAGATTCTAGCGGAGGCGAGCCCGACGGATATGAAATGGGGGATAGGACTGGACGCCAGTAATCCAAAGGCATGGAACCGGGCAACGTGGCGCGGCAAAAACTTACTTGGACAGATTTTAATGGAAGTCAGGGAGGAATTAATGAAAGATGACGGCATTCTGTAGAGAAACCTGTTTGACAAATTGGTCATTTTAAAAGATTTGGATTTTTTTCTGCAGTATTACTTATTTTTATGCCTTGATGTACTGTACTTCTTGTCGTATGTGCCTTTTAAAGTTTTAAATTCACCTTGTGAATTAGAGAAGATATTATAATTTAGCCTCAGTGTCAGTGTTGAGATCGATGTACTCATACATTTATGTACTGAGTATCATGAAACTAATAGTGCTGAAAAGTGATAAATTTTTTTATGATGCATCGTAAGATGGACGTCTGAATGAAAATTGTATAAGTTATGGCTACGGTTTGGAAGAGTTATGCCCCTTGATGACATTACTGTTCCAACAGGTGTTGGGAGGGGGGGGTATTTTGCTTGCAATATAAAACAGATGATTGTTTTTCCCTTAAAGTACCTCTGTAAATTTATTATGTAAATTATACATCTTGAGAGAAAAATAAACACTAACCATTTCTTTATTACAATAGACTCACTCACCCATTTTGTTAAATCTATGAACACAAACAAAAAAATAGAAAATAAATTTCTTCTCTGTGTGATTGTGTTTTGATATCCTGTCCCTTTTGTCACTGTGTGTTTGTTTGAGATTTTTGCTTTCAAAGCTTTGAACAAATTCTTACTTTGAGTTTATGTATATATGAGTATGTTATCATGATTAATGCATTAATCTAACCTTATTATCAGGTTATGGAAATTAGATGAAAAATTAGATTGTTACAGTATTTTATGTCAGTACTTTATACGTAAGTACAAAATGTACTTATTTTAGTGGAATTCATATTTTTGCAGAGCCTACCATAATCAAGTGTTATCAAAAGTGAACTAATTTAAGATAAAGGTAATTCTGTATTTACAATAGAATTTATTTTAGAATTTATAGTCAAGCCTGATTATTTATGTCAATTTACCCAAATTAATATTTTGCTAAGTAAGGTTGTGTTATCTGTATTTACTTAAGGTGTATATATGATTAGTGCAAGGTACGCTTATGATACGTGTATGTAAAGTGTGTTACGTGTATGATACGTGTATGGATCCATGAAAGCTAGAATCAGGCAAGGTTGATGTCATATATGACAATATTAACTACAATGTATATACATAGAGAAATGTAAAGTCTGGTTTTCCTAATACCTGTACACAAAGTTACAGATTTGTCTGTTGGTAAAAAAAACCCTTAATCTTTTTTCCATGCACCATTTACTGTTGATTTTTGACCCGATTGCAAAGCAAAACCTGGTATATGAAATGGCAAAGTCTGTCGGTCAGTGCGTCAACATTTTGGTTAAAGTGTTGTGTTTAAGTCTGTGGAGAGAAAACTGCTTGGAGGAGCAACTTGAAACTTGGCATGGTGAGAGACCATGATGAGAAGAATCAAACTCAGCAATAGAATTTGACCTAGTGACCTTGACCTTGGAGTTTGACCTACTATTAAAAAAATTAAACCTGGGCTATATTTCATGAGCTATAGAGGATATGGCTTTGATAGTTCACATGCAGAATCCTCATGGCCAGACCTTTCATTTGATACCATGACTTGTGACCTTGACCATGGAGTTTGACCTACTTTAAAAAAAAAAGTCCAACCTGGGCTATATCTCATGTACTATAAGGGGTAGGGCTTTGATATTCCACATGTAGATTCATCATGACCAGATCATTCATTTGATATGATGACTTTTGACCAAGTAACCTTGACATTTACCTTTGACCTATTTTTAAACTATAAGAGTACCTACTTTTAAACTATAAGAGTTAGGGTTTTAATATTTCACATATAGATTCCTCATGACCAGATCTTTCATTCAATATCCTGACTTTTGATCAAGTGACATTTGACCTACTTTTGAACTATAAAGAGTAGGGCTTTGATATTTCATATTCCTCATGACCATAGCTTTTTATGCCCCTGTAATCAAAGAATCGGGGGCATGTAGTTTTTGTTTTTGTCCGTTTGTCTGTCTGTCTGTTTGTCCGCAAAAACTTTAACCTTGGTCATAACTTTTGAATGGTAAGGGATAGGGCTTTGATATTTCACATGTGTATTCCTTGTGACAAGACCTTTCCATGGATACCAAAATATTTGACCTTGTGACCTTGACCTTGGAGTTTGACCTACTTTTTAAAAACTTTAACCTTGGCCATAACTTTTGAATGGTAAGGGATATGGCTTTGATATTTCAGATGTGTATTCCTTGTGACAAGACCTTTCCTTGGATACCAAAATATTTGACCTTGTGACACTTGGATGTCACACCCTAAAAAAGTAATTCCTGAGTGTTGCTATGTTTCGCAGGCGACACATGCATTCCTTGGAATGATTTTGCATTAATATTAATGACTTTTGACCTTTCTGTCTGCACAAAAAAGTATACGTCATCTAATAAAAACACCTTGCAATCCGGCCTTACCCCCTTTAGTGGTTTATGGTGTATTCTGTTTTGAGACAAATGCATAATTGTGAAAATGGATAAAATTGTATGCATTACATGTAATATTACAATGAGGAGGTAAAAGAGTAAAACATCATACACTCTGATGGAGTATTTTGATGAGAAAAAAGAGGGGATGGGGAGAAATTTCATATATATTACTGACCTTATTTTTAATTCTTGAAAATTTATTTTATTTAAAGTACACAGAAAACTCTTTCATAATAATGATACAAAAAAATAACCAAATTAAGTACAAGTGATGTAGCCGCCTGATTATTATATGCTGACTGTACTTTAATTCTAGTATGTATAAACAACATGTATAAATAGTAATATTTTGTCAAAATGCAAGATTTTTTTTCTATGCTGTGTAATGCTCATCAGGTACATTGCTCATATACATGTAACGAGGAATTGTGAATTCAAAGTTTATTCCAATATGTTTATCAGTTTATGAACACTTTTGACATGGTTGTGTAAACTCATATACTTTTGATAATCAAAGTCAAAGCGATAACTACAGCGGGTGCAGCTAGCCAACAGGGGATGCTTACTCCTTCCGGGCACCTCTTGTCCCACCTCTAGCTTGCTAGGGGTCCATCGATGCTCAATTTTGTGCTCTATTGTGAGTGCTGTTGAGATTATCATCAGGATTTTCTTTAACTGCATGTAAAACAAGTACAAATTGTTCTGCTTGTAAAGTATCATGTACAGAACAATCAAGCAAAGATATAAAATTTCAAAGATCATTGTTTGTGAAAAAAGTGTGAAATGTTTTCTTTTAAACTAAAATTTCCTTGATTTCCATTTTATATACATTACCAAGGTTCAAAGACATGATGCTTTTTGTTTCTACCTTATATTCATAACTCATATCTGATCTTCTTTTGTTCAGTTTTGATAAATGATAAATTTATAGAATCATTTCAATGACATGAGTAACATTTATGTCAACATTTTATGCTAAAATGATAAATAAACAAATATATTCGTTGTCAAAAGTGGTATAACAACATTCTATGAATAAATTGTATAAATTTATTAATGTTTATAGCTTATAGTTTTATAAACGAAATTGAGCTACTTATAGCTGCTTTCATACTCACTGTGGTCATTCACAACTCATCTCTTACCAAACTTGCTTATTGGTCATCTTTTACAATAACATATGTAAAATAAAGGATCAAAGGTAGACAGTATGTACACAGAAACTGTGTCAGAATCATCAGTCCCTAAATGATAAGTTCACCTGAACAAAGCTAAAGATAGCTACTGTCGTATCTTTCCTTTCCTCATCGGTCCATCCTGTGAAGCTTTGGACGTTTTTGACTTCACCTCTGAACAGAATTTTATAAAACCTAATAGGAAGCAAGTAATCAAGGTATTCAAGGTTTTTCAAGCTAATTGGTCAACATATGGCCACCAAGGGCTTTGATTCATTGACACATTCTGGCATCTCCTCTGTAACCTCTGAACAGAATTTCATGGAACTTTACAGGAAGCAAGCACTAATTTTGAAGTCCTTTGATAACTCATTGTTTGTTTCGTTGTCTTTAAAGAAGTTCTCTACTCGTGGGTATCTTCTTTAACTCATTTTCACTTACATTTACTCGGACAAACTCAAATTTCAAAGTATTGGTAGTGCCATAGAAATATATTGTCCTGTTCATCCATGAAACAACGATTTATAAGCCCATATCCACAAGCTAGCGATTTAACACAGAACTAGTCTGCAACTTCCGCCGAAATTGAAAGTACAAATTCGTGACGTCAGAAGTGTGTATACACTACACATTCACACGATGACGTAATGTAAAATATAGTACACGTGTCTCCTTGTTTATATGGTAAATTTATAATTATTTTTAGGTTTAACCATTTTCAAAGTAAATTAGACTTCAGTGTTCTAAAAGATCTGTATACATATTCATTGACGGATCCATCCAGGTGGAGGGAGGGGGGGGGGGGGTTCTTCCCAATAACCTGGTAAGACTGACATGGACACGGAAAATATGAAATAATGAAGGCAGGGTAAGAGATCGAAACTTTAAAGGATATGAAATCTAAAGTAAAGCCTTTCCTAGCTGTCTAGATGGGATATCAAATTGATATTCTAATCAGCTTATAGGATTGGGGGGGGGGGGGGGGGGGGGCAAATGTATTAGGAAGAGTATGAATGATTAAAATTAATGTCATTAAATTGACGACACATTTTTTGCCGTTTCAGGTATTATTAAATTTATTTTCTGATGTTATATATAAGTTATGAACTTCAAGATAAAAAAAATTAAATGATATGGGTCGACAAAAAATTAAATGATATGGCCTGGAAAGTTGTCTGCTAGCTCCGCTCAGCGCGAATTTCAGGAAAAAAACTGACTTTCTTGAAATTCAACACCGGGAGAAGTGATCATGTAATGAATATCGAATAAAATGAAATTATAATCGTCTCAGAATTAAACAGAAAGTAACGAACGTTCTTCGTCAACATTAAATAATCGCCGGAGTATCTCAGTACGAGAGAGAGAGAAACATTTTCATTTCCGAGTTACATTACAAGAATTCAAGACAGTCTTACTTCATTAATAATACTATCTCCGCTCCAAAAGAATGTGATCACCGTGTTGCCCAGAACAATAAGAAAATAGATACCCGGAATACATATACTGTTACAAATATTTGATATGGTATCTTGTTTATGATTATCAAATATATTTTTTTCGAAATTCAGTCGCAACTCCTTCCGCAGTTAAAATTTACGTTCCCATCCCAATCTATCGAAACATTTCTAAACATGTAACAGGTCATGCTCTGCATATTGAAACTAAAGTTCTTGCGTATTTCGATGTTCCACGTACACGGATCCGTTTCATGAAACATTTAATGGACATTTATTTGTTTATATTCATTAAAATTTTTGTTTTACACATCAATAATCATCATACATCGTATCGTTATTTATAGGGGGGGGGGGGGGTGTCTGGAGACGAGGGTTATGTCTGGAAATTCGGGCGGGAGGGGGATGTTAATATTTTTCTTTAACAATTGTTGCATACTGACTTTTTTGTCGGCACTTGGGGCCTGTATATATGTAAAAAAAAATCTAGCTTGTATCTTTCCCTCTTTCTTTTTTCCCCGCTCACACAAATAAGTGCATGTACATTGAACATGTCGATGACTTACATGTATATGCCAGGGAAATTATAGAATTTTGAAAATAGGATACCCTTCACCCGAACAAAACCATCTACAAGCGTAATCTAGACGGTTAGGACGTCAGGTCCCTTTGGATTTGCCAAAAATGCAGATTTTTTCTTTGTCAAAGTTTTACTAGTATGTATTTTTTCCCGAAATAGACGACTTACCCCCCCCCCCCCTTTCTTTCTGGGGGGAAGGGAAGGATAGATTTCATTAAGATTTTTTAAATCTATATATGCCTTAGAATCCCTTTCTGAGATAAACTTTAGGATTCTGGAAGTCGTTTAAAATATATCAACACATGTACATGTACGTACGTATATAAATAAATTATGTACATTAGTTGAGCCTTATAGTTTTAATGTAAATATTTAGGTTTCATTATTAAATGCTCTTTTATCATATTTATCACTCATACACTCTCATTTGATATGTCCTTTATTTTGGCATTTATAAGAGTACATTAGTACATGTATCCACAACACGCATGTACATTTCTATATATAGCGTTATGAAACGTGGTTCCCTTTTACACACTTCTGACGTACTTCCGGTGTGTACAGCTATTTTAAGAAATTGGAAAATGTGGTAAAATATAAATTGGTCTATATCAGCTCTGAAAGAGATTACATGATGGGGAAATTTCTTGTTGGAATTTAGTTTGATATGAACTGTAATATACATGAAAATCTCCACGACTAGAGAACTTCTTTAAGTGAGGAGACTCATACACAACAATCATGCGATCTTTGAGACCTCTGGGAATACGGACAGTGGGAGGGTTGTGCGCACATTTAATTCAGATAATGACAACGTCTGCTACTTACGTGTCGGATGCCCGTCCTAAGTCGGCACCAATTTCCCGTCCTAAGTCGGCACCAATTTCCCATCCTAAGTCGGCACCAATTTCCCGTTGGTTTATGTGTAGTGTGTTTTGATGTTATCTCTACTGTCCGCGCAGCTCACTTCGGAAACTAGATAAACGTGATTTTGACCATTTTCATTCAGAAATTTTAATGAAGTTCGATACCATTCATTAGATCTCGCTTAGTCGTAAATTTTGGTATAAGGTATATGATGGTCAGTGCACGCAATCAAATTTTATAAACAAAACAAGTTTGAGATGGTCCATTTCCAATACTAATTTCACCGTGACGTCGTGACGAGCTCCATAGGCTCAATGTTAAATTCGGCGACGTCACTCTAAAATTTAACATTGAAAACGCCCCATCTAAAATTTATTTTATCTGTATGATATGATCGCATGAACCCACGACCATATAATACATACCAAAATTTACGACTAGGCGAGATTTATTCAATGATATAGATTTTATTTTAATTTTTGCATAACAAAGTAATCAAAATCGCGTTTATCCAGTTTCCGAAGTGAGCCGCGCGGACAGTGAATAGTGTTCCTTGTCCGTTCCGTATCTCTAATTGTGCTTGTCTACTCTGTGTTTCGGTGTTATGTTGTCTCTCCTGCAAAGCAGTCCTGTTGGAGACCCACTTTTTTGTATCTTTACTGAAAGACTTATATATTATTGAATATTTGCGATTGTAAAGGGTCACCGAGGACGACTGCATGAGCGAAAAGTGAACACGAAACTCCAAATAAGAAATAATGAGCGTACAATATTGGCATACAAAGACATTGAAAGAAAGGAGGGGATCTTCAACAACACTCGGTTGCAGCACAACCAAACAATTTATTCAGCAATGAAGCAATATGAATCCAAAAGGGAAGTGAGGTCGAGTTGCCGGGAGAGTAGTGCATCGATCGGTCCTGCTTGCAAATGTTAAACGTCTTCACATTTAAGAACATAAATTTACAACATGGACCAGACGTTCACGTTTTGGGTACTTAACCCTCGTCCGTGATCCTCTAGCAATCTAAACAATGTAATATGACCAAAAAGTGTGATAGATATTATGCCAAAAAGGTACCGAAAGGCGTAGCAGCCTGGTTTGGTATGGTACTACAGGACCCACGTTTTAGAGATTTCAATAATTTTTGATAACAGAAATTTTCGATTGCGTTGAAGAAACGATCAACCGAAGTTGACCGAACTTGGCTACATGTGTCCTCGGGGACTCCTGGTCCACCATCAGTGACACTCACCTGAAGTGGTACAAATGTTAAACGTATTCAAAGCTAGAATGACCCTGCAATTCAGCCTTGCAAAAAGGTAAATGGATGTATCACATTCGATATCTGTGGATGGGTCTTGTTGCATTTTTGCAATTAATATAAAACGTCTTCAAATTCAATAGCATCATTTAAGAACTGATAAATTTCCTGCATGGACCAGACATACACGTTTCGGATACTTAACCCTCGTCAGTGATCCTCAATCTAAACAATGTGATATAGCCAAAGAGAGTGAAAGTTATCATGTCTACAAATGCACCGAAAGACGTAGCAGGATGGGTGGGATATGATGCTACAGGACCCATTAAGCATTAAGTTCTGAAGCATTTAAAAGTTCTGAAGCATTAAATTCTGTCATTGATAACTGACTCAGTAACACGTACACCCTTGATGACTTGTCGATCAACTCACCAACGACAAATCTCTGTTCACCAAGAAAACGCAGTATTGACAGCGGGAATCACTCACGGTCACAAAAAACAAAACAAAGAGTCTTTCGAAATTGCTTCATTAGCACTTTTATAATGGCATAAAATTGTTAATAATATTTTTCTAGTATCATAAATTGTTCATTTTCCTCCGACCTTCCATAACTTGCTCCCAAAGCTTGTCAACTTTGAGGAAAGGAGCATCAACAAACAGATAGTGACACTCGCTACCCTTGTTCGTGTAGCAGTCTAACCCTTCTTTATAATAATATGAAAAGTTCTTATAAAATGATCCATGCACGGCACCGGGGACTTTAGAAGGTAATATTCCAAACAGATATATGTCATCGATCCAGAAAAACGGGGTAGACCATGCTGCATGCACTAACGCTGGGATCAAATCTGTGGACAGAAACACAGCTACACCGCTACAGTACATATGAGGAAAGCTCTTAAAACCTCTAAACTGATCCGCATGTACACTCCATTTTGAACGAGTGTCTCGTTCTATGGGATTTGTATTTCCCGGACTTCTATTACAATAAATGTATTTCTTTCTTCTCTTCAGTTGGACCAAATCCTCAAACAGCTTGAAGAGATTGATAAAAGCATCATCATCTATTTTTAGAACAATTTCTGCGTTCCTGCAATTTTCACTGATCCACCGGAACCCCATAATTCCTTTATTTGATAAGTTCCTGTACGTGTCTATGAAGTCCCCTTGTATGATATCGCCATATTCTTGGTTTTCATCATAGAGAGCTTGTTGGACTTGTGCTTTGTTCACAGTTCCTACCAGAAAAATGACGACAATGTTTTCTGGGTAATAGTGAGTTGTGTTCAACCAGCTATGTCTCATTGTATCTCTGTGACGTCTGTGCGCAGGCGCAGTGTGAACCATTATCAAACATGATACTTTTCTGGCTTGTCTACATAAATTATGATTGTTAATAATATACGAAGCACTTGTTCCTATTGGATAAGGTGTTCTCGTTTTCACTATGCGATAAAATGAAGTATTTTGGGGAAAAGAAAACTTGTGGTTTTCAAGTAGCTTAAGACTCTTCTTCATTGAGTTTCCATTTAATGTGAAGATATACAAAATGTAGTGCACCGATGTCAATATAATAGCTATAAGAAAACATGTAAAAATGGTATTCATATGCGTCAGGACACGTAACATATTTGTTTGTTCTAAGTTTGATAAAGAATCTCTAGATTTCCTAGTCCCATTTTCTTTTCCAGATACTGGAGGTTAACATCTGAAAAAAAAGAAATTCACAGACCAAGTTAAATAAAGATAGGTATTTTAGGAACACGTACATGAATGGTCACCCATAAATATTGCTGTTTAGATTAAGCATGCATTATAATTGAACTCTCAAATACGAAATTATAATATGACCTTTTTCTAAGAACTTGATGAATTGTTATCTCCCATTAACAATGTGCTGTTTATCACTTGCTATCTTTGCCCCTTTGTTATACATTGAAGCCTGAAATCATCTTAAAAACACTTCCGATAGTACGCCTCAATTTCAGTCGATATTAATTCTGCATCTTATCCACCCCAACCCATCCTAACACTCGGATCCAGTTGTGAACGGATGATTTATAGATTGAAAGTTGTGCAGAATTGAAATTAGAAACAAGTAGAGCGGAATAGCATTACGAATTTAAACATATAAGATTGAAATAGTTCACTTTGAATCCCTCGTGAGTGAAATTCAAATGCAAAACATAGTATCACAACCCCCACAAAACAAAATGCGAAAACACCGACACACAACAAAGGAAAACTGAACATCTAACTCCAAAGATGACTTAAAACACAAACGACTATACATAAATAATACTCTAATAATATGACATCATCATCTCCACATAGACACTGAATTCTTCGATGTTTATACATATTACCGAGACCTTTGGGCAACCGTTGCCAACTTTAGACGGCCATCATTATCATAAGTATTCTAAAATGATGTGTTAATCCGGATCACATGCGCACAATCCTCCTGGTTGGTTTACATGAAATTCAAGAGAGTGTGCATGTAGTTTATATTTTCATTAAAGAATTGAACCAACATAGAATAAAAAAATGTTTGCGTAGGATTAAACATTTTAATTTGAAAAAAATCCTATGTTATGAATACCCCTACATGATCCTACATCACTCTCCTTTTTATACCGTTCTTTTAAAATCACTAATTTGATTATTTCTTTTGGTGTTTAAAAAACTTACTTACCTTGTATAGTTTCTTTTCAACTTTTCCTTCCCATTGAAAAACATCGATGCAATCACTGTCAGTACGTAACTATGTTGTATAAGATTGCTGAGTTAATCCAAAACATGGACATATTGTCACAGATGGTCTTTTTTATTGTAAACACATGGAGTCAGACAAAAAGTTTATCTTCATGTGTTCTTTCCATTTAACAAGGTTTGTCGAAATGTATTTGTAGTTACAACAAATTAAACGGGATATTCAAGCGCAATTTCCAAGCGCTGGACATCACGAGCGTCTAACTTCGCAAATATCTAAATTTTTAATACATTGTTAATACTGAAAATGGTTTAGGCGCTCTTTTATGATTCTACTATCATGTCACTGTGTCTTATTATTGTCTATTTTTATGCTCACACGAGGGACGCTATTCTTACAGAAGTCCGTCCATCGTCGTTGCGTTGTCTGTCATTAACTCTTTTTTTTAACATTTTCTCCTTCTTTCGGGTTGAGCCCTGTACGTAGCACCATATGGTTTATATCAAAATTAATAATTATTATCAGATAAAGTTAAAATATTACTTTTTTAATTTATAAAATTATCAATTTCATTTTTTGAAATTTCTCATTTTACAAATAGAAACATCTCTGTGTGTGCCTTGTTTAAGGTGAACTGATGCGGCTCCACCTTAAAGGTGTTTATATTGAGCGGCTAGCCACTCTTGTATATGGCTTAAGGGAATAATGAAAAACCAATGTATATCCATGTTCTTGATAAATAATGTCGAAGGGTTCCAACTCTTTACCTTCTTGAAGAAAACTCCAAACCAATTTCCATGCACCAAACACGTGTTTCGAATATTAAATTCTCATCAGTGATGCTTTCAGCGGAGTCACCAAAAATATTTTCACTTAGCGCCTTCTTTAATTTTTTGAAGTTAGATTTTTACATTTACATTACAGAGAGTGCGCGGCTCCAAAATAGCATTGGAGGGATGGTGCTAAGATGTTAAACTCCTTTAATTTCGATGATATTTATCGGTGAAATGGCTAGTTTCCGAAATAGCAAAAAAAATATATATATATAGGATGTCACATTGATAAAAGGCCAAAACAATGCTTCTTTCAGGTGACAGAGCTGGAAAGAAGTAATTAATACACTTGACAAACATCAGGCCACGGGGAACGATTTTAACTGCCCCAAACTGCAACGTAAAATGAGTGTCTATATTAATAATGTCGAAGGGTCCAACTCTATACCTTCTTGAAGAAAATTCCAAACCTATTTCCATGCACCAGACACGTGTTAAACTTAACAATTCTACCTTACTCCACAGATGTGCAGACAGAAATGATATAGATTTTTTCAACAGAATAGAAAACTTGTGCTACTTGTACTGAGAAAGAAGCAAAAATTTTAAGTTTTATCATATAAAGGGGAGTAAGAATTTAATTATTCCCTTGACTCATAAGAGTGTGGACCAGTCTGCTACCAACAACCATTGCCTGCAGCTCAATAAACATCATCAAAGAGCTGTAGTTGTAGTGGAACGGTATTCACGGGGACTTAATATATAGATAATCCACCAGCAGAGATACCAACTTTCAATATTGAGATAAAAAGTTTTCCAACTCGTTACTTTATCGAAGAAAATTTCAAAGCAATTTTAATGCATTCGACACGTGTTTCGGATTTGAAATCCTCATCAGTGGTACTTAATATCAAAGTGATTTCAGACACAGTCAAATTCATTTTTAGTAACACCCCCTGGTTTGATTTTTGTGTATCTGCAAAGAGAGGACGACTCCAAATTTCCCTTAGGGTAGATTCAGTAACATGTTCTTTTTATGAATACCAGTGCACCATATGCGCAATTCAACAAGTTTTTATTCATCAGTGATGCTCGAGGTAAAACAGAGAGGAAATCAACTTCATATGGTATTATGAAGAGCAAAAGTCTAGATTTGACCTAAATATCTGCCAAAGAACCTGCTAAGATAAGAGCGACGTAACCAGGGAGATAAATTAGCTGTGTAGTACGTTCTGATTATTACCATTATCAAACGAAGAGGATGACATTAATAACAGTGTTCTCAACATAATGAAATAATTGAGGTACAATTAGTTTTATGAAGTTTTCATTAGGTTATATGAAAGAGCTTTTACAAATATTTTAAGAGCCAAGAACTAGGCGAACGGTATGATCGGGAACTTAACAATCCACAAGCAGAGATACCAAAATAGTGGTTGAAATTATGAATATCTTGTTGTCATTATCAGGCGCAAAGCGAGAGTACTTTTCAAGTGAAAGCACATTCAATAAGGGGGCTGGGGATCGTTTTGAGGTCCCTTATTGGTCCAGAGAGAAGTCCATGTGGGAATTCAAGAGGCAGTCCCCGGAATCTAATGGATTTTCAAACATTCTTCGTTTTTGACAAAACAATGTTGAAGCATCTGTGTACTTGCGAACTCCTAGCTATGCGCCTAATTATTTGATATGGGGAATGTCATTTTGATGAAGAATGACCAAAATCTTTTGATCATATAATTTGCTTATCAGTTAATGGAAATAAATTGAAGAAAATACAAATAAACACCAAAGAAATACCTATCAGTCGAGAAGGTACTTAGAATTTCCATTGGAGCAGTTGCGAAGCTAGGAATGAACAACATTCCGAAGTAAGACCAGGTGCCCGGGGAATCAGCGTCTCCTGTTTGCATGCAACACCCTCAAAACAAAACGTACATAATCCTTTATTCAAAATAAATATGCATTGCCTGTTTGTCTTCTATTTTCATTAATTGATAATGAACCTGAAATATTTCATTATCTTGTTTACTCTGTTGTTAATGTCTTCAACATCATTTGATAGTAGTAATAATCAGAAGATAATAGCATTACACTCCTTGTTTGATTCCAATCTCTGTTACATTACCTTGGCAATTCCATTTCGGTATTAACAAATGATTACCGCCTCGTTCATAACCTCGTCTTCTAATACCATATTAAACTTGATAAGACCTATTCTTGGTTATTATTATTGTCGGTATTAACAATGGATTACCACCAAATTGTCTTTGTTTTACTGATCTGTGTGTCCAGGCTCTGTTATGGCGAGACACAGGATAAAGATTGTAGCTGTAATCATGTTATGGAAAAGTTCACCAATATCATAGCACAGATGAACAATACATTACAAGAAACAGGTATGCCATTCACCGTAATTATTTACTACTGTAAAAATTTAGCGATTATAACATCAAGACGTTACGTGGGGGAAATGTTCGCGATAAAGATGTCTTTCCCATTGTAAGAACGCAGGGGGGAGGGGTATTTTCGAGTTAGGGAATTTTGTACGTCAATTAATTCGCAAAAAAACGCGGAAAATCCCCCCTATCGCAAACATTAACAGTATATGTAAACAATAATGATAATTTTGATCGATCCATACGGTCTGAATGTATTTTGGTAGTTTTCGTATCCTTATTCCAACTCCGGGGAATAGAGCGACGGCCTTTCAATTCTAACGCTTTGCTTTGGGTGCTGTAACCAAGTTAGGTTGGACCCCTCCTTTCTTTCAATGTTTAGGATATCCTCCCTTTCTTTCTTTGTTTTATCTCTTTTTTAAGAATGTGCATGGCCATCGAATGAGAATGTTGAAGTTTAATTTTAGGCTTTGTGTTTTAATTTCATTGCAAATTTCACATTCGTTCAGTACGTCCAACAGCGGAAAGTATTCTTAAGAAATCTTTCTATGGTAAAATGTACTCGAACAAAAACAAATACAGCCGGTCGGGTGTGCGGAGAGACAAACAGACGAATTTGAGACAGGACGATGAAAGTAATCAAGGCCAAAAAAAGGCTCTGACGTCACTGAGAAAGTTCTATGGTCGTTACAATTTGTCTATTCGCTATTTTCGAAAAGCAGTGTTAGCTCCCATTTGAGACGGTATCTGACGTAGACTGATTATGACGTCATTAAATTCTATGGAACAGTCCTAAAAATCTGGGAAATGACGGTATAAAATCGACATTACCATACCATTTTCATGACGTCACAATGGTATTACGTCAGATACCGTCTGTAAGGAAAAAACTCTGTATTCCGCAAAGACTCAATTACGGATGATAAGGACATGCTTGAGAACAACCTTCCACTTACTTGACCGTCTTTACACTATTTGGACATTACCGGAATTCACATGTTCCTATTTGGCATTCGCGACAGGTGTTGTATGTAGTCATAAGACGCTCACTCCTCACGGGCACCTGTTCCTGCCTCGGGGTTCACGATTGCATTGTTGATGGAGACTTACATTAATATGTCACATTCATTTGTATTTTTAACTGTCAGCTATTTGTATTCAACTTTATCCAAAAGTCACTGAGTTAAACTAATATGTCTACTTTTTGCAGTTTCCAAGTTACAACATACAAACAGTATTATAGGTATGTATGCCTCCTTTTTGTCTGAACTGGCTTAAATAATGTTATTAGTTATAGGCTTAGTTCCTGTCATACTTTCTATTTAAAGTAGTTGTGTAAAGTGGAGAGGAAAGTTGGCCGCCAAAAACGAGCCCTATAACAAATTTATCATGCCGAGAACCATTTTGCACATTTTCTTAATAATTTTTGACGTTTGAAAATTTAGTTACCTACTTCAGCGTAAAGGTAGGACACCACATGACTGTTACAGTGCGACGTCATTGGCCAAAATCAGAACTAGGCGTGATAAACACAGATATTCTCCTAAAATATATTCTTATTCTGGTGGCAAATAGAAATATGAATGACAAATATGGATAATGACCATATCCCTATATACAACACAAAATTGATAATTCAGAAAATCAAAAACCGAAGGGCATACAAAATCAGGACAAAACAGGAACCAAAGCAAACAAACAAAAACCTCCACTACATGAAAAGAAGCAAACTCCCGATATGGGAGTGAGACCATGTGCCCAGGAAGAGTCAGCATCTCCTGCTTGCATGCAACACCCGTCGCTTCAATTCTGTTGAACTTTTACATCCGGTTACTTCCATTTTGGAAGATATGAAGTACAATCTTTGGTTGGATGTGCAAGAAAAAACTTGTCATTTCATGGAGATTTACATCTTAGGACCACCCCCATATCCTGTTATTTTGAATATAGATTTGATTTGTATATGCTACTGCCTCGACCTTACAGGAAATTAAAATTGGAGCCGCGCCGCGCATTCTGCAAAGTAAATGTACCTTTAATTTTAAAATTGCAACCAGAGGGCGCTTCTAAAATGAATTTTGGCTGTGTCTAAAAATCACCTTGACTGGAAGCATCACTGATGCGGATTTAATATCCGAAATACGTGTCTGGTGCATAATAAATTGGTTTGAAATTTTCTTTGGGAAGGTATAGAGTTGGAACATTTCTGTATTATTAATATCTCGAAGCGGACAGCGCGGACCAACGATAACAAAAAGTCAAGAAGGGGAAAAGATTGTATAATAAAAATAGAACATGGATTAAATTTGAGCTCGGAAATGCTAAGCGTATCCTGTCATCGCACTACACACGTCATTCCTAATATCGGGTTTTAAATACATAGAAGTTTTTCGACATTGTAACTTTCATACTTTTTTGGCATATTACATTGTTTAGATTTTAGGATCACTGACGAGGGTTGAGTACCCGAAACGTGCATGTCTGGTCCATGTTGCCAATTTATCTGTTCTTAAATGATGCTATTCAATTTGAAGACGTTTACATTTATACCACTTGGTGAGTGTCACTGCTGGTGGACCAGGAGTCCCCGAGGGCACATGTAGCCAAGTTCGATCAATTCCGGTTGATCGTTTCTTCAACGAATTCTAAAATTTCTGTTATCAAAATTTCCTGAAATTTCTAAAACGTGGGTCCTGTAGCATCATATCCCACCCATCCTGCTACGTCTTTCGGTACGCTTTTTCGACATTGTAACTTTCATACTTTTTTGGCATATTACATTGTTTTGATTTTAGGATCACTGACGAGGGTTGAGTACCCGAAACGTGCATGTCTGGTCCATGTTGCCAATTTATCTGTTCTTAAATGATGCTATTCAATTTGAAGACGTTTACATTTCAATTCGATGCTCTCAACCAAATATATTTCAGTGTAAAGAATTGGGCAATTATGCACGATATCAACTATATTCTTTTTTCATTTTTATACAGAGAATTTACCACAGCCGTCTCATTTTTCAGTCAGACGTACGTATAATAAAAAAGGTTCAAGCTAGAAAAATATGAGAAGGATCTTTCATGATAGATTAGGGTTATCAATGTCTTTAACTTTACGGTTAAACTCACTCAATGTCGCATGGAATCGCTGTATGTTGGTTTCAAAACAAACATGAATCTCAGAAATGAAAGTACGCATGTCCTTAGAATAAGTGCACGTAAACAGAATAATATATATGTATGTAAGATATTGTCAAACATGCAATAACAAACTATTCCTAAAGAAAGGTTTTAAGAAATCAATGCATTTGTTTTCAAACAGGTCAGCTTCCGGAAAACGTGGCATTTTATGCTTATTCAACACAATCTCCAGTTCTAGGAGATCAACAAACCATTGTGTTCGACCACGTGGTAACAAACTTGGCTTCCGGTTACGATGCGCAAGATGGACACTTTTTAGCACCAGTAAGAGGTCTTTACTACTTTTCAACCAGTCTGATGGCATATCCGGGTCACTACATACATGCTGCAATGGTCCATAACGGAGCAACTATATCGTATGTGTACGCTTCAAAGAGTGAGGACGATACAGGTACGGCTGTCGTCAACTTGGTCCTCCAGAAGGGTGACAAGGTCTGGGTCAAGCATAGAAATGATCCAAATGGTGTAGCGCAATTGGAGGGATATTATTCTGCATTTTCTGGATTCCTGATCCAACCAATGTAACTGCTGCTTTAACTTTAAGTTCACATAATAAAGTTTACGCTCATTATGCACACTGTGGGATTGTTTATCTTTTTTATCATATTCGTCATTGCATTCACACGGACATACTTTTTTTCCGTTGTTTTAATTTTCAAAGGTCCTTTATGTTTCGCAATCGTGTTTGTGATTTCACCTTACAGTCAAAAAATTTTATGAGATTTAACAGTTGTGTGTCTTTTGACACCTCCGTCTATTCTGAAAAGTTGAATACATATTTCCCTATATCTCCTTTTCCTGTTTCCTTTTATGTTTCAGTGAGGTTATTGCTTTATGTCTTAACGTTTGTATATCATGTTGGGTGGTATTTCCGTTGTTTCGACATGTTTGTTATTATGGTTATTGGACGGCAATCCATTGTTGTTATGGGTATTGATTTGATTTCCTTTGTTTATATTGTTATTAGATGGCTGACACCTGGTCTCACTTCGGAATGTTGTTCATTCCGGGGTTTGCAACCGTTTCGATTGGAATTCTCACGATTTTGCTTTGCCTTCTCGACTTTGAGACCGAATAACGGTTAGGTACTTCTTTGGTGTTTATTATTCTATATGGGTACTAACTGTGTGCCTCTTGTTGCAGATTTATTTTTATACACTTATGAAAAAGAATTTATCCAAAATCTTCAAAAGCAAAGAAAAGTTGATGATCTGAAATGTTTCAATAATACTTCTAGGTATCTGGATGATATTCTAACTATTGACAATCCTGCTTTTGAATTATATAAGAATGAAATTTATCCACAAGAATTAACACTTAGTAAGGCAAACCTTACAAATACAGAAACACTATTTATGGACCTTAATATCAAAATTGTAAACGGAAAGATTCATACACGTCAAGTGTAAATGACAAAAGGGATGATTTTGGATTCAACATAGTAAATTTCACCTGGCTTGACGGTGATGTTCCAAGATTACCGTCATACGGCATCACAGCTCATCCGTACGTTAGAGCATGTACTGATATTTTGGATTTTTACGGTAGATATTTACAAATTACCAAAAAACTTTTAGGTCAAGGTTTCTGCTTTCATAAACTAGTTAAGACTTTCTAGAAGTTTTAAAAAAATTACAGTCAACTTCTTTTTAAAATTTGGATCTATACACGCAACAGAGTACATTACTTTGGGTATTACACAACCTGTTTTTTATGGTGATATGATAAACAAAATTAGAAGGATCAAAGGTAGGCAGTATAACCATCGAAAATGCGTCAGAGTCAGCAAACGCCTTTTGTACCGTGGATATGATCCCAATGTCACCAGACGGACAATAGGCTTGGTACTCGTTCAATCTTCAGTCTTGTACCAGCGCATCCCTGAGATTTGCACTCTACCTGACTGTGACGACGAGACTCCATGACGGGCCCTGTCCACTCCTCTTTAGAGAGGACAGGGCCCGACCACCTGTCCTCTCTGAATGTCAGTAGGACTCCTCGGGAGATTACGTACATGAACTCACTACAGCCGGCAGAATATGGACTGTATTACACACGCCCTCTTTTTATATCCATTTACATATTCATCTGTGTTGCTGGGACCTCTACGTTTTGCGGTCTTGTTTGTGTGATGTCATCTTACGGCGAGGAGGTTGTTTTGCACCACAATTGTGCGTTCTTCGAGAACTCTTGGTAATGGGAGAGGTGAGAGGGTTGTGCGCACGTAATCCAGGATAGCCACACCATTTGCTACTTGCGTGGCAAATGGCCGCCGTCCAAAGTCGGTACCGGTTGTCCATTGGTCTCGTTGGTTTATGTGTAGTCTTTTGATCTTTAATGCCGTATGTCTCTTTTTCGTCTCATACTATGCTCGTCTTTTGCATCAGGTGTTTTAGTGTTTTGCTGTTGGTGCTGCGGCAGGGACTTATCGGAGATTCCATCCCTTCTATTATATTTTTAAAAAATCTTTCAATAGTGATGTTTCGTTTCAGTCTGCCCAGTAATATGGTTACTGCGATATAAAGTGATGTACTTACTCTTCCAAGGCACCAGATCTCATGTTCGATGGGGATTCACTTTTTTTCCAGAATGTTTAAGTCAATTGTATTTTGCTGTGGAAATGTTTTCTGTATTTGTTACTCATTGTCGGAGTTGCGATCTTCAGCGTATGCCGTATTTCTAATTTAGATGGCAACAATCAATAACAGGCTCTCAACTTTATCGTCTTATTTGTGAAGACTCTTTTTTGAAACCGTCATCATGGTCGTCATGGATTCTGCTTCCGAAAAAGCTGAAGAATATATACATGTACTTGAAAAATATGTGGCATGAGTGAGGCGCGAACTGGAGGCCTTCAGCAAGCTGTCTGGCGTACTAACAATGTCCACTGCGCCAGCGGAGTAGTTGCCAGCTAAGTCGGTAGAAGGTATTTTGACGCTACGCTCACTTCCTATTCATGCAGAAACTTCAAAATACCTTATAACCTATACTTATAGTAAAAGATCCCAAAAGTATTTATTATGTTTGCTAGGATGTAGGGAAAATGGAACTGTATTGTAAATAAAGATTCAGCGTCCTTTTTTATTCTAAACTTATATATTATACAAAATATCATGTAATATTCATGGGATATTTGTTTAGAGCGCGCCCTATGCACCTCTGGAGAATTCTCCATCGCTTTATTAATAAATGAACCTACTAAATGTGCGATAAACATACTTTTATTTCATTTTTTTATGAAATATAATATTTATTCAGGACCAGGTCTGTAAAACTGCATTCCATATGTATTTGATTCTAACTGTATTTATCATCATCACTAGGTAATGGCACCTGGATCGCTTCTCGGTTAGACATTTTATACCTTCCCTGTAGGTAGAGGTGTAGTTAATTCCAATATCTTCAAATCGAACACCTGGAATTCTTGAGGGCAAAATCCCAAACAGATAGAAATCGTCAACCCAGAAAAATGGAGTTGTCATAGCAGCGCGGTAGAGCGATGGAATAATGTCAGTAGACAGGAATACAACTATCCCACTACAGTATGGATGAGGATAGTAACTATATCCTCGAAAACTATCCTCCTTGACGTACCACTTATTCGATATATTTCTTTGTATTGACATGATGTCCTTTTCGACCGTGTTACAATATATGAATTTCTTACGATCTTTCAGGTACGAAAAGTTTTTTAAAAGTTTGAACACATTAATGTAAGCATCGTCATCTATTTTTATTACCATTTCTGCATTCCGACAATATTCGGTCACCCATCGAAAACCCATCACTCCTTTGTTCGTTAAATTTCGATAGGAATCGACGAAATCGCCTTGTAGAATATCCTGGTATTTTGTATTTTCGTTTTTAATTATTTCCTGAAGTTTTGGATCGTCAGAAGTTCCAATTAGGAACATGAAAACCACATTTTGAGGTTTATAATGTGTTGCATTTATCCACGTTTGCCTAAGCTTTTTACGAGCTATCCAGTACCTCGTCTTAGAATAGACTAGGATAAGACAAGAAACCGTTTTAAAAAGATAGCAAGCATTCGGATTGTTTATAATATACCTTGCACTAATGGCTTCCGGATAACGCGTTTTTCTGTGAGCTTTTCTTCTTTCAAAACTATCATTTTTACGAAAGACAAGTTGGTCTTTTTCCTCTAAAGAAACGATAGAATGGACCATTCCTGTCCCGTCATTCTCGAAACTAGTTAAATATCTTTGTGTTATAAGGAAGGTTAAACTCCATACCAGATTGCAAAGAACTGGGATAACCATCAACTTGATACATGTATTTACTCTAACCATTTCATATTACTCTGTAATATATACCGATGCTTAACGCTTTTTGAAATCTGCAAAATATAATGCGATATGCGTATCTGTGTCATTAAATGTAGTAGAAAGTTACAAATGAAAGAAAGGATTAATTATGGAATATGGAATGAACGATTGGACCATTGAATATGGAATGAACGGATGAACCATGAAGTATGGAATGAACGAATAAACCATGGAATATGGAATGAGTTAAAGAAGATCCTGACAATACTCTCAATAGCACTCACAATAGAGCACAAAATTCAGCATCGACGGACCCCTAGCACGCTAGAGGTGGGGGACCAGGTGCCCGGGAATAGTAAGCATCTCCTGATTGGCCAGCCGCACCCGCCGTCGATGTTCAGGCACAAAATGAAAATAGCTAAAATACATACACTGTCAAATGATCGAAGAAACCATGGAGCATGTAATGAACAAACGAACAATGGAATATGGAATGAACAAATTAACTATAGAATATGGAATGAAGGAATTTATTATGGAATATGAAATGGACGAATGATCCATGGAATATGGAATGGACGAATGTTCCATGGAATATGGAAAGAACAATGGAATATGGAACGAACTAATATACCATTGAATATGGAATGATCGAATGAACCATGGAATATGAAATGAACGAATGATCCATGAAATATGGAATGAACGAATGAACCATGTAATATGGAAATTTAAAGAAAACAGTGGGACGTATCCCTAAAAAATTATTAGATTAAGATTTTGAAGAATATTTAAGATAAGATATCAAAAGGCGAGTTAATTTTCATCATTACAGCTTACCTGAAGTATTCAGAGAGAGTATAATTCAAATAATGCAAGATCGATTTGTTACGCCATAGCATCATAAATTTTACGACTTTTTGTTAGATGGCATTAATGATTATATCTTCTATTCAAAAATAAATTAAAAAGTGATTATGTAAGAAAAATCTTTATAAGCTGTTAACGTAACATATAGCGTTATATCATTACATCATTCCTTGAGGGAAACAGACTTCAGAAATGCGCGTAACATATTTCAATAAAAAGAGGACAGAAGGTGATGTAGTGCTTAACAAAAATATAGGTCTTTTTTCTTAAATGCACCCACTGCATCCAAGAAAGTCGCAGTTGGGGGGAAGGGGGTGGGGTAGATAAGACACGCCCATCATCTTAACAATACAATGAAAATAATATAGATGCAATCATAATCTTAACAAATTTAACGAAAAAAAAAGGACGACAGGAGGTAATTTATGTACTCACTGCACCGAAGCTAATTTAATAAGAAGATATAAGACACACGCAAAGATATCAAAAAGAAATACCTTCAGTTCGGCTGTATTAAGTTGAGCTAAAACGAGGCACAAACATTTACGTCTTTTCATTTTTACATGCTTATTCCCATATATTACCGAATATGACATAATAATATTTTGACGAATAACATTTTTCTTTAAATGGCATTCATGTTGTTTTTCTTCTAACAGAAATGTTTGTTTCTATCGAAGGAAATAGTCTATGAAGCGTGGTGAATTTTGGTTCCACTCTAAAGTCAATTTCCTTGTCTTTTCAGATTTTGTTATAAATGATCATATTTACAATATTTCTTTAAAAAAAACAAATAATGTACTAATTAGACTTTTTTCACCGTGACGAACTTCGCACTTCGCACTTCGAACTTCGCACTTTAATTTCATAAGCTGGTTGCCGAAAAAAGCGCGCCAGTTGTACAGGAAGTCCAATATATCATTCCATTGAGCAAACTAATCAAAATGAAGATGACTCCGCTTATGAGTTTATACGCGAACGACAGCTACGCCACTTTTTCTTCAATGTTCGAAGTGCGAAGTTCGTCACGATGAAAAATGTCTAAGTATGTTCTCTTCAAGTACATACTGTAAACCGTGTATTGTTCAAGAAAGAAAGAGGATTCAAGAGGTCAATCGATTCATGTCCCACTCTCCAAAATGGTGGATAATATTCTGTCTTAGACCATTTGAACCATCCAACCACAGAATATACTTGTGATTGTAACGTGAAATTGTCCGAGCGGAATTAAAGTACGGGGATCGCCTCTAAATTTACATAGAGATTTGTTAACTTGTATAAGATAATAGATATTCCTTTTAGACTATCTGTCCTAACAATGATTGGTACATGTTAAATTAAATCAGTATTTATGTACATACAATGATTATAAAACAAATACAAACTAATAACTCATATACAGTATTAATCTAGTGTCGCGCCCTTTATGAAGACTTTGGCTTGACACTCCGTGGCGAGCCACTTCGTGTCGTGCCAATGCTTGTCCTAACCACCTAACCGTCGTAGCTTAATGTGTCTTAGACAAACGTGTCGCGACAAAGGCTTGTCACGACAAGTGCTCTAACTTACACTCCCTAACATAAACAAGTTGTCCAAGCGGCCTTATTCAGGGCTTACACTTGACTGACAACTGAATGTAAATATACCTTCGTAAATCTATCAGCGTAGATAATACAGCTACTGCACGGCTACCGTCACAATCTTGCTTTTATGTAGTGGATCAGTCCACCTGCATTTAGGGATGACAGCTAGTTTGGACGATTCTAATAATACTGAGTCATTTAGAGGCTTCAGTTAACTCATTACTTAAAGCGTTTAAGAGACTTCCTATCTAATTTTGTTACACTACCCACGCCTTCGACTACATTCGTCCTCGAATGTCAAAAATCAGATAATAAAGAACAAAATTTTAATACCTTAACAACAATGTATCAAAAGAGAACAAGTTATATAAAATGTCGAACAATGTAAAACAGAAAAAGAAAAATAACAACTGGTACAAATAGTTTTAATTTTGTTACATGATTATATTGTTGATTTTTATACCCTTGTCAGTATCTCTATATAAAATCCCCATAGAAAAAATGCCTATAAATTAGAATATTTGACCAAGGGGTCTATATTTACATCAATATTGGCCCTAGGGCAATATTTCAAAAAAAATATTGACCGATAAACGGTGCACCGTTTGTGACGTCACGTCATTGATGACGATATCAGCCCTACCTATTTTTCCGCGCTCTTTCTCTTATAGAAGAAAATGAACGTAAAAATGCCGGGCTAATCGGTTCGTTGCTGCAGTATTGATGTAAGGTATAACAAAACAATTATTGACTTGGAATTCGGGCAATATATGATTTGTTGGAGCTTCAGACAAAATATAGCCCTCGGCCTTCGGCCTCGGGCAATAATTTATCTTCAGGTCCGGCAAATCATATATTGCCCTCATTCCCAGTCAATAGTTGTATAATATTAGAATATTAGATTTATATATAAGATTACATTTTTGAACCATCCAACCACAGAATATACTTGTGATTATATACTTGAGATTAAACTTGTGATATACTTGCACTCACAATATGGATATGTTTGTGGCTGACCAACCTCGTCACTGAGGAAGTTCTACGGTCGATATTGGGAACTTGTCATACACTATGAGGTCCCACTCTCCAGAATGGTGGACGATATTCTGTCTTAGACCATTTGAACCATCCAACCACCGAAAATACTTGTATCTTCCGAAATGGAAGTAACCGGATGTAATTCTACCCAATTGAAGTGACTGGTTTTGCATGCAAGCAGGAGATAATGACTCTTCCTTGGTACCTGGTCTCACTCCCAAATTGGGAGTTCGCTTCTTTTTATATGGTGGAAGGTTTTCTTTGTTTGTTTCGGTTCTTGTTTTATCTTTGTTTTGTATGCCTTTGGTTTACGATTTTCTGAATTATCGATTTTGTACTAAGTATTGGAATATGGTCATTATCCATATTTGTCATATATACAGAATAAATTGTGAGTGCTGTTGAGATTATCGTCATGAACTTCTTTAACTCATTTCTATCTTCCGATGAAAGTAACCGGATGTGACAATTCTACCGAGTTGAAGCGACGGGTGTTGTATGCAAGCAGGAGATGCTGACTCTTCCTGGGCACCTGGTCTCACTCACATATTCGGAGTTCTCTTCTTTTTTCATATGTTGGAGGTTTTTGTTTGTTTGATTTTGTTCCTGTTTTATTCTGATTTCGTATGCCTTCTTTTATGATTTTCTGAAGTATCGATTTTGTGCTGTATATAGGAATATGGTCATGGTTCATATTTGTCATCGCTAAAATAGAGCGCCGCCAATACATCATAGTGAGATACTTATACGTATGCATGGATATAGACTTTCAAATAAAGCAAAACTGCAAGATGTCTATAATCGTCGACATTGGTCACAAGTCATCTAGATTGGATCATATATTTGACCTTGAGTCAAAATAGTCAAAATAGTCAAAATAAGCAATGTCTTTAGTCAATATTGACCAGTCCAGAAAATGCAGCAGCCAAGGTTTATTGAGATCCCCTCAATTCTTTGGCATTCATATGTATGCTTATATCAGACATATTTTACTTCTGACTCATCATTTCTATAGGAAACAGAAAAAAAATGGGTAGGGATATATCTTGCATGAAATTTCTTAGAGAATTCAAAAGCGCCACAGTGATTTTACGTAATATGCCAACACAACACCAGATATGTCATTCATGTGCATTGTGTCTTTTTTTCAGGCTCCCTGCATACCGTCGTATTGAGGATAGATCTGTTCATAAGATTTGCTCAGATGCAGAAAGCATCTCTGTTCAGGTTGGAAGGATCCCGTAGCTAACTTTTTCTTTTAGTTTTAGAATGCGTCTTTGTTTAGGATAAAGGGATCCCCTAACCTTGCTCTATTGAATAATATTGAATCATTTTGTACATAGTAATCTCATATCTATAAGAACACCATTGAATGTTGCAAATGGTATTGCGCCATATGTTACGTTGTCAGCTCGCCTCGCTTTTCTTCCAAAATTAATTTCTAATTTATTTTCTGAATAGAAGCTAGTGGATTTGACGTTGCACATCAGCTACGTCCTCAGATAAATCGAAGCCATACGATTCTGTTGTGTTACCCTATCAAGAAAACAAAATTAAAAACATATAAATTCTCTGAAAAGTTAAGGTAAGCCATTGTGTTAATGTTACTATTTGCCTTTTTTGATTTCCATGTGCTTGAGATCTCAATTTCTGTTATCAAAATTTCTTGAAATTTCTAAAAAGTGGGTTCTGTAGCATCATATCCCACCCATCCTGCTACGTCTTTCGGTACGCTTTTTCGACATAGCAACTTTCATACTTTTTTGGCATATAACATTGGTTAGATTTAGGATCACTGATGAGGATTAAGTACCCGAAACGTGCATGTCTGGTCCACGTTGCCAATTTATCTGTTCTTAAATGATGCTATTCAATTTGAAGACGTTTACATCTATAAACATTCATTACTTCACTCTGATGCTGAAATTTAAGGGGTATGGACAAATCGTTATTCGCCATATTGGATTTTATGTAGTGTGTTATTGAAAATCTTTCCTTACACCGAGTCATGGCTCCAACTTCAACTATTTTAATCCCAAGTATTCTCAACCCCAATAGCTACATTTTCCCATATTTTCTACGGAAAATTACATTAAGATTTTGACATAAGAAACTTTTCAAATTCATGCACCGAACTGCACAGCTGCACCTCAGAAGAATTTATGAATAATACTATAACTTACCTTAAACATTACATTTATACTATATCTACAACCATTTGTCCTTCGATTTTGAGTACAAGGTCTCATTATCATGTAAATCTCATGTTAATACAACACGGTGTCTTTTCGAACACGAGTTTTTACAGGTAGCCATTTTCACGTGCCGATCCGCCCCGACATAGGTAGAAAAAATAAACGATTTTAAAGTTCCTAGGGTAATTCACTAGAATTTCGACTTTTTGCGATTCAATTATTAATTATTTACATGATATATATTAGAAAAGTGGGATAGTCATGTGAATTATAGGTGACAAATTACAAATGTGCAACATTCCGGGGATCCGCCCCTGGATTCATTTCTATGTTTATATGGCTGCTAGCCCCTTGCGTGTAAAATGAAGATACCCGGTATTTTGAGAAAGTATGATCAAAATTGGAGGACAAATGTTTGTAGACATATGATGATAGTAACGTTTAAGGTAGGTTATAGTATTAATCATGAATCCTGCAAACCTGTAGCTGCGCAGTTCGGTGTACTAAGTTCAAATGGTTGTCATGTAAAAATATAGATGCAGTTTTTTGTTTAAAATGATGGGAAAATGACGATGTTGTGGTGAAGAAAACTTAGTATTAAAATGGTTAAGATTGGAGTCTTAATTCTGCAGAACGACAGATTTTCAAGTATGCTTCACGTCAAATCCAATATGGCCGATAAACTTTTGTCCATACCCCTTAATATACCATTCTATCGGTCTTACTTTTATATATACACAGTCAATTGTGCCTCATATGAAATTTATATGAAATGAGCATCATGTTAATCTCATATGAAACTTCTTGTGATATTCATATAAATGCCATATATTGTTTATATGTAAAATATTTTACATGAATTTCACATAAATTACTTCTGAATCACATGAATTTTACATTAATAATTATCATTTCTATATGACCTTCATGCGTAATTGAATTTATATGAAATCTATGTCAGAAACTTCACATTAATTTTTTTTTTTTAAAGACTTCATGTAAATTTCATGTTCGTGCTCGTTTCACATAAATTTCATGTGAAGTTTCATGTATTTAAGTTCATGTAAATTTCATACATGATTTTCATATGAGGCACAGTTGGTTGTGTAGCTTTGAAAGAAATTACATAATTCCTCATCTTAATGTTATTATCTTTTTTCTTCAAATGCACAATTTTTTATTTTCTTTTAACTAGTTTTTTTCTTTATATATACTTCTCTCATTCTTATTCATAATCTTATCAGTTTACCTTAAAATAATTTTGCTGATGCGTGAGGTTTCCGCAACCACTAGAGAGTTTAATATAAAAATTAGTTCTTGCGTTCTTCTAATTTTTTTATCCATGAGCAAGTACAGAATAATTTGAATGTCAGAATTGAATAGAAAGTTTGTAGGATAAACTCTTAAGCGAGATCGTAAAGTAAAGTAACTGCACTTTCTTTATGCAAAATATAACATGTATTGCATGTGTTGTCCCCCGCTTTCGCGAAAGGGTGGGACATTTAAACCGTCCCGTCCGTCTGTCCGTCCGTCAGAAAAACTTTTACCTTGTCCATAACTTTTGAATGGTAAGTGATAGGGCTTTCATATTTCACATGTGTATTTCTTGTGACCAGACTTTTCATGGATACCAAAATGATTTGACCTTTTGACCTTGACCTTGGAGTTTGATCTACTTTTCAAAAACTTTAACCATGACTATAACTTTTGAATGCTTAGTGATTGGGCTTTCATATTTCAGATATGCATTCCTTGTGACAAGAACTTTCCGTCGGTGACAACATTCTGACGTCGTGACCTCGTCCTTGGAGACTGACCCGCAACTACAACATCCACCATAAATTTTGGATGGTAAATGATAGGACGTTCGTATTTCACATGTGCATTCCTTTTCACATGACATTTGCCTTTGTAGCAAAGTTTAAAACTTTTGACCTTTTCTTTTGATATTTAGAACTTTGATAGTACACGAGATATATTATGAAAACTTAAAGATAGTGAAAAAATGTGTCCTTAAGCATTTCTTCAAAGACAAACACCCAAACACCCAAAAGCGGGGTACAACAATTCCTTGAATGTGATTTTTTAGATGTCTTGTTGGATATAATTGGAAGTCGTACGTTGATAGGGACTTACTAACGATTCTATCATATTCAAAATAGTGAAATTTCTTCGAAGTTTTAATTACAAATTTTATTACATTCCAGATTCCATATGGTGTTTGTTGCTTCGATCAAGTGACATTATGAAATGGTTAGAGTCAATTTATATTTCCGGTTTATACTGCTCTCTCTTCTTTGCTTTTTAGTATGGAGAGCAGTATCCGTTACTACGCATGTATATCTCGCCAATTTTAAGAATCCAAGGACAGACTTATTCTCTGTTAAGAGAAAAGATAAAATAAATTCCTCTAATCATCGAAAATTCCAGGAAAGGATAGTTCGAACAAGAACTCGTTATCCGGAAGCCATTCGAGCAGGCTACATTTTGAACAATCCAAATGCATGCAGTTCTTTTAAAAAGGTATCTTGTCTTATTTTAGTGTATTCCAAAGTGACGTACTGGCGAGTTCGTGAAATACTACGTCATACATGGATAAATGCAACACTTTATAAACCTCATAATGTGGTTTTCATGTTTCTAATTGGAACTTCTAACGATCCAAAACTTCAGGAAATAATCAAAACCGAAAGTACAAAATACCAGGATATTGTACAAGGCGATTTCGTCGATGCTTATCGAAATTTAACGAACAAAGGAGTGATGGGACTTCGATGGGTAACCGAAAATTGTAGGAACGCAGAAATGGTGATAAAAATAGATGACGACGCATTTATCAATATTTTCAAGTTTTTGAAAGACTTTTCGCACCTGAAGGAGCGACAGAAATTTATATATTGTAACAAGATCGAAAAAGACGATATGCGAATAGAAAGAAACAAAAAGAATAAGTGGTACGTCCAGGAGGATAGTTTTCGAGGATATAGTTACTATCCTCATACATATTGTAGTGGGATAGTTGTATTCCTGTCTATTGACATTATTCCATCGCTCTACCGCGCTGCTATGGCAACTCCATTTTTCTGGGTTGACGATTTCTATCTTTTTGGAATTTTACCGTCAAAAATTCCAGGTGTTCGGATTGAAGATATCGGAAGTAACTTTACTGATAGACACAGGGACATTATTAAATGTTTAAATGAGAGAAAAATCCAGTGTCAATATGTAGCGATGATGACAAAGTTTATTAGAATTACTAAGATATGGGATGCAGTCTTACAGAACTTATTATGAAAAATGAAATTATTATATTAAAATTGACATGCCAATTTCAGCCATATCTCTGTCCTTTTTAATATAAGTTAAATATTGGATACAGGCTCGCAACCGTTTAATGAGAATTCACACGATTTGGCCTTGCCTTCTCGACTTTGAGACCGAATAACTATTAGGTACTTCTTTGATGTTTATTATAAAGGAATTGAGCAAACTAGATTATTGCTTTATCATTGCTAATTTGGATTGCCATTGATTGCCATAGCTGTAGGATATTCGGCGACTTGAATGTGTCCTATGCAGAGTAAAGACGTTAAAACATTAGCTTTTTATTTTATTATCATTCTAATTAGGGAGAATATATACAGTGATGATTCGTTAGTCCGGAATTCGTTACTCCGGAAAATTCGTTACTCCGGAAAATTCGTTACTCCGGACGATTTCTCTGGGAACAAACGTGCATAGTGCAAAAATGATCCGATAATCCAGAAATCCGCGTTCCGGATCCGGACGGTAGTTTTCGGGAACGGACGTGCGGATCATATGTTATTTTGTCCCGTTAGTCCGGACGATATAAGCAAATACGGACGTGTTTTCATAACAATTAATTCTTACCTGGAGAAATCTACACGGACATGTTTTCATAACAATGAATTTTTACCTGGAGAAATCTACACGGACATGTTTTCATAACAATTAATTTTTACCTGGAGAAATTTATCGGAAAACCGGCAGATTAATTAATTAGGCGATGGGATACGCAGCACTAGTCACGGCTTGGGGTACGCGTACTTACGTGGTTATCGAATCAATGCATTAAAATACTTAATTGTTAGCTTCTTTTAGTCACTTTCTTAATTCTAATTTTGACATTTTTCAGCTTGTAGCGTTCGATCATTATTTTGAACAGATGCGCGCCCTAAAATCATTTCAAATTAAAGTTTATATTTTTAATTTTAATGTTTGTATTATGATGAAGATAAGAGTGAACTGAATGTTAACATTAGCTGAGATATTGAGGGCTTGTTCTTAGTTAAAATAGAATCGAAAACGGCCGTCAACCACTCTTGACAGACGCTGATTTCCGTATTTTTGAAGAAGAAAAGTCGGTAGGTATTGGTATTTATCGGCGCCCGCGGAGCCTCGATTTTTTGATAAAATTTCATTCTTATTTTAGAGGTTAAAGTAACGCTCTATATTGATCTCAGCGTAATAAAACGGAGGCCTCCTTCTACTTTCGTTTGATCTTTATTCTTGTGCATTTTGTTCTATTCATTTCTATTAATTTGATTAGAATTATAAAATGATAAAACTATTTGTATATTTATTTTCAATGATGAGAAAAGTATAGACTTCAAGACGATCTGAAAAAGCGAACTTCAAGACAAAATCCCGGCGCCCGAACCACCTTCCCCTTTTCTACTTTTTATCGCTCATGCTTTAAAAACATATCTAGGGATTTAGTAATCCATTATTTTCAAGAAATAAACATTTAATCAAATTATCTATGATGAGAAAATATTTGTTTACAAGACAATTTAACCGTGCACACACGCACAAAAAAACGGCCGACCCTCCCCCTTTCCTTCGGAATTTCGCGCTCAAGTTTTGACATTTTTAACATGATTCAGTAATCCGGAAAATTCGTTTATCCGGACGAATTCCTCGGGAACCAATTCGTCCGGACTAACGAATCATCACTGTAATTAGACGCTTTTTATAATTCGAATAAGCCTATAATACATAGAATTAACATTACGCAATTCGCTGTATATTGTATTGTATGTACATCGAGACAATCACCGAATTTGACAGGTTTCCATGGAGCTGTTGCGACGGGTGTTGCATGCAATGAGGAGACGCTGACTCTCCCCGGGCACCTGATCTCACTTCGGAATTTTGTTCATTCCAAGGTTCGCAACCGTTCCTCTGGAAAATCTAATAATTTTGCCGTGCCTTCTCGACAATGAGACTGAATAACTGATGGGTACTTCTGTAACGTTTATTCAAACTGTAAATGATACGCTTTACAGAGCAAGCTTTATGTGTAGTCCTTTGTGTTTGATGTTTCTGTGTTTTTGCGTTGACGTTCCTTGTCCCTTTTGCGTCTCTATTTGTACTCGTCTGCTCTGTTTTTTTTTTTTAGCATTGAGTGTTTTGGGGTTTGGCTGTGCGTTTTGCAACCTGGTGTTGTTGAAGATCCCCTACTTTGTCTCAAACTACAACGCTAGAGACTAACCAATTTTGTTGCTGCCAAAATTTGCACGCTTCACTCTGTGCTTTTCCAGATAACCACACCATCTGCTACTTGTCTGGCAGATGGCTTTCCTTAGTCGGCACCGGTTGCCCATTGGTCTCGTTGGTCTTTTGTGCTTTTACCTCTGTGGCGTTAGTTGGTGTTCCTTGCCCCTTTTACGTCTCTTTCTATGCGTGTCTAGTCTGTGTTTTTTCATGGGTGTCTTGGGGTTTAGCTAAGGGTACTTCAACCGAGTGTTCTGTTGGAGATAACCCTCTTGACTGAATATTGATCATACTGTGAACAGGAGATGCTTACTCTCCCGGTCATCACTGACTTTTACACGATGAATATTTTGCCATTTCGAAGATTATATGTAGTGTTAACCGATCACTTACTGCTGTAAACGTGGAAATGTAAGCGTGGTGGTAATCTTTTGCTATTTGGGAAAGACATTTTTATCGCGAAAATTTCCCCACGCGAAACGTCTTGATGTTATATATCATCGCGAAATTTTCCCCTCGCGAAAATAACTACGTTTACAGTATACTGTAGTTATTTATTTGATCGTTTGTAATCGTTTCGTTAAATGACGCATGAGCGTCTTGCATTTCTTCGTGGTCGATTGTTTTGCGAGATTTAGACACTTCGTTCTTCTTCGGAGATGTTGGGAAATCGGCATTTCATTGTGGAACAATCAATGACTCGTACGTACAATGACCGGTTGACGTCTTCCTCTTACTCTTCCTGGGCACCTGGTCTCACTCCAATTTTGGGAGTTCGCTTCTTTTCATATGGTGGAGGTTTTTCTTTGTTTGCTTTGGTTCTTGTTTTATCCTGACATTGATTTTGTACTATGTATTGGGATATGGTCATTATCCATGTGTCATTGTATTTCTTTGTGGTAATCATAGACTTTTTTTTCTTTGGAGAAGTTGGATTGTCGGTTTTTACTCGTTGAATTATCGGAGATTTTAATGACATGATGTTATTTTGTATAACTTCGTACACTTTCATTTTGCTTCAATCAGATTCTTCTTATTACTTTAGAGAGATTTCGTGTTTTGCTTTTCATCTTGGGCATTTTGGATGAAGAGTTTCTATCTGCTCTTCGAACTGAACATTTAAACGATTAAGTTATATATAAAGAACGTATCAAAATCTTCATAGGAGAATCTTTGTTGATAAATGGTTTATTTGGAAACACCATCAGTGAATGAAAGTCAAACACAAAAGCCGAAATCAGATTCATAAATCACAATCAAAAGGCTTAAGGATTCTTGAAAATGTAAAACAGAATTTTCTCTTGAGAAAAGATAAATCGGACAAACAGACGGAGACAATGATGATAATCCATAGAAGTACGACGGACAACGGATAGGATGTCTTCATGTTAGGCATTGTTAGTGAACATTATTTGGATAAGCTACTGAATCGACCCTACAGAAAATGGAACCGCGCACTCTCTATAAATTTATGCAAAAAAATTAATAGATTCTAAAAGTAAAACCAGAGGGTGCTAGTACAATTAATTTGGCGGCTTGTGTGAATCACTTTGACTGGAGGCATCGCTGGTGGGAGTTTGGTATTCGATACACGTGTCTGGTACATGAATATTGGTTTGACGTTTTTTCATGAGGGTGTGGGGTTAGAACACTACCGTATTACTTCAAGATAGACGACAGAAGATTGGCTTTGTTTCATCAGATATTGGTCATGGCAAAACTACTTATATATATTCCATCTTTTCAACGATTTTCATTTTTGCTATCAATGAATATATATGGATCTATTATACTTTACATCGGCAGAATCAAAAATCCTGAAAAAGTTGAGTAATATTCTTCAAGTCGGGCTATACCACTGGGATCGTTTGTATGCCTCACCCAGACTTTGTCACCCTTCTGTAGAACAAGGTTTACCACAGATGTGCCTGTATCATCCTCAAAACTGTACGCACCCTTAGCAGCAAAGACGTGTGATATTGCGTTGCCATTATGTACCATTTGTGCGTGTATATAATGGCCTGGATATGCCATCAGGCTCGTTGAAAAAAAGTAGAGCCCAGGTTCCGGTGCGGTAAATTGGCCATCCTGTGCATCATAACCGGAAGCCAAGTTCGTAACGACGTTGTCGAAAACGATGGTCTGTTGATCTCCGAGAACAAGAGATTGTGTTGCATAAGCGTAAAATGCCACAGCTCCTTCAGGATTTTGTGCCACACCTCTTTCCGCAGAATGACCTGCATGAAACAGTTATTTCAATTTCACACTACGAGATAAGGCCATATGAATTAAATATTTTGTTTTACGTCCAGAGCATTTTCTGAAAGGAACCATCGCACCAGGCATTTTAAACACACAAACACATGTCATTGATCAATATGGAAAAGGAAGACTGGAAACATAAAAGAAAAAAAAATATATCTTCAAGCGTGTTGGATAATTCTGACTTTGTAGAAAAATCACTACTCTCTCCTCGTGTTAATGATGTTACGAGGGTTAAGTAACCGAAACGTGCATGTCTGGTCCATGCTTGAAATTTATCTGCTTTTGAATGATGCTAATGAATTTGAAGATGTTTAACATTTGTAGAACTTGGTGAGTGTGACTGCTGGTGGACCAGGAGTCCCCGAGGGCACATGTAGCCATGTTCGATCAAGTTCGGTTGGTCGTTTTTACAACGCATTCCAAAATTTCTGTTTACAAATTTTCTCAAATTTTTTAAACCTGGGTCCTGTAGCATCATATCCCAGCCATTTTGCTACATCTTTCGGTATATTTTGGACACAGACTTTGGCCATATTCCATTGTTTTGATTTATAGGATCACTGTCGAGGGTTAAGTAACAGAAACGTGCATGTCTGGACCATGCTGTAAATTTATCTGCTTTTAAATGATGCTAATGAATTTGAAGACATTTAACATTACAGGCATTTCGTGGTATTCAAGATAATTCACTGAATATTTTTTTCCGAACAATGCATGTTTGTCCGTGTGTATTTTTCTGAGCAATTCTCCTAAAAGGTACCCGCCCGCGGACGTAAAACAAAATATTTAATTACTTTGACCTTGGTACTCATATTTGAAATTGGTTTATAAGCAAAAGTTGATAAAAAGGAATGAAAAATCTCTAATTCACGACAAAATGTTCTATCTTCATACGTACGTTTTTCTGGGTGTGTTTCAGCGCCTAAAATTTAAAAGATGAATTTATTTCATATGTCTTTCACAAATATCTAGAGTTATTATGCACATAGTAAGAAAAAGAAAATTAACTACTTCTGAAAAAAAAACTTGGAAAGGAGAAGATCTAAAATCTTATTCATCTGCGCATCTGCAACATTTCTCATCTGCGAAATGTTGAGTGATTATTAAAATTTTCCCTTAACAGTGAAGGAATGGAAAAGTTCAATACGTAAGAAGTAAATGGTATCCTTATGTACTTGTCAAAATTCCTAACTTACCATTCTATACGGGTATGGATTTTCGATATTATGGAATGTAAACGATTTTAATTATATTTGTATGAGTAACAACAGTTCACTCTTTACTTTAAATTCAAGAAAAAAGAAATTTGTATAAACGGAGACAGGCCGTGACGAAATTTTTATTTTGACATTTTTTTTGTGAATGTTGCGTATTTTGTCGGTAAATTACAATCGAATACAACTTAAAAATTGTTTGAACCATGTTCTATAGGTAAAACAGAAATCAAATGAAATGGATTTGTTACACCGTCTATTGTAAGCAAATCAAATCAAAAGAATTTTCCATAAAACGGCTGCGTGCACGTAAGTCTTGCGAGTGGTACGTAAAACTAGCTTCTATTACAAGATTATCTTTTTATTGGCTTACTTAAAATGAAAAGTGGCATAGCGCAAGGTAGAATATCATAAAACATTCGCAGGGAATGTTTTGACACAAAAATCCTTACCCGGTATATCAATGATACCGGAAGTCTTGAAACGACTCGTAACGCTTAGGAAACCTTGTGAGCTCATAACGCCAAAAAGACATTACTGTGAACGTTGTTATTATCGCAGGGGGGGGATTCGCGATTATGACATCAATACTTTTCGCATGGGGGAAATATTCGCGATAAAAATGTCTTTTCCATTGTAAGAACGCAACAGGGATATTTTTGCGTGAAGGAAATTTTCGCGAAATCTTCTATTCGCGAAAACCACGAAAGCTACCCCCCACGCGAAAAATTCCACGTTTACAGTATCGACAACCAATATTTCAAAAATCGAAGAACAAGTCGCATGTTACCGTAAGAACTTTCCTATAGTAACATTTTTAGTAAAGAGAACATATTTTCTTTTAGACCGGAAGCTGTCAACTTTTTTGTTAAAATGCCGTGGAAATTAAAGATACGCATCACAGGGTGATTACTTGTTCGTTGTTATTATAAAATAATTGATTTCTACCAATTATAATGTACTAGTAACTAGTCAAATGGTAAGTTAGAATGTTTGACTAGTATATATAAACTTTCCATAAGCAAATCATAACGACAAAACTCGTTCACAAACCCAAATAGGAGCAATTCAAGCGACTACAGGGAGATAAGTCTATTTTCATATCAAAGAAATGAGGGGATCTCCAACAAGACTCGGTTGCAGCACCAACAACAACATACAAAAACACCCTAAGTGAAAACACAGAGAAGACATAAACATCAAGATACGCAAATGGGACAAGGAATAGCAAACATGACATCAAAAGATCAAACACAAAAGACCACACGTAAAACCAACGAGACCCATTGGCAACCGGTGCCGACTTAGGACGGCCATCTGCTACGTTGGTTTAAACAGTTTTATTGAGATTAGATTACACATGATATAAGTACAAATCTGTAAATTTGGGATTGGGTAATGTTAGTAGCAGATGGTGTGGTTATCCGGATTACGTGCACACAGCCCTTCAACGATCCCGGTTACACAAAGGTATCGAAGAATGCACAATTGTAGTATAAAATAACCTCCTCACTGTTAGATTATCATACAAACAGACAGCACATCGCAGAGGCCCAAGCAACACAGATGAATATGTAAATGTATATACAACAGGGGGTGAGGCATACGAAAGGCGGTCTGAGCTCTGCCGGCTGTAGCGAGCTCAAGCATGTGATCGGGGCCCTGTCTTGCATATTATCTTTCTCTCTTTGTGACGAGGATACATATATGAAGAATCTTATCCGTTCCTAAATCATGCTGTTGAATTGAAGACGTCTAACATTTGTACCACTTGGTGAGTGTCACAACTGGTGGACCAGGAGTCCCCGAGGGCACATGTAGCCAAGTTCGATCAACTTTAGTTAATCGTTTCTTCAATGCATTCGAAATTTTGTATCAAAATTTCTTGAAAAAATTTCTTGAAATTTCTAAATCATGGGTCCTGTAGCATCATATCCCTCCCATCATGCTACGTCTTTTGGTACATTTTTGGACATAATAACTTTCACACTCTTTTGCAATATTACAGTGTTGAGGATCATTGACGAGGGTTGAGTACCCTAAACGTGCATGTCTGGTTCATGCTGTAAATTTATCTGTTCTTAAATGATGCTATATGATTTGAAGACATTTTTAACATTTATACTACTTGGTGAGTGTCAATGCTGTTAGAGTCTCCCGAGGGCACATGTAGCCAAGTTTGGGTATTACGTACGCCTTCTTTTTATATCCATTTACAGATTCATCTGTGCCCCTGCGATTTGCGGTCTTGTTTGTGTGCTTGGTCATCTAACATTGAGGAAATTGTTTTACACCACAATCGTATGTTCTTCGAGACCTCTGGGAAATCGGAACAATAAGAGGGTTGTGCGCAAGCAATCCAGCATAACCACACCGTCTTTTAGTGACACGATAAATGGCCGACTTAGTTGGCACTTATTGCCCTTTGGTCTGGTTGGTTAATGGGTAGTCGTTTCTATGCGATCGGGCGTTCATTGTACAATTTTCGTCTCATTATGTACATGTTTCCTTTGTGTTTTTGCAATGAGTGTTTTGGGGTTTTGCTTTTGGTGCTTCAACCGAGTATTGTTGGAGATCCCCTCCTTTCTTTTATGAATAATCTCCAGGGTCCTATAACAATCAAATTGTTGGGGTCTTTTGCAAGACAATAGAATCAATTGCCAGGTGTGATCATTGACAACGAAATCCAACCAGAGTGTCTTGGATTTGCTTGTACCATGACCGGGTATTCCAAGTCATGGATAAAAGCACAGGAAAATCACGGTCACGTCCTTTGTCTGAAAAAAAAAACGTCAAAAATAAAAATTTTCCTATACATTTTTGTCATATTTTGATCAAGACTGAAGCGAAGCAGCGCGTCAGCTCTTAAAACGTCATAGTCAACGTCGAACGTGTGGCTTATCATCCCCCCACTCACCCCTACGCATCCCCCTCCCCCCTTTGGATGATTGCATGGTCATTTTGCACTTTGTATTAGGATAACTATGTGAATATTGGAATAAATACTTTTTTTCAAACTTGCTTGGTTTTCTTCATAATTGAACAAAGCAAAATATCTTTCTAGTATTAATGTAAATATGTTTATTTTTTATTACATGTTGCATAAAACTAAAATTGGAAGTTATATTCAATATCTTTACAGATTATATAATTGAAACCTGTTGTAAAGATTTGATTTCCATTTTATTTACTGTTACCTAGTATACCTTTTAATGGTACTTCTTACAGGACTGGTTCACTTTTGAGATATATCTAATTCTAATGCACTCCGTTTGCAACGCGCATTCTGATTGGCTGAGCGATTAAAAAACTGCAAGGGGATTCACGTTTCTCTGCAGTTTTTGCTATGACGTCATGCGTTGCTATGGCGATGTCATTAAAAGCAGACGTTTTCTAGCTTCTTACTGACAAAAGCATTAGAATAGGCGAATCCCCTGTCAGAAATTGAGTTGTTCCGCGAGGCTAACGTAAAACACACGCATGGCAACCCCTCATTTTAATTTTCATCTAAGCATCAAAATGCTATCTAATGTACAATGTCATCATCCTAAGACATTGTTTCAATGTGAAAAACAAAACAAAATGTGATGGAGATCGGCATCGAACCAACGTCTGTTTGAGCAAATGTTTCCTTGTCCGGAGCACTAACCGCTTTGCCACAAAAAACTAGAGTATGGGGTATTTAACTTATAAGACTACAGGTATTCCATTGAAATCTTTAATGCTGGGATATTGGAAAGTTTTGTGTTCCGCCATTCTCTTAAAGAGGTCATGTAATGTAATCCATTACCTGTCTTGTGTAAAGTGTTGTTCATTTGGGTTATAATTCCGGTGAGCTTCTCGATCTCAGCTTTACAATTGAAATGTTCTTCTTGTGTCTCCCCATTAGTGAGCCCTGATGTCAGTATCGTTACCACTATGATATGTGATATATCCATTCAAAATGATTACTTTCAAATCTGAAGTACAGTATAATGTCCTGACAAATTCTTTATCAAACCTAAATATGGATTACACTGTAAATGTACTAGGAGTGCTGGCCAGTACATTTGTTCTGAATATTTTGTCGAATTGAAAGGTAATAAATCGTTGAATCCGTGAATGAAAGTTAAACACAAAAGCCGCAACCATTTTCCAAAAACCACAATTGAATGGCATGCGAACAAAGAAAAAAGGACAAAAGACGGAAATATTGACACAATTCTAAACGTCTTCAAATTCAATAGAATCATTTAAGACCTGATAAATTTACAGCATGGACCAGACATGCACGTTTCGGGTACTAAACCCTCGTCAGTGATCCTCAGTCTTATCAATGTAAAATGGCCAAAAAGTATGAAAAATATTATGTCCAAAAAAATGTACCAAAAGACGTAACAGAATAGGTCGGATAAAATGCTACATGACCCACGTTTTAGAAATTTCAAGAAATTTTGTAACGGAAAATTTCAAATGTGTTAATGAGACAGACGATCAACCGAATTTGATCGAACTTGGCTACATGTGCCCTCGGGGACTCTTGGTCCACCAGCAGTGAAACTCACCAAGTAGTTCAAATGTTAAACGTCTTCAAATTCAATAGCATCATTTAAGACATGATACATTTACAGCATGGACCAGACATGCACGTTTCGGGTACTAAACCCTCGTCAGTAATCCTCAGTCTTATCAATGTAAAATGACCAAAAAGTATGAAAAATATTATGTCCAAAATGTACCAAAAGACGAAGCAGAATAGGTGGGATATGATGCTACAGGAACCCACGTTTTATAAATTTCAAGAAATTTTGTAACGGAAAATTTCAAATGTGTTAAAGAGACAGACGATCAACCGAAGTTGATCGAACTTGGCTACATGTGCCCTCGGGGACTCTTGGTCCACCAGCAGTGACACTCACCAAGTAGTTCCAATGATAAACGTCTTCAAATTCAATAGCATCATTTAAGACCTGATAAGTTTACAGCATGGACCAGACATGCACGTTTCGGGTACTAAACCCTCGTCAGTGAAGCTCAATCAGTGAATGAAGCCGAAACCATATTCCAAAAAACACAAATCGAATAACATGCGAATTTTGAGAAAAATACAAAATAAAACTTTCTTACATTAACAGAAAAAAGGACAAACAGACGAAAAAAAATGACACAAGCTCCATAGACACACGAAGGACAAATTATCTAGTGAGCCATCTTCAATGAAAGCGTGGAAGGTATTGTAGAATACATTGTAGATGACGCTGATAAAACGCGCCGTAAAAAAAGTATTTCCATTTCCGTAGTGTCTGAGTAACGCTTATACAAATATACGATGTACGGAGCGAAATCTTATCTATAGCTGTATAGACATGTCGACTATTATGACGTCACTAACGTCGAGTGCCGCTACGGTAGGCCTGTTCAAGTATAACACACCAGTTTTGAAGTTGAAAATCAAAAATGCCAAAATGACGTCGATTGCAAAATAAACCAGATAATTAAATAGTTATTTAATAAAATTATAAAAAAAATTACTGTAATAATTTTTCTGTCAATCGATACAGAGACAAAACGATGCACAAAAAAAGATATAATCAGCTTCGCGGATTATTTAGTTTGTGCAATTATCACATGAATCATGTAACAAGAAGTAATAAGAAAGTTCTATAACTGCTCTGGGATAAATGCAGTATATTTGCTTCTGATGCATTGCAGTAAAAGGTTTTGTCCAGAATGCTACTTTCTGGAGAAGAGTTGAATACTTTTTTAATTGCATTGATATTGAAAGATCAGTAAAAAAAACTTTCCTTAATTCATGTGTTTGATTCAATTTTCGAATTGAATATACGGGGGAAAGGATGGGGACTCTCAAACATGCGCTTGTGTAACAATTTTTCATACACATTTCCTCAAAATTTAATTTTTGTTCCTTCGCGTCAAAATTCGATTAATTAAGCGAAAAAGCGATGTCCCAAACGGAACACCGTAGTTACATTTATACAATAGTTCATTATAAACAAGGACAACACCTTATTATGATAAACCTGATGAGTAATGTGGCCCGAGGCAAAAGGCCATGAGCTAGATTTTGTTAGAGGTTCATACAAATCAACTGAATTCATATACAAAAACAACTATCAATCGATAAACAATGTTGACCTTTTGTTTTAACTCACTAAATTGTACTTACGAGCCTTTTTAGGATTTTTTTGTAACTTTTGATCGCTTTGCTCCTCTTGTAAACTAAACTTCTGATGTTTTGTATCTGAATTCATATTCAGTATGTAGAAGTTAAACGTCTTCAAATTGATAGCATCATTTAAGAACAGATAAATTAGCAGCATGGACCAGTCATGCACGTTTCGGATACTTAACCCTCGTCAGTGCTCCTCAAATCTAAACGATGTAATATGCCAAAAAAAAAGTATGAAAGTTATATCAGAAAGACCAACATGATCTACATTGAAAAAGACTTTAAGGTTTTATTTGAAGAATAAAGAATTTTTGTGAAACTTGGCACAGAGCACAGATATACTACAGTTTAAAACTACTCTATGACATTTGTTAATTAAATTCTGATAAGTGTTTATCAAAAAGAAATGTTCCCTAAAAGAGTTATATTTTTATCGAGAAAAATAGGAATACAGGCGCCTTGTTCTAAAGATAATATGAATGTAAATATCCATGTCATGTATAAATAGAACACTTTTGAAAATGACACAATACAAAATTACAGTACCAAACATTTTTCCGCGATGTTTGTTTTCTTCTTCTACTGCTGCGCGCTTCTTTTCTGTTAAATTTTGTTTGAATTTGGAGTTATCTCTCTTGTTATACTGTAGTAGCTGTGTTAGTTCGAATTTTAGTTCTTGATTTGAGTTTATATATTTGTACGTGCGAATCTCGACGTAATGAAAATGTTTGCTTGTATGCATTTCTTGATTGATGCATTACAAGTGGCATTGCTAAAAGAAATAATTTTCATGCGAATTTCATTTCTTATAAAAGAAAACAAGATAAAGGAAACACTGAGAGCCGTCTGGACAAACATGATCAGATTCTGCTTAAAAGCCATGCATGAATTCTCATCAGTCCAGAAAACGAAACGTGTCCTATCTGAATTTCAGTCGGACTCCTCGGGTGATAACATACTTGAACCGCTACAGCCGACAGAGCCTAGCTGTTTTTATACCCATTTACATAATCATCTGTGTTGCTTGGGCCCCTGCGTTTTATTGTCTTGTTTGTGTGTGATCATCTATTAGTGAGAAGGTTCTTTTACTCCACAATTATACGTTCTTCGAGATCTATGGGTAATCGGAAGAGTGGGAAGATTGTGCGCACGTAATTCAGGATAATCACACCGTCTGCTACTGACGTGGTAGATGGGCGTCCTTAGTCGGCACCGATTGCCTATAGGTCTCGTTGATTTATGTGTAGTCATTTGTGTTTGATGTTTCTTTCATTGTAACATTTCCGTCTCATTCTGTGCATGTCTGCTTTGTGTTTTTGCAGTGAGTGCTTTGAGGTCCTGCTGTGGATGCTAAAACCAAGTGTTGTTGGAGATACGCTCCTTTCTCTCAAATCAGATCGCCCATTGGTCTCCTTGTTTTATTTGTAGTTTTTTGTGTTCCATGTATCTATGTCGTATTTCTCTTTTACGTCTCTTGCTGTACTTCTCTACTCTGTTATTTCGCATCATGTGTTTGGTGCTTTGTTGTGGATGCAGCAACCCAAGATGTTTCAATTCAGCTCGACTTTCAGACTAAAGAAGTGATCGGTACTTTTTATGTTGATCAATTTAACTAATGAGGATAAAATATAAGAGACGCCAAGAATGCGATGAAGGAGATCTAATGCTCCATTTTTACATTTCTTGTATAAGGAAACCAGAAAAAGTGGAATAATAAGGTTCCAGGAAAGCAGCGTATCCCGGATCCCTTCTATGTCGTACGCACATCCTATCACCTTTTTGCAGCACTACATTCAGGACGGCTGTTCCAGTATCATCCTCCAGGCCATACGCTCCCTTAGCAGCAAAGATATATACCAAGTTAAACCGCATTTCGTACCATCTCAGCATGTATATAGTGCCCCGGATAAGCCACGATACCGGACGAAAAAAAGTAAAGACCAGATATGGGAGCTGTAAATTGACCGTCAAAATGGTCATATTCCGATCCCTCGTTAGTTGTTACGTTGTTAAATATGACTATCTGGTTGTAGTCTCCCAGTACCTCCTCCTGAGATGTGACTGCGAAAAAAGCTATAGGTGGAACAGGAGATTATCCTAAACATTGTAAATAGATAACACAATCAGTGATACAAAGTCAAGCACTAACCCGAAATCAGAGTCCAAAGACGCACATTCAAAAGACTTACAAAAGCCTCGATGTTTGCCTTACTACCTTGGGAATACACTGTTGATCGTTTGCAGAACGGTTTCCTGGCTTTGTTTTGCTTTTTTCCCTGTTTTTGTTAGCCAGCTAACTTACTCCCAGAATTCAGAAACAAAGGGATTACGATGTGCAGAGGAAAATGAAATCAGCCATTATGTACAATTCATATTAGGGCTGATTGATATGTTGTGAGCCTCAGTTTTCTGGGTTGCAGAAGGTATTCTGCTTATAGGACAAACAACCATGGCACAAACTATGCTTCACTTTTGACACAGTTACGGGAAATATTAAACTTAAGCGCCGCGGAATAAAGCTCACTAATTAAAGGTGTGCTGTTCCATCAGGGCAATGCTCCTGTTCACAAGTCATTCATGTTTGTCGCTTTAATTTGATTGAGCATCCGCCTTATTCATCTGATCTTGCTCCATTAGACTTTTATCTATTCCCAAAACTGAAAGAAGCTATTTCTGGCATCCATTTTCAGTCCGATGAATACCTCATACTTGCAGTGGATGGTTTTCTGACCAGGGAAGATAAGGAGTTTTGAGGTCCTTACACACCGGTGACAAAAGTGTATAGATACTGAATGGGATAAAGAAAATAATGCAAACTGTCTGATAAAATTCAAATCCATCAATACGAGGCTCACAGCATATCATTTAGCCCTTTTTCTAGTATTTAGATCAAATTTCAAAATTCAGAAAGGTTTACAATATGCTTGCTTATTTCTATCAAAAGGCGCGAAAAATATAGTCGTTCAACCCTTCTTTTGAGAATTATGAATGAGAGAAAGATAGAGAGAGAGACTGTTAATTACATACGTTTTGTTGCATGGTTTTCCATCACTTGTAATTGGCTTGATCAACTTCGGTTGAATGTCTGTCTCTTCAAAGCATTTGAAATTTTCTGTTACAAAATCTCTTGAAATTTCTAAAACGTGGGTCCTGTAGCATCATATCCCACCCATTCTGCTACGTCTTTTGGTACATTTTGGACATAATACGTTTCATACTTTTTGGCCATATTACATTGTTTAGATTGAGGATCACTGACGAGGGTTTAGTACCCGAAACGTGCATGTCTGTTCCATGCTGTAAATTTATCAGTTTTTAAATGATGCCATTGAATTTAAAGACGTTTAACATTCCTACAAACAGAAATGTTCATTTATTTGTCTCATACCTACTGATGGGGATTTACTTTCCGGAACAATTGTCTGGTGCATTGAAATTGGTCTGGAATGTTATTCAAGAAGAAAACTAGTTGGTACACTTTAATTTTTCTTTTATCTACACTTAAGTCTTTTCTAATTATTATATTTTCTTTTTTAGCATGGAGCAGTTAGAAACATTCCACGCAATGGATTTTCTTTACAGCTCTGTCACCTGAAATACACTTTGTTTTGGTCGTTGACATCATATATATATCGACGGCCGGTGCGGCTAGCCAACAGGGGATGATTACTCCTCCCGGGCACCTGGTCCCTCTAGATTGCTAGATCCGTCGATGCTCTATTTCGTGCTCTACTGTGAGTGCTGTTGAGATTGTCGTCAGGATCTTCTTTAACTCATTTTAAATCTTGTCACTTTATGATAAAATATCATCGAAATTAAAGGTGGTAAACATCAAAACACTATTCTTTCAGTGATCTTTTTGTCATAGATTTTATTTTAATCAGTATGCTTCCGAGTCTCAATGCCATTTAATTAGATAATCACAATATAAAAATATCAATCTAGAAGGCATTTATAAAACAAAATGTTGGCTGTTTCTGAAAATCACTTTGGCTTGAAGTACCACTAATGACAGTAATTCCCATCTTTAGTGTCATATTTGACTTTTCTTTCATGTTACGTGACGCGTCTAATTTAATTGTAAACATGATCACGACAACATGATTTTAGCTCTAGGAACAAGAAACTAACGGCGACGTGACAATAGAATGCCGAAAAAAGTGCACATGACAAATATGGAAAAAATAAGCATATCCCTATAAAGAAAGAAGGGAGGAGATCTCCAACAAGACCCCGTTGCAGCATTAACAGTAAAACACCAAAACACCCGATGCAAAACACAAAAGACGAGTACAGCACGAGACGGAAAAGAGACGCACGACATGTAAACATCAAACACAAAAGACTACACATAAACCGACGAGACCAATGGGTAACCGGTGCCGACTTTGGACGGCCATCTGTCACGCAAGTAGCAAATGGTGTGGTTATCCTGGATTACGTGCGCACAACCCTCTCACTTCTCCAATTACCCAGAGGTCTCGAAGAACGTACAATTGTGGTGTAAAAGAACCTCCTCACTGTAAGATGACATCACACAAAGAAGTATAAATCGTTAACTAATCGAAAAATCATCTAACCAAGGGCATGCAAAACCAGGATAAAACCAGAACTAAGGCAAAGAAACAGAAATAAAAAGAATGACTGTATGAAGAGAAGTGAACTCCCTGCGAAGTAGTGAGATCAGGTGCCAAGGAAGAGTGAGCATCTCCTACTTGCATGCAACACCCATTTCTATCTAGTGTTCCTTGTTAAAAAAAAGCCTAAGTTTTGCTGTATAACTTCTTATAGAGTATTCCATTTACGGACGCGCCGACTTCAAATATCGAAGAATGTTGCGAGAGAATAAACTTGATTTTTGTCTATTATCTTTCAATTTGGACTTTGTCTTTCGAAGGTAAGAGAGAAAAGTTCGTACATGGTCTGGAAATCTCTACATATTGGTTTACATGATTTTGAGAGCCCTTAAGTGGAACCAAAATATCGTTAATAGAAGGTCATTGAAGATTCTTATATTTACTCATCTAAAAAAAACTGTAATGTAAAATTCGCCACATATATCACGATTTGTTTTTCTTTCGTATCACATGCTGAAGATGTATCTGGGTTTTTTTTTTAATGATGTTATTGAATTTGAAGACGTTTAACATTGAATATACCATATTTGTTCCAAAAAATATTGTGCCTTTACGATTCTTTCTATCTTTATAATCTAATTGATTGGTGTTTATCCTTTCAATCGAACACGCTTGAATCTTACTTGTCTTCCATCTCTGACATTTCTTCGGCCAGCCTCCTTATTTCGTCTTCAAACTGATGTTTATAGACCGTCCCCATATACCAGCATGCCGACAAACAATAGCAGAACTTTGGTACTTAATAAAATCATTATGAAATGAAAAAAAAAAACAAAAAGAGTACCTCAAGGACTTGCTAAGATGTTATATATAGGGAAGAATTTACTCCTTAAGGAATATGCCCGGGTTTGTTCCGTTTAAGGTCATGATAAACCATGTCAGAAATAAATCTGCTCAAACATATCCTGTCTGCTTTATTCTAAAGATCCGTATCGTCCCACGCTAAGAAATTGTATCTGTTCAGGGAGTGCCCCCTTCAAATTAAATAATAGGTATTAGGATATAGGATATATGTTGTTTATGTATATTTCGTGTACAAATCTCTATCTCTTTCGATTTGTTTACAGATGTAGACACAATACTATAGATATTTTGAAACACTTTTACATAAAATTAATTTATGATCATCAATGTTTTCATTAATATATTTAAGGATTAATGTGTTCTAAAATGATACTATTGAATTTGAAGACGTTTAACATTATGTTCTTTTTTAATAATAAACATCAAAGAGGTACCCATCAGTTATTCAGACTTAAAGTCGAGATGGTATGACCTTTTCAAATACAATCAATTCATCATATGTTGAACGTCTTCATTTTCAATAGCATCATTTAGAACAGATAAATTTGCAGCATGGACCAGACATGCACGTGTTTCGGGTACTTAACCCTTGTCAGTGATCCTCAGTCTAAGTAATATTACATATTTATTTAATGATCAGGAATTATTGCCGATTTTGCTTATTTCTGATTGGCGGAGACGCTGTTTGATAGAGTGTACCCCTAAAGCGGTCTATTCGGGATAGGCGCGTGCTGTACCAGCGCGTGCGTTGATATTTATAGTTTAAGATCTTTGACTTCGCGTATCATTAAAAATGTAAACTTTATTTATTTTACAACGTTTAACAAACAAGTTACACAACTTATATTAATGTCTCACGTTGGCTCAGATGTTGGCGTGAGGGGGTCCAAGGAGCAGGAGGAAACCGGAGTACCCGGAGAAAAACCCCCTGCAGAGGCCTGGGTGGGGGACCACCTACCCTTCCACATAAGACCCTTTGCCGAATCTGAGATTCGATCCCGGGACCTTAGAGGTGAGAAGCGGGCGCGCTACCACTGCTCTAACCCGGCCTTCATTACACTGCAAATGAAAAATATGGATAATGACCATATCCCTTTATACAACACAAAATCGATAATTCAGAAAATCAGAAACCGAAGGCATACAAAATGTTAATAAAATCCTGATAATTTAATAAGGCAGTTATTGACTTTTGATTACGGTCTAGTCGTAACTATACAGACCTGGTCTGGCATTGGATGACCTCGGCCTTCGGCCTCGGTCAACCAATACCTGACCAGGTCTGTATAGTCACGAGTAGACCTTATCAAAAGTCAATAATTGTATAATGTTAAACGTCTCCAAATTCATTAGCATCATTTAAAGGCAGATTTATTAACAGCGTGGAACAAACATGCACGTTTCGGGTATTTAACCCTCGTCAGTGATCCTCAATCCAAATAATGCCAATATATGTTATAATTATGTCCAAATACACCGAAAAACGTAGCAAGATGGCTGGAATATTATACTACAGGACCCAGGTTTCAGAAATTTGTGAAAATTTTGTAGACAAAAAGTGTGAAATGTTAAACGTCTTCAAATTCAATAGCATCATTTAGTAGCAGATAAATTTTCAGCAGGGACCAGACATGCACGGTTTTGGGTACTTTACCCTCGTCAGTGATCTTTAATCTAAAGAATGTAATATTGCCAAAGAGTGTGAAAAGTATTATGTACAAAAATTTACCGAAAGATGTAGCAGGATAGGTGGGATATGTCCAAAATTGTAGTATGCGAATTTAAACAAGTGGAGTCTACTCAGTGGCACTCGAGATCGTGATAGGGAAATTACAACTAATTTTTATGAAGTATGTGCATTTAATAGAGCTTCCTACAATAATTTCCGTTCTTGCACTGGACTGTGGACATTGTTCTTGTTATAGCGTTGCACTTCATGTTTCTAGGGTGCTATGTTATTGTATCTGTCTGTTTGTCCTTTTCTAATAAGCTCAGCTGTTTTCATTATTTGGCGTCTCTTCCCTGCCTTTGTTCTGTGTTACATTTTTCAATAATCTGTCGGTCATGTCTATTGATTATGAATTTAAGATTCTTGCTTTTGGTTTGACTTTTATTCCCTGAAACAAATAAAGAACCTTAAATTTTGTAAAAGATATGGCTAAGGACAGATAAAATCAAAGAAGTACCTAAGTTATTCAGTGTCAAAGTCGAGGCCAAGTCGTGCGGAATTCCCATCGGAACGGCTGCGAACCCTGGAATAAACAACATTCCTAAGTGAGGCCACGTGCCCAGGGAGAGTCAGCGTCTCCTGATTGCAACAGTCCCATGGACACCTATCAAATTCGGTGATTGTCTCGATGTACAGAGTTACTCATTACATTTATGATATTTTTCAGAATTGTTTCTGTGTGTAGGTGATTTCTTTTACTTCGTTAATTTTGATTGGATGGTTGTTATGCATGGTGCTTTATTACATACAATCATATACAATTATTGCACAGTGATGAGGTCGATATGATGATTTATGGAGTGATAAAACCAATATCGACCGAGACCGAAGGCCGAGGTTGATATTGGTTTTATCACTCCATAAATCATCATATCGACCGAATCATCTGTGCTATAACTGTTTTATCATATACATGGAAACTGGAAAAGAAAAGGGTAACTTCTATGTTTTGCTTCCTTATCTAGCACTGCTCACTTTCACTTTTTTCTTTCGGATAAACATTTTGTTTTCTTGTATAATGTTTACACTTCATCTTAATAATTTTTTTTCATTAAAAATGCTGCCAAATAGCATACTCAGTCATGTAAGAAACACACAATTTGCTGCCGACTACCAATTTCCTCCAATACACAAAACCGGAAACGTGTCAATATGACCGGTTCAATACGACGATTAATCGCATTGCACGTGACCGCGTTTTGGCCAATGGGAAAGCTTATAAACGGTTACGTAAATTAGAGTATATGATAATATGAGATAAAGACGATCCTGACAACAATCGTAACAGCACTCAAAATAGAGCACCAAATTGAGCATCGATGGCATGTCTTGTTTTGAGACTGAATTACTGTTAGGTACCTCTTTGATGCTTATCATTATGCTTTAATACATATTGTTCGGTTTTTATTGATGCTATTGAACTTGAAGACGTTTAACATTAGATTGAGAATCAGTACCCGAAACGTGCATGTCTGGTCCATGCTGTAAATTTATCTATTCTTAAATAATTTTAAATAATAATTAGCTCTGTCACCTGAAAGAAGCTTTGTTTTGGCCTTTTATCAATGAGACATAAAATATATTTTTTGCTATTTCGGATACTAGCCATTTCACCGATAAATATCATCGAAATTAAAGGAGTTTAACATCTTAGCACCATCCCTCCAATGCTATTTTGAACAAAGATTTTATTTGGATATGCTACTGAATCGACCCTACAGGAAATTTGGAGCCGCGCGCTCTCTGTAATGTAAATGTAAAAATCTAACTTCTAAAGATTTAAGAGGGCGCTACTGAAACTATTTATGGTGGCGCCGCCCAAAGCATCACTGATGAGAATTTAATATTCGAAACACGTGTCTGGTGAATGTAAATTGATTTGGAATTTTCTTCAAGAAGGTAGAGAGTTGGAACCCTTCGACATTATTAAATGATGTTATTGAATTTGAAGACGTTCAACAATCATAGCTCGTGGATATGATCCAAATGTCACCAGACTGACACTAGGTTTCGTACTTGACCAATCTACAGTCTTGTACTAGCGCATTCTTAAGACTTGCACTCTTACTGACTGTGACGACAGGACTCCATGACCGGCCATGCCCAGACGTCTTTAGAGAAGACAGGGCCCCGACCACCTGTCCTCTCTGAATGTCAGTCGAACTCCTCGAGTGATAGCATATAAGAGCTCACTACCTAACAGTGAGGAGGCCGTTTAATACCACAATTGTACATTCTTCTCATACATAGACCTTTGGGTAATCGGAAAAGTGAGAGGGTTGTGCGCACGTTTTATTACGGGTATGCAACATATAGAAAGTGCATCTATCGAATGAAATGCATTAATTCGCATATTGCATGTACGATAAAGGTACTGTATGTTGCATACCCGTAATGAAACATAAATTAAAACAGTAATTCTATAAAAGGACTCGAATGCAGCACCAACAGCAACACATCAAAACACCCAAACACGAAAACACAAGAGGGTATAAGCACAACAAAAGACACCACACGGACAAGATGTGCACTTTCGATTTAGCATTAGCCTTTTTTTTTTAGTATGTCCAATTTTCACGTGAAATTAATACCAATCAAGTCAACATGTATATTCTATATTTATTGAATATTTAAAAAGAGCTTCTTGAATTTCTCTAACATTTTGACTGATTAGAAATCCTGAGAACATAGCATACGTTCTACTAACAACAGCAACGCCATTATGGTCATTCTGATCCCGGATCCATACTTCGTCACCAGCTTGTAATAATAGATTTATGACGGCATTTCCGGTGTTGTTATCGAACGTTCCCGCACTTTTACCGGCAAAGATGCTTGACACGCGCCGTCCATTTTTCACGACCTCAATGTGTAAATAATGACCTGGTTCTGCCATGATGTTTCCGGAAAAGAAGTACAGTCCTCGTACCGGGGCTCTGAATCTTCCTGTTTGTATGTTAAAACAGTTTCCGATGTTTGTTTCTGCGTAGTCGAACATTATAGGCTGTTGAGCTCCCAGGTATTGTGTTTGAGTGGAATATGCATAGAACGAATACGTCCTCGTTGTATTAGCATGAGCGGCTACAAAATATAAAAAAGAATCTAATACTATAATACGTGATTTTCGTAAAGAAGGTGTATATGATGTTCAGAGACAAAAATTACCTACTGTTTTACATATATAGTTTCGATACAATGGAAACCATGTCTTAACTTTTTGATCATTCTAATATTGCTGTTCTTTTTTCTCAATGTCCAGGTTGATGATTTTTTTTTTGGGGGGGGGGGTAAATTTGAGTGCCTTATAGAATATACTTTGGATACACTTTGGTTTTGTAATTATTTTTTTACCCACGAAAATGCTTAGTAAATTCATGAATATAGAATGTTTCTTATGTTTTACAGCAGCTCCAAGCCTGTTTGCCTAAGATAAAAAATGGAAAAATGGTTACGTCACGAGATTAAGAACTCCGTTTCCAGAGAGTAGATTACACTTACCTGACTGTGCTTTCATCTGTGTAACGGTTGACGTCAATTTTCCTACTTGCAACTTCAGGTTGGCTATCTCCTGCTTCATTACTTGTAGTTCTGATTCATTGTTTGTCATCGGTAAACTGGCAAAAAGGTGTCCAAAAAGAAAAGATTGGATGATAAGAAAAAGTAGTATTCTAGACATGGCTTTTTCTTTGAGATGTCTGAATAGGTGTTTATCTTGAAATATGACATTATTTCAAACTAAGGAATAGGTTATATTGGCAGGGCATGAAAGTGGGTTATCTGTTACAGATAGCGTTTAAATTTTTATCAAATTAGTAACTGCAAGTGTAAGTGGACTTAATTGAAACGTAAGAAGGATGATGATGATGATGATGATGATGATGATGATGATGATGATGATGATGAAAAAGAACGTTAATTTTATGGTTTTGACCTTGTAGTTGGATTTTGTGATGTATTTCCTCCAGAAGGGATGGACGTTGTTTTAGATGATGAAATGGTTAGATGAGAACAACTCCCTATCCTCTGAATATCAATGTTATGATCCAGACATCTTGCTCTACTGAACTCACAGCTGGAATTATATGTATATTAAGAATTGATTTAAAATTACATTCTAAAAATGTATTATTAACAATATTGAAATGCAACTACTATGGTAATACTTTGCAGCAGAAGATGCTTCCTCTTCCCGTGCACATCCCTTTTCTCATTAATTGATTCAGTTCTCCTTTGCAGTATTTTTGGTTGCCTTGTGTTTGTATTTTCTTCATTTTGTATGCCCATTGATTACTAATTCTGGGTTTTGGGTTCACTCCACTCACTAATGAAAGTGAAACCGTATGCGCATTTTAATAAATAACACCCCATCAGTGATGCTCTAGGCCAAAATGGAGGAAATGCAAATACCGTAGTGAATATTTCTAAGTATACATGTAACCAATAATGTATGTCAAAGAGTAAGCTCATGACGGAAACCTGTCTTTATGGAGATACTCCAAATAGTGTTTGAAGTTTATAGATTAAGTGACAGAGTATCAACATTCAAGATGGGAATGGTGCCAATGTAGGCTTTATTTACAAATATATTTCTAGTCAGTGTAGAAACACTATGACATTAGACAAACGATATTCTCAGGAACAACTCAGGAATATTCTATCTGAAAAATAAATAATTTTGAAAATATTTTGAAAAATTCCTTGAACAGTCATTCGACCCTACATACAAATCTCAAATCTTCTCAAATCTTACAATGGCGTTTGAGTCTGGTGTATGAAAACTGGTTTGAAATTTTCTTCAAGAAGGTATAGAGTTGGAACCCTTCCACAATATTGTAAGCAGGAAATGCTTGTACTTCCTTCCTTGTATAATCGGACATTTCTATGATATCATTCTGTTCGATTGTAAGAATAATTGCATGAGTAAAATTTCCCACTTTAGTGTAGTCTATTCTTTGGAAGCCCATTGGCTTCACAGAAAAAAATATCATCGCGTATATATACGCAAGAAATTCATTTTTGCTGTGAAGCCAATTGGCTTCCGTACAATTCTTTTTGCGGAATAAAATTTAAAAGGAGATTTTTATATCAAAGGTGAATCCATATGCGAAAAGCAAATGTTAATTACTTTACCTTAGAGCCGTCAATTGAAACAAGGAAGTTGGAAGGATAGAAACTAAACTATCAATAAACTCTCTTTGATAAAATTCGACCAAGATTCCTATCACATAAGGCTAAATTGATACTATCAGCTATTTTGCTACATAAAAGGCCAATTCTAAGAACAATCGACGGATCCAATCTAACAGAATGGTAAACATACTATAAATCAATCTTGAAATTGAATTGTTTGTCTGAATGTCGCTTCTAGCTTTAGCAAATAATTGAAAAAGAAATGAAAATTAGTAAAAAAAAAAATTAATCAGAGTAGAATGGGATCCTTAAACAGGGCTCTGTTGGAGCGATAACAGCGAAAACCCCGTAAATAAGTAACTTAAACAAGGTAGGATGGGGTCGTTAAACAGGGCTCGGTTGCAGCGATAACAGCGAAACCTGAAAATAAGTAAATTAATCAAGGTAGGATGGTGTCGTTAATTGGGGCTCGGTTGCAGCGATAACAGCGAAACCCGAAAATAAGTGAATTAATCAAGGTAGGATGGGGTCGTTAAACAGGGCTCGATTGCAGCGATAAGAGCGAAAACCCCGAAAATAAGTAAATTAATCAAGGAAAGATGGGGTCGTTAAACAGGGCTCTGTTGCAGCGATAACAGCGAAACCCGAAAATAAGTAAATTAATCAAGGTAGGATGGGGTCGTTAAACAGGGCTCGGTTGCAGCGATAACAGCGAAACCCGAAAATAAGTAAATTAATCAAGGTAGGATGGGGTCGTTAAACAGGGCTCTGTTGCAGCGATAACAGCGAAACCCGAAAATAAGTAAATTAATCAAGGTAGGATGGGGTCGTTAAACAGGGCTCGGTTGCAGCGATAACAGCGAAACCCGAAAATAAGTAAATTAATCAAGGTAGGATGGGGTCGTTAAACAGGGCTCGGTTGCAGCGATAACAGCGAAACCCGAAAATAAGTAAATTAATCAAGGTAGGATGGGGTCGTTAAACAGGGCTCTGTTGCAGCGATAACAGCGAAACCCGAAAATAAGTAAATTAATCAAGGTAGGATGGGGTCGTTAAACAGGGCTCGGTTGCAGCGATAACAGCGAAACCCGAAAATAAGTAAATTAATCAAGGTAGGATGGGGTCGTTAAACAGGGCTCGGTTGCAGCGATAACAGCGAAAAACACAAATGCGGAAGCAGAGAGAAGACAAGCACTACAAGAGACTGTAAAGAGATAAGGAGGACAAAGCAACAGAGACGACATGTAATCCGGATAACCGCACAATTTTCTAGTTATGTTGCAGATGACTGTCCTTAGTCAGCACTTTGGTTTTTGTGTGGTCAGTTTTGATGTCGTGTTTGCTGTTCCTTGACCCTTTCGTGCCTCTTGTTGTGTATGTCTTAAATGTGTTTTCGCTTGGGGTGTTTTGATGTCGTGTTTGCTGTTGGTGCTGCAGCCGGGTCTTGTTGGAGATCCTCTCCTTTTAATCAATGAGAAGAGGGACCAGACATAAACCAACGAGACCCTAACCAATACCGACTTAGGACAGCCATGTGCCACTTTATAAGCAAATGGTGCAGATATCCGGATTACATGCGAATGGATATGAATATATCTGCTCTTACAAGTTTGGATACTCTACATGATTTGTGCCACAGACAATCTCATTTGTCTCAACAGGAGTGTAGTTATTACAGTCGATGTCCAATATCTGGGAACATAAACCGTTCGGATCAATGGCTAGGATACCAACAATCTGTCCTGGAAAATGAAAAGAAAAACTTGCTAAGAACATGCAAAAGTTCCCCTTTTATTTGTTCAATATGGATAAATTTTCTTGGTTTCCATTTGGTCATTCTTGAATTTCTGTAGATTGTTGTTTTTAAGATAAAGCATAGCACTGGTTTCAATTTGCTCATACAGTGTACATTACTGTAGATTTTTGACTTTATAAGGTATTGCCTTATGTTTTTCTCTACATGTAAAAGAAGATTTCAGGCATAATGTTACATGCCAATAAGTCGTTATAATCTATCCTAAACTTAGTACCATTTCAGATGATTCACGTGAACACTTCAAGTTTTTCATATTCTCGTTATTTCACACAGAAAGGAATAAATATAGTCGATACATTGATACTTCTTTTGTTTCAATGCATAAAAATTAATTCTTTTACATTTTAATTTGATTTCCCCCAACATCCATTCAATGTTATCCTTCAAGATAACGATTTGCCCATTGTCGTCTGCAGAAGAATATTAGTCTAAGAAAAGAAATAACAACTAGCTATCTTTGCCGCTCGGTGATGATTTGATTTGTCCATGCGTCTCGGCGAATTACTGGAAAATAAACCACGGCTTACTAGTTATTATTTCTTCAATAGAAATAAAAATTGTTTATTATGTTTGCTTCATAGCACGAGTATGCTGGGTTTTTTTTTCTAAATTACAAATGGTTCCTAGCAATAATTTGAGTCCAAATCCCTTAATGAAGATACTAATTGTACCTAACTACATATCGGGAGCTGGCCAGTGCAAAATTAAATTCTAAATCCTTTATTCGAAACATATGCATCATTGAACATCTCTGATATCCTTTGTTTATACATATTTTCAGATTTTTAGTCAATATTCATCATCTGTAACTATACCGAGAAGGGTCGATGTAACGCTACCTATACTGTTTGATTCTTCTAGATCTACTTCAAAGTTTATGGTAGTGTCACGTGATTTTTAATGTTGACAAAAAGAATCAAAAGGTCAATATCTGCCTTTGATGTGGATATTACGACTCTTGTGTATTAAATAAATCGGTATTGCTAAGCATTAAAGAAAGTTATCAACATCGAGTTTTAACGTAAAATAACTTGAGTGCATTAAACATGAATACTTTGAACAATTTATGAAGAATCAAGAGGAAAAAGTAAGCAATTAATCCTTTTTTCAGTAGAAAATAATGAGAGTTTCTAAAGGATGCATTAAAAAAAGTTAATACCAAAAAAAGCAAATAATTCGTTTTATTCTATTTCGAGTTGTACATGGGCGCATCTAGAATTTGTTCGAGGGGAGGGGAGGGCGCCCAGGCTATGATTTTGAAAAGAATTATACGTAAAAATGGGAAATCTCAACCTTTTTTTTGGTAAATTCCAGGAACAGGGGTTTTGATACCTTAGCCCTACTAGACCCGCGCTCTGCGTTTTGCTGTTCACCAGATTTTGTTATGTTTCAGCATACGGTGAACTAATAATCTTCGATAATAATTGTGCTTCTGCTCTGACTTGAAACGTATATGTAAATTTTCTTATACTGTAAAATTCGATAAATTATTTTGAAACTTGGCAGTACCTTGTCATAATATAGCTTTATCATTTAAATTCCATTGTTATTATTAAAAAAACGACGATTCTAATTGGTCAAGAAATTGTGTTGATACCTGTGTATCAACACAAAATGGAAGTATGCGCTTAGCAACGTCTTAAGCAACGTCGTTAGCAACACGATTTCATTGCTGCAAATAAACGTTTATAAACGACGAATTGAAATAATAAGTAATACATGTAATATTGTTTTGGCTGATCGAGGTATCAACACCAAACATTGAGGGAAAACTTACGCATCTTGCGCACGATACAGTTTTCCCTCAATTTTTGGTGTTGATACCTCGATTCCTTGAGTCATCAGCTGGTTGATTGGCATACATTGAAGGTCACGTTCAGAATTATGCTCTTCATATATTCTTTTTTATCTTGGATTTCCTCTCCGTCGATCTCGAGTACCCATCAGTTATTCAGTCTCAAAGTCGATAATGTAAGTGGATTTCATGTCTGGTCCATGCTGAGAATTTATCTGCTCTTAAATGATGCTATTAAATTTGAAGACGTTTAACATTCATAAGAATTTCATTGGACCAGTTGTGAACTTGTTAGATCACGTGACCGATGAGAGTAAGCGTTCCCTGTTTGCATGCTAGATCACTATTTATAAAACATTCAGGATAACCAATTTAGTGTTTCCTGTTTCAGGATGAGAGTTATATTTATGTCCTCTTGTGAGCACATATTTGACCATTATTTGGTGATATGTATACAGGGATATTGTCATTATTCATATTTGTCATGAATACATGTAGATTGAACAACACAAAAATGTAACTAAAAAGGTTTTGAACAGAAAGGCAATGTTAAAAAAATATTGAAAAATATATCTAAAAATTATCATGATAATTAGAAGGGACGGACTTGAAAGAACATGTGTTTTAACCCGAACGATGACATTTTGGGAACATGTACTAACCAAGAAAACATTTATTTTTCATAGAGGATACAGTGCAAAGTTTTAAAAACAATAATATGGAAAAACAAAACAAAGGAAACTACACTCAAATATCTACTCAGAAAACTTAAACTATGTTAAGCGTCTTCAAATTTGATAGCATGATAAATATGGATAATGACCATATCCCTATATAAAGCACAAAATCGATAATTCAGAATCAGGATAAAACAGGAACCAAAGCAAACAAACAAAAACCTCCACCACACGAAAAGAAGCAAACTCCCGATATGAGAGTGAGACCAAGTGCCCAGGAAGAGTAGGCATCTTCTGCTTGCATGCAACACAAGTTGCATCATGTAAGAACAGATAAATTTTCAGCATGCGTTGAAGAGACGATCAACCGAAGTAGATCGAACTTGGCTACATGTGCCCTCGGGGAAATGCTGTGAGATAGACAGAAAACAATACGAGGAGCGAACCGTGAGAGCGAAAGTGTATAGAAGGAAGCAACAACAGCAGAAGAACAAAGCACCAAAATGCAAACAGACAGAGTGACACCAAAGAAGACAAAACACTCCATATGAAAGACTGGACAAACCAACGAGTTTAATGGATAACTAATTGAAGCGACGGGTGCTGCATGCAAGCAGAAGATGCCTACTCTTCCTGGGCACCTGGTCTCACTCCCATATTGGGAGTTCGTTTCTTTTCATGTGGTGGAGGTTTTTGTTTGTTTGCTTTGGTTCCTGTTTTATCCTGATTTTGTATGCCGTCGGTTTTTTGATTTTCTGAATTATCGATTCTGTACTATGTATAGGGATATGGTCGTTATCCATATTTGTCATTCGTATGAATATGAAAATATAATGATAAAACGATGATTTTAGGCACAATGCCAATAGTTCCATAAGTCGTTATTATCTATCCTATCAATTTTATTCCCTTAGTACCATTTCATGTGTTGCACACGAACCCTGAAAGATCTAATATTTTCGTTATTTTAAACAGAAAGGAAAAGTATAATTCATACATCGATATTTCTTTTCTTTCATGAATAAAAAATTTAATTGTTGCAATGGGTGTTGCGCTGGGTGTTGCATGTTATCAGGAGACGCTGACTCTCCCCGTGCACCTGGTCTCACTTCGGAATGCTGTTCATTCCGGGGTTCCCAACCGTTCCGATGGGAATTCTCACGATTTTGCCTTGTCTTCTCGACTTTGAGACTGAACAACTGTTAAGCGGTGGTCAGAACCCGCCGTACGTGCACGTACGTGCTGTCTGCGTGTAAAAACGTAGGCAAACCTTGGGTATCCGTACGGTGTCCATGCATTATCAATACGTGTCCCGTACGTCCTCCTTGCGGATTTAGGAACACGCAGACAGGACGTAGCAGTTTTAGTGCATACAGAAATTTCGCTGCGTACTGTCTGCCTGCTGTCTAAGAATTCAACAAGAAGTACGACACGCGAGTTGCAAGTACGTTACAAGTACGTGCAACGCACCTTCGACGCAAGGAAGTGAGAACTCCGTGAGTTAGCATACGTGTCAATTTGACATCCTTATAATAACGTAGAGGACGTACAGAGAAAGTACGTGGTAAGCAAGTTGCACGCAAGTCGTAAGTACGTGCAGCGCACTCACTTTTTTGCGCTACATGTATGATGCATGTAACCATCATTATAACCGTGCGTGCGACGTGCGTGACGCACTCCTTCCGTACTCTTGCCACTTCCCTCCTTGCGTCTTCAGAAAAACGTACCGCACATAGCCTCTAAAAGTCTAAAAGTGCGTAAATATTTTATTAAGTAAATATCAGTTATAGATAGGATGATACTTAAACATGTATTTTGCTATAAATTTGATTTTTTTGCTTTTATTATTATGTGTACACAGGCATTGATACTACCACACTTTTTGAAAAATACAGCACTCCGAAAATGATATCAATTGGCACAAATTTTACATAGAGAAGTTTATCAATTCTTTCCTGAGGGCAAGTTGATTTTGGGTAATCTTTGGCAATTAAAATTTGGGAAAAGTTTCGTCCCCCTCTTTCACATATGTACTTTAGATTCGAACACTCTTGTCCATTAAATACCCGTTGGATCGAATCGTAAAGCGTGCATTGAACAGGTGCACATACAGGTGTACATATATTTCATAGAGTTGCGTACTTCTGACTTGGATTTCTCTTTTTGTCAAATATTTTCAAATAATGTTGAAACAACTTGCCCTCGGGAAGGAATTTAAAAAGGTAATTATGTACAAATTTTGTTGTTAAAGCACGATTTCAATGTGTTCTTATTTTCTAAAAATAGGCAACATTATTCATACTGGTGCAAGCACGGATCCAGAGGGGGGTCGGGGGGTCCGGACCCCCCCACCCCGGAATTTTTGAAGCATAGTTTGATCAAGCTTATAAATATACATATTTCATAAGATGAAGTCCCGATTCCCCTTTTGTTGTCATAGTATTTGAAAAATAACATGAATTTGTATTGATCTTTAATTCGTATCAAATTTTTGGTCCACATTTCAAAATTTTCCCGGGCTCGCTTACTCTCGCAAGATTTTATTACGTACATGTCAATTTCAAATGATGCTTACCTTAGCAACCCTTATACATAACACAATAAACAAGGGCAATTAACTGAAAAAATACTGGAATAGAAGAAACAAATGGTGTTATTGATTGACCTTTTTATTCCAACAAATTTTCGCTTACCCGCGACAGCTCGCCAGACTATTTCACACACAACGTGGTGGAAATTCAAGATTTCTATTTATTCAATTATTTATTATTATTATTATAATTATTATTTTTATTCATCCTTCTTCTTTTTTTTTTTTTTTTTTTTTTTTTTTGCTTTTCAAAAAAGTTAGCACCAATGAATTTTACGACCCTTCCTGGAAAAAAACCCTGGATCCGCCCATGCTGGTGTTCACGATACATCTAAGTGCAAACTATAATTTTAGAGAAAAACATATGATGTATATCATTTCACCCAATAATATGGTTGTTTTGTTAAAACATTTCCCACTTTTTGTAATAATCGAGATTTTCCTGATGCATCGATTTGATGTTTAGTAAACCCTTAAGAGTTATGGTCAACATCCATCATCTGTCACTTTCAGAGGCTTTAACCGCTGAAAGGTCGATGTGAATGACTTGTTTGATTCTTCTCGATCATTTTACTTAAAACCACTTCAAAATTCATAGTACATTTGGAGTCATGTGCATTATTGGAGATTGACGAAAAGATGTTAAAAGGTCAATGTCCTTCATGTGGATTGTATGACTCTTGAGCACTAAATATATCGTACTGTTCAGCTTCAAAGACAGTAATCAATATCGATTATTAACATTAAATAATTGAGTGCACTAAACATGAATAGTCAGAAATTTTTTATGAAGAAGAAAGAGAAAAATGAAGCAATGGATCCCTTTAACGAGAGTTTCAAAAAGATACATTAAGGAAAGTAAATGCCATACAAAACAAATAAAATTCCTTTCACTCTCTGCCTCTGACTTTTTTTATTGTTATTATTATTTTCGATATCACATAAAATAATGTAAACGTGGTTATTTTCGCTGGGGGAAGTATTCGCGAAATAGCAATTAAAACAGCACTTTTGGGGGTAATTTTGGCGAACTTAAGAGTATTCCCTTTAGTCCTCAGTGCTGGTTGTAATTTTCACGCGGGGTTATTTTCTCAATTATCATACAATCGCGAACAGCGAAAAAATCACCCCACGCGAAAATTTTCCACGTTTACAGTATCAATATTGGTTTCAATATGGTCAGATTTGATTTCTTTCAAATAATTTATCGAAAAGAAGATTTGACTTGGTTTAAATATGATCTTTATGAAATTCTGTTCAATCTTATTCCGAAAAAAGCACTGCATAGGTTTCAATATGATCATACAGTTTGAATTACTGTGGATTTTTCTGGATCAAAGTCTTTATCAGTAATTGCATTGTTTATGTCTTTTTACCTACTTGTCAATGCGAATCTCATGATGATTTTTGACACAATGTTACATGCTAATCGTTCCAATAACTCGTGATAATCTTTTCAATAAAGTCCTGAATTAAAAACGAGGGAATCCCCAACAACACCAGGCTGCAGCACCCACAGCAAAACCCCATTACACCCAATCAAAAACACAGAGCAGACAAGCACAGGAAGAGACGCATAAGGGACAAGGAACGTCAACGCATAACACAGAAACATCAAACACAAAAGACTACACATAAACCAACGAGACCAATGAGCAACAGGTGCCGACTTAGGACAGCCATCTGCCACGGAAATAGTAGAAGGTGTGGTTATCCTGGATTACGTGCGCTCAACCCTCCCACATTTCCGATTACTCAGAGGCATATGTGGTGTAAAACAACCTCCTCACTCAAGTAAAATTTTAAGATCGTTTTATACAAACTCTTTCCTTATTCCCATTATATAAACAGAAAGGAAAAACGATGAAAATAAAACCCATTACATTAAATTTTCTTCTATTCATGTCCAAGCCAATACATATTCTTGATTTAAAAATCAAGTCTTGCAAGTATGCAATTATCATAGTAATGAATTATTTTTTTACAAAATCTAGATTAGAACATAGCTGATTATGTTTGCTTCGAAGCACGAGTATGCTGATTTTTTTTTTCTAAATGGCAAAAGGTTCCTGGCAATAAATTGAGTCCCAATCCCTGTATGGTGATACATGTAATAACTGTACCTAACTGCATAAATATAACGATCTTGCCTGTGTAAAATTAAATTCTTAATCCTTTATTCGAAACAGATACATCGTTGATTACAATTTATCTCCGATATCCCGTTACTGGATATTTATATCTACCTTAAGGGTGTTAAGTCAACATCCATCATCTGTCACTTTAAGAGAGTATAAACTGAGAACTGTTTGATTCTTCTCGTTCATTTTACGTACAACAACTTCAATATTCATAGAATATGTAGAGTCACGTGCGTCAGTGAAGATTGACGAAAAGAATTAAAATGTCAATGTCTTTGAAGTTGCTGATATATGGCCCTTAAGCACTAATTATATCGGTACGGTTGTGCATAAAAAAAACAGTCAATATCGTGTTTAAACGTAAAGTAACTTGAGTGCATTAAACATGATTTTATGAAAAATCAAGAGAAAAAGTAAACAATAAATCCTTTTTTCAGTAGAAAATTATGAAAGTTTCAAAAGGATACATTAGAGAAAGTAAATACCATACAAAACAAATATAATTCCTTTCACTCTGATTCAGGTCGTACATGGGCGGATGTAGAATTTGTTCTAGGGGATGATAGGGCGTCTAGGCTATGATTTTGAAAAGAATTATACGTAAAAATAGGAAATTCAGGCATTTTGGTAATTTCCAGGTGAAGGGGTTTGATACCCTAGCCCCACTAGACCCGCGCTTTGCGTTTTCCCATTCAACAGATTTTGTCATGTCTCAGTATACGGTGAAGTAATAATCCTCGAGAATAACTATGCTTCTGCGCTAAAATGAAATGTATTTGTAATTTTTCTGATACTGTAAAATTTGATAAATTATTTTGAAACTTGGCAGTATACCTCCTCATGACATAGCTTTGTCATCATCTGGCTGATTGGCATACATTTTAGGTCACGTTCAGAATTATGCTCTTCATATATTCTTTTTTTTTCTTGGATTTCCTCTCCGTCGGTCTCGAGTAGCCATCAGTTATTCAGTCTCAAAGTCGACAAGGTGAGGGAAATTCATAAGAATTTCTTTGGAACAGTTGTGAACTCGTTAGACCACGTGCCCGATGAGAGTACACAGCCAATTGTGCCTCACATGAAATTCATATGAAATGAGCATCATGTAAATTTCACATGAAAGTTCATGTAAAATTCATATAAATTTCACATAAAATTTATGTGAAAATATTTCACATGAATCTCACATAAATTTCCTTCACATGAATTTCACATGAATTTTTCTAGGTGACCTTCACTGGAAACCGAATTCACATAACATCCATGTAAAAATCTTCACATGAATTTCATGTGAAAAATTTCATGTAAATTTCATGTTCATGCTCGTTTTACATAATTTTCATGTGAACTTTCATGTAAAGTTCATGTAAATTTCACATGAATTTCATATGAGGCACAATTTGCTGTGTAAGCGTTTCCTGTTTGTATGCTAGATCACTATTTATATAACATTTAGGGTAACCAATTTAGTGTTTCCTGTTTGAGAATATATTTATACCCTCTTGCGAGCACAAGACCATTGACCATTGTTTGGTGATATTAATAGATCGAACAACACAAAAAATATCAAAAAAGGTTTTGACCAGAAAGACAATGTATGAAAAATATTGAAAACGCGTTATATCATCAAACAATTATCATACTGAGAAGGGATGGACTTTAGGGAACATGTGCTCTTTTGGGTTCCATTAACCAGAACGATGACATTTTTGGAACATGTACTAACCAAGAAAACATATATTTTTCATGGAGGGTACAGTGCAAAGTTTTTAAAACAATAATATGGAAAAACAAAACAAATAAACACTACACTTTCATTTTCTTGTAAATCTATTATAATCAAATATCTTCCCAGAAAACTGTAGCTATGCTGTGAGATAGGCAGACAGCAATACGAGGACCGAACCTTGAGAGCAAAAGTGTATGGAAGGAAGGGAACTGCAACAGGACTCATCGAAGCACCAGCAGCAAAACACCTAAACACCAAAATACAAAAACACAGAGTGGTCCAACACAACAAATGACAACATAGGAACAAAGAAGACAAAACGCGATAGAAGACTTCAAAACACTTCACACCAAGGACTGCACAAACCAACGAGATCAATAGATAAGTGGTGACTGCTGCAGAAGGCTATCGCCACGTCAGTTACAGGGAATCTCAGAATCATCTTTCCAATTCACTACATCTGCGGCTTCTTTAATACTCAACTACTTGAGTCAATTCATCTCTTTGTTGAGTGGAAAGAGGCTCGTCGGTAAGCTGTGTGCTCATGGTTATATCGGGGAACGGCCTAAGATGTCACTGTGTCACTGAGGAAGCTCTATGATCGCTACAAAGAACGTTTTGTACATTTTGACATTTGCCTATCAGGGATGATTGAGGACACTATTAAGTACGACCTCTACAATTGACTACGATTAGTTTCTTCTTTTACGATGCTTTGTTAGTTTTGTCTTCTCCATTGAATCACAAACGGCATTCTTTTCATTTACTTTTAAGAAATATTTCTTCGAAAAAAGGTACCTCGGACCACCTCACTCTTAAGGGGTGAGCATGGTCATGCTGCACCATGCTGTAAATTTATCTGGTCTTAAATGATGCTATTGAATTTAAAGACGTTTAACACTCACCCAGAAAAATACATATCGTTAGTACATATAACACCTCCATAACCATATAGAATCATAATTCGGTCAAGACCTAATTCTACTTTCATGTTAGTGATAAAGACAACTTGATAAACATCTCCGTGCAAACTTTTGCAGTATATACTCTCAAGGGACAAGGAACACCAAATCGCACCATAGAAACGTGAAACACAAAAGACAACACATAACCCAACGAGACAAATGGGCAACCGGTCCCGATTTTGGACGACCATCTGCTAGGCAAGTAGCAGAAGGTGTAGTAATCCGGATCACGCTCGCACAACCGCTCCACTCCTTCGATCATCCAGATGTCTCGAGGAACGCAAAATGGAGGTTTGAAATAATCTTCACATTGTAAGATTACCATACAGATAACATGACACAGATTGATATGTAAATGAATATAAAACACAAAATACAGTCCGTGCTCTGCCGGCTGTAGCGAGTCCATGCATGTGAATACCCAAGGAGTCCGACTTAGATTCAGAGAGGACAGGTGGTCGGGACCATGCCTTCTCTAAAGAGGTCTTGACTGGGTCCGTCATGAAGTCTTGTCGTCACAGTCAGTCAGAGTGCAATTCTTAAGAATGCGCTGGTACAAGACTGCAGATTGCTCCAGAACCAAGCCAAGTGTCCGTCTGTAGACAGATGGATTGTTCCCACCGTATAAAAGGCGTTTGATGATTCTAACACAATTTCGAAGTTACATTCATTACACAGTTCTATTCCCGACATATGCATTTTTAGACTGGATATGATAGTTTTACTATAGAGCAGTACTTAACACAATGCATATAGTTTTCTATCTTCTCAAGACAAGTGTCTCTAATTCCATATTCCCCTTTGTCGGATGACATTCACAAAACTGCGTCTACGGCGAGGTTAGCGGCGGAGACCCAACAGGCCAAAACCTCGAAATATTTACTTGCAATTTTGAAGTACTTGTTAATGTACTCTCAAAATAACGTGTATGTGAAAGCATATTAAAATATAGACTCTGATCATGGCGTAGAAGACGTAGTTTTGTGTATGACACCCGACAAGGGGGAGTGAGATGCTAGTTTTGACCATATAACCAAACCGCGAATGGCCATCAAATGAGTAAAAGAAGATCTTGACGATAATTTCAACAGCACTCACAACAGAGCACAGAATTGAACATGGAAGGACACCTAGTAAGCTAGAGGTGGGACCAGGTCCGGGGGGAAGTAAGCATCCCCTGTTTGGCCAGCCGCACCAACCGTCGATGTCCACGCACGAAAATGAAAACAATATCTAAAATACTATGTTGTCTTGTTGCCCAACCCCGCCTTCTGAAGTTCTCTTGTTCTTTGTAAGTTATTGTTAATGTAGTTATTGTGTTTATAGTTAGTTTTATTTCTGTGATCAGCGAAGGGTAGGTTTGCCTAATATCTCTTTCATCTTTTTTTTTAATATGTTAAATATGTAATTCCTTCAGGAAGTACAGAGTAATATTTAGTATCAATTCGAAAAAAATAATGACCTTTGTATCTTTGTTTTATGTATACATTTAAACTATCTTCCGTTAAAGGAAGAAAGAAAAGTGAAGGAAGAATATAGGTGCAAAACTGATTAAGAACTCAGTCTGGGAAATGTAAACTTCTTTCTCTGCGGATCAATAATATTTCGTAAGTTAATATATTGAAATAATCAAAACAAAATATGTAATTTCCAGGAAAATAGCAATTCTAGATATCCTTGACAGGTCCTCTCCAGACAATTTACATTTTACACCATTTCTGCATATTACAACAGACGTGGAACTAGGGGGTATATATTATTGAGTTCCCCCAACCCCCATACCCACACCTGGAATTTGCAAAGCATTCTTATTTTAACTTTTTATATATACGTCTTACTCTTTTTAAACTCCTTAAGCTGGATCCCTCTAGACTGACTGGACCTCTTTGAAAAATTCCTAGATCTGCCCATGATAAAATTTCCAACGGCATGTTAATGAAATTAATCTTAGACGGATTTCTAAGAAATATCGTGACGTCAAATGCTGTAGTCTAAGTTATTGCAGGAAATGAAACATCTGAAGAGATTTGAACTTCTATAAAAAAAAATACTTCGAGAAAGCGGCACCTTCTGTTTGGTTTAAATTTTAGGGTTTTAATGGTAATACTAGTCAAAGTCGAGACATCCTTGTTCATAAAAAGAGTCAATCGGACAAATACTACTGCTAACTGGCATACCATTTGCATAAAGCGTCTTACTTCTGTAACATATGTAGTTCATGCATTTACACATTGTTCTAGAAATTCTTAAATGTCAACTCAATATCGTTTCATGTTAATTTCTTATAAAAGTCTCATAGGCAAATTACGTTATCATTTACATAAACCTCACTCATACAGTCATGTTGTTTCAAAAACTTTCTTCATTCGCACTTGCTTTATTGACAATTCTACACGCATCACCAACTCCGCTTAAACACAGTATAAGGATTCATTGTTATCACAGCTGCATGCAAAAGGGGTTGGAATTTGGAACAGCAAATAATGTTGGTCTACTTCAACCATTTATAACACCAGGCATCACTGCGAGACACTATGTATTGATACTCAAATAATCAAATCAAAGTCGGCATCGGTTACCCATTGGTCTCGTTGGTTTATGTGTAGTCTTTTGTGTTTGATGTTTATATGTCGTATGTCTCTTTATCGTCTCTTAGTGTGCTCGTCTTTGTGTTTTCGCATCGGATGTTTTGCTGTTGGTGATGCAACAGGGTCTAGATGGAGATCCTTTCCCTTCCTTTCTTTAGTTTTTCAATATTTACACTACATTTACGAAACTTGCTAGTCTGGTGCACCGCACTTTACTTTTTTTATTCAGAAGGATGTTCCGTGGCTAAGAACAATCCTCCTTTAAGTCTTTACTGAAGTACGAAAAAAATAATGCTCATCGTATGAGGTGATTTACTGCATTTATTCAAACAATTTCATTTATCAAGAACCCGGAGAACATGGCGTAAGGATCAGTGACAACTGCTTCGCCGTCCGGATCATTCTGATCTCGTAACCAAACTTCCTCTCCTTTCTGTAAAACTAGGTTAATCGCAGCACTTCCGGTATTGTCGTCATAAGGATATTCTCCCTTGGCGGCAAAAATGCTCGCGACTCGGCGGCCATTTTTGACCATTTCAATATGGATGTAATGCCCGGGTGCTGCCATTATGTTTCCGTCGAAGAAATAAAGCCCTCTGACAGGTGCCCGAAATTTTCCTGTTGTGACGTCAAAACAATTGCCAACATTCGTCTCCACGTAATCAAATTTGATTACTTGTTGACTGTAGAGATTTTGTCTCTGTGTTGCATAGGCATAGAAACCGTATGTGCTGTTGACACGTACATCTGCAAATGAAAAGAAAGCATTTCAAATCGTGAAAGAAAGGAGGAGATCTCCAACAACACTAGCTTGCAGCATCCATAGCAAAACTCCAAATAACCCAATGCAAAAACACAGAGCAGACATCAACAAACGAGACGCAAAAGGGAAAAGGAACATCAACTCACGTCATAGAAACATGAAACACAAAAGACTGCACATAACCCAACGAGAGCCATGCACAACCGGTGCCGACTTAGGACGGCCATCTGTCACGCAAGTAGCAGACGATGTCGTTATGATGGATTACGTGCGCACAACCCTCACACTTTTCCGATTACCAGGAGGTCTCGAAGAACGTACAATTGTGGTATAAAACAACCTCCTCAACGTTAGATGACCACACACAAACAAAACAATAAACAGGGGGCAGGGAACACAGAAAGAAAGAATGATTGCATGGATGTTATATGTAATGGATGGCAGTTTCCTGATTTTATTCATTAATCCGCATCTGATTTACAGTACTCCGCTCTTGGAGATATGCTTGGAAGAAAACATTTACTTCTTAAGATTTTCATGAATAGAACTGATTTGTGGCGTTTGACGACTGAGATTTTATACGACTTATACTTTTACAAGGAAGGTTGTCCCTGGACTAGTAGGACTAAATGTTGCACGTGTATGGATGATGAAATTTAGGCCGGCGATATCGTTGTTATTTCTACATCGTAAATGTACTGTGTTCTGAAACGTTATTTACCTCAGACTTATCTTTTGTTTCGCCTCACAGTTCCAATCTTGTTTCGCTTCACACTCACCACTTTGTATCGCTTCACACTCACCACTTTGTATCGCTTCATACTCACCACTTTGTTTCGCTTCACACTCACCACTTTGTTTCGCTTCACATTCACCACTTATGTTTCGCTTCACACTCACCACTTTGTTTCGCTTCACACTCATCACTTTGTATCACTTCACACTCATCACTTTGTTTCGTTTAACACTTACCCTTTTGTGAGGTCAATCGCATGACAGTTGCATTCAGTGTTCCAATGTTATTTGTCAATTCCTCAACTTTTCTGAGCAGCTTTTCTGTCTCCGCTGAGGTGTCTGCAGACATACTCCTAGCATCACGTATGTCAACAAAAATAAAAACGGAAAGAAAAACCAAGTACATGATAAACATTTAGAAATTGGAAAAACAACGCCTTTGAAATTTATCAGGGCACACTATATTCGGTTATCTTTTGACAATGGAAATGCCGACTTGAGGTTAATGTACGTCTTTCTGGACACAAAGACGAATGGTATAATCTGCTATTCCGTAATGGAAATGAGATAAAGAAGATCATGACGACAATCTCAACAGCACTCACAATAGAGCAAAAAATTGAGCATCGACGGACTCCTAGCAAACTATAGGTGGGACCAGGAATAAACTGCCATCCATATATTATATTATTATAGACGGCCTCAGACAGCGCATGCATTTTATATACTTCCATTTTGAATTCGTGCATGAACATCGACGGCGGGTGCGGCTAGCCAACAGGGGATGCTAACTCCTCCCGGGCACCTGATCCCACCTCTAGCTTGCTGGGGTCCGTCGATGCTCAATTTGGTGCTCTATTGTGAGTGCTGTTGAGATTATCGTCAGGATCTTCTTTAACTCATTTGTGTCACACTTATGCCCTTTGCCGTGTGGAGCTCGTAAAAAAGTTCCCCGCGAGGGGTTTGACAGTAAGTGTTTTGAATATTTTTCCTTGACATTGTCACCATAGCACCTTCTATATAGACGGCCTCAGACAGCGCATGCATTTTATATACTTCCATTTTGAATTCGTGCATGAACATCGACGGCGGGTGCGGCTAGCCAACAGGGGATGCTTACTCCTCCCGGGCACCTGATCCCACCTCTAGCTTGCTAGGGGTCCGTCGATGCTCAATTTGGTGCTCTATTGTGAGTGCTGTTGAGATTATCGTCAGGATCTTCTTTAACTCATTTGTGTCACACTTATGCCATTTGCCGTGTGGAGCTCGTAAAAAAGTTCCCCGCGAGGGGTTTGACAGTAAGTGTTTCGAATATTTTCCCTGACATTGTCGCCATAGCACTTTCTATATAGACGGCCTCAGACAGCGCATGCATTTTATATACTTCCATTTTGAATTCGTGCATGAACATCGACGGCGGGTGCGGCTAGCCAACAGGGGATGCTTACTCCTCCCGGGCACCTGACCCACCTCTAGCTTGCTAGGGGTCCGTCGATGCTCAATTTGGTGCTCTATTGTGAGTGCTGTTGAGATTATCGTCAGGATCTTCTTTAACTCATTAATATATGCACTGTTTTGAATTCTTTGCAGTATAATACTGAAGATGAACCTTATAGAAATTGCCAATATTGAAATATATGTTCTATAGTACCAATGCCATTGTACTAGATAAAATCACTTGGAAAAATTGACCCAAAAATCATCATTTTTGTTTTTAATTTTATGATTTTTGTATAAACATGATAAAAATGACAATTTTTGAAAACCATTTCTATTCACATTTTTTTTATCACATTTCATAATTTTGAATTATGTGAAGCCAATCAATGTGGATCTTTCAAGTTAATATTAGAAAAAAAGGAATATTCCTAATTCAGATTATTATTGTATACTTATGTATGACAGGAAATAGTAGAATCAAAACCATTAAGCACTCGGGATTTTCATAAGACATGTTTTGCTCTTATATATATATCAACTTTCATTAATTTCATTTGTTTAGTTGTAGTTTTGTATGTTTTATTGTATTTCCTTTTTATTTCTTTTATTATTATTAAGTTTTGTTTGTTTGTTTTAATGCTTTTTAATTGAAGCTTTCGAGATTTTAACTTTCAATGTTGGAATGTATGAGAGTATTCAATTTTTTATGACGTTTTCTTCCAGTTGGACTTAATCGAAGGATTCCACTATTATGTGCTGTTGTCATAAACACTTGAGATATTTGTCAACACGACTTTTAATGCTGAATTTAGTGGGGTTTTTTATTTTGGTGTTGTCGGAATATTTATTTCATCTATTCATCGGGAAATTTGCGTACGTCATGAATATGATACAAAATGAGGTTTTGTTAGAGATGTTTCATCAGTACCAATATTTATGTAAGTCTTCATTTAAAATCAAACGCGAAATCGCGCATGGAGGTATAACCAGGTGACCGAGAGGAGTAACCGTCCTCTGACTGCATGCAACAGCCCCCCCGCGAATGCCAAATAGAAACGTGTCAAATCCGGTAATGTCCAAATAGGTGAAATACGGTCGGTTGGAAAGGTCGTGGTCAAGATTGTCCTTAATTCAAACAGTCAAATCCGATAATATCCAAATAGGTGAAAGACGGTCAAATGGAAAGGTCGTGGTCAATAATTTTCTTAATTCAAACAGTCAAATCCGGTGAATGCAAACAAAGTTCAACTAAAGACATGTTGTATCTCAAATGGACCTTATTCAAAATCTTGCAACACACTGAAATGTATTTTTCTAATGTTGTTCTGAAGACATTTCATTTCACAACGCTATCTACAATAAATTAGGGGTTACCATGCGTGTAATTTACAAAAACTGAAAGGGTATCGGCGAATCCCCTGTCAGAAATTGAGTTTTAAACGGATATTTCTGACAAGGGATTCGTCTATACCCCGTCAGTTTTTGTAAAACATCAGTATGGTAACCCTATTCCAATTCAAATGGTCAGTAATGCGCTAGAAAACGTCTGTTTTTCATGACATCGCCATGGAACGTATGACATCATAGCAAAAACTGCAGTGAAACGTGAATCATTCAATTTCCATTGTCATTTTCAAGAAACGAAGATTCTGATTGGCTGAAAAATTTTGTTGATACATCGATCAGCACAATTTTTCACGGAAGTCTATTTATAGCACTATTTTCAGAACCGGGGGTTCCCTCAAACACAAATGAACTCGTTGCTGAAAATACAATTTGTTGATGTTTGCTTATCATTTCAAGGGTACCATTTCTTTTCTACTTACTAAAAAATTAACTGTGCATGTAGAATTTGCTCAAACTGGTCCTTACTCCAAAGTTATAGAGAGACGATCGTTCGCTGTTTAAATAATGGCGGCTGCCATAACTTGTTTTGTCAGACGTATCACTGCGACACCCTTCCGACTTACGAAATATAGTGCAGTGATTGATTGTTTTTAGATCAAAGAAAACAGTCTGTTTTCCATAAGTAGATGATAGTAAAGTGATAAGAAATGAATCATATATTTTTTCTGCTGATGCAGGTATCACCCAAAAAATTGGACAGAAAACTTTTGCATCAACGCGCTACGCTATTTGTTTATATCAAGGAGTCATTTAAATGTCCCTAACACACCAGGAATTTTGAAAGAAGGGAAGGGATCTCCTACCAGACCCTGTTGCAGCACCAACAGCAAAACCCCCGATGAGAAAACACAAAAACGAGCACAGTTTCAATAAATTAGTAAGTAAGTGCACATTTTTATACAATGATAGTCATGCGTTTGAAATCATGCTATCCTTCTTTCTTTCATTTAAGAAAAAAATTGCGTCTTTGCATATTTTGATATTAAAGTGTTTTCTACGTTTCGATTTAAAATAAGAATCCACAAATTATACACTGCTCAAAAAAATTAATAAACTTACATACATAACTTTAAAACATACAAAACTGAACAAATGAAAAAAACCAAAACCATTTGCAAAACATAAGCAAAAATGGTTCTCAAACATGAACGAAATTAGATGCCCCGGTTAAAAAATATCTCCTGTTTGCTGGCAACTTCCGTCACTTTTACCGTGCAAGACAGATCGAAACATTCGAATGTACCAAACTAGTTTTTTTGTATCACCAAGAAAGGAGAAGACTCCGTTGCAACACCCACAGCAAAACCCCAAAACACCCAATGCAAAAACACAAAGCAGAAAAGCACAAAAAGAGACGCAAAATGGACGAGGAACACTAACTCACACCATAGAAACATGACGCAAACGCACGAAAAGTCAGTCGCTCACATATGTACCCTCTGTGTTGGTCGTGTTGTCCTCAGAACAAAGTCATCCAACAGTGAGAAGGTTGTTTTCACCACAATTGTACATTCTTCGAGACCTCTGGGTAATAGGAATTGTGGGAGGGCTGTTCGCACGTAATCCAGGATAACCACACCGTACGCTATTGACGTGGCAGATGGCTGTCCTAAGTCGGCACCGATTGCCCATTGGTCTCGTTGGTTTATGTGTAGTCAATTGTGTTTGTTTCTCTATGATTTGGCGTTCCTTGTACCATTTGCGTCTCTTTCTGTGCTTGTGCTTTTTGTTTTTACAAGTGGGTGTTTTGGGGTTTTGTTGTTGGCGCTGCAACTAGGTGTTGTTGGAGATCACCCCCTCCTTTCTTTCATTATAGCTTTAGCTTCCTCTGAAAGAGTGCATCAATTAAAGCATGAATTTACGATAGACAGGAGACGAAGACATCTTCAGACCTGCCTACCTATTTATTTGAAAAAGTGTAATACTTCGCTCAAGAAAGTACAATTAAGGGAAGTAAAGCGTAATGTAACAAAAACTGACTAACTTTATTTCAAACATTGTCTTTTCAACTTTTTGACAATGTTATAAATTTAAATCATTTACACCATTGCATAAACGATATCAAACCCTCAACATTCAAATAATCTATGTATACGAGTCTATTCGTTTGTAAGAGATGCTTTTAAAAAGTCACCCCGCTTGGAAACATATTGAAAAAAAAACAAAAGCTTAAAGCGTAATTGTAGGTCAAAAATCGTAAAAGTAAGCAAATCTGCATCGCACAGCGTAGAAATTAAAAACTTGTTATTTTGAAGACAGAGACGTTTGTCATATAACGAGGTACTGATGTTTAGGTGACTATTTACCATTAAAACGTTACTATGATCATATGTTTACAAACGATTGTCCTCCAATTTTGATCATACTTCCTCAAAATGCCGGATCTACTAATTCTACACGCAGGGGCTAGTAGCCATATCAACATAGAGAGGAATCCAGAGGTAGATCCTCGCAATGTTGCACATTTGTAATTTCTCACCAATAATTCACAAGCCTATTCCACTTTTCTAACATATATCTTGTAAATAATAAATGAATCGCAAACAGTCGAAATTCTAGTGAATTACCCATGGAACTTTGAAAGCTTTTATTTTTTTTCTACCCATGTTTCGGCGGATCGGAACGTGCAAATGGCTACCTGCATAACCTACTTTGTAAGAGAAAAGTCCGATTCTGAAAATAAGTACACTGAAACAGATATTATTCAGATGTTAAACTTTCTGGTCGACAACATTTTTGTGGTGTTTGGAGGAAAGGTCTTCCAGAATATTGTCGGAATTCCATTGGGGACCAATGGTGCCCCACTACTTGCCGACATTTTCCTTTACTCGTACAAAGCTGAATTCATTCAATCTTTGGTCTCTGAAGGGAAAAGATACTTAGCTTCTGACTTTAACTTCACGTACAGATACATTGACGATGTGTTGTCCATCAATAATCCAAAATTCGCGGATTACCTCAGCAATATCTATCTTACGGAGCTTGAAGTCAAAGAAACTACAGAGACAAATAATTCAGCATCCTATTTGGACATAATATTGTCCTACGAAACTGATGGTCACATGAATTTCAGCATTACAAACTTTCCTTTTCTGAGTAGCAACATCGTTTCATCGCCTGTTATGGCAGTTCATATTTCAGTTGATACGCTATGTCACAGCAAGTACCAAATATACGGATTTTGTTCTGAGAGCTAGGCGTCTTTCAGATAAGCTTCTCAGTCAGGGATATGTATGTGACCGACTAGCATCGTCACGGAGGAAGTGCTACGGTCGATATGGGTAACTCTTCATACACTATGATGTCCCACTCTCAAGAATGGTGGATGATATTCTGTCATAAACCATTTGAACCATCCAACCAAAGATTGTACTTTATGTCTTCTGAAATGGAAGTAACCGGATGTGACATTTCTACCGAATTGAAGCGGCGGGTGTTGCATGCAAGCAGGAGATGCTTACTCTTCCTGGGTACCTGGTCTCACTCCAATATCGGGAGTTCGCTTCTTTTCATACGGTGGATGATTTAGTTTGTTTGCTTTGGTTCTTGTTTTATCCTGATTTTGTATGCCTTCTTTTTCTGAATTATCGATTTTGTGCTGTGTGCGGGGATATGGTCATTATCCATATTTGTCATTCGAAGGGATCCTGTATTGTATAAACACAAGATTTATAAGATTATGAGATCGTGTAGTCAAAATTGTACGGACAAACGTTTGTAGACAAAGAATCAATGTAATGTTTAATTTAGGTAATAGTGATATTCATGAATTCTTTTGAGGTGCAGCTGTGCAGTTCGGTGCATGAATTTAAAAAATTTCAAGTATTAAAATATTAGTATAATTTTTCGTAGAAAAGATGGGGAAATGTAACTATTGAGGTATAGAATTAAACAGTTAAAGTTGGAGCCTTGACTCAGTGCAAGGAAAGATTTTCAATAATACATACATGTAAAATCAAAAATGGCGAATAACATTTTGTCCATACCCCTTCAGCTTGCTTAAATTGGTCCTAGTTCATACGAAATTTGAATGTTTTAACTGAACATATACTAATAAGCATTATACCGCGTTTAAAGCGCCACCTACAACGCATTCCGTACTTGGACTGTGCTTTGGAGATTGTTCATTACATTACGTTTGGTTAAATTCGTGCTCCCATGAAGTTGTGTTATTGTCTCCTTTTGTTTGTCTCGATAGAAAGTTCCGATATATATATATATAATTATATATTGTTTTTTCGTCAAGAACTTCTAAGCCTTTGTGATTTGAAATCTGATTTCGGGTACAATGTATTGTGTATGACTTCCATTCGCTGCTATACGATATTCAATATATGTGATCTCATGAAAAGTTTTGCCCGTCATTTTGTACTTATTCCGTCTCAAAGTCGAGAGGCTAGGCAAAATAATCGGAATTTCCATTGGAAAGGCTGCGAACCTCGGAATGAATAACATTCCGAAGTGAGACCAGGTGCCCGGGGAGAGTCAGCGTCTCCTGATTGCCTTTAGAGAAAATTTATTTTATACCAATTACGTTTGAGTGTTTCGAATGAGTTTTGAATGAAGCGTGATTAGACTTAATTGAGAATGCATGTTCTCTCTGTGTTTTCAAGGTGACATTTCTGTACAGACGGCTTCCCTATGTTACGGTACAGAGTTAGACAATATTCGCTTCCCTTGATCATACTGATTGAAACATTTATCCCTAAGTTTGTATTAATTTGAAATCTGCCAATAGCATAGCTCGGTTCAATAAAGAAACAACAAGAGTATTTTTAAACAGAATTTATTAGACTGATGGAATGATAGGGGTTAATAACACTTAGTGTCACTGATATGATTGTTTTATACACAGGGATTACAACCAAACTTAAATGACACCAGTAATAACATATAGCAAGATTTGTTTGTGAAGCACTTTCCCTTCCCGCCTTTTCACAAGGTAGACCGCCAGAACCAGAACTTCAAGGTAACTAGTTTGAGATTTAATACCAAAAGAATATATACAAATGTGAAGTAACTAAAACCCCTAATTATTAAGGTATGCACAAGGCACGTTTCGGACAGACAGACAGGCATACAGACAGACAGGATAAAAACAATATGCTCACTGGTCGTCTTTTCAGGAGCTATAAAACCGGTTTTACCGTACTCTCCTGGGATAATATACAAAAACAAAATATATGAATAACTTCAAAGAAACAAACATACATCATTAAACCTTTGACTCATATGATCAAAAGCTTTCAAAATATTCAAGTTCAATTTAATTAATCTATAAATGGCACACACTCGTTATCTTAAATGTATTTCATACTAATGAAAGCCATAATTATTAAACAATTGTTTGAAATTTTCAAAAGCAATCTTCAGATAATCTGAAAAAAAAATTGTCTCATATGATCAAAATCTTACAACAAATACAATCAAGTTAAATATTACAATTAATTGTAATTAATTAATAAAGTGGCACATAATCAGCACCATATAAGTATTTCATACAGATAAAAGCCGTTATGAATACGATTGTAAAGATTGGACTCCATGACGGGCCCTGTCTTTTTATTACAAATAATCTCAAAATCTTATTATTTTTAAATCAAACTTTTAAAAACTCTTATCGAAGCAAATACACATATTTTACACCGAAAATGTAATTTCTTGCAAATTTTCAGAAAACCTTGGAAAATAATTGGACAATAATCAAGGATATGTTTAACAGACAAAGTTTTACATACAAACGTAATTGTGTATCAAACAAAAGTAATGCCACTATCTTATTAACACCGGTAATTAGCAAACAAACTATAAGTATGAATGAGATAGAACGTGTATCATTTGATTGTTCTTAACAATGTGTGTATAAAGGCACAGTATATAACATTATATATCTCCATAGAAACAAAATTGAAATATAAACACCTCATTCTGACATTTACTGAAATGCTCTTCTCGACAGATTCTGTGTATTACAGAATTGTACCAAAAAAAGATTTTTTGAAAAAAAAAATTTAATCAAAATAATAACCATTGTAGTTACAGCATCAATTATGTGATGAAATTGGCCATTTCAATGAACAATGTCTTTCATTCACTGATAACAAAAGAAATATATTAAAGACCAAATTGGGGAAATTTCTTTTTCGTCTGAGAAGGGATTCTTATATTTGATTCTTTAAATTCTGACAGCATGCAGTGCACTAAGATATTTATATATTCAAGGTAAGACTGCTGTATTATGTATTTCTTGTTGCCATGGAAACTGAAGAAAATTAGATGTTAGAATAGAACGCAAAATTTTAAAGGAGAACGCCTCTTTCTATACTTCTATACTTTAATTTTACTCAATTGAAATAATAACTTACTGAAGTACATGAAATTGTTCCCAATACTTAATAAACCATGATCAAAAACTGAATAAAGAAATAAATAACAGTATCGGCAAGGATTCAATAAAAATTTATACAAAAAGCCCTATATAAATGTATGCCATCCATACGGACCTTCATGGTACTATAATTTTCAGTAACAGAATGATTAACATATATAGAATAAACCTTCTCCCAGCACAATTTTAAACAAATAAAGTACGTGTACTTCTTTTAGTGGTTCATATTTTATAAAGGATGAACTACATGTAATTAGATTTAATAATTATGAACTTTTAGTGATAAAGAAGAGCTTACTTGAGTGAAAAAATAAATTACATATGTGTAAGCCATTTGCTTCTATTTTTGCTGAAATTTGGTCGCGCTAAAATAAGTACACGTACAGTATTTTAACACGATATTTAAGATAGAGAAAAAAAAATGAAGAAAGTACGTAGTTCAAATGAGATAATATAATATGGGGGATAAATTTATAATTATGATTCATTTCCTACCTAGTTAACAATCACAACGAACTTACTTGAGCAACATTTTTAAATCACATTGAGCGCTACATCATTCACATTAAATTAGTTACTATTTATAGATATAAGTCCAAAAATAGCAGCTAATGAAAACAAAAGTCTAAAGCAGTACTTACAAAGCAACTGTAATGTGTAACAGCAAAATATCTCTGGCTATATACACCGGATATCAAGTTAAACACACTTCCTTTTAAAGATTGAAAGGAAACATTGAGTTGATCCTTATTTCTTTTTAGTTTTGTTATGTCCCTCTTTCGTGAAACATCTTTTTATGCCCCTCCTTCATAATTTTTTTGTTATGCCCCTCCTTCATGAAATATTTTTGTTATGCCCCTCCTTCACAATTTTTTTGTTAAGCACCTCCTTCATGAAATATTTTTGTTACGCCCCTCATTAATGAAATATTTTTGTTATGCCCCTCCTTCATGAATAATTTTTGTTACGTCGCTCCTTCATAATATATTTTTTGATATGCCCCTTCTTTTTAAATATTTTTGTTATGCACCTCCTTCATAAAAAAATTTGTTTTCCCTTCTTTTTTTTGTTTGACCCTTTATTGTTATGATCCTCTTTCATGAAACACCATGTCATTAGTCCATCTTTAATTTTTGTTAAGGCCCTCTATAAAGTTATATATTTTGTGACCCCCCCCCCCCCCAATTGAAATTTTATTACCACTCTCTTTCGTGAAATATTTTCCTATGCAACTCTTCAATGTAATATTATTGATAGGACCCCTCTCTTGAAAGAAGATTTCTATTAAGCATCTACTTCAACTAGTCATACAAGCAAATCCATATCATAAATCAAGGACCATGTGTACACTATGAATAATTATCAGTAAACGTTTTAACGTTTCACATTTTATGTACATGGACTAGTAAAAAATATATTCATTAATTTTGGAATTACCTTATTTTGGCAAAAATAATATAAATTCCAAAATTGTAGAAACACATTTCATACTGATACATGTATTGACAAATTTATGATACATTACAAGTATTGTATGAGAATGAGAAATGAATGTCTAAAGAATTATACATGAACAATGTGAGTATATTGAATTTGAGCAAACTTCATATTATGGTTAGCATCACAATAAAACAATATCACGTGCAACAAAACTACCAATAGAATTAATCGTTACAGTTATATATTTACAATCGACCAATAAAATTCTTTGTATATCGACCAACCAATAGAGTTCACTGAATAGATATATCAACAATCGACCAATAAAATTCACTGTATAGTCAGACAGTTAAACATATGGGCACCAAGAATTTGTAGGCTGGTGTCTTATAATATTTGTCTAAATATTCATGAGAAAAAATGATAAAAAAATGCTGCACTTGTCTTTCATATGCCCATATAAGACTGAAATACAATAAAAGGTAAATAAAAAAAGTTTAATTATTACAATTATGCATATAAGATAAGATGAACAGTGGCTGCATTTCATAAGAACAATCATAACTTGGCAATACAAAGAAAAGTTTTTACTGCAGAAAGTCTACTGATGCGTGCTTAAAGGCTCAACCAAAATATCCCATACAAATAATACATATAAATGTCAAAAGCTTTTAATGAATACTAACGTAATATAATAAATAACAATCCATAAATTTTCGGCCACTCGGCCTTTATCAAGTGGAAAAGCACGAATAAAAAAGAATTCGACGTAATATCCATCACTACTGGTAAACAAAACCCAGTGTAAAAAGAACAAGGTATGACGTCTATAAAAAAAGATATCTTTTTATTCTTACTGTTGATGAATGTGTAGAATTCAAGTTAAGTACCATTTTGGATTTATTATTAGAAAACGACAATAATTTGTACATTATTTATAAAGATTTGTTTTGATTGCTATCATGATATTTACATTACTAGTACATTCCCCCGTGTTAAACGCCCCTGTCTTCCTTAACTGTTTACCAGCAGTTACGAATATTACGTAGAATTCTTTTATATTCGTGCTTTTTTACTTGAAAAAGGCCGAGTTGCCGAAAATTTGTGGATATTGTGTGTTTATTGTTATTAATTATATCATACAAACTTCCTTACGAAACTTACGTATTTTAAAATTATTTTATTTTCCTAATATCGACTTTTATAGAAAAATCTTCATTTTCACTCAATATTTTGAGTGATTTACAGTAACTCTTCGAATAGCACTTATTAATTGACGTATAAGAGGAAAATGGGATGCAAGGAAAACCCCACATTTTCACGGTAACTAAGGGTATTTTCAGCACTATTTGATATTTCATTACGCAAAACGTGTTATCCATTTCACAGTGAAATCAGAGATAGTTTCTGTTAGCGTAGGCGATTCCAAATCGTATTTGGCGTCTAGCTGCCAACATTTTCAGTGTCAGACAGAAAAAGTTCAGAAATTGATATCAAAATACTCCATTCTTTTGAATAAATGATAATCTTGTCAAGAATTCAACGTTTCAAACTTTAAATAAATACACATTTTCACCATGATGGTTTCACAGTATTGACTAAATCAGAATAAAGGAGAGGTCGGAGAGTCTCTGAGGAACAATAATCGGAATGCTAACAACAGTGACATAGACAAAAATCAATCTGCAGACATATACTTCTACATTATAACTTTTAAAAAATAACAAAACTAGACTATGTCATATTTATATGGTAAATACATGAATATTCATGAATTGCCCTTATCGTACTGTACTGAACGTATAATATCGCAACTAATATTTTCACCGGAAATATATATATAAGAATAATTGTCAAAAATACTCTGAATTATAACATCCGGAATCAGGCAGCTATAAAAACCTGCATGGTTACCGTCTGAAAAACAATGCACTTGTATCACATAATTTTTTTTTGTATTTCGTTGTACGCCATGAAACAGTGAAGTATGAGCCCCTCTTACTCCCTCTGTCTGTATGTCTGTCTGTCTGTCTTAACATCGTCATAGACCTGCGTTTACGTCCCGTGGATCGTTACCAAATGAATGCTTTACAAAATGTTCAGCTACTGCTTATCATTGTACTTTGTTTTGTCTTAATTATTTGTCAACAAAAGTTCAACGAGGGATGACAGAATCCAATATAACTTTAGTATCAGGTATACGACTGTCAACCTTCATTGATGCCTTTTCTATGACCAATAAAGAAAATATTTATAACGCCAATAAAGAAAATATTTAATAAACATCAAAGAAGTACCCAACAGTTATTCAGTCTCAAAGTTGAGAAGGCAAGGCCAAATCGTGAGAATTCCTATCGGAACGGTTGCGAACCCCGGAATGAACAACATTCGGAAGAGAGACCAGGTGCCCGGGGTATCACATCATGACGTTCTTCAGGCTATCGATGCATCTAGTTTATAATGACATTTATTCCATTTTTTTCTGAAGCATTCTAGCGAAATTCAGACACAAATCCCCACGGGAAGTGAACGTAGCGAAACTGGATGTGGGTCACACTGTTGAATATGTAACCATTACGAACTAGGAACATTCGTTAGTCTATTATAATAGTAAAGTAAATGACTAATCTAATACTAGAATTTTCATTCACGATTTTCAGTCATGAGAAAGGGAGGGTTTTTTTTTTTCGAAATTGTTCATTATAAGCATGAATGCTTTCCGGAAAGTGACTTAATTGTGATCAACGGATTAGAATACCTTACCCACCGAACCTGTATAGGTCCGGAGTCTTCATGTTTTCAACTTAAGGTTCGTCCCAATAAGTAAATCAGCGAGGACTCTGTTTTTTATCACTTAAGTATATATTTCACCATTTTTCTTCTTTCTTTTGAAGTTTTATGCGCACACCAATCAGCGGCAGAATTGTCAGAACGTTGACGGTGTCCACAATGTGGCAAAAGTTGAAACGAAGCAAAACGGCCGTCCTTATGATAATGGACTCCTCCCTATATAAGTTATCTAGATAAAGCGTATGTCTTGCCGATTTAACTTAACTAAACATACTCAATTTACATCGTCCGGAATGACCAGAGTGAAGAAAATATTCAGTGTTTATAAAGCAGTTACTGGAGGGAACCTTACGTCTGGTGACAGGGATTGTAAAAAGAGAATGTAAAGGAACAATCAAAAGAATTCATGAAATTCTACGACAAATATTTCATATCCAATTATACTCAAGATAAAAATTTATTTCCATATAACTACGTGATGTGAAAATTGATTTTGCTACTGGCAGGACAGCTGAAATGAAAAATAAAAAATCAAAACCTCTCTTTTAAGGTTAATTCTTGTTGAACGTGCTGCTTTAAGTTCTACCTCATACATTTTTAACACGGATAAGAAAGACTGAAAATTCTTTTGGGTGTACGCAATGATGCCAACAATTTAATTAAAATCCAATTAGCTTTTTCAGATACTTTTCAATACTTGTATTGGACAGTATCGTTAAGGAACGGAAACAGGAAGTCCAATATTGATCAGATTAAAAAAACCTACATGTATAACATAAGGCCCCGCCATATTTTCACTCCTCCTCTGTTCTCCTCTCTTTTCACTTGGAGGATTACGATACTAAGACGGTTCAATAAATGACTGTTACATGTAACAAGTGTAAAAGACGGAAAGATTCCCGGTGTATTTTTTCTAATTAGCATCGTGAGATGACATCGAATTGTCAGTTATAAGATTCCGGATGAAAGAGTACTTTAGGGAGCTGCATTGTTATCAATAGAATTACATTTTAGACAACAGAACAAGATTATTTCACTATTTTGGGATTGGGAATGTAAAATGAGGCAAGGAAAAGACAAAACGTCTTTGTATTGACTAAATGCGGTCATACTTTTTCATAAACTCACCGGGCAGTTCAGTTTTACACCTCCCCCTCATCTTCCCACAAATAACACCCCCCCCCCCCAAGCAATCCTGCGAAACCCCCAAAAGCCAAACTCTTCATAATCAACAGATAAATAAATCTTAATATTGAACAAAGTTGTGCACAATTACTAGCAATATTATTTACAGCTTTTTTAGCCAATGGAATCTATACAACGGTATGTACCGTAAATACCCGATCCACCTGAAGAAAAGAAATCGATTGTCGATTACTATATATACCTGATCAGTACGCCAAAAATGAAAAATACAAAAAAAATATAGCATGTTCTAATGGCCTTTAAGGTTGAAGGTCAAATATCTCCAATAGCAACGGTTCTATATTGTCTAGTTTCATTTTCAGCAACATTTTCGTATGAACCTCGTTGATATTGCGCAGATCCGTCAGTTTCATAATAATCCTGGCTAGCATATTTTTCTCCTCTTTGAAGCGTAGGCTAACGTATTTCTGTAATATACCGGCGTAGCATTCCTGAATCTCACGGATTTTGTCGCCCTCTTTGATTCCCTGTCGGTCAGCAGAAAATAACGATATCATAATCATCAGCTTAAGTATCAGCAGGTCGCCGTGAATTGTTCGCATCAAAGATTTTATAAATTTGGAATAGGTAAGAAACATTGTCTGGGACTGCGCGTTCCCTTTGAGTATACTGGAATTGATTCGGTCAGCACCTCCCTCACCCGACCCCCCGTCCTCGCTAGGGGTGGAGCTAACACCTGTGTACATTTCACGAAGTTTGTCGACGTCAAACCCGGCCGCTCTCGCCATGTTTCGTAATGCCTCGATATCCTGTCCGGAAGATTTCGCTAGTTCTTTAGCTTTCTGTACCATCTCGTCTTTTTTTGAGGTCAATTTATCAATATCAAGACCTACAGCTTTTGCTTTCAGTTTGATTGTATCAATACTCTGACCGGACGATTTAGCGATATCCTGTAGCGTTTTCGTTGTAGTTCCGCCTGCTTCCAGGTTTCCTGTTGTAGATATTTCGCTTGCCGACTGGCTCGGAGCTTGACTATTTTTCAATGTTACAGAATCACCTTGTTTTTGCCCTATTGCACGCAATTTTTCAATATCAATACCTGATGCTTTTGCCATACTCTTCAAATGTTCGGCTGAAATATTTGATGAAATGAGAGGATTAACGACACTGGTGGATGTCGGACTTTCAGCCGGTGTACTTGTGGAGGAAGGGAGGGAACTCCTTGGGTCTGATGTGGAAGGAGCAGTACCCAGCAGTGGTGCCGCCCCTTTCGTTAGACATTTCATTGTGTTTAAACTCCAAGTCTCCGTATGAATGTCATAGTTGACCGCTGACCGTAGCATCAGGATCTCTACCACTGCTCCTTTGAGAAGTGCAATTTGGTCCTCTTTAATTACCATTTTAAAAAACTCTATATTCTTAGCAAGTTTTATTATCCGTCTAACAAAACCCTCAGCCACGTTCAGAAATTCCGTCGGATTTGTCGGCAGTTGTTTCAAAGACGTCTGAGTGCTTCCGAGAAACGAGCTTTGCTCATGCGCAACGCGCAATTCGTTCAATATACACTGATCTATTTCTGGGAGCTCTGCTATTAGATCCGCCACTATTTCCTGAGAATCGATCCAACTAGGATATTTGTTTGGTTCGGAAGAAGTCTTGCCGTCTTTTCCTGACTGTAAATTCATAAGTGCCCGGATGTCAGTATCCGACAAATTTGGGAATGTTGTTCGTAGTTCATGGAAAGACTGGCTTTTCAGATTGTCCTGAAATAAAACTAGAAATTCTAATCAACAGAACAATGATTCAAGCATTTTATATTTTAGAACTGAAATTTACTCTTTAGAATATTGTTCCAAAAGGAGCGAGGACTCCAATGTCAAGGTCAATTCGAAAATTCAAAAGCCACAAATGAATGTGGGCGCCGTGGTATAGTGGTTAGGGCGTTGGGTCAGTGTCCGAAAGATTGCTGGTTTGAGCCTCCTTACTACCTATGGACATATACTCTTCAATGTTCTCTGTGATATGTCAGATGAAAGGTCTCAATATGAGCAATACAACTGAGAAATATATGTATTTAAAGTTACACTTGATCTCCCTTATCGCACTTTAGTAAATGGACGGACAAACTGACAGACAGGACAATACAACACCCGGTATGACCCCAATCTCCAATCATGATCATTGATAAACATAGTCATTTATCCTAAACATAGGGTAATTAAAGATAGCATAGCTCGCCTATACAGGTTTTTGTCAGAAACCAGGCTATTTTGAAAATTAGGTCAAAGTCCAAGGTCAAGGTCACTAGATCAAAGGTCATGGTCTCAAATGAAAGGTTTCGTCACAAGGTATCTACATGTGAAATAATAAAGCCCTACCCCTTATAGTTCAAGAGATATTGCCCAGGTTAAAGTTTTGTCTACGGACGACGACAACGACGACGACGCCGAGGGTATGGCATTAGCTCTCCGGACTTTTTCGTCCCGGCGAGCTAAAAATCATGTGTAATCCTCGAGGAAGTTCGTGAGGAACGATCTATCCCGGGGATTCACACGATGACATAAAAGAGAATCCGCTGAATGTTACCAGTAAACCATGCAGATTTCAAAAACAAAACTCACAAAGCCTAAAATTTAGGGATCCATTGTTAACGTTTCGCTAATCTAAGTACATTTAACGATCAAAAGTTTAATGCAGTATATGTGTTCAAATAGGAATCGTCAAAAGCCTTTTTCCCGAGGAATTTAAAAATCTAAAGTCAAGGAATCGAGGTGAAAAATATTGGGTGTTGTCCAAAACATGTGAAGCTGTGGGATAAGAATGCCTTAATTGGTCGATTTCAAGAAATCTGTAGACCGGATGCTGTCAATAGGAGAAAGTTCCTACTTGATTCCGTCAGAGTCCACAATGCAACATTGAATTATCCTTATGAAAGAAACGTTTTCGTGACTAGTGAAAACACGTGACCAGAGACAGACATTCCCATTACCTCCCACTTTATCCACTTCACAAAAATAGGACATGTCGTCATGACAACGCTTAGGATTTAGATATTGCAGATGAAAGTAATATCTGCATGATATTTTTTCTTTAACAAAATTTACTACCAGACCAATTAGTGAGTGATTACAGTGAACCTTATGCCTTCAAAATTCCTATGGACGACATTTCTGGATCCTTGGATCCATTGCAACAAAGAAATACGCGATCACAACGTATACCAGGGGTGCCAGTGGGCTAAAAGTTTCTAACCGTCCATCCGACTAAGCATTTTTCTCGTTAAGGATATACCACTTTCTTTGTTTGTTTATTTTCTTACCAAAGACAAATTGATAAATGAAACAAAGAAATTAATGAGCGATAAAAAAAAAATCGACAAGAATGTACGAGTCACAAAATTTGATTGAACTTTTTAGAAGTTTCCCCTTATTTCCCTCCAAAATTCTTATACATGTAATCGAAACTCTCCACTTATCCCGCGAATATACCCAGAAAGGCTTTTGATTGGTCAGTATGTGTTATAATGGAATTTTCCTACGGATCAAAAAATTTCTGAATGGATATGAACAGTGTTGCATCTTGAGTTGTCCAGTGTAAATGTATCTATTTTCTAATTTGTCAGAATTATTAAGACATACCATTCTATAAGTACTACTCTTTAGTCTTTGTTATAAGAGTAAAAAAAATTAACCTATGTCGACGAAAAAAAAATTATTGCGGGATTAAAGAGATGTTGATATCGACCAAGCTTTTTTGGAAAGCTAATACTTGTAGTTATCACTAGTCTTACTTTTCTAAATTACGACAAAGATTAAATTTTATGTTCACATAATTGACAGACAAACTGTTTTACGAAAAACTGCGATACTGAAGCATGAAAAAAATCAAAATGCCGATGTCATAGTGTGATTGGGGTAGAGGGAGGGGTGGTAAATATAATTATATGAGATGGGGGAAGGTGGGATGAAATTATATGAGATGGGGAAGGGGGGGGGGGGGATAAAAAATAAGAAAAAATTATGTCGCACCTGTACGGTATCATTGAGATCACGTTCTGACGCGGCGTACGTGTCTTCCGGCGGAAGTTGACCCTGCTTCCTGAGTTTGTTTATGATTATTTTCTGCTTTCGAACTTGTTTTTGCTCCTCATCTACAAAAAAAAAACCAACAAGAAAACAATAATTGTTAAATGAATATGTTAAGAATTGCTTCAGGTATAAAGATAGCATACATGTAGACAAAGATAATTGTCACAATGAGACTGCTGTTCACAATACATGCAATACAAGCAAAGTCCCCCCCCCTCCCCCATCCCCTACAAATCTGCAAAAAATTGTTGAAATTTTCCATTTTTTGATTTTTTTTTACCCATACAGCATGCTGGACTGGACGCCTTCATGGCTTGGAATACCCCCTCCTTGCCCCTCCCCTCCCCGAAAATATTTTCTAGATCCACCTGTAGCTATTAGTAGATTTAAAAGTATATGACTTAGATAATGCAAGGGGCCATTACTCTTGCAATTATGATCTCCCTTATAACTAATGTAACTCCTTCCAAAATTTGGAAAAGAAAGTTATCTCCCATAACATACATTTTCTCATCCTCAGATTTTGATCGCATTGCAATTGCAAGCGTATCTGGACGGACGGATGGACGGAACGACAGACAGGCGATGAGAAAATCAACAGTTCCATTGAAATAATCTATAAACATCAAATTGAATGATAATGTGTGATTGAAACTCACTTAAAATCATATCTTTCCTCATTCCCACACTGAAGCACTTAGCAAGTCTACATCTCTTACAAAATGACCTGGATTCCGTTGTCACATCGCATTTTCCCTCACATCTCCCACGAATGGTCTACAATTAAAGAAAATACAAATGTGTGAGAATCAGGGTCAAGTAATCTTGTGCGTGTCGGGGGGCGGGGGTGGGGTATGTTTAAGAAATACGATTCAAGCACTCCCCATACCCCGACAGTGACCCAATTTCCCCTCCAAAATCAACATTCTTTTTCTGGCTAACCCCCCCCCCCCCCCCCCCCTTTCCCTCGGTCTCGGAAAAGTGTGATCGTAATCATCCGCAAAAGTCGCGTTGTGCTATGTAGATGACTTCTCAGCTTCCCTGGAACCCGTCCCATACGTTGTAAGTCTTCTTTTTATTTCAGTATTTGAATGTAGGTGGGCTTCTATCTCTATAACACAAGCCGACGTTAATATGTTACCGCTTCATGACAATATCACATTGCATATACATGTGTAATATAAACCACAAAGAATATTGAACTGCCGTGACAAAATAACCTTATCAGAATATCAGCAAACTAATATTCCTCGTCTAAACAATATTTGTTTGAAAGCCTTGCCTTAAATGGCGTACAATACAATGTTACACAAGGCTCAGGTCTCAATATACCAGAATGTAGATAAGAACCACTAATTCTTTTTTAATTCTGTTACCGTGGCAACCGATTGTTACACATAACTGTTTTGGTTTGATAGAAAGCTACTATATGTGACATAAACATATTAGCTAATTGCTTCCATTGTATACAGCAAGTGCCATTGTCACCAAAAACGATGAATACCGAGTCTACTAGACTCATTTTCACCTATATCAGATTTTCGTTAATATATGAATTTGTACAGCAAGAAGACAATTTACAACTTGCACGCAAAAATCATATAATTTTAAAAAGGGAAAACTTCCAATAGGTCCCTTAATTAATCTTCAAGTAAAATGACAACTCATGGGCATCATGCAAAAATTTAAATCCTTACAATGTAATAAGGGGATTCCCCATTTGAGTTATATAAGATAACCACGTTCTACTTTTCACCACAGAGGTCCTCCTCTGTACATTGTGAGAGAAATGAACACCGCTGACATAAATCAATTGAAATTGATTTGCAGTTGAATCACATGTATGTCAACATTGTTTATTTTACAGTATCCCATATTTCACCTTATATATACCGAATATGGGGGTTGGACCCCTCTCCACCTCCCGCCCCCTTACCCCCTCCCGCCTTCCTCCCCCTCCCTTTTAACCCTCCCTCCTCTTCCTTCCCCTTCCCTCCCTCCTCCGCCCTCTCCGTTCTCTCCCCCTTCTCCCTCCTGCCGCCCCTTCCCCCTCCCTTACACCCTGTCCATCCCTTCGAATATCAATCATCAGAGACGGATTTCATTGAAGTGTCGTCAAGGAACGTGATTTAGACGAGCATTTTACAGAAATTACTTGTTTATGTTATAATATAAAATTACATAACATATTTTTAAAGTTATTATAATATGCACTTGCTACTGTGATACAAAGGGATAAGCGTGTGGGACGGTACATATCAAGCTTTGTGATTTCTAATGTATTCCTCACAAAGAAAAAGCAATGATGCTTTCTGATTCTCTTCAAATAGATTTAATATGAAATCAGTCTGATGTATGAGAGAGAGAGAGACAGAGAGAGAGAGAGAGGGGGGGAGAGAGAGAGAAATCATCTTCTACATTATATGTGTAATTCCATCCGTTGTATATAGTGGAACGCCCAAGGGATGGGAGTACAATGTAAGAATTCGTCAGATTTGACCCCCTTTGACGGTCTAGCCCCCTCCCCCACCAACACCACAAAAATTCTAGATCCGCCCATTTAATTGCAGTATTGCAGAATTTTAATTTTGACAGTGTACGCATAAAAACAAAATTGGGAATTTACATGAATTAAGTTTTAATCATATTTCCTTCTGGAAACATTGTGGATTTTTATAACTGGTGATCTTATGTCACTGAAAGTAAAAATGAAGTATAAATCGATATCCCTCTAAATAGATCCTAAACTACATAATACATACAGACACGTTGGATCGATATGGCCTACTTCGGTTGAACTCCCGTCCTTGTATAATAAAATGACGCTACATGTATTATATCGGTTAAATCAGGCGCGGACCTAAGGGGGAGGGGGTCTTCTGCACATGTTGATAGCGCATTTGTCATATTGATGAGGGTGGTTTTGTGTGTTTAAAAAAAGAAAGAAAATCAGTGTTTCAGTGATATTTTTACCTTTTTTAAAAGCCACCTGTACCTTTTCATTTGGGAAAATATGAGGCAATTTGGAACAAATTGGGAAAATCTAGAAACAAAATTTCTTTTAAGAAACGCTCAAATTATTGGTTAAAAACAACAATTTTCATTTAATAACATATGTTACAAATCAAACATTAACAAATGTGTTTTCCTCGCAAAATTTACAAAGGGACACAAAAGAGATTTCAATTACTTTTGTGCACGTTTCATGTCAAATTCACTTCAATCTTGAAAACAATTTTGATCTCCGTGTGGCCGATTTTTTTGGAAAATAAAGCTAATTTTTACGGGGGGGGGGGGGGGGGGAAACCACCGATATTCGGCGGTAAAGCGGGCCAAAAAAATCACTGTGTTTTGTTTTAGAAACAGATTCAAAATGACCATGATGACACTAGAGTAGAGATTAAGTATGTTGAATCTCAAATATACCACTTTTGTTCTATACAAATATGTGAGCATCAATGCATACGACAAAATTATGAAATACAATACAAATAAACAATAAACGGCTAAATGCGGTAAGGCCGGATGGCGAAGCGCTAGTTTAGTTGATGTATTATACTTATTCGTAAAAGGAGCCTACCAGTGAAATATTAAAGCAATTGTACACCTTCTATAATTCAAAGATATAGCTTATTCCAAGGTCAAGATCAAGGTCACGGTTATAAATCAAAGGTTCAAGGTCACAGTCTCACTTGCAAGGTCTTGTTATATAGAATCTTTTATGTAAAATATTAAAGCAATACACCCCATTCAAGAGATATAGCTTATTCGAAGGTCAAGGTCACGTTTATAAATGAAAGGTTCAAGGTCAAGGTCACAGTCTCACTTGCAATCTTGTAATATAGAATCTTTAATGTAAAATATTAAAGCAATACACCTTATAATTCAAAGGATATAGCTTAGCTCCAAAGTCAAGATCAAGGTCAAGAGGTCAAAGTCATGATAACAAAATGTTGTACTCCTTATGGTGAATGTGTGAATGAAAGGCCTACCATTGATAGTATGAAAAAAAATCTTTCAATTTTTTAACCTAATTTGAAACATAAGCCGTAATTCAAGGTCAAGAGGTCAAAAGTTATGATACTCAAATTGAAGTACTATTCATGGTGATTGTGTGTATGAAATATTAAAGGCCTATCATTTATAGTATCAAAGAAATCTGCTTTCAAAACTACTAAACCTATAATGTTGTATAGGGTGAAGGTCAAGGTCACCAAGTCAAAAGTCATGGTACCAAAATGTAGTACTCATTATGGTAAATGTGTGTTTGAAATATCAAAGGCCTACTATTACGTTTATAATAGAATAACAGATATCTGCTTTCAAAACATCTTAACCTTAAATGTTAAACAGGGTGAAAGTCATGGTCACAAGGTCAAAAGTTATGGTACCAAAATTTAGTAATCGTTATTGTGAATGTGTGTATGAAATAAGAAATGCCTACCATTAATTACATGAAATAAATCTGCTTTCAAAACTTCTTGACCCTAAAATGTTGTATAGGGTAAATGTCAAGGCCATAATGTCAAAAGTCATTGTACCAAAATGTAGTACTCTTTTATGGTGGATGTGTGTATGAAATATGAAAGGCCTACCATTAATAGTATAAAAGAGATCTGCAAAACTTCTTAACGGACGGACAGACATCCTATACTGTATAATACATCCCTAAACTTTGTTTGCGGGAGGTATGAAAATAAAACTAAGGTTTATGTTGACTTGAAAAATAGGTCAAACGTCAAGGTCAAGGTCACTGGGCCAAAATCAAGGTCACAAATGAATAGTCCTTAATCAAGGTATCAAATGAATGATCTCTTCATATTTCCACATGAAGTATAAAAATCCCGACCTAATAAGGTTGAAAAGATGTGGTCAAGGTTAATGTTTTTGAAAAGTAGGTCAAACTTCAAGGTCACTAGGTGAAAAGTCCAGGTCTCAAATGAAAGGTGTTATCAAGGTTAACCATTATGTAAAGACGCTTGTTAATTCTCCAAATTGTTCAATCCGTAATGGCTGATGTAGACATTTCTATCAAGGTCAAAGGTCAAGGTCAAATTTTGTTGAAGCATTTGATTCGTCCCTTCGTGGTCCATATAACCATGCAAAGTCACAAGTTGCTGCTCCAATAAGTTTTCTCAAAAAGGACTTAAACGCAGTACTTTAACCGAAATGTTGACGCACTGACGGACAGACAGACGCACTTCAACATTTCATAGACCGGTTTTTACTTTTTACATCGCAATCCGGCCAATAAAAATGTATGACGTCGCTCAGTGCTACCGTCTTTCGCCAGTAAGTCTTACTCCAAAAAGGTCAAGGTCATTTGGTTTAAAATGTCCTCTTGACCCTTTATCCTCAATATTAACCTCTTCATAGTGATACAGCAAAATAGCAAAGATCCTCATTTGACTACCCGGCTTTCCCAACTATTTCTATATCCGCCCTATAGTAAAATTATTGCTGAATTACAAACTTTCTTATTCAGCCTCGACCCACGCTATTTTTGTGAGTACTTAAGTGATCAATCAATACAGATAATATATACTGGTTTATGTTTCCTGTCATTTACCTTAAAGTCATCCGCCAGTGTATAAAACAAGGGATCATGTCTTCATGGTAGGGAAAAAATCAATATAGACCCCTCGGCTATGTGAAATACAACGTATTAACATAATATCCTACTTTCTCGTTTTATCTTAAAAGGGTTTTTTTTCGGACTAAATGTCCTCGCTATTTTTTTCATGGGTGGATCTAGATATTTTTCTAGAGTGTACAAGCCGTTGGACAAGGATATTGGATCTAAGAAAGATAAACTAAACTAGAACTGCCCTAAAGCGGACAAATTATATACCCCTCCCCTCCCCCCCCCCCCCCCCCCCGTGGGACGTTTTTTTTATAAACTGGACCATTTATGACGCACAGTTCAATTGTTCAAATTGAAACTCCCATTCAGGACTAAAAAAAATACTTTGGTATGGAAATTTAGTACTTGGTATGCTGCTTTCAGAACTTCATAACAAAAATACTGTTATAATTATATTCTGGTTATAAATATTAAATGTTAAACGTCTTCAAATTGAACAAAGTTCATTACTTCTTACATAGGCCCAAAGTCGTGGTCAAAAGTCATGATACTAAAATATGTAATGCTCTTTATGGCGAATGCGTGCATGTATATGAAAGGCCTACCATTGACAGTATGAAAGATATCTGCTTTCAAATCTTCTAAACTTAAATTGCAACATAAGGCATAAATCAATGTCACAAGATCAAAAGTCATGTAGTATTCTTAATGGTTAATGTGTTTATGAAATATGAAAGGCATACCATTAATAGTATAAAAGAAATCTGCTTTCAAAACTTCTTAACCTAAAATGTTGTATAGGGTGAAGGCCAAGGCCACAAGGTCACATGATCATAATAGACTAAAAGTCATGGTACCAAATTGTAGTACTCTTTATGGTGAATGTGTGTACGAAATATAAAAGGCCTTCAATTGATAGTATAGAAATCTGCTTTCAAAACTTCTTAATCTAATATGTTGTATATGTTGAAGTTCAAGGTCACAAGGTCACATGATCAAAAGTCATAGTACCAATTTGTAGTAAACCTTTATTGTGAATGCGTGTACGAAATATGAAAGGCCTACAATTGATAGTATGGAAATCTGCTTTCAAAACTTCTTAATCTAATATGTTATATAGGTTAAAGTTCAAGGTCACAGGGTCAAAAGTGATGGTACCAAAATCTAGGAGTCTTCATGGTGAATGTGTATATGAAATATGAAAGTTCTACCAATGATAGTATAAAAGAAATCAGCTTTCAAAATTTCTTAGCCGTACAGACAGACAGACAGACGGACGGACAGATGACCAATCGGACAGAAAAACTTCGTTTGCGGGGGGGATATAATAAAGGGAAAAACCAATATTTCTGAATTTCCAGGGGTCGTGCCCTGAACAACCCCCGTTTCCACAAACATACACACTGACACACACACACATCCTCACACACTGATTGTTTTTTTTTAAAGGTGACTGTGCCTTTCATTTTTGGAAAATTAGCGACATAATAAAGAAAATTGGGAATACTTGGAGCAGCTTATTATCAAAATACATCCACATTGTACATGTCAGTCACTTACATGTAAAAGGCCAATTTCTTGTCATCTGGCCTTTGATGAGGTCAAATATTTGACCTTTGTAAAATTATATCATGTTGAATCAAATTGTACGCTAAAGTTTTGGGAATTTAAAGTCTTTTTGGGGGGAAAATTGTAGGAATTTGGCATTGGGAAAGGGCTAAAAGTCGGCCCCAATTTGCTAGTAAAAAATTAGACACACCTTCATTCGCGCTTGTACTCGATGTTCAAATGGGTTGCAGGTAAATTGAGATTATCCAAGTTACTTCGTCGTCTATATATGATGATTATTATCAATAATGTCGAAGAAAATTCCAAACCAAAAAATCAAATTGGATCCAACGTAAAGAAAATTAATTTGAAGCACAACAAAAAGCGATATTATTATATAGAGAATGCAACGATCATGAAAAATTCAATGGTATCTTGTGTCCTGAATAGGGGTCATAACACACCTCTTCGATATACCGTTAATAAAATCGACTGTCTTTTAAGTTGCTGTGAATTACCTGTTCCGTTTACATATTACATCATCCCTGTCAAGCATCATCAACATCTAGTTAATTGTAAAGCTAATGGGGTGATATGACACGTGCATACGGAGTAATTACACTGCTCCATTGCGTGACAGTACAATGGGTTATGTAAACGATCTAACTGGGTATTTAGCGAAAAATCACGAAGTAACGTTTTCAATCTCTAGAAATAGGTTGATCAATGTTTCAACTCTCTTTTGATAGCTAGTAAGTGCCAAAATTTGAAAATCAGCGTCTCCTTTACAACCGAAGAAATGCTCCATGCAGACAAGCCATCATTTTTCAAAAAGGTCTCGTGTGATTACCATGCAACAACAAGGGCTTGAGAAAGACTGATTGCTGCAATTCTAGTGTGTTTTGGGGGGATTTAAGTTCAAGGTTATGCCAAATGTTTAAGTTTTTTTCAAAAGTAGCTTAGCGGTCAAGGGGTCTAAAATTTGGTCAAGGTCACGAGATCAAAATTAGGTACCAACGGAAAATACTTGTCACAAGGAATACACATGTGAAATATGAAAGCTCTATCACCTACCATTCAAAAATAGTGCTTGATGTTTAACTGTTTTTTTACAATAACATGTAGATGACAAAGGCACGAGATCAAAGATTTTCGTATCTATGGAAATGTCTTGTCACAAGGAATCATACACATAGGAAATATGAAAGCTCTATCACCTACCATTTAAAAGTTAAGCCCAATGTAAGCTACAGTTTTACCAAGGACAAACAGACAGAAAAACACAGTAGTACGGTATATGCCCCGAATCTATGATTCCGGGGGACATGTAAAGGTAGTTTAAACTATGATCATCCTTTTTTTTCTAAAGACTGAAACGGATACATGTCGATTTTTTTTTATGATTGTCGAGTTTCATAACCCATAGATCCATCACGCAATCGGGAAAGACAAGCTTAAAGTTTTTGAAAAGTACTTTCAATGTTAGGCCACCTAGAACCAAATCAAATATCAAGTCTCATGAGAAAGATATTTTGGTAAGGGATCTACACGTGAAATATGGAAGGTACACCGACATAGCCAATGTTAATGTATTTGAAAAGTATGTCAAATTTCAAGGTAAAGGGTCATACAATTAATCGAAAGGTGAAGGGCTCAAATGAAAGGTATAATCTCAATGAATTCACATGTGAGATATAAAAAACCTTGTCCCTTGCGGTTCAAGAGATTAACCATAGGTTAAAGTATTTCAAACATGGGTCAAACTTCAAAAGAAAGGAGGGGATCTCCAACAACACTAGGTTGCAGCACCCACAGCAAAATCCCAAAACACCCATGCAAAAAACACAGAACAGATACCCACAGAAAGAGACGCAAAAGGGACAAGGAACACCAACTCACAACATAGAAACATAAAAGACTACACATAAACCAACGAGATCAATGGGCAACCGGTGCCGACTTAGGACGGCCATCTGCCAAGTAAATAGCAGACGGTGTGGTTATCCTGGATTACGTGCGCACAACCCTCTCACTTCTCCAGTTACCTAGAGGTCTCGAAGAACGTACAAATGTGGTGTAAAACAACCTCCTCACTGTAAGATGACGTCACACAAACAAGACCGCGAAACGCAGAGGCCCCAGAGACACAGATGAATATGTAAATGGATATAAAAAGAGGGCATGCGTAATACAGTCCGTGCTCTGCCGGCTGTAGCGAGCTCATGTATGTAATCACCCGAGGAGTCCGACTGACATTCAGAGAGGACAGGTGGTCGGGGCCCTGTCTTCTCTAAAGAGGTTTGGACAGGGCCCGTCATGGAGTCCCGTCGTCACAGTCAGTCAGAGTGCAAGTCTTAAGAATGCGCTCGTACAAGACTGTATATTGGTCAAGTACCAAGCTTAGTGTCCGTCTGGTGACATTAGGATCATATCCACGGTATAAAAGGCGTTTGATGACTCTGACGCATTTTCGATACATATGCTGTCTACCTTTGATCCTTCTTATTTTGTTAATTATGTCACCATAAAATGCAGGTTGTGAAATACCTAAAGTAATATACTCCGTTGCTTTTATGGGTCCGAATTTCAAAAGAAGTTGATCATAATTTTTGTAAAATTTCCAGAAAGTCTTTACTAGTTTGTGAAAGCGAAAACCTTGACCTAAAAGTTTCTTTGTAATTTGTAGATTTCTATTATGAAAATCCAAAACATCAGTACATGCTCTAGCATACCGGATGAGCTGTGAAATAAGATACCGTATGACGGTAATCTAGGGACATCACCGTCAAGCCAGGGGAAATTTACTATGTTGAATCCAAAATCATCTCGTTTGTCATATACACTTGTATGAATTTCTCCATTGACAATTTTGATATTTAGGTCCAAAAATGGTGTTTCAGTGTCTGTAAAGTTTGCCTTGTTAAGAGTCAATTCTTGTGGATAAATAACATCTTTATACTTTTCAAAAACAGGATTATCGATAGTAAGAATATCATCCAGGTACCTAGAAGTACTAATGAAGCATTTCACATCATCATGTTTTCTTTGCTTTTGAAGATTTTGAATAAATTCCTTTTCATATGTGTATAAAAATAAATCTGCAACAAGAGGCGCACAATTTGTACCCATAGGAATCCCTACAACCTGCTTGTAGAGATTCTCACCAAATCTTACATAAATGTTGTCCAAGAGGAAGGACAAGGCACTACACAGGTCGCTACATGTCCATGATTTGTATGATTTGTATTCTGTAGCGGAAAAGAAACCCTTTGATTCAGATGTACAAATATAAATTTTCCCCTCTCGGTTATAGCACCATTTAATTAGTTTGGACAATTGCTCATTGATCTTGTCGTGAGGAAGCGTGGTGTACATATTTGAAAAATCGTATGAAGCAATCGTATTGGCTTGAAAATTTCTAGATTTTATCTTGTCAATCACATCCCCGGAACTTTTTATACACCAAAATAAATTTACATCATTCCTGTTAAGAACAGTTTCACAATATTTTGCAACGTGTTCCTTTACCGCCGTGAGGGCTGACGTCAGATGTCTAGACAAACTTGTAGTTGAGCAGTTGCTAGAATTAGCAATGTATCTAAATTTGTAAGGAGATTTGTGCAGTTTTGGTATGCAGTATATTGTAGGAAGATCCAATTTAGAAATAGGGATGTTGAATGAAGAAATTTCACTGCTATGTTTGCTCAAAATGTTAGGGACACTTTCATTGCTTTTGATATAAGTATTTGTAGACGAAAGTTCCGAAACTAAAGTTGATATATAGTAAAGTTTTCATATGATTATGGTGTTGTTGGCTGCTTTATCTGCAGGAGCGAAGACAAATTTTTCATGTAAATTACATAATTTGGATTTAAAATATCTTTCAGATCTAGAACTTGGATTTTCAAAAAGATGAGGATTTTTGTGGAAGTTGTCTATTCGAATGTCAGTAATGTCCAAAATGAGGTTTTTCCAGTCATTCAGAGAATGCGATTCGACTCCTTCCGATTTACACCATCGTTTGGTATAGTTATCTAAGGATTCCTTTAGTACTTCGCGACATTTAATAAAATCAAGTTCAAGGTCAAAAGTTCAAAGGTCAGGGAAAAAATAATAATTACGCTGGGTTTCTTCCATCATTTCTTTATGTGAGGTATATTGACAATTACAATTCTCCTCATCGTATTCTCCCCCTATTGGCTTAAACATAAATGACGTGTTTGATATGTCAGGATCATGGGTGAAGTTTAACATTTTTGCTGTGTTAAATTACCGGTAGTATCATCATGGGTTATCACCATGTAAATGAGATAAAGAAGATCCTGACGACAATCTCAACATCACTCACAAGAGAGCACCAAATTGAGGATCAACCGACCCCTAGAAAGCTAGAGGAGGGAACAGGTGCTCAGGAGGAGTAAGCATACCCTGTTTGGCTAGCCGTACCCGCCGTTGATGTTCACACAAGAAAAAGAAAATAATATTTAAACAAGTTAAAAGTCATGTTTGTAAAACATTAATGCCCCCCTACCCCTTCTGTGATTAAAGTCTGTCACAACTTTATACTTGCATTGATACAACCTATGGGGGTATAAAGTAACAGTTTCATTTCAATATGTAACTCCACTCAAGAGATATTGAACAGAAACCCTGAAGTTTTGGTATTTTTCAAAGTGCAAGGGGCATAACTCTGTCCAAATTTTTTTGATCGGACCTAAATATGAACTTGACCTAGATTTTCATTTGATGTGTCTGTATACAAAATTTCATTTTTATATGTAACTCCACTCAAGAGATATTGAACGGAAACCCTGAAATTTTGGTATTTTTCGAAGTGCAAGGGGCATAACTCTGTCCAAATTTTGTTGATTGGACCCAAATAAGAACTTGACCTAGATTGTCATTTGATGTATCCATATACAAAATTTCATTTCAATATGTAACTCCACTCAAGAGATATTGAACGGAAACCCTGAAATTTTGGTTTTTTTTCGAAGTGCAAGGGGCATAACTCTGTCAAAATTTTGTTGATTGGACCCAAATAAAAACTTGACCTAGATTGTCAATTGATGTGTCTGTATACAAAATTTCATTTCAATATGTGAATCCACACAAGAGGTATTGAACGGAAACCCTGAAATTTTGGTATTTTTCGAAGTGCAAGGGGCATAACTCTGTCAAAATTTTTTCGATCGGACCTTAATACGAACTTGACCTGGATTTTCATTTGATGTGTCTGTATACAAAATTTCATTTCAATATGTAACTCCATTCAAGAGATATTGAACGGAAACCCTGAAATTTTGGTATTTTTCGAAATGCAAGGGGCATAACTCTGTCAAAATTTTGTTGATCGGACCCAAATATGAACTTGACTTAGATTTTTATTTGATGTGTCTGTATACAAAATTTCATTTCAATATGTAACTCCATTCAAGAGATATTGAACGGAAACCCTGAAATTTTGGTATTTTTCGAAATGCAAGGGGCATAACTCTGTCAAAATTTTTTTGATCGGACCCAAATATGAACTTGACCTAGATTTTTGTTTGATGTGTCTGTATACCAAATTTCATTTCAATATGTGAATCCATTCCAGAGATATTGAACGGAAACTGATGTCGCGGACCGACCGACAGACCGACAGACCGACCGACCGACCGACCGACAGCGGCAAACCTATATGTCCCCTCTTCTTCGAAGGGGGGCATAAAAACATACACTGTCTGAAGTTTTGTCTCTGTACAAAGTGCTATGGCGACAATGTCAGGGAAATACATTTAAAACACTTATTGTCAAATCCCTCGCGGGGAACTTTATTACGAGCTCCCTAACTCTAACCCTAATGCTATGGCGATTATGTCAGGGAAACAGTTACATGTTGGTACTCCAAACAATTTTTATCGAAGATGCTTCAATGCGAAAGCTTAACCAAAATATTGACGTTGACAAACGGAATGACGGACGGACTGAAGGACTTTGTCGTTTCATAGATCTATTTTGCTTCGAAATATGGCAAAAACAGCAGTTTTCACCTCGTTGAAGCAAGAAATCACTACTGTAAATCCATTTTTTCATAAGACATGACAAATATGGACAATGACCATATCCCAATACACAGTACAAAATCAATAATTCAGGAAATCACAAACCGAGGGCATACAAAATCAGGAACCAAAGCAAACAAACAAAAACCTACACCACAAGAAAAGAAGCGAATTCCCAATTAAGAGTGAGACCAGGTTCCCAGGAAGAGTCAGCATCTCCTGCTTGCATGCAACATCCGTCGCTTCAATTATAAAAGTATAATGATAGTAATTTCGTTTTAAAAATAATTCCTCAGAATTTTATGCATTTCAGACCATGCAGAAAAGTAGGTCATTGTCAAACACCTTGGTCAAGGTTACAAAGTCAAATATTCAGTGAGTGCAGTAACATGTCAAATATCATCAACCTAACATATTTTAGGTTTAAAAGGTATGGTATCTGGACAGGAGCTGGCACCAACAACCCTCAATTAATTACGCCCTTCTCTACAGTAATTTTACTTAAAGATAAGAGAAAATCGAGCACATGTGGGTAACTGATAGACAGGTATGTAGATTAGCAAGTAACAGAATACCAAACCCAGTGATCCCAAAGTATCGCTATGCTCGAGACAACCACCGAATTTGACAAGTTTTCATGGAGCTGTTGCGACGGGTGTTGCATGCAAACAGGAGACGCTGACTCTCCCCGGACACCTGGTCTCACTTCGTGACTTCGATATGTTGTTAATTACGAGGTTGGCAACTGTTCCAATGGAAATTCTATTAATTTTGCCTTACCTTCTCGACTTTGAGATTAAATATTAAACTAATAGATACTTTTTTGCTGTTTATGACAAAAGACCCCAAACTTAAAATCCTAAAATCTCACCTTATGAGCATTCCTCCTAAAGAATGCTTTACAGGATTCACATGACACAGCGTTAAAGTTATACCCCAGGGCCTTATCTCCACAGACTAGGCAAGTCTTGTCCTTCTTCCCCTGGGATATACCGATAATAGAACAGTCTGGGCTCCCGCCTTCCTCCTCCTGTAAGGAGAGAACATATTATCTCGGTTAATGTACTTTTCTCATACAATATAGATTTTAATGTACTATTCTCACAAAATATAGCAAGTAATTAAAATATATATTGTCTGTAATGATCGAAGAAGACAACTATACGGTTTTAGTCGTCTCCTAAATAGGGAGTGCTGAAAATATACGAAAAAGTTTTGCAAATAAATAAAAACACAAACACTCAAATACACAAATTATCGGCCCCTTGGCCTTTATCAAGTGTAAAAAACGACGATCTATAACAATTCTAAGTAAAATCCATCCTTGCTTCTCTGGCGTTCATTGCAAAAAAATCTTTTCGTCTTCTCGTGAAACAGTGATGCTGAAAAGTGAAAGTCCGAATGATATGACAGGCAAAATGCCATTCGAACTAACAAAAATTTTGAAGTTTTGCCATACCATTTCATTTGGACAGGCCTGTTTCAAAATGACTGACATGCCTCAAAAGTTTCCAACATCTCTGATGAAATATCAAAGCCCTATCCCCTACAGTTCAAGATATTTTTTTCGAAAAGTAGGTCGAAGTCCAAAAAATTCAAGGTAACTAGTTCAAAGATCATGGTCTCAGATGAAAGGTCTCATCAAAAGGTATGATATCAAAGCTCTACCACTTACGATTTAAGGCATAAAGCCCAGGTTGGAGTTTTGAAAAGTAAGTCAAATTTCAAGGTCTAGGTCAAAGGTCATGGTCTCAAATCTACGGTATTGTCACAAGGTATCAACATGTGAAATATTAAAGCCCTATAACTTAAATTTCAAAAGAAAAAGCCATGGTTAAAGTTTTGTATGCGTACAACAACGGCAACGACGACGACGCCACTGAGAGTATGGCATTAGACAAAATTAATAAAATAGTAAAAACAAATGACGTTTGTAGTTAAAAATCCGAAATGGATAAAGCTAACTTTCTTCTATATCAAGTCTATTAAAAGTCTTAACCCTGACTTTAATGGCTGATACGTGAATTTTATTCCTGTAAATCTGTCAAATTTTCTAAAATATTGATAAAAATATTCCTTAAAGTTCACAAGATATAATATCATTAATCATGTTGATAATAAAATAAGACAATTTTATTGGTCTATGCTTCATTATCGATTCGATGTTTTATTTTAAGGCCAGAAATTCTGCCAGTTGCCGCGATCAGATACATTGATTTTTGAAAAGAGTGTTCACAAAAATCTAATAGAAAGGAAGTATCATTTGAATATTGATTTAGTATAAAACGATCTATTCCAAGCGTAAGTCCGTTTATTTTTTTTTTTTCTCGTTTTATCCCTGGGCTAAGATATTCAACCACAGCGTGCTAATGGATCATGTCTGCATCAACGAAAATACTTAATCACTATTTATTTTGGAATTTTTATAAGAACTACCATACAATTCTCACATTGAAAGACCAAATAAAATACTTGGAAAATTTAGTCGTGGACTTATTTTCGCGCGTTTCGTAATTCTTCTATTATCGCGAAAATAATCCCCATGTGAAAATTACAACCAGTATAAACCAATCAATTTCGCCAAAACTACCCCCATGTGTACTGTTGCAATAATAGAGAGGTTAAGTTACAAGTTTTAGCGCGACGTGTACGTATGACGTCATCACTTCTTGCGATCTTTGATCGAGTGACGTCATGACGTGACATATAGCTACACGTTATGGACGTGTAAACAATGATATATACGTAACGACAGAACGGGTGACTTATTTGAAAATTTCCACACTTATCAATGATCGAACTTCTATTTTTCGGTGTTAAAAAGCATGTTTAGGATAATAGTTTCCTTACGTCGAGGTTTTAGGAATCTCGATGAACATTTCTCGCAGATTAAATTGATTGAAAACATGCTAGCTACACGTACACCTTCCAACTTAGCTATACCTACACCTTCGGAGGTTCGTACGTACATGTTACTAAACGTTCCTCCAAAAAGACACAAATAAATGATCTTGATTTGTGAGAAAATGCTTGAAAATTCGACATGAGTTTTGAGATTGCAGATATTTTTGATAATGTGTGATAAAGACATTGGTGTTTTAGAGCATGTATATTTGGTATCCATTGAGAAAATGATGTCATATCTATAAAATGAAATCATTTTTTAAAAATCAATAAGAATGATGGATCTTGTCCAAAAAAATGTTATTACTCTTGTAAGTTGTATGATTTTATCGAAAATTTAAAGGGGTATGGTTCCTAGATAGCCCATAAAATAGATACTAGATGGTTAATTCACTACACTTTTTCATTTTTGTATCACAATATAATAATCCATCATCATGAAATCCATTTTAAAGAAATTGTTGTGAGAAATCACTCGGAATACTGCTTTTTGTGTGTCACTAGCTTTAATTTTTCTCAAAGTTTTCGTAAGGCAGTGCTCTAATAGGTTTTTCAAATAGTTAAATAGTGCATGGAATCTAAATTTTCAAGATTCTTAGTATGATTTATATTGATTCTTTCAATTTCTGATATTTTCATGAAATTCTGAATTGAAATGGTATAAATTATTTGGAAAAACAAAATCTATAGGAATATTTCAAAATGCTGCGCACTAAGCACGATGAAGTACACACTCTGAGCTATATAATGACAAATCAAGATGATGAAATCACATCAATTTTGCATGTCCAAATAGCTGGAATGTTTTTTTTTACAAAATAAGACTAAGAAATGAAAAATTGTTGTGAGGATTCTGCGAGTATGGAACTACCTTAACACGAGAATATAACAACCGGTTTCGGTCCATTTTTATCCTACAGCCTCATGTGGGACCCAATGAAAGTTTGGCATGTAAATCAGCAGAAATATGCCTTACTCTATACCTTCCACTTCTGTTCTCCCTTCATTTAAGCACCTATACATTTTAAATGGTTCTCTTCCACTTTCTCTCAATCTTTCCTCTACTTTTTCGACTCAACGTCTTGCTTTTTGACTTTTCCTATTCAGATTTTTCATCTCCAGAATGGCAAATTACTGTAATCATTCTTTTCGCTTGAGACGTTGCTTTTGTGTTTTATATAATTTCTTTTCTCTCTTTTTTTCGTATCGTTAACCAATTGTCTGATTTCTTTCTCTATTTCTGTTATATCCGATGTAATTCTTGTTTTATTACTTCCCTCATTTCTCTAACTTCTTTTTCAAGTACTTCCTCGATTTTCTTCAATTTCATAATTGAGATTAAATTATCGATAGAAATTTTCATCTCATCAAAATGTGTTTTCAAACTTAAGACCTCTTTCAGTAATTTTATTTTTATGCTTGCGGATCGGAAAGACCTCTCAACTGTGCTAAACGAAACTATCTCTAAAAGCTTTAAAGTAAAATTACTAACATTCAAAAGATTGCTATTTTCGAAAACCAGAGTTACTTCCCATTTGAGACGGTATCTGACGTAGACTGATTATGACGTTATCAAATTCTATGGAAACATTACTAAAAACCTGGGAAATGACGGTATAAAATCGGTGTTACCATAATATTTTCATGACGCCACAATGGTATTACGTCATATACCGTCTGTAAGGGGGAAAACTCTGTATTCCGCAAAGACTCATAACAATTTTTTGTGTTACTCGGCACCCATAGATTTCAGTCGTTTTGCCTTATGTCCCGCTGTTGTCACTGGTAGGGATCTCCTCCTTATCTGTTTTGAAAAGACCCTTTCACGATAAGGTTTGCTCGAATCAATTCTGTCTCTTCGTAGGGCATTTTTTCCATTTAAAACAATGGAATGACGTCATACCGCTCTAAACCGAGGCATGCACTGCTGCACCATGACGTCATATCATTGTTTTTTTTCAAGGTTTAGTATACCTATTCATTGTGATTTTTGGATTCTGATTGTGGCAAAATAAAACCAGAGGGCGCTAGTGAAATCAATTTTGGGCGATTTATGAAAAGCACCTTTGCTGGAAGCTTTAACATTCGGGAAGCATTACTGATGAGAATTTTGAAATATTCGAAACACCTGTCTGTTACATAATAAATTGGTTTGAAATTTTCTTCGAGAAGGTATAGAGCTGGAACCCATCCGCATTATTTGATAGTAATTTATTCAATGTTTCTTTGCTGTTATGTTTTTGTCTCTGTCTCTTTGCTCACTTCTGTCTCATCTCGTGAAAGTATGTTTCGCTGTTTTCAATGTAAGGGAATGTAACGTGTATCCTGGTTTTTCCTTGTATTTTCAAGGTTTTGTACACAGGAGTGAAGTATCATATTTTGTCATACACCCTTTCCTCTACAGAAACTCTATCCTTTTCAATCTATGATAAAAACTCAAAGTTAAACGTCTTCTCAATTCAATAGCAGTTTGGATATTTCTTTGTAAACAATCTTGGTTTGCTAACATTTTCTTTCCATAGGCTGATCTCTTGACCTAACTGAAATAATTTTGGTTTGGCTTTCTCATGCATGAATAAAATAGATCCGAATCAAAAATTGCACCGGTCGAATCAAGGTTACTAGAAGTAAAAAAGTTGGGTATGCATGTTACGTCTTCAAATTCATAGCATCATTTAAGAACAGTTAAATTTGCAGCATGGATTAGACATGAAAGTTTCGACTACTGAACCCTCGTCAGTGATCCTCAATCCAAACTATGAAAATGTCCAAAGAATTTGAAAGTTATGTCCAAAAATACAGAAAAACGTAGCAGGATGGGTGGGATCTGATGCTACAGAACCCACTTTTCAGAATTTCGAAAAAAAAATTGTGAACAGAACTTTTCGAATGCGTTTTAAGAAATGTTGATTGTGATTTTTGACAGACAGTGCATGTATTATATATTGTTTCAGTTTCGTGAGTGGGCATCAACGGCGGGTGCGGCTAGCCAACAGGGGATGCTTACTCCTCCCGGGCACCTGGTCCCACCTCTAGCTTGCTAGGGGTCCGTCGATGCTCAATTTTGTGCTCTATTGTGTGTGCTGTTGAGATTATCGTCAGGATCCTCTTTAACTCTTTTGAATTATGATTATAGTTTCGTGTCTTGACCACTTACCTGCGTGGTCAGATTCCCAGTATATCCTTCTAAATGCCTCATCTTATTCAGTAAAGCACACATTATGACGTACACTTTACTACTCGCAGAGTTCTACATTAATTCAATATCAAAGAGTTGGAGCGCTTCCGTATTATTGATAAGAAATGAAAACAACCACCATCGCACAAGGACGAAAGTCAACTTGGTGATTTACGCCATTCCATGTCATGCGGGTAATGTTTTATAATGTAAAATCTAAATTTGAAGAAGAAAATGTGAAATTGATTCAGTTTGGCCGAATTATCACATCCTTTGGTTTTTTATCTCTCATGCGAGACGGTTTTGACACGCGACAGTCACTTCCTCAACTTTCATATGAACGTAACTAAACATACTGTATCACAAGTGCAGCTCATTTAAGTCAACTCTAAAGGGGGAAAAATCGATTGAAGTAATAATTGTGTTATTACGACTTTATAGTCAAGAAATATGTTCAGTCAGTCTATGAACGAATCAAGAACAATTTTCCGGGGCCTGCATGGAAGGGGGAGGGAGGGAGGGATTAATACAATAGCCCCAGGGGCCACAACCCTTCACCTGATACCATTGCACACATTTAACATATAATGACAATGCATAATAATAGTTTTCTAAAAGTGTGGTGTAAGAATTTGAACCCATAACCCTTTGGTTCATGCGCAGAGTAAAGATAACTATTCATGATTAAAAATAAAAAAAATCATGAAAACTCTAAAACACAGAATTAAGCATAAAATAGTTATCTATCTATGCATTAATCGACTTAACTGTGACAAATATGCATTACATTAGCGCAGATATGGGGGTAAATGAAATAGACGAAAACAATTTTGGGTCATAAATGGAATTCATGCTGTTCATATGATTTAAAATTCCACAAAAAGCTGACAAAATGGGTAAATAATGAAAATGAAGATTGTTTTACTCCGACTTACAGGTCATCCACTAACATCTTTCATTGATTATTTTTTAATGAATCATAACATAAATTTATCATTACATAATACATAAACGTAGGTCACTAAGAAGTAGTATGTCTTTTACAATAGCAATCATCTAAAGCGAGTGTCGGTTTGATTCCGCCATGTTCCTGTAAGTTTGGCCTCAAAATATAATTTACCGTCATTTGGTGTTGATTTCTAAAACTATGAATTCCAAACTATGTACAGGTGGTTACATTCTCATTAGAGATAAAGATGTTTGTAATTATTTTTCCCATTTTACCTTCATTTTTCTGTAATTTCTATATCTTTCTAGAAATCATTGTGAGTCGTAGCATATTGACAAACTCATTAACATCAATCTTGTTTCTGCAACATATGTTCACCCTGATTTGAGATGCGGGTCCAGGAGAGTTACGTAACATGTACATGTATAATGGGCGGCTCATTAATATAACGATGTAGAAAACAGCAAGGTATATGTTTTCATTTGTGTTTGTTTAAGGTCCTGTAAGTATGCTAAGAATGACCATGCATTTTCAAATAAAAACATCTGTATTACTTCCAAAGTTCTTCTTTATTTGATACCTGGCAAGTGTTTTTCCTTGATTTGGGGTCAAATTTTGGCCCCTTCCCAATGCCAAATTTCCTTTATTTTTCCCCTAAAATTCCCAAAGAGTAATTATGAAAAAATTACATAAAAATAAGACTAGTAACCAGAAGTCAGCACAAAATGTCCTAATTCTACAAGCATTTTTAATTTTTTTTCATGCATCCCTCGTTCAGTTCCAGCAAATCAAATGATTGGCAGTGTTAATAAATTATACTTTTAGGGTAAGACGTTGTTAAGAATTTGTATAAAAATTTTCCCAATTTCAGCAAAATGTCGCAATTTTTTCCCAAATGGGACAGGCACCTGCTGGCTGATTGGTAAGGACTTGTTGAAATTTTGTGAGAGAATTAAAAGCGACGAGGACCCAGCAATAAAGACTTTGACGTAACAATAAAAACTTCAAGGCTACATGCACTCAAAACATCAATACTCTGCTAAATGACAAGGACTTGTTAAAAATTTGTAAGGGGATTTAAAGCAACGATGATTATGACATAAAGACTTCGACGTTAAAATAAAACACTTGACTATTCAGGCTACATGCACTCAAAATCTCATGGTTGACATGGTTTCCCACCTTATTACACGATCTTACTTATCAAGCTGATAGAACTTGTCAATTGTTTTAAAACGTCTTCAATTCAATAGCATCATTTAAGAACAGATAAATTTGCAGCATGGACCAGAGATGCACGTTGCAGGTACTTAACCCTCGTCAGTGATCCTCACTCTAAACAATGTAATATGGCAAAACAGTGTAAAATAATGCGGAAGGGTTCCAACTCTATATCTTCCTGAAGAAAATTTCAAACAATTTTCATGCACCAGACACGTGTTTCGAATACTAAATTCTCATCAGTGATGCTTCCAGCCAAAGTTCTTTTCGTAAGCACTCCAAATTAATTTCACTATAAGTTATAATGTCCAAAAATGCACCGAAAGACGTAGCAGGATGGGTGGAATATGATGCTACAGGACCCACGTTTTATAGAAATTTAACAAAGAAAATTGATAACAGGAATTTTCGAATGCGTTGAAAAAAAGGAGGGGATCTCCAACAACACCAGGTTCAACAGCAAAACCCCAAAACACCCAATGCAAAAACACAGAGCAGACAAGCACACAAAGAGACGCAAAAGGGACAAGGAACGTCAACGCAAAATACACAAACATCGAACACAAAGGACTACACATAAACCAACGAGACCAGGCAACACAGATGAATATGTAGAGGGCGTACGTAATACAATCCGTGCTTTGCCGCCGCGAGCTCATGTATGTTATCACCTGAGGAGTCCGACTGACATTCAGAGAGGACAGGTGGTCGGGGCCCTGTCCTCTCTAAAGAGGTTTGGACAGTGCACGTCATGGATAATTTCGAATGGTTCCAACTCTATACCTTCTTGAAGAAAATCCCAAACCAATTTCCATGCACCAGACATGTGTTTCGAATATCAAATTCTCATCAGTGATAGTCCCGTCGTCACAGTCAGTCAGAGTGCAAGTTTTAAGAATGCGCTGGTACAAGACTGTAGATTGGTCAAGTACCAAGCCTAGTTTCCGTCTGGTGACATTAGGATCATATCCACGGTATAAAAGGCGTTTGATAATTCTGACGCATTTTCGATAGTTATGTTGTCTATATCTTTGATCCTTCTTATCTCGTTAATTATGTCACCATAAAATGCAGGTTGTGAAATACTCAAAGTAATATACTCTGTTGCCTGTATTGGTCCGAATTTCAAAAGAAGTTGACAATATTTTTGGTAAAATTTCCAGAAAGTCTGACTAGTTTGTGAAAGCGAAAACCTTGTCCTAAAAGTTTCTTGGTAATTTGTAAATATCTACAATGAAAATCCAAAACATCAGTATATGCTCTAGCATACCGGATGAGCTGTGAAATGTAGATACCATAGGATGGTAATCTAGGAACATCACCGTCATGCCAGGGGAAATTTGTCAATTTTTATATTTAGGTCCAAAAATTGTGTTTCTGTGTTTGTAGCGTTTGCCTTGTTTAGAATTCTTGTGGATGAATAGCAATTTTATACTTTTCAAAAACAGGACTGTCGATAGCAAGAATATCATACATGTACCTAGAATGAGTAAAAGAAGATCCTAGAAGTACCAATGAAACATTTCACATCATCATTTTTTCGTTGCTTTTGAAGATTTTGGATAAATTCATTTTCATACGTTTTGAAGAAACGACCAACAATAATCTAATTTTAAAATAGAAATACAAAACGGACAGATTTAAGTTTTCACAAAAGTTGTGACCGTGTTAAGTTCGTGTATACAGTGTAGTTATATGGGTATTCACATCCTTCAGCATTATAATACTTTTCGGCAGGTGCCCATGTGGTTAAATAAACAATATTTTCTCAAACTGACAGGTGAGTTGATACCTATACCTTTTTCTGAATCACTAGAATAATTGTCCCCAGCTTTCTTTTCATGTGAATTAAGTATCAATTTACAAAGGTTAAGAAAGGTGAAAGGTCTTTGAAGTTATATTTTGGAAACGAAAATTTAATGTGCATTTTTTCAACAATGACATGACCTTCGCATTTGACCTATTGATCCCATAAAGTCGGCTAGTTCTTCTACCAATTTTCTAAGTGTTGTATCGTTAAAAATTTTACCAGAACTACCTTTTTATAGGATCTCAAATGATTTTCTATTCCATATAGTATTTATGAAACGAGTTTTGTAAATTTTACAGCCTTGGTGAGGGGATTGATATCACGCAACAAGTTGTTGTATGGAATAGAAAAATCATTTGAGATTCCTTTTTATCACATGAAACATGACGTAATTGATCAAAATTTTATAATTTCGACTTCATTTCTTGCCAAAAGCGCGCCAACGTCGCGTTTCTATTGTGACGTCACACGGGATCTGGAGCACTTCATCCAATGACAACGCGCCAAAAGTGACAAGTTATAACATTTATTTATGAAATAGCTTTATGTAACTTTAAGCAACTGAATAAAGGTATATCGTGTGATAAACTGTGATTATGACGCACAATTCCATTAAGTGACTTCACATTTTTTTGTTATTTTACAAGTCAGTTCTACAGAGCTTTAAAGATGTGGTTATCTAGAATGATTGTTTGTACAATAATTGCGTGAGACATCAATTTACACGAGTCGAAAGGTCGCGCTCTACAACTGACGCGCGGCGTAACAGATGGAGAACCAATAAATATATAATTAATACAGTATAATGACACTTCCTGGTTGGACAGTATGCATACAGTGGCATAGCTAGGGCAAAATTAAGCGGATGCTTCTCGTAATATAGGGTTAGGGGATCCCATATAGTCCTGTCCCAAATCAGTTAAAGAATATCCTGACGATAACCTGAACAGCACTAACAATAGAGCACCTAATTGAGCATCGACGGACCCCTAGGCAAGCTAAAGGTGGGACCAGGTGTCCGGGTTGGCTAGCCGCATTCGCCGTCGATAATCATGCACGAAAATAAAAAACAATATATAAAATACACGCACTGCACTGTCTATGGTTATGTCTATATCGAAAATGCCACGGCGACCATGTCATTGGTTTGAGGGAGGGCGAATAAATTGGGCATCTATGAATTGGGCACCACAGCAGCTCTTCATGAAATAGTCTAAAGAGAAAAAAACATTTTATTTCGAAAATTTCTGAAAAAAGTGCATCTTTAGCATACATGGTAGCTACGCCACTGGTAAACATAGTATGTAGTAATATATATTGCATCATGCATAAAAGCATACATGGTAGCTACGCAACTGGAATGCATAGACTGTAGTAAATTAAAGTATAATAACCCTACTGTCCTATTCACTAAATCCAGAACACGCCATTTTTCCGGTTTTCTCTGAAATATCATATTGGCATCTTCCAAAAAGATATCCATTTTATAGTACTCCTTTAGTCGTAACAGAAAATACCATTGTTTTGACTGTGCGTCAATTAAGTTAGAAATAGGACGGAAAATAAAAAGTCTGCGGGGATTTCTATAGTAAAATCACTGAAAATGCGTGACGCCGGACGCTTTGACGTCACTGTTTACTATTGTTGACACGGAGAAAAATATGGCGGCGGCTTTTCAAAAATTAACATGGAAATTTCCCGTAGACATTTTATTTTTCATATTGCGGTCTTGAAGGCAGCTGATAGGGTAAGTTAAAGCTAATTTCCAGTTACGACTAAAGGAGGTCATTTCTCGGAAACAATAATTTTAAAATAGGAAAATTCTTCAGACGACAGAATAGGGCCTTTTCAAGTTTTTATTCTGTTTTGCATCCTTTTGAAATTGAGAAAGCTACAAGCCAGCCGGGGAGAAATACAAACAACCATATAAAACAAAGTTTCGATTTCATATTGTGTGGCTATTTAAAATATGACAGAAACTTGTTTCATTTGATTATTGATAGATTTTAGTCAACAAATTAATAATGGATAATGCAATGTCTTGGATCAGTGCAGTGCCTTTACATTTTTACATGAAATTTAAAATTCTAAATAATCTTTACTTAATAATAGTAGAAAATACATTTAATTTGCAAAAGATTCAATTATCTTAATTTTGGTTTTTAAGGCTAAAAACCAGCCAGCGCCATGACGCAAAACAGAAAATTACAAAGAAATGGTCAAAATCGCCAAAACAGGGTGCTCTGGATTTTTGAACAGGAAAGTAACACTAATACTAATAGTATACACTTGTTCATACTTATGTTCATTGATAATCAAATCATACGTTTATTTCAGGCTTTGAAGACGTTTTAAATTAAAATTTGAACCACTTGGTGGACCAGAAGTTACGGAGGGCACATGTGGCCATGTTCGATCAACTTCAGTTGATCGTCTGTCTCTTCAACGCATTCGAAAACTTCTGTTATCAAAAACTCTTGCAATTTCTAAAACGTGGGTCCTGTAGCATCATATCCCGCCCATCCTGCTACATTTTTCGGTACATTTTTGGACATAATAATTTTCACACTTTTTGGTCATATCACATTGTTTAGATTGAGGATCACTGACGAGGGTTACATCTAAGTACCCGAAATGTGCATGTGTGGTCCATGCTGCATATTTATCTGCTTTTAAATGATGCTATTGAATTTGAAGACGTTTAATATTTGAACCACTTGGTGAATATCACTGCTGGTGGACCAGGAGTCCCCGAGGGCACATGTAGCCAAGTTCGATCAACTTCGGTTGATCGTCTGTCTCTTCAACGGATTCGAAAATTTCTGTTATCAAAAATTCTTTAAAATTTATTCTAAAACGTTGGTCCTGTACCATCTTATCCCAACAATCCTGCTACATTTTCGGTACATTTGGACATAATATTTTCCACACTCTTTGGTCATATTACATTGTTTGATTGAGGATCACTGGCGAGGGTTAAGTACCCGAAACGTGCATGTCTGGTCAATGCAGCATATGTATTTGCTTTTAAATGATGCTATTGAATTTGAACACGTTTAACATTTGAAGTTGTGTTTGAGTAAAAAATAAGGATGTTTGTAGAGCCCAATTTCATGAAAAATAAGGCATTATAGGGAAAATCTAACATAATCATGATAAAATAGGGAAATTATAGGTTAGAAGGTAATTTCAAGTTTCTACATGAATGAGAAGTGGGTGGAGCGTCAGCGAAGCAGCTACCACGGTAGCGTAATGGTTAGCGCGCCCGTCTAGCATGCTACATAGCATACTGTAAGTCTAGGTTCGAGCCGCGCTCGTGCCACATATTTATCTGTTCAGCTTTTGTAGGGTGCTGAATCCATGACGACCATGAAGACGGTATCTTCATAGATTCTTCATAAATAAGACGAGTAATTTCAGAGCCTGTGATTGTCTCAGCTCAAATGTTGCCATCTAAGGCAAATTTAATTTTATACATGTACATGTGTTGAGAGAAAGCTTTGGCGAGCAAGGCGAGCCGTAAATTTTTTAGGATGTACAACAGTATTTCGTGCTAATTATTCAACTTACTATTGGATAAAGAAAATATAATCTGATTATATTCTTAAATCATTTTAGAGTCAGATTGTACTACCAGTGAAATCTTATCATAGGGATATTTATAGGGAAATGGACCTTTTTGGGAATATCGGGAAAATAGGCACATCCAAAAATATAGGGATTTTATAGGAAATTATAGGGCCGCTTGAATGCCTGTTATCAGTATTTAAACAATACGAACTTTTGTCCGGTTCATTTCGGAATTGTCGAATTCAAAGGTCAATGGGTAAAAAGTCATGATACAGAATCTCTAGTAGTGTATGATTTTGAATAAGGGCGGCGATATTTCTGGGGAATCACACTTCAAATGCGACCTTTCTATACATTTCTATATCATATAGAGAATAAGTGTGATTACTTACGGGTATGCAACAGCGTTAACGTTAGCGCATTTCAGCATAGTATAGCAACGTAGTGAAAATTTCGCGTTATATCGCTAAACTTTCGCGTTATATTGCGAAATTTACGCGTTTTAAGCCCTACGCTAGGGACCTACATGTAGGCGGTCTGCTAACCCATCGCCAATTCAACCCCCCCCCCCCCTCCAACTCCCAACTCAAAATCTGGATCTGCCACAACTTACCATTTCTGTAGACGATCTGCTAGTCCTTGTCAACTCATCGGAAATTTTCATCTGGCGAAAAAGAGAAAACTGAACAGTCGCTGTCATATATATATATATATATATATATATATATATATGTACATGTATTATACATTGTGTAAAATCAATTTTAAGCCAGCTTCATATATCTATCTATATGAATTGAAAAGCTGACATGGAATATACATGACATATACAGGTCATCATACAGGCAGTTAAGTAAGGCGTCGTTATACATGGTCAATATTCAATTATTTTTATCTTTTATCAGAAATTGCAAACCTTGAACATAATATAATACTACTAGTATTGAAAATATACTCAATAAGTTTGTTTTGCACATTATACAATGTACATCTGTCAGCTTACATTGCTCTTTGTAAAATTGAAAGGAATGTATAATCTAGAAAAAATTCTGACATGAATTGGGGAATACAACTTTTTTCATCGACCCAATATATTTATTTATTATTTCTTATATTATTACGAATAAAGAAATATGATTTTTAGAGAGGTCACGTGGATGGGCGACAATATACAACTATTGACTGGGAATGAGGGCAAGATATAATGTGTTGGACCTGAAGATAAAATATTGCCCGAGGCCGAAGGCTCGCTAGTAGTCGCTACTGAATATTCTTCGTTGAGTAAGTTTTCTTTCTTGTTACGTTGACTATAGCAGGCTACAAGAATGACCTTCCATCAGCTTTCTGTATGATAAACAAGTTATTACCCTGTTTGGAGGGATACTTGAATTTTCTAGGTTGAACAAATCTTAATTTCTCACTCCAAACTTGACAATTAATGTAAAGTATGATACTATTATAAAGTATATTGCTATTCCCACTATCATTGGCTAAACACTGAAACGTTACGAGTCAGTATCACATCATATTGACCTTTCACGCGAAAACTCTTGCTGCCAGTTTACCATGAAATATCGAAAACGCGAAAAATTCATATCTGTATCAAGATTTGTATTTAAGCATTAAAAATTATTAAACTATCTAAGCCAATCAGCTTCAAGGGAAGCTTCTATCCTTTTAATGAAAGTATATATCAGTTGTCCTTTTTCCCCTTACAAATCAAAACATGGGACGGGTGGTTCACAGGAGTTCGATGCCAAAGATCCACAAGAATATCCGCCCCCTACTTTCCTTATATATTTGACTAGAGAGAGATGGGAATGGGGCGGGTGTCATTGAGGGTTGTTGGCATCGACCTCCTGTGGGGTGGTTCCAGATTTTTTTTTTTTTTTTGCCAAAAGGGGGGATCTGGATCATCAAAGCTGTCAGGTAGGTACATTCAAACATTCTATGATTTTAACAAAACTAATACAAAGAAATGGGGAAAAAATTTCTGACAAATTTCAGAAAAAAAGGGGGATCTAGATCTGCGCGACCCCCTCTGGATCCCCACTTGATGAAATCATTGAATTTACCATCAATTACGACTCCAATCATCACTGACATCAGCTGTCATGAGAAATAAACCGCCAAATAAAAGGTGTCAAGCGTGATAGGAACAATCAGAGCATTACAAAATGTAGTAAAGGGGTCACATCTATGTGAATATTTTAGTGAATGGGGCGGATCCAGAAATTGTACAGAGTATCAAAATATTGTTGTCATTCAAGTTCTGTATATACAGCTTTGGATTAAACAGGCATGGGCTGATTTAGAAAATCCGGGTGTGGGGGGTCAAACTCTTCAAAGTGGCGAACCAAGACCATGCTTTTGAAGAAGACATTATCAGTTAAACTAAAGAGTGAGGGTTTTTTTCTGAAAATTCCAGGTGGGCCTAGGCCTAATTCCTCAAACCCCCCTTTTCCCTTTTTCTGTTTCATGTACCATAAACCTACCTCTGCCGCTGATACTTTACGGACAATGAGGTCCTCTGGGTATTCATGATCAGACCCGCCCTGTTCCCCTGTACTGGTTACGTCACTGTCTGCTCTTGACAGGGTGTCCTGAAAATATAGATCATATAGCCTAGGTTATCATTGTATAAAAACACCACTCTGAATACTACATGTACTATGTTTAGAATATAATTGCATAAAACCATGTAGTTCTATATAATTCTGACACCGTATAACAAGTTTCGTGGAGATTTTCTATAGGAAGACTCCCCGTGTTTCAACTAAGTATAAATACTACATAAAACTCCTTAAATATTACCAAAAGGAGAAAAAAAATCGAGCTGTGTGGCAAGTTGCACCGTCCCTTATGAGAGCTTTGTTTTGTTTTGTTTTTTGTTTTTTTGATAAACGATTTATGTTCGTTTGAGCAAGGCGAATTAGAACAGAAATTAAAAATCTTACCAAATTGCGAAAAAATAGGACTAAAGGTATTATATGTATGATTGAGTGACTTTTTATTTTCTACCCATGATGTAGCTCAAGACCGAAGACATAAATATTTAGTAGAGCTTTGTTTAAAATGGTTTTTTTTTTTTTTTTGGTTTGTCAGTCATTAAAACGTTATTACAAACAGTGTTTAACTTCAGTGTTTTTAATGATATTTAACGCTCCTTATGCGACGTTGTGTCAATCCCGTTTCCAGCGACAACTTGATATCAGCCTTGTCTAGTAATAAAACAGGGTAATAAAGTATCTATAAAGGCACAACGCTTACGAACACTTCGTATTATATCATACACTAATTAACATCGAACATATAAGAGCTCGCTCGCTTCCTTCAGTTGAAACAATCTATAACATATTGAACATTTTGGCAGTTTTTGCCATCTGTCTGAGTGATACCTGTTAGATTGTTCACACTGTTGTCAATTATTCACTTTACATATTCAAATATAGATTTTATGCTTCCAAGTTTTTATAACTTGTTTTATAACTCTGTTTCGCGACCACCTGACCAGGTCCCTTTTTGATTCAAGTCAATTGTCACTAAGTCAAAGGTCATGGTGCATATATGAGTCATTAGATTAAAATGTATTGATTTATACTAAAAACACAAAATTACATATTGCATATATGTATCATATCAACTCAGACTGAAAACAAATTTTTTTTTTTTTAAATGGTGCATAAAAAGAATTCAAAGGAAGTTCTCGTCACAAGGAATAATATTATACAATGTACTTGTGAATCCAAGCCCTGATCCCTTATGGTTCAGATATACCCAAGATTAATATTTTTCTTAAGTAGGTCAAACTTAAAGGTCAATGTCACAAAGTCAAGGTCATGGTGCATATAATGAAAGTATACAATGGAAGTTCTCGTCACAAGGAATACTAGTATCCAATGTACTTAAGAATCTATGCTCTGATCCCTTATGGTTCAGATATAGCCAGGGTTAATATCATTCTTTTAAAAGTAGGTAAAACTTCAAGGTCAATTTCACAAGGTCAAGGGTCTTGAAATAAAATGAAAGCCCTTGTCACAAGGGGATAAAATTCAAAACCCAATTTCGAAAGGTTCTTCTTACATGAATCATCAATGTATCTATTTATACATATATGCAGCATGGCATTATATCCAAGGCCAAAACAGTCCGGAAAACTGAGAATTTCATGAAAACTGAGAATTTCATGAAATATGCTAAGTCCAGGTACCATAACTCTTGCAAAAAAATATGTCAATCGATACCAATCTCGAACTTGATCAGTATGGCACTAAGATGTAATTACATAATAATTATTTCAATATCTACAACAACAGCCGAGAAAAGAACGGAAAACTGAAATTTGCCAAGTCCAGGGGTCGTAACTCCTATAAAAATGGGTCAATCAAATATAAACTGGAACTTGATCTGTATAACAATAAGATGTATTCACATATAAAAAATCAGCAATAATAAGCAGATTAAGCAATACAGGAAACTTTACTTTTTACAGTACTGTATTAGAAAAATTTGAATTTTAAAAATACATTTACCTCACATTTCCTATTAAGCTTGAAGGGAGAAATGCAAACCTTCTAATAAAAATGCGCCATCAGTGCTCATAAGTTACATATACATAGAAATTGAAAGAGGGAGATATTCACGGCCAAATAATTTTGCGGGAAGAAAGATTTTGTAAATATATTACGAATGAAATTGAGAATGAAATTTTAAAAGCATTTCATACAAAAATGTCCACTATATGTATTACTAATGATGATACATTTCTTCTTAATTTGATGAATCCTCAAACCTTAACAATGTTGAATAAAACATGCAAGTTTTTGAAAGAATGCGATGTTTTAAGAGATGACTTCATAAAACCTAAGTACAAAATATATCACTAGTTCAAATGAGTTAAAGAAGATCCTGACGATAACCTCAACAGCACTCACAATACAGCAAAAAATTAAGCATCGACGGACCCCTAGCAAGCTAGAGATGGGACCAGGTGCCCGGGAGGAGTAAGCATCCCCTGTTGGCTAGCCGCAGCCGCCGTCGATGTTTAAGCACGAAACTGAAAACAATATATAAAATTCACGTATTGTCTTACGTCGTTCTATATAGAAAGTGCTATGGCGACAATGTCAGGGAAATATATTCAAAACACTTACATATATAGCCTTTGTATGTTATTATACTTTGTACATACATGTACGTGTGAACCAAATATGTAATGCATATCATGTGTTGTGTTTGACAGTTGATATACGACGACCACGTATATGCCAATTATATGGTGAAAGTCAATAAAGAATATTTGAATTTGAAAAAAAGTTAAGTCAGAAAATTTCTATATGCGATCTACATTTTCTGTCGTAAACATCTGACATGGCGTTTACAAGATTTTAATACATGTAACTTAAAGGTTTATTCGACGCGGTCCGCTGATTTCCCTTATCAGGTTTTAAATGCACATAATTACACCATAATATCACTGTGCGCATATATAATTACACTTTATGTACGTGAATTTCATCGTCGTTCCATTTTAAATGACCCCAAGCTGTGTCGTTACGCAATTCTCGTGTCTGTCAATACATTTAAAATACAAACGCGGATCTAGATATTTTCCCAAAGGGGGTGGGGGAGTTAATGCTCAGGAAGGAGGGAAAGCCAACAATTCTCCTGTCTGTCAATACCGCGGATCAGATCTAGATTTTTCCCAAAGGGGGGGGGGGGTTAAACTCAGTAAGGAGGGAAAGCAAGCTTGGCAAGGAGGGGGGGGGGGGGGTTGGATGGGGTTCCAGCATACGATTCATTAAAATGAGATAAAAGATCAGTCTGTTTGTCTTAATAGTAAAACCAGAAGTCTCTGATGAGACTGAAGCTATCCTGGTTGTTTGCTTAGATTAATCTAAGTGCCACACTCATTTTACAAGACCGTGAGATCAGGGGCTCAAACAAAATATCAGGTGAACCTCTACACCACAGACTGAGAATAAAGCAAAACAATTATCTTTCTATCAATTATACTTTCTGAGAATTGGTGCTCACAAGAATACATAGAGTTATAAAGGAGAACATGACCACACCCATTTTCCAAGACCCTGGGGGTCAGGGGCTCAATTAAAATATCAGGTGCACATCTAGACCACAGACTGAGAATAAAGCAAAAACAATTATCTTTCTATCAATCACACTTCCTAAGAAAATTGGTGCTCACAAGAATACATAGAGTTATATATGAGAAAATGACCACACCAATTTTCCAAGACCCTGGGGGTCAGGGGCTCAAACAAAATATAAGGTGCACAACTAGACCACAGACTGAGAATAAAGCAAAAACAATTATCTTTCTATCAATTATACTTTCTGAGAAATGGTGCTCACAAGAATACATAGAGTAAAATAGGAGAAAATGACCACACCCATTTTCCAAGACCCTGGGGGTCTGGGGCTCAAACAAAATATCAGGTGCATATCTAGACCACAGACTGAGAATAGAGCAAAAACAATTATCTTTCTATCAAATATAATTTCTGAGAATTGGTGCTCACAAGATTACATAGAGTTATATAGGTGAAAATGACCACACCCATTTCCCAAGACCCTGGAGGTCAGGGGCTCAAAGAAAATATCAAGTGCACATCTAGACCACAGACAGAGAATAAAGCAAAAACAATTACCTTTCTATCAATTATACTTTCTGAGAAATGGAGCTCACAAGAACACATAGAGTTATATAGGAGAAAATGACCGAACCCATTTTCCAAGACCCCGGGGATCAGGGGCTCAAACAAAATATCAGGTGCACAACTAGACCACAGACTAGGAATAAAGTAAAAACAATTATCTTTCTATCAATTATACTTTCTGAGAATTGGTGCTCACAAGATTACATAGAGTTATATAGGAGAAAATGACCACATCCATTTTCCAAGACCCTTGGGGTCAGGGGCTCAAACAAAATATCATGTGCACAACTAGACCACAGGCCCATTATAATGCAAAAAAAATTATTTTGTACTATTCAAAGATTCAGGGAATTCGCGCTCACAAGAAAAGTTTAACGGACGGACGGACGGACAGACAGACAGACGCCGGACACAGGGCGATCGCATAAGCTCGACTGGTCTTTGACCAGTAGAGCTAATGAGCGTATTCGGTGTGTATGTTATACCTACATGTATTGTTTAGCCTTATTTTACTTGTATTTGTATGTCTGCGTGTATGTCTGTGTTAAGTAGAATATATAAAAAAAATAAAATCATTCCAAGGAATGCATGTCTCGCCTGCGAAACATAGCAACACTCAGGAATCACTTTTATAGGGTGTGACATCCAAGTGTGACAGACGGACAGACACAGGAGGACAGACGGACGGAGTGTCGCTATGCTTTGCAGGTGACACAAAAAATAACCATAAGCCACACAAAGCATACATGTAGTATCCTGTCGCGCGGCGAAACAATATCTAATATTTGTCTCATACAATCATCTTAATATGAGAAGGTTTTTCAACATTGAGTCCTCCTTGACCTTTGACATTAAAATCAATAGTTGTTGTCTTCTCACTATGTACAACTATATGACTATTGAAAGTAAACTGTGACCTTAAGAGTGTCCACAATGTTTTTCTCTGATCGCCTATCGTGACTTTCACCTTTGACCTTGAAAATCAAAAGATGTCGTCTTCTCACCATGGACGCATTACATACAAAGGTTGATGAAGATTGGAATTAAACAATAACCTCTAGAGTGTCCACAAATGTCTTCCATTATCGCCTGTTGTGATCCTGACCTTTGAACTCTGGCCTTGAAAATCAATAGGTGTCGTCTTCTCACCATGGATAACTTACATGCAAAGTTTGATGAAGATTGAAATCAATGTAAATTGTGACCACTAAAGTGTGGACAAGCTTTCATTGACCCACAAACTAACCCACCCACGCGAGGGGATAACAACAATAAAACAGACGGAGAGACAGACGGACATACCATAATCAGTCACATTCTATGACGGGCGTACTAAGAATACTAGAAGTCTCTGACGAGACTGAAGCTCTCCTGGTTGTTTGGTAAAATTCATCTTTGTGACACACTCTTTTTCCAAGACCCTGGGGGTCATGGGCTCAAACAAAATATATCAGATAAACATTTAGATACAAGCATACTTGTATACAATCATGTATAATGTAAAAAGAGTTAAAACTCTCTATCATTTTTACTGTTTACGAATTTGAGTTCCAAACTTACACATAAGATAACCATAAAAGAAAGACGACACCCCTTTTCTAATACCTTAAGGAGCAGGGGACTCAAACAAAATATCAGATAAACAACTAGACCACAAACATAGTATTATGCAGAAAAAATATCTCTCTATCAATTATTCTCTCTGCAAATTAGTGTTCACATGATAACATAGAGTTAATTAGAAGAAAATGGCCACACCCTTTTTCCAACACCCTGGGGATCAGGCGCTCAAACAAAATATCAGGTGCACAACTACATAAAAAACTGATTATAATGCAAAAGAATTAACTCTCTATCTTTCATACTTTCTGAGAATTGGGTTCACAAAATCACATTGTTATATAGGAGAACATAGGGTAATCAAAGATTACATAGCTCGCCTATACAGGTTTTTGTCAGAAACCAGGTTAAAGTTTTTGAAAAGTAGGTCAAAGTCCAAGGTCAAGGTCGCTAGGTCAAAGGTCATGGTCTCAAATGAAAGGTCTCATCACAAGGTATCTACATGTGAAATATCAAAGCCCTACCCCTTATAGTTTTGTCCACGGACGACGACAACGACAACGACGAGGGTATGGCATTAGCTCTCCGGACTTTTTCGTCACGGCGAGCTAAATTTTTTTTTTTTTTTTCATATTTTTATCTGAATTCTCCACACAAAAACATAACAAGCAAATAACGTATATATCTATGACATAAATTCTATTCAGAAATCAAAGATTTGTGATATTTTTTCCCAATTTTCTCTCACACAAGCTGTTCTTTCAGTGCTGTAATAGAGGTTCGATTGAATTTCTATTGATTTGTAATATTTCAAACAGCTTGTTCATAAAGCGGTATTTTACCTTTGCATTTACAAATATAAATGAATCTTTTCAATAACAAAATGCAGAAATTAATAACATTTTTATTATTATTGCCGTTGTATACATAAATACAAATACCATCAGAATGCAAAAAGAATTAATTTCTTGCCATTCACAGATTCAGAGGATTCGCGTTCACGAGTAAAATTTAACAGACAGACAGACGGACGCACAGACTCACGGACAGCGCCATAACATAATGCTTCCCATCTTATGACGGGTGTACTAAGTTATATAAAGTGGTCCACCCACAATCAATATCCTAGATACGCGCATGAGGTAACAGTCTGTATAAGGCACAAAGGGAACAAAAGAGTAACAAGGGCTGAACAGATCCAGACAAAGTTAACAGAAGACTTCAAGGTCGACAAAGCATGAAAACGTAGGAGTATGACTGTGCATGAACTCGTGTTTTACCTTATGGTATTTAAAACACAATTTGTTCATAAAGGACATGCAAAGTTATGTATCTACGTACTTGTCTCTAGAAAACATACTAAACTTGGTTCAAGAATTTTCTTTAAAGCTAGATACTGTTTTCAAAAGATGCAGCGACTACTAGAACACTAGTCGCAGAAACGGCCAACGAAGCTTGGTCATTTGGTTCCAGCTAAATAGCCAAGCGTCGTTGGCCCTTTCTGCGGCTATAGAATACTGAGAAAGTAACCATGCTTTTTCATGAAATAACAGAAATCAAGAAAGCTAAGTACTTGAACTGAAATTTGGCTTACAGACAATTCTACAGCTTTTGCAAAGGTTAAAATTAAACTTTTCAAGGATTTTTTATACACAAGTCAGACGTAGTATCATTGTATCTGGATGTACCAGTAGTCCAGTACATACATCAAACAGCATCACTGAGTGGGAGTCCCCCCCCCCTCCCCCTGAATCAGTGTGCTATATGAAGAACCACGGTGTGCAAAATGGACCAGTACAAACATAATAATACTTCATTAAACCTTACAAACTTCAGGGACATCATTGTACTAACATCAGGGAACAGCACTGTACCAGTACAAACATAAGAGAACATCAATGTACCAGTACAAACATCGGAGAACATCAATGTACCAGTACAAACATCAGGAAACACCAATGTACCAGTGCAAACATCAGGGAACATTAATGTAGCAGTACAAACATCAGGTAACATCAATGTACCTATTCAAACATCAGAGAACATCAATGTACCAGTACAAACATCAGGGACATCAATGTACTAATACAAACATCAGGGACATCAATGTACTAGTACAGACATCAGGGAACATCAATGTACCTATTCAAACATCAGAGAACATTAATGTATTAATGTACCAGTACAAACATCAGGGAACATCAATGTACCAGTATAAACATCAGGGAACATCAATGTAACAGTACAAACATCAGACAGCATAAGTGAATCAGTACAAACATCGGAGAACATTAATCATTTAATGTACCTGGTCCAGTACAAACATCAGGAACATCAATTTACCAGTACAAACATCAGGGAACATCAACGTACCAGTGCAAACATCAGGGAACATCAATGTACCAGTACAAACGTCAGGGAACATCAATGTACCAGTACAAACATCAGGAAACACCAATGTACCAGTGCAAACATCAGAGAACATCAGGTAACATCAATGTACCTATTAAAACATCAGAGAACATCAATGGACCAGTACAAACATAAGAGAACAACAATGTACCAGCACAAACATCAGTGAACATCAATGTACCAGTACAAACATCAGAGAACATCAATGTACCAGTATAAACATCAGAGAACATCAATGTACAAGTACAAACATCAGGGAACACCAATGTACCAGTATAAACATCAGGGAACATCAATGTACAAGTACAAACATCAGGGAACATCAATGTACCAGTACAAACATCAGGGAACATCAATGTACCAGTATAAACATCAGAGAACATCAATGTACCAGTATAAACATCAGAGAACATCAATGTACCAGTACAAACATCAGAGAACACCAATGTACCAGTATAAACATCAGAGAAAACCAATGTACTAGTATAAATATCAGGGAACATCAATGTACCAGTACAAACATCAGAGAACACCAATGTACCCGTATAAACATCAGGGAACATCAATGTACCAGTACAAACATAGAGGAACATCAATGTACAAGTACAAACATCAGAGAACATCAATGTACAAGTACAAACATCAAAGAACATCAATGAACCAGTACAAACATCAGAGAACACCAATGTACAAGTACAAACATAAGGGAACATCAATGTACAAGTACAAACATCAGGGAACATTAATGTACAAGTACAAACATCAGGGAACATCAATGTACCAGTACAAACATAGAGGAACATCAATGTACAAATACAAACATCAGAGAACACCAATGTACCAGTATAAACATCAGAGAACATCAATGTACCAGTATAAACATCAGGGAACATCAATGTACCAGTACAAACATCAGGGAACATCAATGTACAAGTACAAACATCAGGGAACATCAATGTACAAGTACAAACATCAGGGAACATCAATGTACCAGTATAAACATCAGGGAACATCAATGTACCAGTACAAACATCAGGGAACATCAATGTACCAGTATAAACATCAGAGAACACCAATGTACAAGTACAAACATCAGGGAACATCAATGTACAAGTACAAACATCAGAGAACACCAATGTACAAGTACAAACATCAGGGAACATCAATGTACTAGTACAAACATCAGAGAACACCAATGTACCAGTACAAACATCAGGGAACATCAATGTACAAGTACAAACATCAGGGAACATCAATGTACTAGTACAAACATCAGGGAACATCAATGTACCAGTACAAACATCAGAGAACACCAATGTACCAGTACAAACATCAGGGAACATCAATGTACCAGTATAAACATCAGGGAACATCAATGTACCAGTATAAACATTAGGGAACATCAATGTACCAGTACAAACATCAGAGAACACCAATGTACCAGTACAAACATCAGGGAACATCAATGTACCAGTATAAACATCAGGGAACATCAATGTACTAGTACAAACATCAGAGAACACCAATGTACAAGTACAAACGTCAGGGAACATCAATGTACAAGTACAAACATCAGAGACACCAATGTACTAGTACAAACATCAGAGAACACCAATGTACCAGTACAAACGTCAGGGAACATCAATGTACAAGTACAAACATCAGAGAACACCAATGTACCAGTACAAACATCAGAGAACATCAATGTACCAGTACAAACATCAGAGAACATCAATGTACCCGTACAAACATCAGAGAACACCAATGTACCAGTACAAACATCAGAGAACACCAATGTACCAGTATAAACATCAGAGAACACCAATGTACCAGTACAAACATCAGAGAACACCAATGTACCAGTACAAACATCAGGGAACACCAATGTACCAGTACAAACATCAGAGAACATCAATGTACCAGTATAAACATCAGGGAACACCAATGTACCAGTACAAACATCAGAGAACACCAATGTACCAGTACAAACATCAGGGAACACCAATGTACCAGTACAAACATCAGAGAACACCAATGTACCAGTACAAACATCAGAGAACACCAATGTACCAGTACAAACATCAGGGAACACCAATGTACCAGTACAAACATCAGAGAACATCAATGTACCAGTATAAACATCAGAGAACATCAATGTACCAGTACAAACATCAGAGAACATCAATGTACCAGTACAAACATCAGAGAACATCAATGTACCCGTACAAACATCAGAAAACACCAATGTACCAGTACAAACATCAGAGAACACCAATGTACCAGTACAAACATCAGGGAACACCAATGTACCCGTATAAACATCAGAGAACATCAATGTACCAGTACAAACATCAGAGAACACCAACGTACCAGTATAAACATCAGGGAACACCAATGTACCAGTATAAACATCAGAGAACATCAATGTACCAGTATAAACATCAGGGAACATCAATGTACCAGTACAAACATCAGAGAACATCAATGTACAAGTACAAACATCAGGGAACATCAATGTACCAGTATAAACATCAGAGAACATCAATGTACAAGTATAAACATCAGAGAACATCAATGTACCCGTACAAAGTTTGAAACATTAGGGAACATCAATGTACCTGTACAAACATTAGGGGACATAAATGTACCAGTACATACATCTAGGAAAATCAATGTACCAACATACAAATATCAGGGAACATCAACATACCAGTACAAATATCAGAGAACATCAATGTACCAGTACAAACATCAGATATTCTCAACTACCAGTACAAATATCAGAATATTTTCTTTGACATGTTAAACCTCTCTGATTTGAAGATGACATTCTATACATAAATACAATAGTCCTTTATTGTTACAAGGACATAAAAGATAACTTTTATCCAAAATCGATCTTATCCGTGCGGCGATCTACAGGGGAAATAGGGGGATCAGGAAATCCCCTCTCTTGGAATTTGATAACAATCCTTTACTTATTTTCCACATTTTCACGTTTACTATTTTTTCATAATCATAGGCTGGAAAACCCCTGCCCCCTTTCCTTCTCCCACGACAGACTTGACTCCTTAAGAGAAAAAATCCAGATTCGCCATTGTCATGAATAGCTTTTCTCTATAATCGATCTTTTCCATGATTTATACAATATTCTACCAGGCAATAAAAATCGTCACTTAGCCGATCTAAAAAATACAAGGATAGCTGTTTAAGATACGGTCGTATATTCAACATGTTCAATAGATTTTTTAAGAGATATCGATCGATTGTATCTTGATTATGATACGATGTTGTGTAGAAATTAGACGGGGTTATAAAACACATAAAATGAAACATGTTTCTGATCAACTTTATGTGAGCTTAGAAATTTGTAGACCAAAAAAAAACCCCAGAATTTTCGACTCTAAATATTTATGAGCAGGTTTGAAACAATGAGAAAAAATATCAAGCCCAAGGTTGCAATTATTATTATCCTTGCTGACTTCGAAGATTGATTTTTATCTTGACCCGCGTCGAGCTGATATTAAGTGACAAATCTGTCTACGCAGAAAAATTCTTAGTAAGTAAAAAGTAACACATATCATAAGCATGATAAGCGCGTACCTAGAGGGACCGAAAAGGGAGAGGGGGTCAGCACTCTCTTTTATATCCTTTATACAATTTGCCAAAGGTCTTGTATTTTCCTGATTTTTAAGTATCATTTTATTTTTCAATATCATAGGAAGACCCCCCCCCCCTCGACCCCGACACCCCCAACCCCCCACACACACACTTCCTGATAGGCTGGACCCTACTGCTGGGTATCGCAGCCGATAAATTACGATATGCCAAATGAATATTGCAATATATTGTTACAGTAATAGTTTAGACTTGGATACATGTATTTGACAAAGAAATATGAATTCAAAGACATCATTTTGCTTTTATTTCTACATGTAAGCAAGAACTGAAAGTTTACTTGACACATGGAGATGACTAGGGAAGGATATAGGGCTTGAAATCCCGTGAAAATCTTAAGAATCTGTGCTAATCATATACAATACTCCAGCATACGGACGAAATTCCGACTTCCGACTGTTTCAAAGGAGTTTTATGTCGACGACCCTCGCTGATTACACCCCCTCCCCTTTCCAATATTGCATAGTCTTATCATGGTGGGTAATTGGTGTGTGTCGACTACTTGATTGTCGACTGTTGATGTTCATTACTTACAACGATGCACATTTATCATTGTTTATTTTGATGTCAATCAATATACTATAAAGGATTCATTTACAAGTCCCTGAAGTTGGGCACAATATCAAATACGGTTTACCTTCTTGAAGAAAATTTCAAAACAAATTTTAATGCACCAGACACTTGTTTCGGATAGTAAATCCTCATCAGTGATGCTTCCAGCCAAAGTGATTTTCAGACACAGCCAAAATTCATTTCAGTAGCGCCCTCTGGTTTCATATATCTGAATTTGAATTTGTGCAGTTACTTTGCAGAGAGTGTGCGACTCCAAAGTTCAAGTACATGCACACTACCTTACATGTTAGCTTACCAAAAATTGTGATATCATTATTTGTTGTAACGTGTATGAAAACATCGCTTTGAAGCATTTCAAGCAGCTTTTGCTGTTGAGAACACAATGTAATTTTTGCACGATGTAATGAGATCCCTATAAAATATTCCCGCGTATCCGTCAATACCCATACAAATTGACGACATCACTTCGATGCGCAAGATTTTGTACATCTTTACGAAAATTGTTAGTTTCACATTTTAATTTCATTTACTCGCAAAACGGGCGGGTTTAGAAAGAGAACCACATTGTCTAAGACTTAATAACTCGCCATTGCCGATCGGGCAAGTGAGAATTTCAAAACCTAGAATGATGGACCGTGACGTGAGAGTGCTCTATCAGTCAGAGAAGCATTTGAATCAAAATAGGCCATTACGTCCTTTCATTTTCCATAGTTTCAACCTACTTATGAACTCAACTTTGAACCGGCTTTTCTGAAAAACTATCGCGTTACGTACAGGGGATCAGGGGATGAAAATATTGCGATATAACGGTACAAGTAAACTGGTTTTATCGCACAGCACTACTGGACACCCCCCTCCCCCTTTCCCCGATGGCTTGAAACCCCAATCCCCTGGCTGGACCCTCACTCCCAGCCCCTGAAGAAAAATCAAGACCCAGTCACGTATGTTAAGCAATACAATTCACTCACCATGTCCATAGATTATATCCCCATGATATACACAATTAAGTTCCACGAATCAAGATGCCATTTTATAATCTCACCATCATCAAGCATATTGTTCACAAATAGAAAACCTCTCCTTATTTAGAACACGTATTCACGTACATCGACATTTATCTTGACGTTGTAAGATTTCCAATTCGTATATCGATAATTATCACTTTCGTAACCAAGACTTATAACCACTTTAGTAAGCATAATGGCACTGTATACTAGTACCTGTACATGACACATTTTTCTTACATGTGAATGTACATAAGGTTTTGTTAAACGCTCTGATTACCCATGCCACACATTCAAAAAAATAAGAAGAACACTACAAAACGTGAATATGGCACGGTAATTGAATATTCTAAAAGGAAGTCCAATGTGCAAAAGAATTTTAAAAACGTCCTATTTTTGTGACATGCTAAGCTGCAATCGCCAGAATTTCTTAATGGTACAGTACAAGAGGGTCACTCAAGATGAAGGTCAGAAGTTCATAAGTCATCATCAAGATTCCAATGAATTGCTAAATGACGTATATATGTGTGAAGTTCTTATAAGCAATTGATGGCATATTTGTCCTCAAAATGACTTTGGCGACCTATGTTGGTATGAAATTTCATGCCCCGACGATCAATCTGCAGAGACCAGTCTTCGTGAAAACTCACTAGCCCGACCGCCCTGGCTACCAAATATTTCCTCGGGCTACCAAAATTTGATGCTGAACTAGCCCGACTGGCTGGTGACTTTTAATAAAATGCAGCGTTCTCATTAAAGGCCGACGGCTGGTGATTTCTCGTCTTCTTCTTAGGATAAAATCGCCGCCTACTTTCCGTAAAAAGTACTTTTTATCCCTGGTTAAGTATGAAATGTTTATTTTATTGAACATGATTAAAATGAAATATTATAACATTTTCCTGTAAAATCTGTTCATTAAAATATTGTCCTAAGATACAAGATAAATATTTCCGTAACCACAATGCATTGTTTTCTGCGCAGCGTGACGGGTTATTTTACGGTACCGAACTAATATGCGAGTATAACATGTTCAATTAAATATCTAACAATTTCCAAAACCTTGACTGAACACTGAAATGAAGAAAATTTTACGAAAATTTTATAACTATTGGCCAAGCGCCGCATTATAGCAACGGACGGCCTTTTATCGTGTATGATTCAATTAAGTTCTTATATTCTTCTTTCTCAATCCATTTTCTGCAGGCAAAAGGCGTATGTGAATTTATATTTATACAAACAAAATCATGCATTCATTTTATAATCGAGTCTATTAAAAATGACGTAGCTGACATCTGCCAGTGAAATGATCGGGTGGTGGCTTAACTTCGTTCGATTTTTATGTATACTCTATATATGTGTGTGAATTTTTGCCTACTCAACGGACCTAGCTGAGGAAATTTCTTCTATGGCTAGTGAAAATTTTGGGTGGCTAGTAGATTTTGGATTCAACTAGCCCGGCTGGCTAGTGGTCAAAAAAAGTTTTCATGAAGACTGCAGAGATGTGCAAGACACTAAATAAAGACACTTTCCTGTGTACTATTTATACCTTAACAACGGATCTTGACCTAGACTTTTGAGAAATGACCTTACGTAATGTTACCCTGCTTACAAGACTCCGGTACTCTTTTTTATGCTGCCGACGCGTCTCACAGCGAGGGTATATGTTATAGAACTACTTTCTCCACAAGCCCATAATTTGTAAATGATGAAAACGAATAAAGTACGGGATATAAGTAGTAAGTCTTCACGATATGTTAAGTCTTCGTCTATAAGTAACCTGACCTTTCAGAAATGACCTTGACCTTTCATAACGACTTTGATCTTTCAGAAATAACAAGGAGTAACCTTAAATCTTTCAAAACAATTATGTGCAATATGATAATTTTTTAAAGCAGGTGCCGTCATTATTCTCTTAAGTCCAAATAAATGAGTGACCTTGAACTTCCATAATTTACCTTGAATGACCTTTGTCAAAAATATCCCAACCTAAATGAACTTTTAGTGAAGGACTAGTATCATCAAATTCTGATGAAAGGTGTAGATGTGAGCTCGGGCGATGGACGTGAAGAGACAAATGGACGGACGGAACATGGACGGACACAGTAGCACGACAGCGACTATTGACTCCAGTCGTACATTTTCGGGTCTTTCCGTCACACGCTCCTTCGTAAAGGAACGAGGGTTTGCGATTGCATATTTGCCTCTTGAAGTCCTCCAAGAATATTCAAGGAGCATGGAAAATTTGCAGTTATTCTCAAATTCTATTCTATTCTATTCTATAGAAATCCACAGATTTAAATTTATTACAAATTACTAACATTTGATACAAAAACCCACTTTTACTTTCTCGAGCGACCATCATTATTATGAAATTAGACGGCATATGGGTCATTATTAATTAATACTGCAGATCAAACATTTTACTTCATACATGGGCAAGTCGAAGTTTTACAACCAGACTTGTCAGAATGACAACATAGCTCGCCGGTGGCAACCATATGTAAATTGCAACAACAACAATAAAAAAGGTCTTATCACAAGGAATGCACATGTGAAATATCAAAGCCCTATCACTTACCAATCAAAAAATATGGCCAAGGTTAAAGTTTTTCAAAAGTAGGTCAATCATCTCCAAGGTCAAGGTCAAAAATTTTGGTATCCATGGAAACGTCTTGTCACAAGGAATACACATGTGAAATATCAAAGCCCTATCACTTACCATTCAAAAAATATGGCCAAGGTTAAAGTTTTTCAAAAGTAGGTCAATCATCTCCAAGGTCAAGGTCACAAGGTCAAAAATTTTGGTATCCATGGAAACGTCTTGTCACAAGGAATACACATGTGAAATATCAAAGCCCTTTCACTTACCATTCAAAAAATATGGCCAAGGTTAAAGTTTTTCAAAAGTAGGTCAATCTCCAAGGTCAAGGTCACAAGGTCAAAAATTTTGGTATCCATGGAAATGTCTTGTCACAAGGAATACACATGTGAAATATCAAAGCCCTATCACTTACCATTCAAAAAATATGGCCAAGGTTAAAGTTTTTCAAAAGTAGGTCAATCATCTCCAAGGTCAAGGTTACAAGGTCAAAAATTTTGGTATCCATGGAAACGTCTTGTCACAAGGAATACACATGTGAAATATCAAAGCCCTTTCACTTACCATTCAAAAAATATGGCCAAGGTTAAAGTTTTTCAAAAGTAGGTCAATCTCCAAGGTCAAGGTCAAAAATTTTGGTATCCACGGATAGGTCTTGTCACAAGGAATGCACATGTGAAATATGAAAGCCCAATCTGTATTGGTTTAAAAGTTATAAGCAAGGTTAAAGTTTTTGTGCACGCGCACGCCGACGCAGACGCCAACGCAGACACCGACACCGGGGGTATGACAATAGCTCTCCGGACATTCGTCCCGGCGAGCTAAAAAAAGTTATAGAATGTAGATTTTTTCGACAATTTGGATAGAATTCAAGAAACAATGAATGATGAAATAAATTAACTCTACAACAGAATCGTCAATATTTTTTTTCTCAGAAAAAGGGTTTAGCTGTACCAGAGGTAAGAACGACATGTGGTACAAGTCAAGTAAACTTCGGTCTAGTACGGAACCTATGTACACAGCTCGAACCTAAAAGATGGAGTCTTACATGTTAGGGGTCAGGAACCCTGGACTTGGTAAAAAATCTGTGATTTGAATTTCACCGTTTTAAGAATAATTCTTGTACAATCCATATAGGCTAGAAGTCCATCCTTCCCCGATGGACTGGAAACCCGTCCCCCCCCCCCCTTCAAAAAAATTAGATCCACCTATGTCCGACCATTCTTTAAGTGGTATAAAAACTCATATACATGTAAGGTCTAGTAAATGTATATCTTGTGCGTGCTACTTTATATAGACACCGTGTAAGAACCAGACCAGACGGTTTTATAACAGTCCCAGGGTCATAAAAGCTGTTAAGTTTGTCTGTGCTAATAATTGGTCATTTACATAACATTTCAGAGTACCCATTTTCCGTACTTTGAGGTCGAAATCCGATCTCATCCCCTCTTAAATAGTACAAGCATTTTACTCCGATTCTCTTCTGGCCGTCTATGGTTTTTTTTATTGCATAAAACATAGGTAATCACAGATTACGAAGCTCACCTCGTGGCAGCAAAATTTAATTTAAACATATTTCTAAGTACATGTATATTTCTTTTCAAAGGCAATTGAAGTCATTCAATTTCATTTCATTTTATGAAAGTTTGATCAAAGATACATGATCCAATATGCAAGTTTGGTACATGTTGCACAAAGATACATCCAATATGCAAGTTTGGTACATGTTGCATTATACTTTGCTCAATATTGGCTTATAAAGGCAAAATCATTCAAGCGGAAAAAGTACGTCAAGGTCATTTTTTGAAAGTTTGATCAAAGATACATCCAATATGCAAGTTTGGTACATGAAGTATTTATACTTTAACTTTGCTCAATATTGGCTTTTTAAAGCGAAATTACTCAAGCGGAAAAAGTAGGTCAGATGCTGCGTCCGATACATGGGTTCATCTCAGCATCCCAAGATGAATCACTTGTGCAAGTTCGGTTACTGTAGCATCAGTACTTTGTCAGATACTGAGCTACCCAAACTTCTTAACCAAGTCACAACGAGATCGAGCTACCCCCAAACTTCATGTAGGCCAGATTCAGCATCCAATACATGGGTTCCCCTTTGCATCCCAAGACGAATCATTTTCTGCAAGTTTGGTTACTGTAGCATCAGTTCTTTGCCAGATACTGAGCTACCTAAAACTTCTTAACCGCACGGGGACGCGGACACAGACGCGGACGCGCGGGGTTATACATTTTTGTACAGTGCATAAGCCTCACTCAACTTTGTCGAGACGAGGCGAGCTATTAAATTCATTACTTGACAGAATTATATCTATAATAGTGTATTGCGAATTTTTCTATAAAAAGGATTTTTATTCACTTATTCCACAAAAGTTAAAAAGATCGTTATAGTACGGTTAGTTTTTGCCTTTTGGGTTGGGTTGGGGTTGCTCTGCGTACGTGTGGGGTTGTTTTTTTTGGGGGGGGGGGGTGTCACAGAAACTATAATCTGTTATATAAGAAGGACCAATAGTCGGATGACGTCATCAATTTTCCATGACTATTATATGGATTGGGTGATTGGATAAAATTGATTGATTTTCAAGGTCAAATGCTGAAACTCAAGATCAGAGGTTAAGATAAAAGAAAACTTGTGGGAAAAATTCTAAAACATCTCAGAATGAGACACTATGAAAAGTCCAAGGTTTTTATTACTAGGCAAGGGAATGCTTTGCTTCATGTCGTCTTGTACATGAATCTCAGAATGCATTTGAGTTCTTTATTTATATACACGTAAAAAGTTATCAAGCTCAATGATCAAGGTCATTACAATGGAATTGCCTGACAGTGTATGCATAAAATTATTCATATATTTCATTGATATTAAGGTAGCAAACCTATATCAGTGAAAATCTATAGGTTGCAATATATCTTTTGTTTTCGAAAAAAAGGGGGTGTGTGTGTTAAATATCATTGTATCTTTACTATTTATATGGATACATATAAAATTTTCTTCACAAATCAATTGATCTTATAAATTAGAATATATCAACAACCATTTTTGCATGGTTTGACCTTGATTTTATTGTTTAATGTGCGATTTATATGGTACTGTTGAGAACTTCTACGTTATTATTCATGGGGTACTTAGAGGCAAAATGGCGAATGATTTTCTGAAACTTGTCTATACTGATGAAGTTTTTGCTCTAAATGAATTAAGATATTCAGTATAAAGTGAAAACTCGAATGTCATTTTGTTTATATATCAAGGAAATATTGAAAAGCTTCGAATTTTGATTTTTTTTTTTTTTATGGCATAAACCGTTAGAAATATAACGTCCGCTTATTGCTGTTTTTGGACCATTATGCTCATCAGACCATTGAATATATAAAAACCCTGGATTGAGATGAACTCTTGTTGTATATTTCTTCATTTAGGATACATTGATCAATTAAAGCAATTTTAGATAGCTTTTGACCTTGAATCCCTTAAGTATTCGTCATCCTTAAATAGATAAAACTACCTGTAATTCTGTATGGTGACTGCTCCCCAAATGAGATGTGGGGGATCTCCTGTATCAGTCGACAGGGGTGAGGTATCATCGCTTGGTCACAAACCCTTTCCTCAATACAAACCCTTTCTTCTATATGTCTATGGTTTTTGTGTCGCCTGCGAAGCATAGCGACACATGTAGAAGAAAGGGTTTGTATTGAGGAAATGGTTTGTGATCAAGCGATGATACCTCACTGGTTTGTGACCAAGCTATGATACCTCATCCCTGTGTATCAGTCCTACGAGGGGAATAATCTAGTTAATTCATATTTTTCCGGATGGGACCTTAAAAGCATGATAAGTACGACATATGTGCAACAGAAATCGATTGTATATTTCAATAGGAAATATTTAATATCTTCTTCCGGTTTTCGCCGTTATGTAGGTCAAGGGGATTTTTGAACAATTTTACTGTTCAAGCGACTGTCCCAATTTGTGCTAAATATGTTAAACGTACATATTTCCTCCTCATTTATCGATTAACTACCTCAAATAGCCGTAAGAATGCCAGATATCAGAAACCGTTTTAAGAAGGCTTGTGACGGTTAATGACTTTTAAGTCCAATATTCCACAGATGGAAATTTTGGTTGTCATGGAAACCAGTTAAGATTCGCAAATATTGTTACGAAAGTAGTGTTTCTGCAAAAATCGACAGAGAATCACCAGAAGTGATATATTATCTCCGTAAACTGGCATTGACAAATATAGTTTGATCTTCACTACTTATAGCTGTAATTATTTACCTCAGAATCCCGCCATTTTACTCTCAGACAAAACAAGAATGATTTCATTACGAAATATACAAATTCAGCAAGACATTTGGCCCATCTGAGGGGTTTTGTTTTCTCACTTTTGGGGGAAGGGGGTCAGGGCCGATAAGTGGGGGAAAAATATGCGCGAGACTCGCTACTCAACATGCTTAAATGGTGAAATTTTAAATAAATAAAAATTCTTGTAAAAACTGTATTAGATAGCATCAACACTGTGTAGCATCACGTGATTTGAGTTGGTGAAACCACGAATAAATAAAAAGCTCAATTGGAGGAAAGAAAACAGGAACTGCAATAATAATTACTTTGATTAAATTTGATCTTTTCATAGCCTATGTCCTTGTCTAAAATGGTATTTTTACAATCATGGACTAGTTAGTAAGTAAAACGCCGTTATTTTTACAAACATTGTGACGAAAGCTGTAGATTTGTGCGTGGAAACCACCACAACATTGTGTTTAACATATTTCGACCACGACATTCCTTTCGTCAGAATGTTTGTAAAAACTACGATGATTTCTTGATTAACAAACAAGGAATCATCAAAATATCATTTTTACAAGGACATCGGCTATGAAAAAATAAAATTGAATCAAAATAATCATCACAGTATCCGTTTTCTTTCCTCCAAAAGAGCGGTATGCCTCCATTTTGTGTTCGTGGTTTCACCAACTCAAGTCACGTGATGCTACACAGTGATCAATATGATTGGAATAGCTCAAAGAACAAACATTTTAAGAGACGTTAATTAAGACATTAAGATCAAAGAACGTACATAAAAGAAACCATATTCTACTATTTGGATTCTGATTTTGTTGAATATTACACACTATATTTTTTACCAAAGAAAAAAATGTTTTACATGGGGGAACAATTACATTTCTCTGACAGGAGGGGGAAAATATATAAAATATTATACTCGTCTCCAGAGAGTCATTTATCATGTTCATTTAAACCATGACTGCATTTGTATAGTGACACATAGGCACCTTCCCATTCCAGTTAGTATTTTCAAAAGTATCCAAATCTGGAAAAATCATTGATAGTTTGAAAGATTCTAGAGAAGTTAACTTGTAATCTGGAAACGGAATGTAAGACAGAACTAGAAATTTGACTAATTATAGTCATAAAGAGTCCCGAAAATATTTCCAGACACTGCGAAAGTTTTTTCAACTTACCAGACATTTTTGAATTTTTGTAGAAATTAAGAAAAAAAATAGAAATTTTACCAGACTGAAGCAAATTTTACCAGATTTGTCTGGTTTGTCTGGTGACTTTCGGACTGTCTGTATAATTTCATTACCAGAGATGGATTAACTTGTATAAAAAATTGATTTTAAGTGGCTTTGCCCATGAAGATGCTAACATGAAATGTATGGGTATAAAGCTCTACATTTTTTTTAAAAAGCTCTACATTCAAAACTACTAGGGTTACAGCATACAGATACAGTCACAGCAACGATGCATACTTTCACCTTGACCTTTTGACCTTGACCCCCCCCCCCCCCCCCCCCCCCCCCCACACACACACACATTATATTTATAGTGAAATTCACTGAATCTACTATCCATACATGAAATATGAAGCCTATTACTTCACTACTATTTTGATCAATATTTGTGCAATAAATATCACAACAAATCTGTTAAATCTTACATGGAAGTAAATCATAGCAACGTCCTTGACCTTTATCTTATAATCTACAGTACTGTCCTCCAAATTAAAATTTTAAAGTATAGCTGTCATTCTACACCAATGAAGTATGAAAGCTATGGATTCAAAGCTACCTGTACTCAAATTATTGTTCTATACATATTGTGATGCATATATATAATTATTATTTATATTACAAGATAAAGGTTGACTTTGACCTTATGACTTCAAAAAGTACAGATATCATCCTAACAGTTTTATTAGTGAATCTATGTACCAGAAATGAAAGCTCTGTCACTATAAAAACCCTTCGCGTTATCATGATAGCGGTAAGTAAACCAATGAGCTGATCAAGTCTGAGTATAGACAGAAAGACAGACAAGTTGAGATAACGTGAGGACAGAAAAGGTGGTACCTATGTTTGAAAACAAGGACCTTATAAAAGGAAGACAGAATGGCTGGTGGACAAAATAACAGGAGTACAACATGAATTTCCCAAAACTCACAAGCCCGACGCCCGAGGCTACCAAAATTTTTGTTGGGCTAGTAGAAACTCTATAACTTATAAGAAACTATACAAAAAAACTAGTAAACTATATCTTCTCCAGTTTTGCTTATACCCTGTGAGACAGCCTATGTGAGATATATAAGTTGTCTCAAAGGCTCCAACTGACCAATGATAAAAGAGAAACTTATTGTGATGTCACAGTAACGTCGACAGAAAACATGGCATTAGATAGATTTGGGAAAAGACCAAATTTCCGTCACTCATGTAAATTTTTATGTCTCACTCAGTAGATCATGAATCTATTAATCTTCGTCTTGTGGCTTAAGAAAAAGTTTTCTGAAAGACTGCCACTGAAAATTCTTGTTACAATGAACATGAAATATGAAAGCTTCCAAGCTAAAAAAAAATGATCAAAACTTTTCATATAAAACATGTAATAAAAATCATTCCAAGAAATGCATGTGTCGCCTGCGAAACATAGTGACACTCAGGAATCACTTTTATAGGGTGTGACATCCAAGTGTGACAGACAGACTGACAGACGGACAACAGACAAAGTGATCCCTAAGTGTATAAAAGGGGCATACCATATGTAAGAAATGCAAAATGAGAAGAATTGAAACAAGCCTTAAAATTTTTCAATACCCCCTTAATGTGTGTAAACCTCTTTCAATTTTATCACTGAGCTGCTGAAGATCATGTAACTTGAGATTTGCAGTGCATATAATGGTGGGAGATACTACAATTTATGCATGCATCAACACGCTTGAAAAGGACAAAAATAAAAATACAGAGATCAGGTGACGTAATTCTCAGGTACTGAGACAGTTATACAGTTAAATGTATACATACAACAATTCTGTGCAAAGCCTACGTGCATGAACCTACTTATAAGTCCAGGTACAAAGTCATTAATCAGTAAAAATTTGGAACAGAGTTTAAATTACGTAGGATACTTATAAATCAAATTTCTAAACTACATCACGAAAAAATAGGAATAGGATACGCCATGATCTTTGTTTTTTTTTTTAATCGACCATTAGGAGCTAATAATTAGTCATTCTCTCTAGGGATGTAACGATAGTGGATACACTAGATCTGACACGATACGATATGTTACGTATCACAATACAAGGCTCACGATACAATATGTGTTACGGCCCCATCCCCCAAGCTGGCTATACGACATCCTTGTACAAATATGCTACTGAACAACAGTAAAGGGAAGTGTGAATTATTAAATCTAGTGTGTGTGGGGGGGGGGGGGGGGGGCTGTTCTAACCACCAGACATATCAATTAACCCCCACTACACTCTAATCCACCCCACACACATGACATAATCTGCTCATGCTATAAACAAAACCTAAAACATGTAAAACATGAAAGTGTATTAAAATGACTTTTTACAAATATAAATATTTACCAACTGACCCAGATCACAAGAGACATGTTTGTATTTGACATGTACAAATCTATGTCAACTTGTCAAGCCGTGGCAAGGTAATGTGCATATGTGTCAATTTATGCTCCACTGCACAAGAAAAAATCTGTTGTCATGTCCCCATACGTCGTGTAACACACAGTAAAATAATGATCTCCGGTGGACCGACTTGATTTCTGCATGCTAAACAGGCTGTGATTCTAGCCAATGTGACGTCACATCTTGTCTCTTAGTGTGAATAGTTCAAACGAGGACAATAAAGGGGTCAAATGTGACAGCATTTCCCGTGTCCACAACCCGCCGCAGCCAGTTAAAAACTTACCTCGTTTGGTTGACTCGTCTTGGCACGTTTTGGGCATGACAAGTCTACTCCCGACTCCATGATTTCTGGGTAAAATGAGTGACCGACTTTTCGAGGAACCTTTTGCTGAAACTGTTATCGCTGAACCGTGTTTATGAGCTGGAGTGAATTTTTCCTTCGGTAATGAAGAGTTCTGAATATTTCAAGTAAGGAGGAGTTATGCCCCGTTTCACAGGGGTGAGGTCTATACAAACCCTTTCTTCTATATATGTAGAAGAAAGGAAGGGTTTGTGACCAAGTGATGATACCTCACCCCTGTGCCCCGTTTGTACCACCCACCCTCAGCCCACCTCATCCTGGGCAGTGATCAACAACTGCTTTACTTTGAAGCAATTTTAGTTAATGTTCTACAGTTAAAATTTATTTTATGAAAATTTCCATTGCAAAAGGTGAAAAATCAGGGGCAGATCCCAGTGGCGGATTCAGCCGGGGGGGGGGGGGGGGCACGTGCCCCCGGCAGTGCCAAAAGAAGGGGCACTTATGACATGCTTTTGGAAGCATTTAACTACTGTTTCCGTAATAAATCTATGAAACTAGTCAGAAATAGCCCCAAAACACCCCCAGAAACCACCGATTTGAGTAAATTTTCCAAAAATTTCTCGGGGATAGATAGTCATGTCCATTGTCTGTACGTGGACGTACAAACGTTTCGGAAACAACCTACATTGAATCATGTTCATATCGAATTTTCTTTATCTGAGGGATGAATCGGGAACTTTATATCCTATGCAAGGCATATTTAACACACATATTTCTTTAAAACTTACATTTTTTTAACTCTAAATTTCAGGTTGTGATCAATCTTTTTAAGATAAACAATTGAAATTGTTTTAGCCAGATTTAAACCGGCTACCTCCAAGAATTTTGAAAAAATAAATTGCATGTTTTTCTTTATTTTTAGAATCGAAGTTATCATGATTACATTTTTGGTTAAGCCCCTAGGTAAATAAAAAAATATAATCATGATAGAACTGCCAAGAAATAATTAAACCTTTCAATCTGGACGATGCAGGGAATGGGGCACCCGTGATCTCTAGTTTGTCAAGGATATTTATCATTTACAAGGGATTTTTTTAGGGTCTGTATTGGGCCGAAATTCGGTAAAAAGAGGTACTTTTCCTCAATTTTAGACCTAAAAATTCCCAATTCAATCTTTTCTCCAAAACGAGAAATTCATTTCCAATTTACGTATCATTAATTTAAAGGAAAACGAAAGTAGAACACACATGCTCTAAGAGGGATTCAAAATATAGACAATTGATATGATAAGGGATAATTTGCATGAATATATATCTTTTTTGTTGTGTGAAATTTATTTCCCAATTTAGGTTAAAATGTTGCAAAATTCCCAATTTCATCGACCCAGGCCCCTGACATCAGGGGCTAGGAAAAGACCCTGTAATTACCTATTTCCTTTACCTTTACACAAATATTAACAAACAAGCGCGGATCTAGAGTGGTTAGGGGGATCAAGTCCTGCCTGGAATCTGCATAATATGCTGATTTTTCCTAGTTTTACGAGAATTTATGGCTGGACACCCCTCCCTCCCATGGGCTGATCGCGACCTCTCTGCCCTGTTAAAACTTCTCCTGATCCGCACGTTTCTTTAGGAAATCCTGAACATGTTGACTTCTGCATGCCGTGCAAGAACAGTACAAAGGTTTCAAATATATTCTATACGAATAATAATTCTTGTTACTGACTAAATCATGCGCGCCAAATCACTTCTAAATTCAGTTCAAATACGCTTCAGATGCCACCAAATTGCTTCATTTTTTTTCAAAATTTTCTAAGGGGAGGCCCCCGAACCCCCACCAATGGGAGTGGGAAACCTCCTCCCATACCCTTTCGGTCCTCGCAAGTGATTTCCATAAAAATTATATGTGCGCCCCCCCCCCCCCCCCGGACACTTGGGGGTCTGGATCCGCCCCATTTTTTATGTGAATCACCTGCGAGGTCCGAAGGGCCAAGTCAGTGGGGAAGATAGAAATCTATGGGATGGTGTTCCCCTCCATTGATGGGTGGTTCGGTGGCCTCCCCCCGAGAAAATTTTGATAAAAAAAAAATGAAGCAACTTGGTGGCATCTGAAGTGTATTTTGAACTTAATTTAGAAGGGATTAAGCTCGCATGATTCATGCAGTCAGTTTCAGCATTCAGTGTCGACATTTTCTGATGATGTATTGTTTTTGTACGTCATGCAGAAGTCGAGAAAAATTTTGAAAGGGCAGGAGGTCAGCCGACGGGGGCGTAAATTCACGTAAAACTAGGGAAAATTACATTTTTTTGCAAATTCCAGGCGGGACTTTAGTTCCGCGCCTGTCCATGCTGTTTGTTGATTTTTGTAAGGTAAAAAAAATAGGTAGATGATTTTCCTTGACAAACAAGAGATCATACTTGTCCCATTCCCTGCATCGTCCAGATTGAAAGGTTTAATTATTTATTGGCAATTTTATTCTAAAACATAAAGAAATACATTTGCAAAATTCTTGGAGGTAGCTGGTCCAAATCTGGCCAAAACAATTTTGATCATGACCTTAAATTTAAAACGATCTTTAAAAAGTAATAAAATAAGTCAATTTAATAGTAGGTTATATCGAGATATGGTAACGAATTATGTGTGCTTTAATGATGCCCTACGTAAGACTTTTATTCCCGATTCATCCCTCAGATGAAGAAAATCCGATATGAACATGATTCAATGTAGGTTGTTACCGAAAGGTGGACGGTGGACATGACAGCAAGGCATCATTCCCGACTTTGTTATCTACATTTTGTATCCCCGAGAAAATTCAAATCGGTGCATGGTATCTGGGGTGTTCTGGGGCCATTTCTGAAAACTTCTAAAAGCATGTCATAAGCGCCCCGTTTTGGGAGCCGCACTGCCGGGGGGGGGGGGGGGGGGTGCACGTGCCCCCGTGCCCCTCCCCCCCCCCGACTGAATCCGCCACTGAAAAATTATGGGGTACTGTCCGCGCGATTCACTTCGGAAACTGGATAAAGCAATTTTGACTACTTTAAAACATTTTCGATTAGTCGTAAATTTTGGTATAAGTTTTATGATAGTCAGTGCATCTCACTGCACGCAATTAAATCTTATAGACAAAACAAGGTTCAAGTAGCTATAGGCCATTTCCATTGCTAATATTTCCCGTGAGGTCGTGACGCCCTTCATAGGCTAAGTGACAAATATGGATAATGACCATATCCCTGTATACAGCACAAAATCGATAATTCAGAAAATCAGAAACCGAAGGCATGCAAAATCAAGATAAAACAGGAACCAAAGCAAACAAACAAAAACCTCCACCACATGAAAAGAAGCGAACTCCCGATATGGGAGTGAGACCAGGTGCACAGGAAGAGTGCATGCAACACCCGCCGCTTTAATTCGATAGAACTGTCACATCCGGTAACGTCCATTTCGGAAGACATAGAGTACAATCTTTGGTTGGATGGTTCAAATGGTCTATGACAGAATATCATCCACCAATGTTAAACTCGGCGACGTCACGCTGACATAGAATTCATTATCCATTTAAAAGTTATATAGTTTTTCGTATTTTTCCGTGATTTTGGACAAAAAAAAACTTTCTGCAAAAACCACTTTTGTAATAGAAATTCATATGAGATTACTTTATCAGAAAAAAAGAAGTGCTGGTGCCATGTGGATCGAGGTCGGGATAATCGCCATCTCATTGATACGATACGTACATGAAAATTGTGACGAAAGCTAAGCGAAACTTTAAAAAAAAATCTTCATGAAGTTTTTGGTATGTTCGCTAATTTTACTCATTGATCGAGCGAACTACCAGGACTTCTTTGAACTGATAAACATGTACATAAAACGTATATGTACGAAAGCCGATGAGTGCCACTGAAATAAATATGATATCGAATCATCTTTTACCGTGTGGATCTCGTAAAAAAGTTCCCCGCGAGGGGTTTGACAGTAAGGCACGGTCCATTTGATATTCTGGGGGGGGGGGGGGGGGGGGGCTTGGGTTTTTTTCGAAAAAAATAATCTTGCTCTCAATTTTGATGAAAAAAATTAATTTGCTTATGGTGTAACAGAAAAAAAATAATCTTGCTCTTACAAATAATCTGATTTTGAAGAATTACCATAAAATTTCGCTAAAATTCTTGAAAATTTTCCGGCTCGCTTCGCTCGCGGCAGTTTTCAATTTGTATCAAATGTTTTTTGCTCGCTTCGCTCGCCATAGTTTTCTATCAATAAACATTATGTATTAATGACAAAGTTCATATATTTGAAGATATTAAAAGTTATACATGTATGTGAATGAAAAAGGGCTTCCTTAAAAGCTTAGATATATTTATCAAATTATCAATATTTATGTATTGCTATTAATACATGTTGCATGTACCCCATAGAGTCTAATTTTATGTTCTTGTAAGCTTGGAAGGAGAACTTCAGTTATTCACCAATTTACAATTCTACATTTAAAAATTTGTCAAGGAGACCTAATTCCCCTCAGACCCTCTTATACATGTACATATTATACATGTATCTTATATAAAATATTGAGAATTGTATTGTAAAAATCTTTTATTTCTCTGTTTAAAAGTAAATTGAATACTTGCATGAAAATAAACTAATATATTAATGTTTAGAGTTTTGATCAGTAAAAATATAAATTATAATTTCTATTGATAAAACACAAACATTCTTAATAGGCGCATCACTTTCTTAAAAAAAATTTCCTTGCTCCAACTTTGCAAGAAAAAAATAATTTTGCCCCGGTCCGGGGCGAAAAAAATAATCTTGCTCCGACAAAAAACCCAAGCCCCCCCCCAGAATATCAAATGGACCGTGCCTAAGTGTTTTGTATATTTTCCCTGGCATGATCGCCATATCACTTTCTATATAGACATAACCTCAGACAGTGCATGTATTTTAGATATTGTTTTCATTTTCGTGCGTGAACATCGACGGCGGGTGCGGCTAGCCAAACGGGGGATGCTTACTCCTCCCAGGCGCCTGGTCCTACCTCTAGCTTTCTAGGGGTCCGTCGATGCTCAATTTTGTTCTCTATTGTGAGTGCTATTGAGATTATTGTCAGGATAATCTTTATCTCATATAGTGATAACAGATATGATATCGTAAAATTTTACGAGAAGGCGGATCTCGTTTTTTTTTTTTTTTTGAAAAAGCGAATCTCGGAACTAGGCAGAATACCTTATATATAGCAAGAAATTCGAAAATCATATATCATAATTCTATGAAAACAAGGTGGCCTATTTTTGCGAGTATAATTTTTCGTGATTGGAATATACTCTTTTTCAAAGCACTTGCAAAAGCAGCGAACCTTTTTCTTTACAGTAAAATCAATCTCTTTCCCAGTAGGCGCTGCGCTACACTAGCGTAGTCGCCTCTGTGAAGGAGATACATTCATAGGATTCCGACGCCAACAACCCTCATTCCCTTCTCTCTAGTCAGAGGCAGCAATTCTTGTGGATCGTCGGGATCGAGCTCCTGTGGATACAATGTCTTCTATGAAGAAAATTATGAAAAACTTAAAAAAAAAATATTTCGAATTTCTATTAAACCTTACATGTCACGCACAGGTTTCCGTATTTACATGGTTCCAAATGAACATTATGTAGACTCAAGAAATCAGACGACGTGTTTCGATATGTATCTCTGTCTTTGATTTGAAAAAATAAAAAGACCGGATCTGACGCGAATGATCATTTGCAGATCCAAAGGGGTTACTCTGTAGTAATAGGGGCCAGGACCCCTCCCTGAATCGCAAAAAATATTAATTTCCACATTTTTATAAATATTCCTAGAATCATAGGCTTAACCTCCACCCATCCATCCGCCTAGCTGGGACCCCTCTGGAAAACTTTTTTCTCGATGAACCCCTGAACGTGTTGCGACCAAATTTACACAGAATGAACATTTCAAAAAATTCAATCAAACCCTAAGCGTGACTAGGGAACCTTTCAGGTTATCTGACGTGGGAACTCCTTATCTCAACCATTGGTTTGTACGGTCACTTTTCATATTTATTTGTGGTAGAGGGACCCTGGAACTAGGATTTTCGTTATGCTCACGTTTTCCATCCTTATTTTTGGTAAGATTTGTAAAATAATTGAGGTTGATGAATTGATTGAACTTAATATATGTGGATATGAACTCATCTTACGTAGGAGTTCCAATCGTTGATAGTATGGCCCTTGATCCGATTAATAAATAACAGGTCAAATGTTCCTATGGTCAGTACATTTTACATGTGGTATCATGACTTATTGGGGCAGAGGGGGGGGGGGGGGGGTCAAAATTATCTTGTAAAAATTCATTAATAATTTTCAATTTCCTGAAAGGATTTCCTTACCTTCAGCCAGAACTAAGTCTTTGAAAGACCAAAAAGCCCGCCAAATTTTTGTACTATCGACCCTAATAGTCTGTGATTAACTACCAACTGACGACTGTTTCCGATACTCATATTGCTTATATTACATTTTGTCAGGTCTTCTGGTCGTTAGCCATCGACCATATGCGTATTATATTATCATTCAGATCTTTTTGGAACGTCGTCGACCATCGACCCTAATAGTTTGTGTGATGAACTACTTTAACGATCGACTGTTTCGATACTCTCATTGCTTATATTACATTTTGTCAGGTCTTCTGGTCGTTAGCCACATCGACCATATACGTATTATATTATCATTCTGGTCTACTTGGAACGTCGTCGACCATCGACCCTAATATTTTGTGTGATGAACTACTATAACGATCGACTGTTTCGATATCAATTGCTTATATTACATTTTGTCAGGTTTTCTGGTCGTTAGCCATCAACCATAAAGGTATTACATTATTATTCAGGTCTTCTTAGAACATCGTCGACCATCGACCCTAATACATGTAGTTTGTGTGATTAACTACTATAACGGTCGACTGTTTCCGGTACTCACATTGCTTATATTTCATTTTTATTTCCAGGTCTTCTCGTCGTTAGCCATCGACCATATTAGTCTTTATGATCAAATACTGACGGTCGAAACTTATAACTTCCGTTTCTAACCTTGCTTATACATGTTTTACTTGTTTTAGGTTTTCAATGATCGTCGTTAGTCATATTCCCTACTAGTCTGTGTAATCAGCTACTTACGGTCAACTGTTCATGAAACTTATCTGCCGAGCTTAAAGCTAAAGTTTTAATATCTATTTAATAAATATGTATTACATTGTTTTCCAGGTCTTCTTGGATCGTCATTAACCATCGACCCTAATAGTCTTTGCGATCAGCTGCTGACGGTCGACTGTGCCAGATACACACCTGCTGAGTCTAACGAGGTCGTCTGTGGAACCAATAAAAGAGAATATGCTAATTTGTAAGGTTATTTTTTTTTGTATTTTGATTCTTATAATTCAATCAAATGTATTTGATAAGGAGGAGATCACCAACATGACAATGCTGCTGTAATCACTGCGGAAAACACACGTATGAAGGGAGAAAAAAAGGAATGGTACGTTAGCAACAACGTTAGCTGCGAGTGTGCTCTGGTTTTACCGTCGTCACAATTTACTCAATCGTAGGAATACTTCAAAGGATATTCTAAGATTTTGTTTGTCAAACGCTTGCTCGCTATTCTCTAAGAATAGGGATCATTTGAAAATAACAACGACAAACTGCAGTTTCTTGTTTGTGTATTGTATTGTGAGCATGTAGTCCGGATAAGGAAGCCACCTGCTACTTAGGTGGCAGATTGACATTCGAAGTTTGCGCCAATCGCTCATCGATCTCGTTTGTTTATATGTAGTCTTTTGTATTTAGTGTTACATCAATGTCGTATTTAGTGCTACATCAATGTCGTATTTAGTGTTACATCTATGTCGTATTTTATGTTACATCAATGTCGAATTTAGTGTTATATCAATGTTGTATTTAGTGTTACATCAATGTCGTATTTTGTGTTGCATTAATGTCGTGTTTAGTGTTACATCAATGTCGTATTTAGTGTTACATCAATGTCGTATTTTGTGTTGCATTACTGTCGTATTTTGTGTTACATCAATGTCGTATTTAGTGTTACATGAATGTCGTATTTAGTGTTACATTAATGTCGTGTTTAGTGTTACATCAATGTCGTATTTAGTGTTACATCAATGTTGTATTTGGTGTTGCATCAATGTCGTATTTGGTGTTGCATCAATGTCGTATTTGGTGTTGCATCAATGTCGTATTTAGTGTTACATCAATGTCGAATTTAGTATTACATCAATGTTGTATTTGGTGTTGCATCAATGTCGTATTTGGTGTTGCATCAATGTCGTATTTGGTGTTGCATCAATGTCGTATTTAGTGTTACATCAATGTCGTATTTAGTGTTACTTCAATGTCGTATTTAGTGTTATATGAATGTCGTATTTGGTGTTGCATCAATGTCGTATTTGGTGTTGCATCAATGTCGTATTTGGTGTTGCATCAATGTCGTATTTAGTGTTACATCAATGTCGTATTTAGTATTACATCAATGTTGTATTTGGTGTTGCATCAATGTCGTATTTGGTGTTGCATCAATGTCGTATTTGGTGTTGCATCAATGTGGTATTTAGTGTTACATCAATGTCGTATTTAGTGTTACATCAATGTCGTATTTAGTGTTACATCAATGTCGTATTTAGTGTTGCATTAATGTCGTATTTAGTGTTACAGCAATGTCGTATTTAGTGTTACTTCAATGTCGTATTTAGTGTTACAGCAATGTCGTATTTAGTGTTACTTCAATGTCGTATTCAGTGTTACATCAATGTCGTATTTAGTGTTACATCAATGTCGTATTAAATGTTATATTAATGCCGTATGTAGTATTACATCAATGTGATATTTAGTGTTACATCAACACGTATTTTATGTTACATCTATGTCGTATTCAGTGTTACATCAATGTCATATTTAGTGTTACATTAATGTCGTATTTTATGTTACATCAATGTCGTATTTAGTGTTGCATCAATGTCGTATTTAGTGTTGCATCAACACGTATTTTATGTTACATCAAAGTCGTATTCAGTGTTAATTCAATGTCGTATTTAGTGTTACATTAATGTCGTATTTAGTGTTACTTCAATGTCGTATTTAGTGTTACATCAATATCGTATTTCGTATTGCATCAATGTCGTATTTAGTGTTACATTAATGTCGTATTTAGTGTTACATCAATGTCGTATTTAGTGTTACATCAATGTCGTATTTCGTGTTGCATCAATGTCGTATTTAGTGTTACATCAATGTCGTATTTAGTGTTACATCAATGTTGTGTATTTAGTGTTGCATCAATGTCGTATTTAGTGTTACATCAATGTCGTATTTAGTGTTACATCAATGTTGTGTATTTAGTGTTACATCAATGTCGTATTTAGTGTTACATCAATGTTGTATTTAGTGTACCTGTTTCCCTTTGCGCCTCTTTTTGTACTTGCATACTCTGTGTTTTGGCATTCGAGTGTTTGGTTCTTTTTTTGTTTTTTGTTTGTTTGTTTTTGTTTTTGTTTTTGTTTTTCTGCTTTTGGTGCTTAAATCGAGCCCCCATCACATCCTTTTATTTATCCCTTGTTAGCAAACTTGTATCGCTATCTGTTGATATTTTTAATTTATTACAGTTGTGAATTTAGCCGTGCCCGATGTCTAGACCATAACATCGACATTTTTCGGGTCGGTAGCTGTTCCGATCCTGTTACCGTGGCACCAACAGCTGCAACAACACCAGCGGTTGTCATGACAACACAAATACAAGGGACCACGTTAGATCCCACAGCTAAGGTTTTCTGCTCCCAAAAGGACCAAATTGCCTGTCCATCAAATATTGACCTAACATGCGGCGTCAAAGGAAACAGTCACAAGTTGTATAGAAATGAGTAAGTCGGTTTTTTTTCGATTACAATTAAAAAACGACAATAATTTTGAAATTACCATTGTGTTTAACAAAAGACTAAGATCTTTAAAGTCTGGGTTAATATGAGGACCATTTTATATCAAAATTGAAGAAATGATAGGAAATTTTCATATTAGATATTTTTTTTCCAAACTGGAATTATTGAGGCAGAAGCTTTAAAATGCTTAAACCTTCCAGTCGCACAGTCTTTCCTTAATTTGATTTTCAAATATCCATTAATATCGGTTTCATTGCAATTGATAAAAGACAACGAATCGACAATGTGTGTATTTGGGTGTTCTTTGTGCCATTTCATACAAATGAACTAAGACCAAAGGTTTTTTAGGATTTGGTTAACGTATCCGTTGACAATAGATACAATAGTAGAAGGAAATGTTGAGTTCCCCCCCCCCCCCCCCTATCATAATACATGTAGTTCATATAATTTTTGAATGAATGCTCTCAAAAGATGAAAACCCGAATAAGACTTCAGTTTATGAAAAGGTATTATATATAATATCGACTGCGTTAGCTTTATCTTAATAATACTCACCGTCCCTGGGTATTTTTGTTCCATTTTTCTTTTTCCACTTTATTCATGTAATATATAGCTTTGTCTTTCATGTACCAGTGATGTGATGGATTTGTATCATTATCTCCGCTTGTTTGTTCCACCTTTTCTCGTCTTATGTGTGTGTGTTCCGATGTGAACACTCGCCGTTGTCATGTGACGTGCTCATTTCAATTTCTATGACACAAACGTTAAAGTGTTGCGTATATATCACAATTGATATAATATTCGTTCATTTTTTTTAACAGGTGTGAATTCAATAAAGAGCGTTGCGATGATCTGGCATTAAATAAGGCTGATATCTCCGCCTGCAGAAACTGACAACATTTATGATAAAGGATTGAGAGTAAAAATATCGACATACATACACACCCATATCAGTGTTTTTATATCATTATGATAATCCTTTACAGTGATGTTGGAAAGTGCAAGTCCGAAGGATTTGACCGGCAAAATTTCATTCGGACTGGCAACAAAAAAGTTTTGCTACACAATTCTGTATTCGGACTGGCGTCATTTTCAAAATGACTGTAAGGACATGCCTAAAAAAATTTCAATATCTCTGCCATTATGAACATAACTTCGTTCTATGTCGGCACCAGTTGTCCATTGGTCTCGTTGGTTAATGTGTGGTCTTTTGTGGTCTTTTATGTTCGGTGATTTGATGTCGTCTTTGGTGTCTGGTCTCCCTTGTCCCTTCATTGTCTCTTGTTTTCGTGCCAACTCTGCGTTTTCGCATTTCGATGCTTTGAAGACGTATGTACAATATCAAATTTATTGCTTTGTTTTAAGTGTTTTCCCTGACATTGTCGCCATAGCACTTTCTATAGACATAACCTTAGACAGTGCATGTTTGTAGATTTTGTTTTCAGTTTCGTGCGTGAACATCGACGAAGGGCGCGACTAGCCAAACAGGGGATGATTACTCCTCCCGGGCACCTGGTCCCATCTCTAGCTTGCTAGTGGTCAGTCAATGCTGAAGTTTAGTGCTCTGTTGTGAGCGCTGTTGAGAGTATAATCAGGATCTTTTTTACCTCATGTAGTAAATTTTCCCTGTTAAAAGATTACCGTCATACGGTATCTACATGTATATTTCACAGCTCATAAGGTATACCAGTGCATGTGCTGATGCTTTGGAATTTCATAGTAGAAATTTACAAATTACGAGGAAACTTTTATGTCAAGGTTTTCGCTATTTTAAGCTAGTAAAGACTTCCTGGAAATTTTACAAAAATTATTGTCAACTTCTTCTGAAATTCGGAACCATACAAGAAAAAGAGTATATTACTTTAGGTATTTCACAACCTGCATTTATGGTGACATAATTAACGAAATAAGAAGGATCAAAGGTAGACACAATTACCATCGAAATTGTGTCAAAAGTATCAAACGTCTTTTATGCCGTAGACATACTCCTTTTCTCATCAGACCGACACTTGTCTTGGTACTGGACCAATTTACAGTCTTGTACCAGCGCATTCGAATTGCACTCTGACTGACTGTGACGACAGGACTCCATGACGGGCCATGTCATGTCCAAACCTCTTTAGAGATGCATGAGCTCGCTACAGCGGACAGACCACGGACTGTATTTCGTAAGCCTTCAGTTTTTATATCAATTTACATATCCATATGTGTGTTTGTTGGGCCCCTGTGTCATGCTGTCTGTTTGTATACAAAGGAGGGGATCTCAAACAATACCAGGTTGTAGCACCCACAGCAAAACCCCAAAACACCCAATGCAAAAACAAAGCAGACAAGCACGGAAAGAGACGCATACGGGACAAGGAATGTCAACGCACAACACAGAAACATCAAACACAAAGGACTACACATAAACCAACGAGGCCAATGGGCAACCGGTGCCGACTTAGGACGGCCATCTGCCACGGAAATAGCAGAAGGTGTGGTTATCCTGGATTACGTGCGCACAACCCTCCCACTTTTCCGATTACCCAGAGGTCTCGAAGAACGTACAATTGTGGTGTAAAGCAACCTCCTCACTGTCAGATGACCACACACAAACAAGACCGCAAAACGCAGGGGCCCAAGCAACACAGATGAATATGTAAATGGATATAAAAAGAGGGCGTACGTAATACAATCCGTGCTCTGCCGCCGCGAGCTCATGTATGTAATCACCCGAGGAGTCCGACTGACATTCAGAGAGGACAGGTGGTCGGGGCCCTGTCTTCTCTGTATGGTCATCTTACAGTGAGGAGGTTATTTAAAACCACTATTGAGCGTTCTTCAAGACCTCTGCGTAATCGGAAAGTGGTAGGGATAAACACACGTAATCCGGCTAACTGACGTGGGTTCTTTAAGTCGGCACCGATTGCCCATTTGTTTCTTTGGTTTATGTGTAGTCATTTGTGTTTGATGTTACTATGTGATAGTGTGTCCCTTCTACCTTTTACGTATCTTTCTGTGCGTGTCTGCTCTGTGCTTTTCCATCAAGAAATAATCAGGTATACGTATCATCTGCGTACTGTATCAGTCGATGATCTTTGTTTCCAAACACAATTCCTTTTCTAGATTTGTTTTCTCTTATCAAAATACCTAAAATTACAACACATAAATTAAACAGATGTAATGATATCGGGTCTCCTTGTCTACAGCCCCTCCCAATTTTGAAGAATTCCGATTCTCCGATGGTGTTGTCCCCGATAAATATACGTGCATATAGGCATTCTGGTCTGAGTGAATTAAAAAAGGTACTACATTCTATCTGGCTGCTAATATCACTGAGATAATATTATATGAGACGTAAAGTAATGGTATTGGTCGTCAAATTCTTTCAAAACTAGCGATGTTTGTTACCTTTTATCTCTGAGTTTGAGATAGTTCATTCTTTCAAATGCTAATTTCCATGATCGTAGTAAGAAAGAATCTATATCTTTGCAAAAGAATTTATTAAATTCTATAGTAAATCCATCTGGTCCTGATGTTTTGTTATTTTTCATTTCTTTCAATATCTTTCCAGCTTTAGCTAAAGTTATTTCTAAATTCAAATTAATCGACTGAATATCATTTAATTTAGGTATATAGTTCGAAGATAAAAGATTATTCAAATTAACATTTGTAAGGACTTCATCTCTTGATGAGTACAGATAATCATAAATTGTTCTGTTATGACATTGTTACTTTCATCAATAATTTTGATAACCGTTTTGTTAATATAATTTCTTCTCTCCAAAGTACAGAAATATTTTGAAGGTTTATCGCCTTCTTCTATCCATTGGTCTCTTGTCCTGACGATTACTCCTCCCAATTTTTTGTCTTTTCTGTGTTCTTCATGTTCACTTTTTAATTTTGTGAGTTGTTCCTGTGAGCTGGCATCTGAATTGTTCAATTTTTCGAAGTAGGTTATTTCTTTTTCAAGTTTTTGTTCGCGTTTATAGCACTCGCCCATTTTGTCTCGTCTGTCTTTATCTGCCTCTTTTAATCGTCCAATTTTTTTATATGAACCATATTCGCTATTTTCGAAAACCAGAGTTATTTTCCATTTGAGACGGTTTCTGACGTAGACTGATTATGACGTCATCAAATTCTATGGAAACAGTTCTAAAAGTCTGGGAAATGACGGTTTAAAATCGACGTTACCATACTATTTTCGTGACGTCATAATGGTTTTACGTCAGATACCGTCTGTAAGGGGAAAAACTCTGTATCACAGAAAGACTCAATAAGAGCGAAGTGCAAAGTCCGATCGAATGTTGTAAACTTGTGTGTGCTGGGTGCTGCAACCAAGTGTTGTTGGAGATCCCCTCCTTTCTTGAGAAATGTATATTCAACACAAAGTAATCAATATCTAAACATATAATAAAAGCATCTCCTGTTAGGAAAAAACTGTGGAAAATAAGTTTTTGGTCTAGATGAATAAAAGATCATATATTATGCTATGCATTTTAAGATGTAAAATGCATGTTTACCTTGTATCAACACGAAGAAAAAAAACCCACAGGAACCTGTCGTTTAGAGAGATAATAAATTATTGTTCACTAGCTCATGCCTCTGTACTATAATTTTATACAATTTATCAAGGAATAAAACTGAATCGCGAAATTTTCCCAACATTATCGTTTCAAGTTGTGGGGAAAACAGATGTTGAACAATTTGTTTCATTCCTTGAGAAATTGTATAAAGCTGAAACACATAGACATGAGCTTGTGAACAATATTTTACTTTCTCTATGCGACAGGTTCCTGTGAAAAAAAGATCATTGGCTTCAGTTTAGCACTTTCTCGAATATCATATTGATATTGAAATATGATATTTGATGATATACATGGGTGACAGTGTCGGTAACATGAGGTTGTAATAACTATGTGTAGAGAAATATGTGTGTGAAAATCGATGTAATTAAAACATACTGTATTTATCCGACGAATATTAATCAGGTTGCCATGGTAACCTCTATGTAGGGAACGGTCCTTTTTTTTGAAAGATGTATAATACATGAGTTAATATTCGAGTCGACAATACAGCAAGGATATAAGGTTTAACGATTCCATTACTTTTGCAAAGTGAATTTCATCATTTCAAAAGAGTATTTTGAAAAACATCACAATTATAGTTTTTGCAAGGAATTTTGCAACTACGTCTTCAAATTTTACAAAGTATTTCGGGAAATGAATGTGACAGAAAGAGGCGATGACTATATCCGATCCACCTTTATTAAAGCCGTGCACGATGAGCAACAAGCGATAACAGTAATGACTAATTTTGTACTGATTTATTATACTATTGTCTTAGTGCTGATCATATTATACTGCGCAGTAGTCTACGTACGTACCAGTGAAATCAGGGATCTTGAAGGAAACTTTACTGAAGGAAACTTTAATCATGTTAATGAAAGATTTTGAAATATTTCCAGTGATTAAGTTACCATAGTAACTTAAGAAGGATTATTTGTAGATATTTTGAAACATTTACTTTAGTTTACCATTAGGGAATGGCTAAAACTTTCCCGAATGAGACTACCATTGGGTACAATTAATTATGAAGTAAACTTTACTGAAGGAAATTTTACAGAGATATTTTCAGTGAATGAATTACCATGGTAACATAAGAGGGACATTTTACAAACAGATGTTGGCATATTTCCAGGGATTAAGTGATGATAATTCACCATTGGCGAATGATTAACATTGGATACAAATTACATGTACATCTCCGTACTTAAAAATTGAAGTTATAATGAACTTATAGCCGGGGATAAGTTTTACCCATTATGTACAATTGTACTTTTTCTTCACAGCATTTGTATAACACCGACCCTTTTTTGCATACTGGTCATTGAAAAGGCATGCATAGGAATCAAATTGGGAACAATGTTAAAGAACATGGGAGTTCAAGATCAGGCTTCATGTATCAGTATAAAGGTCTTTATTGTTGCGAAGGAAAAACAAGCACTAAACTATAAAAGTCACTCTAGCATAACATGCCACTCATCATTATGGGAATGGCCGACGCTAATCATTCCGGACACTTATTATTGTGGGACGCTCATCATTGAGGGACGCTCATGATTGAGGAACGCTCATCCTAACGGGACAATTATTATTGTGGGACGCTCATGATTGAGGGACGCTCATTATTTTTGGGAAGCTATTCATCTGAGGACTCTCGATCATCGATGTGGGACAATCTTCATTGACGGACGCTCAACAATCTGGGACGCTCATCATTGAGGGACGCTCATCAATCTGCCACGCTCGATCATCGATGTGGGGCGCTCGTCAATGTGGAGCACTCATCATTTTGGAACCCTTATCGGTTTTAAGAAATTCCCATGGGAAAATTATTTTCCCATGGGAATTTTCAACTTTCGATCTCAGGTGAGATAAGGAAAAAGTAAATGTGAAGTTTTGCGCTATGTCCAACTTGGGCTATTTTATGATATACATTTTTTTTTTAGATGTTTCATTCCATTTTTTTTTTTTTTGCGTTTGAGGCGAGGTCATTAAAATAATTCAGTATTTTGAAAAGGTAGGAGGACAACACCTTTGCACCACCGCTCTATTGGATTTTGTCCATTTTAATTTCAAAACGTTCCAGAATTAAACCTACACGAAGTCAACTTTTGATAATTCTGGCTTTAAAGTACCTTTGATGAGGATTCATTTTATGAAACATGCATGTATTTCATATTTTGTCTTCATTTTCGGTCGTGAACATCGACGACTGGTGCGGCTAGCCAACAGGGGATGCTTACTCCTCCCGGGCACCTGGTCCCACCTTTATCTTGCTAGGGATCCGTCGATGCTTAATTTTGTGCTTTTTTGTGAGTGCTGTTGAGACTATCGTCAGGCTCTTCTTTAACTCATTTGTGCATCTAAATGTCTGTCCAGACTGCTGTTCTGTGGTGGCAAAGTTAGACACTTTGTTTTCCTTACATAAATCTACACTCCCCCCATAAAAAAACAAAGATAAAAAATCGATGTACCTGTACTAAGAAAATATAATTCGTTATATAGAGCAATGATAATTTTGAAAATATGGTCAACAAAAAAAGAGAAACACTTGTTTCCATGGTATCTATGTGTGATTTGTGTAAATATTGTACATTTTCAAATAAAGCACTTCTTTATTTTAGTTTTGAGTTATTTCCTACGTGAATTGATAATGAATGAACAGTAGTTTCCTTCTATAACTTTATATATAATATTTAAATTCACTATGTTGAATTTTAAAATCATATCTTTTGTCATGCACACTTGTATTAATCTCTCCATTAGCGATTTTGATATTTTAAAGGTCCAAAAATGGTGTACTTGTGTTTGTAACGTTTGCCTTGTTTAGCGTCAATTCTTGTGGATAAAAATACATTTTTGCACTTTTTAAAACAGGTTGGTCGATAGTAATAATATCATCCAGGTTCCTAGAAGTACCAATGAAACATTTCAAATCATCATGTTTTCTTTGCGTTTAAAGATTTTTGATAATTCCTTTTTCATACGTGTATAAAAATAAATATATAAATAGAGGCGCATAATTAGTACCCATAGGGATCTCTACAACGTGCTTGTGTAGAGATTCATAAATGTTGTCCAATAGCAGGGACAAGGCATTACACAGGTCACTACATGTCCATGATTTGTATTTTACAGCGGAAGAGAAACCCTTTGATTCAGATGTACTAATAAGAACGTTCCCCGTTCGATCAAAACACAATCTAATGAGTTTGGACAATTGATCATTAATTTTGTCATGAGGAAGAGTGGTGTACATATTAGAAAAGGCGTATGAAGAAATCGTATTGGCTTGAAAATATCTAGATTTAATTTTGTCAATCACATCCCCTGAATTTTGAAAGAAATCTATCATTAACCTGTATCTGCATGAACATTTAAGCTTTTCTTTGTAAAACAAATATTGTTTTTACTTCAACATTTCACGAATATCATATGAATATTGAAATTAGATGTGCAATAATGTACAAGTGTGACAGTGACAGTAACACGGGTACTTAATATATTTTCTTTTCAATGTGTGCAGTGTCTGAAAATTGATATAATCAAAACTTTCTGTTTTTATTCGGTGGATATTTATAAGTAGCCATTGTGACCTTTTTGAAGTAAACATTCATTTTTATGAAAATGCACTTTACATTTTGATTAGGAATTATTCGACTCGACATGACGGAGACGCGCCTTGTTGGAGATCCCCTTCTTTCTTTTGCAAAATACAAAGTATTATGCTAAAATTAATGTGACCCAGAAACAGACTGACTATATTAAATCGCGATTATCAAAGGCTAATTTTGAAGATGACAGAGTGACCACTATGGACAATGACCATATACATGTACCAATACACAGTACAAAATCGATAATTCAGAAAATCATATACCGAAGGCATACAAAATCAGGAACCAAAGCAAACAAACAAAAACCTCAACCACATGAAAACATGGGAGTGAGACCAGGTGCCCAGGAAAAGTTAGCTTGCACGCAACACCCGTCGAGTTAAACACAGATGTTTTCTCATAAGTATTTTTAAATATCTTTCCACCCCATCTAAACACGGTAGAAAGCTCAACATTGTAATTACATCATTTACTTAAAAGAAAATTGTCTTCAAGTTATTAAAAACTTGAAATACTTTCAAATATTACCAAGCAATCATTATATCAATTGTCTTAAACATTTTGTTTATAATTTGAAGGGAAATAGCATGAGAGTGTTCATGAGCTATTTGATACTCCCTGAGAAGGAGTAATAAAATGATAGGTACTTGTCATAATTATACGTTCAGTAGAAGTGGAATAAAAATCACCAAGAAGATAAAAGGTTGGTATTTTCAGAAAAAAAGACCTGTTAAATGTCACCTGTTATTTAATAATATTCCTGCACATATACATCATGAAATTTTCACGAGGTCTTCAGGAACAAATTTCCCTCAGAGTCACTTTCATTATTTCACTCCGGTACATCGGTATCATTTCGCTGCAGAATGTAGATGACACAGTAATAAAAGACGATAATGATGAAGGCCAAAAGATAAATTACAATAATTGTCATCATCATCATCATCTGTAGGTCTTCGACTTGGCCCCTGGTTATGGTATGGGTGTGGTCCATCTTTCTTATTGTCACGTTCATATTTTTATAATAGTTAAGACAATAGTTATGATTCTGTTTACAGTCTGTAATCCACCTTTCTCGTTATGACTAAATTTGTGACGTCCGAATCACAACTGAAAACTAGAAACTAGAAACAAACGTTGCTTTATGTTGACTGAAAAATAGTTTTGATTCTATTGGTAGTCTTTAATCCAAAGTTTGCGTGATGACTAAAATAGTGACGTCCAAATCACAACTGCAAAAATATATTGTTTTATGTTCACTGATGACCGTCGATTTTGAACACTTTGAGTTTCATTCTCAAACTAATCTTACAATTTCCATTGTCTCAACCAATTTCATTTGTCTCAACCAATGAGAAATCCTATACATATTGACTGCAAGCCTTTGTTTGAAATTGTAGAACAAAAAATGAACTTTATTACGTCGAGGTGAGAAAGTACTTATATGTGTCTACCAATGTGAGAAAGCAATGATGTAATGGTACTATCTAATTCAATACTAGTATGGGTATTGATTAAAATTTCCTCAAATTGCTTTCGTGTATTTTTAATAGTGAAGAATTATTCTTGATATCATGACAAGACTTACCCATACAATAGAAAATAAAGACAAAATTAGTAGAACTGATTGATGCTCCCCGAAAACAATAATTTTGATACCAAAAGTTTAATTTTCTAAGTGCCTTTAACCTTTCAGAAATGATAATGAATGACCTTGGCCTTTAATCACAGTATGACCTTGAAGACTTTTGTCTGAAAGCCCACATCATGCAAAACAATTTGTGAATTATGCTATTTTCGAAAACCAGAGCTACTTCCCATTTGAGACGGTATCTGACGTAGATTGATTATGACGTCATCAAATTATATGGGAACAGTCCAAAAAGTCTGGGAAATGACTGTGTAAAATCGACGTTACCATTTTCATGACGTCACAATGGTTTTACGTCAGAAACCGTCTGTAAGGGGAAGTAACTCTGTATTCCGCAAAGACTCAATACCCATGAAGAAATGTGTAATATCCCCTAATCCATTTTGGTACACAATTTCTCATCAATTGAAAACATTCACACAGGAATGCAATACTAGTAATCTTAAGTAATCCTTGTCTTGAAGGGTCTATCCACTAAACAATTGTTGGATATATGATGACATTCTCAAAACAGCCGATATACATATTCTACCTGCATATACATACATTCACCTAAAGTTATGTGTAACCCCCCCCCCATCTTTACACACAATTTCTCATCAATGCAATACAAAATCTTAAAATCTGTCACTTTTAAAAAAAAATTATACATTTTTCCATCATTATTCAAATTTTCACACTGCTTCGACAAAACACTATTTTTCTTATTAATTTAAAAAATTATCCCAAAAAAAGTTATTTCAGCTTGGAAATGACCTTGACCTTTAATGATTGACCTTTAGTGACCTTTGTCCTGAATGGACTACCCTAATAAATGTGATGACATTCTCATAAGCAGCCTATATTTACACTGAAAAAATAACAAACACCGAATTAAAACTCAAACGGTTTCATTGGTAATTTGGCGATTGTTATTTTTTCAATATATTGAAACTTGTGGAGAGATTTATTGACAATTTATTGATATATACACTGCATATATATTCATCTTGAGCTATGCGTTCCCCCCCCCCCCCTTTCGGCACACAATTTTTCATCAACACAATGAAAAATATTAAAACCCGTAAGACATGTTAAAGATCATGCATTCTTCTATCATTGTGCAAAATGTCAGACCATTTGGACAAAATACTGATTTTTAATTAATTTTTAAATGTTTCATTGCAAAAAAGCTTTTTTAGCCTGGAAATGACATTGAACTTTGATGATTGACCTTAAGTAACCTTTGTTACTTTTAGACATGGGCTGTTTTCTATCAGTCACCGCACTATATTTCGTAAGTTCGGGGGTTGCGCAGTGATACAACTGCCTCCAAAAACGAAAACAAATTATGGCAGCCGCCATGATTGAAACAGCGAACTATCTTCTCTCTATATCTTTGGAATAAGGACCAGTTTTAGCAAATCCTGCACACACAGTTAATTTTTCAGTAAGTAGAAAAGAAATGTACTCTTGAAATGTTAAGCAAACATCAACAAATTGTATTTTCAGCAACGAGTTTATTCGCGTTTCAGGGAATCCCTAGTTCTAAAAATAGTGCTATAAATAGACTTCCGAGAAAAGATTGGTTGATCGATTTATCAACCAAATTTCCCAGCCAATCAGAATCTTCGTTTCTTAAAAAAAAATGGAAATTAAATGATAAAGAATTGAAGTAAAACACAAACATAACAATCCAGCTTAGTTTAGCTTGAGTATTTTTCCATTGCTTCCTTGTACTTTTCTCTTGCACCCAAAATCCACCATATTTCTGCCAGCTGTTTGTATGCATGCTTCGTAGCGATGGTGTAACACAGTGATTCTAGATCCTCCATATACTCCGAGAACAGTTCTGGTTGACCTAGCTGTTGGTAAGTGTTAAACATATGAATGTATGTATAAAAGAGTTGAACGTTTAATTGAATCGCAAAAGCTTCTTTCAGGTAGTAATTTTCTCTGCTCGCTTTTTTCAGTGAGTTGAACGCTGTCTGCATCTCGTCGGTTTCGAGTCTTCCAATAGCTTCATTATCAACACTTCCGACCTGGTCTTGAGAATACCGGTAGCTAGCAATATTTTCTTTCAGTTTACAAATCAATATTCTTAAGTAAAAGACTGAGTGATCATAAATACCCTCTCTGTTTAGTTCAGTACATAGTGTTCGAAGAAAACTAATATGAGTTGACAAGCTGGTCTTGTATCCGTGAGACTCCGATTGGCAATTCTCTTTCATAAGTTGGTACGGAATTTTTAAATTCCCAAATATACCAGCATCTTCTGTTTCTCCAACTATTTCATAAAGATGAATTCCTTCATAATGTTGAAACATTTCCTGGAGAGAGCTCTTAGAATAGTAGTAATCAAGAAAGAAACAAAACCACCACTGGTCCGATGATCCAAGATCATTGAGATTGCGTTGCAAAAAGTTATTAAACGAAAGTACTTCAGCGACGCATCCTCTGGATATTTCTGTGAAAGACTCCCAAAAGATTTTTACTGCCCTCCCATAGTAATGTAGATGTACTTCTGTGTGACTTTCTTTGATATAAGCAGGAACAAAAACTTCCAATGTAGATATACGGGGATCCCCATGCTGTGTAAATTTGGGTATGTCATCAATAACTAGGTCAGCAACCCAAGAGGTCATCAAACCGTACCCTTCCGCTAGTAAAAGAATGGCTGTTACGGGAAACTTCCGCACCGCTTCAAGTTTTTCACACAAAATCCGACAAGAGTCATCAGTAAACCAATCTATAAGATTGTTATTTGAGACAAAGTAATGCTCTAGGTGTTTTGTGTTGATTGCAAATATCGTCTGCTCGATTAGGTATAAAATACAGGCTCCGGGACTGAATTCCCAATTTTCAACAGAAATATTCTCTAAGGCACGAAAGAAAATGTTTTTGAGAAAGTATCGCTTTAAGGGTTCTTCTCCTACAAAGTAACGCACAAGAAGTTGATAAATATGGAAGCAGTATTTTTTATGACTGTTTAAAGACATTGCTAACGTGTATTCTTGCTTAGCAAAGCACATCTGCCATTCAATATCTCTATCTTCGCTCTCCGGATGTGAGAATGGTACGATTGCAATGTACTGAGACAGAAGTATCTCCTTGAGGTCTTCGTCTGGCCATCCACTCGGACGGTTTCTGTCAACCCAGTTTGAAATCAAGAAGGCAGGCCATTCGTTACATTTGAAACCGTAAACGGAAGACATTGGTAGAGGATCCTTATATGCTCCTTTCAAAAGGTAAACTCCTCCTCTTGTTTTCTCAACATATTCAGGATATACTTCTCCAAACGCAGGACAGTGTAATCGTAGATAGCCTGGGTGATGTCCATCGAAATGCATTTCAAATTGATTCAAGGATTTCATTTCATCATTTTCGAACTGTACCACTGCCTCTTGAGACTCGATAAAGTACGCACAATTTGGAAGGCCAGATCTTTTCTCCTCTTTTTGTCTGCTCTCTGAGGGTGACACTGTTCCCTTTACAAAGAAGACTGCCAAACCATCAGCTTCACCTCCATACTGGAAATAAATTGTGAAAAAAATGTTATTTTTTTAATAATTGTGCATTTATCGAGATCACTTGGAAATCATATAAGTGGGAGGGTTATGCACACGTAATTCAAATAATAATACCTTCACGAAGAAAATTCCAAACAAATTTTTCCTGAACCAGACACGTGTTTCGAATATTAAATTTTCATCAGTGATGCTTCCAGCGGAGCCACCAAAATTCATTTCGCCCTCTTTAATCTTTTGAATTTAAATTTGTAAATTTCCTTTACAGAGAGTGCGCGGCTCCAAATTTCCTGTAGGGTCGATTCAGTGGCATATCCAGATAAACTATATGTTCAAAATAGCACAGGAGGGATGGTGCTAAGATGTTAAACTCCTTTAATTTCGGTGATAGTTTGAATGGAATAACAAGTTACCACATCACACCAAGAACTGCTATTAAAGTGGCAGATGACCGTCCGAAGTCGGCAGCGATTGTCCATAGGTATCTTTGCTTTGTGTGTAGTATATTGTCCGTCGATGCTCAATTTTGTGCTCTATTGTGAGTGCTGTTTGGATTTTCGTCAGGATCTTTTTTAACTCATTAGTATATTGTGGTTAGTGTTTTGATGTCATATATAGTGTTCCTTGTCACTTTTGCGTCCTTTGTTGTGTCTACCCAGTGTATTCACATAGATGTAGTCTGTGGTGCAAAGATAGACTTGTGTGACTTGTGTGATGTCATCTTACAGTGAGGAGGTTTTTTACACCACAACTGTACGTTCTTCGAGACCTCTGGGTAATTGGAGAAGTGAGAGGGTTGTGCGCACGTAATCCAGGATAACCACACCATTTGCTACTTGCGTGGCAAATTGCCGTCCAAAGTCGGCACCGGTTACCCATTGGTCTCGTCGGTTTATGTGTAGTCTTTTGTGTTTGATGTTTACATGTCGTATGTCTCTTTTCCGTCTCATACTAAGCTCGTCTTTTGTGTTTTACATCGCGTGTTTTGGTGTTTTACTGTTGATGCTGTAACGGGGTCTTGTTGGAGATCCCCTCCCATTTTTGGTACGACCATTACAGAAACCAAATCATCATTCACTTGTATCAGAGGCAAATACAAATAACAAAAACAAATGCATGATTAACGAAATTTAAAATCTGGAGAGTAACTTCTAGAAAAGATACAGGATTAACTATGTTGCGACTATGAAAAGAAGTACCAGCTAAATTATCTTTAAAATTCTAGGTATCTGTTATAATGCCATAAAACATTAGGTAGATGATGCAAGTGTCTTAACCTCCTTCGGCTTTATGTACTATCCATGTTGTTGAGTTTGTTATTGTTTTACTGATCCTCATTTCATTACCGTCAGTCATGACTGACGGTATACTGTAATCATTCGTAACCTACTTACACGGATAGAATACCTCTTGGCAATATGATTGGTTGACAATTGTATAAAATGCAAATATTCGTCTAGGTTATTCAGAATCTGTGTAAAAGATTCTCTCATTAGGCCGGCTTAAGAGTCTTGATGACCTGACAAATGAAAGTCATATCGCATTAGTGTATTTTCCTCCGAAATAACAGACGAAAAGTCTTTGCACCGATACGTCCTGTAACAATCGCAAATTTTCGGAAATTTCCGTCACTTGAATCGGAAAAAACGGAAAATCCCGGAAATGTGCGATTGATAAATACATTTTATTCCATTTTTTTCTAACTAGAAATTTACAACATTTTAACTCGACTAACTGACGGCAAGCTTTTTGTAAAAGCTAATACTTGTTAACCTATATTTATTGTAGTTTTCTTGCTTACCAACACCGGCTTATATCTTTTCCTTGAAAATCTATGCAACATTCCTTGGACGAATTCTCTCGGAAGCGTCGCAATACTTTTCTCTGGTACGGTATGTCGTAGTAAGAAGTTGAGGTGGTATAGTGGTACTTTGCTGTATTTGTCTATTGTGGAGCTATGTTCCGTAGACGTAAAATATGTTTCGATTGCTATAAAATAATATATAAAGATAAAATAAAGTTGATATATCAGAATATTTCTTTATAAATGCTGGAAACAACGCTTCTCATTTTCTTTTAATCGTTTATCTTATGCCTTTAATTTATTTAATCCAAAAGATATCAATGCCTTTTTTGCTATTTTAATTTGTTCATATCTTTATGAAGTTTCAATATAATAGATAAATATAATTCACAATGATAATGTACCTCTATGACGAAAGTTTAATTTTTTGAAAAATCTGAGCAATGTAATTCAATAGCATCATTTAAAACCAGATAAATTTGCAGCGTGGACCAGACTTGCACGTTTCGGATACATAACCTCTCAGCTGTGGAAAGTCTGCGCTATAAACATAACAATTTTATACTAGTGCATTATTCCTTACCAGTAGCTTTGGAAACCTCTGGAACATCATGTCGTCGTTGAATGATGTTAGCACCTACAATTATCAATTTGAAAAAAAAATATATATTCGTACAATGACGGTAACAGCCTTAGGTCATTCCTTCATATAAATGAACCCCTAAAATATGAGGCTTCAGTTACATAGAAGGTGCAAAATTCGAATATTTTTTTTTTTGTCAGAAATGAACAAAATGGCGATGAAGTCCTTAACGACAGGCATATGACTGTGATTATCCAGATAAGGGAAGCACAATTCCATGTAGGACTTCATTAATATATATATTTTGATTTCAGCAATACTAGTTTTACAAACTTCAAAATATCCAATCGAGGGATATTTAAGATAATTCAGTTGACTATTTGTAACGAAAAATAAATCTGGTTTATACTCTTGCTCATTTGGGGATAACGGTTGAAGAACACTTTTAAAATATTGTGCACCAGTTACATGCACCTCATTGGAATTAATGAAATATTGACCGATTAAAAAGTATGTACTAAACCAAATGACTAGTATTAATGGGCGGGTGGACAGGGTGAAATGGAGGGGGAGGAAGGGGGCAGGAGGAGGAAAGGAGTGGGAATGAGGAGGGAGGGAAGGGAAAGAAAGGGCGGGAGAGGAGGGAGGTAAGGGAAGGGAAGGGTGAAAAGGAAGGCGAGGGAGGAGGGGCTGGAGGGGGAGGTAAGGGGTGGGAGGGTAGAGAGAGGTACCCCCTGTCCGCCCCCATTAATAAACAATAAACCCATACACCATGTATTCATACGAAGCAGTCTACTTGTAGAAAAGAAGTGAACTAAAACAAAGTAAGTAGTCACATCCAATGATCAGAGAGTCAGAGCTGCAGATGATGTAAGAGAGTCAGAGCTGCAGAAGATATCAGACATCCTATTTCAATAAATGCTACATAAATTCAAACAAAAGATCATATAACGTTCAACGAAAAATAGTAAAATACTTACATTTGAACCAAGATTCCTTCCAATCTTTCCTCCTCAGACTGACGTAGTGCTGATCATTAATATGACCGAGAAAAATATCATCAGATTCAGGAGTAGTCCTTTTCACGGAAGGAGAAACAGTCGTTTGGTTATGTAGGTCCCCAAAAGCACTAATGATGCAGATATTTCTACCAATCACCTCAGCTAACCCTCTGAGAATACAAAATAAATATACTATGTAAAGCCAGTTTCTTCCTTTTTCTCGTAACATGCGAGTGCGTTCCGCTGAGACCATTGTAATGGCTTCCTTGTGTATGTGTAAAAATACTTATGTGAGGTGATATAATGAGGTAGAATGCAGGGTATCTTGGGCATCGTTGGTTTATGTGTGTTTTTTTATCGAATGAGTTGATGTTCCCTGTCCCCTTTGCGTCTCTTTCTGTGGGTGTCTGTTCTATGTTTTTTTTTTCATTGGGTGTTTGGAGTTTTCCTGTGGGTGCTGTAACCTAGTGTTGTTGGAGATCCCCTCCTTTTCTGTTGTATCATCAACAACAAAACAAAAACGTTTACACTCAAATGCGAAAACACAGAGTAGACAAGCCCAAAACCAAATGGACAAGGGAGACCAAGGTAATGGTTACAGAAAGGAGGGTATCTCCAACAACAACTAGTTGCAGCACCAACAGCAAACCCCCAAAACATCAACTGTAAAAACACAAAGAAGACACACACAGAAAGAGACGCAATGGTACAAGGAACGCCAAAGCACAGAGAAACATCAAACACAAATGACTACACATTAACCAACAAGACCAATTAAAAGATTGAATACTGAAAGTGCTCAACATATTATTCAAAGGTTTTATAATTATCTTACCTTAATATGATATTATCACCCCATTCTGCGTCCTTGCTCATTCTTCGAAGGTACTCAAGCCACGTGTCACCATCAAATGGTAGAAATTCCGCCAAATGTGTACCATCGTCCTGATGGGGATTTTCCCTTAGATATTCTACCGCTTTAGTGCGCAAACTCATCGAGGTCCAGTCTAGCTCTCCCTGAAAACAAAGAAATTAATATTGTAACGGACATTAAATTAAAATGAAGCTGCAACTAGGAAATCTCAGTATTGCTACCTGATTGGACCCTGTGATTTTATAAGACAGTCCGTTCTTCTTCTTGGTTTATGATGTCCATTGACTATGAATTATGGTTTTCGGGTTTTACTTCTTATACTTAACTTTCTCTTGTATATATGTTCAGTATTGATTTAATTAACTATTAATCATTGAATGGAAAAGTCAGTGAATGAAAGTCAAACACAAAAGCCGAAATCCGATTCCGAAAATCACAATCAACAGGATTGAAAACTGTTTAAAATATATATACAACAGATCTCACCTGCATTCTGAGCTGATCTATAATAGACCTGAACATACAGTTGCCATCAGGGAGGACATCGTGAATCTCCCTTCCAATACTTTCAGATAGAGCTTTCATCATGTCCATCATACGCTGTGATTTACAGTTCTGGCAATTTCCACAACCTTCAATAGATTTCACTTGAAATTTAATTGACCCTTCCGATTGCGGGAAAAATACAAAATGTTGTGACGTCACAATGCATTTACCTCGGACAAACAAGCTTCGAACCTCGGTCAAACATCGAAATTGCATTGTGACGTCATGGAATTTCTCAATTTTTTCTAGCGCTCGGAAGGGTCAATTGAGGATTGTTTTTCAGCTTTTGTGCTTTATCGTTGTGCAACGGCACAAGGGAACGGGAAATATAAGTAAAGTAATCAATATAATGGAAACTTTATGATGAATTCATCTGGTATGCTTGTGAGTGCTGTTGAGATTGCGTCAGGATCTTCTTTATCTCATTTTGAAGGCACGAGATAGTCTATTGCGTTTATCGAAAATTGAAGTGCAGTTGGTTTGGCAGCTTTACATTCCTCTTGCGTTTCCCTTAAATAAAAACTTCTTTTTATCATCAGATTAGTTTCATCAGATATTGAGATCCAAGAAAATGATACACGCTTCACTGTGTTTTCGTCTATGATGCATTAAAAAGAGACCAGTTATTGTAGCCAAGATGTTAAACGTCTTCATATTCAATAGTATCATTTAAGAACAGGTATATTAGCAGCATGGACAAGACATGCACGTTTTGGGTACTTAACCCTCGTCAGAGATCCTCATTCTAAACAATGTAACATGACCAAAGAATGTAAAAGTTATTATGTCCAAAAATGTACCGAAAGACGTAACAGGATGGTATGGATGATGCTAGAGGACACACTTTTTAGAAATTTCAAGAAATTTTGATGACAGAAACTTTCGAATGCGTTGAAGAAACGATCAACCGAAGTTGGTCAAACTTGGCTACATGTGCCTCCGGGGACTCCTTGTCCACCAGCAGTGACACTCACTAAGTGGTACAAATGTTAAACGTCATCAAATTCAATAGCATCATTTAAGAACAGGTAAATTGGCAGCATAGACCAGACATGCACGTTTTGGGTACTTAACCCTCGTCAGTGATTCTCAATCTAAACAATGTAACATGGCCAAAGAGTGTTCATTGTCCATAAGATTTTCTGATAATAAATTTGATACATTATTCTAAAACAAAGGCTTTATCATGGTATAGCTCTGACCTTAGCTGACTCTCAGTGAAGGTTATATCTAGAATTTCGCTCTTTATATGTTCGCTATTCAGATTTCCTCTCTTTCGACCACCCCGAGTATCAATGATGATACATAGGTCGTAGAAATGCACATATGGTGCAGTAAATTATTACAATAGAACATACATTTCAATATGATAATGATATCTTTGAAATAACCACATAATTTGCAATTATATGTAAAACAGGTGACCGTCCAAAGTCGGCGCTGGATGCACATAGGTATACTTCAATTTATCTATAATATTTTCATTCGTGTTTCATGTTTTATGTGTCTGATTTGACCATTCGGCGTGCCTATCTGTCTCTTTAAGACAAAGCATCACATCAGGGACGTTTTTTAGTTCAGAGCCGCCATACTGGCTTGTTTTCTTGAACGAAAATTCAAAATTACACTGCACTGAGATGTTTATGATTACGCACCGCATGTAACTGGTTTCATCTCAGCTAAACATTGATAACTCATGTTGTATAGACTAATTAACTGACCTTGGTCTTTACCAGGATGATCGTCACATTTAGAACAGAGAAAATCATCTTCATAGTAATCGTCATGGAAATGGTCGTCATGGCACCCACAACTGTGAGTGTGCTGGTATTTGGGCGGATTGTCTGTCCTTGAGGGGCTACGACGACAATGGCAGTGCAAACTATGGTCTTCAAAACAAATGAAATTCTTATCACAAACAGTAGAATTAGTCTCATAAACAGTTTTTCTCCATTGGGTGATCAACAATTATGTTAGGTAAAAGATATAATCTATCTTTATTATTTAATGATAGAGCAAAAATACAAAGTATATGATAAAAAGGAGATCAAAATCAGCTCAGCAAAACAATACACCTGCTACATTGTTGCACAAAGTTGCAGGGAAGAGTTGCTTAAAATATATCATTAGATTGCCGAACATATTATTTGGCGGTTATGGTCTCCACTATTTGAAGTGCCTGAAGTGTAATACGGGACACATAAATCTTTTGAATTCAGATAATATATAAAATATTTTACCTTCCGTCTTCAATTTGGTTTTGAAATTTTGGGAACTTCTTCCAACAGTGTCATACTCCCTACTTCCAGCAGCTTCACAATTCGCATCAGCGCCATAAGTCGCACCATAATTCCCACTAGTGCCATAATTCGCACCTGTGTCGTAATAATTCGCACCTGTTTTGTAATAATTCGCACCATCATGCGAAACAGTGCCGAACTTTGCACCATTATTCGCACCAGTGTAGCTATTTCTAGTAGCGTCATAATTTGCACCAGTCTCATAATTCCGAGATATACATTTGTCATCATTTGAGGAAGGGTTGAATATATTATCAAATTCTTCCGGCTTGTTGGCATTGTTTGTCGACACATCTGTATCTTCTCCACTACGGCTTCTTGGTTGTTCTCTCGAAGTATTTTTACTTTCTGATTCTCCAATATCCATAGGCATTTTAACATCGTTTCCGAAATCACCATTCCAGAATTGCGAAGACTGACTGAGATCGGGCGTCCTTGGTGTATTCACTTTGCTTTCCGTACTAGCATCTTTAGATCTTTCAGCTTCGGGAATTTCTGTTTTGTTTGAGCCGTTTAATTTTACTTTAGGTTGATTCACATCGTTCCGTACTTGATGATTACTTGAATACTCAAATGAAACTTGAGGGTTAGAAGTAGCGGAATTTTCGTTGTTGTCATACCGTTCTGTTTGATTGAATCCCGTCCTTGCAATATAGTTGTTCCCTGCCTCCGTCGGGTTATCTTTGGAATGAAAAATTGATGCTTGGGAATGTGCTGATGTGTTGCTCTCTGTATCCGATACCGTAAACTTTGCACTAAAGTGAACTCCACCTGCACCCTGTGATATTCTAATAGACTGTTCAAATTTCCTTGCCCCTCCTTTTCCTTTTACTTCGCTTGTTGAAGCAGATGATTCCATAGTATTACTTGATTTTTCCATACTTTTCATTCCCAATCTTTGACTTGAATTATCAGAGGAATTCAAAGGACTTTTTGTTGCCACTCTTCCTTCGTTAACGTTATTTTCCGATCTCGTTGAGGTTTTTCTTTCTTCTGTTGAATCGATCGACAGGAATGATTGATGCCCGGTAGGCATAAAAAAGAGAAGTTGTTGCCTTCGCCTAAAGCTTTTCGGACGCAACAAATCTGAATTTTCTCCTTCTCCATTTTCATGGAAATGATCCACATTTTGCAATTGATAAATTCTCATTGACCGAAAGCCAGAAAACATGAAAGAAAAGGGCGGATCCTCGTGACCATATTGCGATCCGCCATAAATATCATTTTCGTATTTGTTGTCGTCATCGTCAGAAAAATCATCTTCATCTTCGTCATTAAAATCCGAAGGAAAACTTTTCCAATGTTGATATCCCTCGTCGTATCTAGGAACACCAATTCGGGAAGACGATCTCAGCTTTCTTTCCCGCACTTTGAGCTCAGATTTCTTTGGCTTGACATTGCGTGTCACATCTTCTTGCTGATCAGCTGTGTTTCTGTGATCATCCGAAGATCCCGTCGTGAGATTTTCTGCAGATTTACTGAGTTCTGAATCATTGTTTCCTTTCTGCTGCCATACATTCTGGAGAAATTTGAGATTGATGTCGCTAGATTTTTCAAAATGATTACAAATTTTTATGTCTTGAAATATTGTCTTTTCCTCCTTAAGCGGACTTGAATCAGAATTGGTGTTATTTTCGGATGATTTTTCATTGTTTCCATCCATATCTTCATTTTCTTTTCCCTTGTATTTTCAAAAATGCATCTAGGAATAAATCTGTAAGAATAAAAAATTTAACACCTAATCATACATGATAATAATTCTTAATATTCAAAAACATGTTTTAGTTGGATAATCAACATCAAAGAAGTACTGATCAGTTATTCAGTCTTAAAGTTAAGGTAGAGTATCCCTCAGGTCAAAATTGCTGGTGATTTTTTTTGTTTTTGTTTTTGTTTTTTTTTTTTGCTTGGATACCCTATTTTATCTCCTGAGAATATTGTTCAGATTATCAAAGTAATGTGGTTTTGGGAAAAGAAACTTTGATAGTTACATTTTATCACCTCTAAAAAGGATTTTTTTTTTCTTACTTTTCCAATAGGCTCCAATGTTAAAATTCAAACGGCTAAGTTATCGGTATAATCATGCAGACACGAATTATAGTTTGCTTGTATATCAGGTTTAACATAAACTTTGAATATATGGAAATGAAAAGTTGTTATTTAGGAAATATGAGCATCTGAGACCTGTGGGATTATTTACCTTAAGGAAATATCATTAATCTTTCGATACATTTTTGGACATAATAACGTTCATACTCTTTGGTCATATTACATTGATTAGATTGAGGATCACTGACGAGGGTAAAGTTCCCGAAACGTGCATGTCTGGTCCATACTGCAAATTTATCAGTTCTTAAATGATGCTATTGAATTTGAAGACGTTTAACATTAGAATTCCCATGGAACCGTTGTGAGCCCTGCAATAACCAATATTACTAAGTGATATCAGGTGCCCGGGGAGGGTCAGTGTCTCCTGTTTGCATGCAACACCTGTCGCAACATCATGCTAATTTCTTCAAATAATGACTCATCAGTGATGCTGGAGGCCGTAACAAAGACAAGAAAAGTTTTTTTTATACAATATTTTACAATTCAGCACTTCCCGGGTCAGGAAATGTTGATAACATAAATATATATATATGATAGGTATTAATACTATTAAAATAACGAGAAGATAGATAGATTAAAAAAATGACAATAAATTTTCCCGATCATAATATTGTATAGTTATGATTAAAGTATAAGATATATAACAGTTTGTATTCTCATAATGTTATGATTTTTTTCCAAAAGGTTTTATCAGTACATATCTGACAAAAATTTGAATAAAAAAAATAGTATTTATCCATAGTTTAATCAGAATTATAAGAAAAAAAAGTCGATATATTAATCATCAGTATATCAGATTGAATCAATGAATTTCTTAATAACAGGTTGAGACAAGAAAAGTTAAAATTCTGAACATGGTTTTAAGTTTATGCTAGTGAGTCAACTAAGTATTGAGTATTACTGTGCTGTCCCTCCAATAATATATGCAGTGGTTTGGCTTCATTAAGATTAAAAAATATTGTTTATGATGAGAGTTTCGTAACAGTAAAGGAATATAAGCTTTTAGCAAATAAAGTAGGGAATGACGAGAATGATGAGTTGCTTTTGTGTATTATACTGTTAATTTTAATGATTGGACCACGTGATATCGGGCATGCATAAGAATGTTTAACACCTTCAAATTCAATAGCATCATTTATAAACAGATAAATTTACAGAGTGGATACTCAACACTCGTGAGTGATTCTCTATCTTAACAATGCAATATGGACAAAGAAGTTGAAAATTATCATGTCCCAAAATGTTCAAAATAGCTCCATCCAGAGCGGGTCGCACGGACTATTCCCAAAAGGGTAAACAAGCGATTTCATGCTCATCCCAGTTAAAACTCACCTAGATTGATTACAAAATATACTATGTAGTTGTCTGTCGATCATTATAAAAGTTTATGAATAAGTTAATGTAAAAAAAATACCTCATTTGGGACGATTTACTTTCGTTTTAGATGGCAGCGCAGTATCTGCATGAAATCTTACCCTAAAACAGTAATATTTCCTTATATTTCATAAGTTCCCCCTTCCTAATTCAATTTAGATTGATGTAACTGATCAAGAAGGAAATTAGAAATTTCCACGTTCTAATTCAGAGCAAAACGAAAGAAGAGATCTATTTTTAGCGATCTGAAAAGTCCCAGGCCAGATAATACAAATAATGTGGCATGTGTGTATTATACGCCGGGATTTAAATCAAGTGCACTTCTACTTAAAAGTTTACAAAATTAGTTTATACTGGTATTTATTTCAAGTTTACATTATTACAAAATTTAAACGCAAATTAAATGTTCTGATTACGGTAGAGAAATGTTATAGCGAATAAAAATGTGGAACAAGTGAAAATAATAAAAATGTCTATTTACATGGTCTACTCCACTGATGAATTTTAGAAAAGTGTATGTAGAAAGCTGATCGTAAGTGGAAAAGTATTGTTAGAGCAGTCATCAAATTAGTTCAATAATTACTATTAAGTATAAGAGTTTGCTGTCCTTTAATATCTTTAAAACGTAAACAGCTATCGGACGAAATATTAATATATTTATTTATTTATTTATTTATTAAGATAAATCTATTGATTTTAATTAATCAATCAATCAATCAATCAATTTATTGATTTATTTATTAACTCATTTATTGATTTATTTAATTATTTATTTATTTATTAGTATAGATAATTTATTTATTTATTTATTTATTTATTTATTTATTTATTTATTTATTTATTAGTATAAATTCCTTTATACTGTAGATGAAAAACAAATAGGAAATCACACAGCTGAATGGCTTTTAATAAAGGATGCCAGAGAAAAATGATGATTTTTTATCCTTTAAATGAGATTTAAGGGAGTATATGTTTACAAATACATTCATGTACTTCATTAGATGAAGTTGTCCGTCGTGTTTCTATGAAGCCGCCTGTCTACTCTTCTTTTCGCGTGAGAAATTCTATTACATATATCTTAACGATTTAGTCAGCCTTTTGATTGTGGTTTATTGTAATCTGATTTCGGCTTTTTAGTTTGACCTTCATTCGCTGACGTACGTATCCTGCTTCCATGTGTTAGCGGTCAATGTTTGTAATACTTCGTATTGTATCTATGAGCGGACCTAGATTTTTTTAAGATGATGGTATACGGTTCAGACTTAAATTTTGAGAAGAAAATATCCCAATTTCTTGAAATTTCTAAACGTGGGTCCTGTAGCATCATATCCCATCCATCCTTCTTCGTCTTTTGGTGTCTGGTACATGCTGCAAATTCATCTATTGAATTTGAAGACGTTTAAAATACGTCATTATTGAAGCTTCCAAAATTAGCATTTTAGACAAAATTCAGGAAGGGTCCTGACTCTCGATTTCCCATTAAAACACAATAATTAAGGTATTAAATCAGTAATAATATCTCGAGAAAATATCAAAGGAGAGGTATAGACAGCAATGCTCATTTATGCAAAATATGATGTTCACGCGTAATTTTTTCCTTTTTTCAGATATATGTCAGCGCATTACTATTTATCAAACCAAAAACACGAAACACGGGCAGAAAATTTACGACTTTCTCACCAAAAAGGTACCGTTAAAAACATTAAATCCCTTTCAACCTTTGAATTATATGCAAAGTGGGACGTATATGATCCAGAAGATTTCCGGTGAATTTGAAATGATGGAGAAATTTGTTGATTTCTTTGTATTCATAGATGTTTTAAAAGATATGTATCTACCTATAAAAAAAGTAATTTCGGGGAATTTCAGTATTTAATTTTATTTTCATTCGCTATCGTAAAATGAAGAAAGAAAACAAATCACATATTTGTTTTCTGCTAATTATCAAACTAAGTTTTCTTTCAATTTAAGAGTATTGCATTGTTTTGATATAATAAATATCTTCACAAATTTGCATTTTGCATCAAACTAACAATAGAGGCTCAAGTGATGTACCAATTGATTCATAAGACTTGCACTCTGACTAACTTCGATGACTGGACTCCATGACGGACTATGTCAAAACAACTTCACAACTTTGCTCTTTGCATCAGCCTTACAACATAGGCTCAAGTGATGTACCAGTTGCACTCAGACTAACTTTGATGACGGGACTCCATGACGGATCCTGTCAAAACATCTTAACCGGTTACCTATTGGTCTCGTTTGTTTATGTGTAGTCTTTTGTGTTTGATGTTTATATGTCCTTGACGGGCCCTGTCAAAACAATATGCACCGGTTACCCATTGGTCCCGTTGGTTTATGTGCAGTCTTTTGTGTTTGATGTTTATATGTCGTATGTCTCTTTTTCGTCTCATAGTATGCTCGTCTTTGTGTTTTCGCATCGGGTGTTTTGCTGTTTTGCTGTTGGTGCTGCAACTGGGTCTTGTTGGAGATCATCTCCCTTTTTTTACATCTTTGCATTTTGCATCAGACTAACAATAGAGGCTCAAGTGATGTACTAGTTGCACTCTGACTAACTTTGATGACGCGATTTCATGACGGGCCCTGTCAAAACATCTAAAGAGAATACATGGCCCGATCACCTGTCCTCTCTGAATGTATGTGGGGCTCCTCGGGTGATTACATGCATGAGCTCGCTACAGCTGGCAGAGCACGGACTGAATTTTGTATGCCCCCTCCTTCCTTTTACATCTATTTACGTATTAATCTGTGTTTCTTGTTGCCTGTGTTTTGAGGTCTTGTTTGTGTGGTCATCCTACAGTGAGGAGGTTATTTTACACTTTAATTACACTTTAATTGTGCGTTCCTCTTGAATTTTGAGAAAGCGGGAAAGTGGGAAGGTTGTGCGCACGTAATCCGGATAACCATACCATTTGCTATTTGCGTGGAGGATGACAGTCCTAAGTCGGCACCGGTTGCCCATTGGTCTCGTTGGTTTATGTGTAATCATTTGTGCTTCATGTTTCTATGCCGTAAGTCTCTTTTGCGTCTCATGCTGTGCTTCTTTACTCCGTGTTTCACATCGGGTGTTTTGGTGATTTGCTGTTGGTGCTGCAACCGAGTCAGGTTGGAGATTCTCTCCTTTCTTTTTTTCTATAACGAATAAAATTAATGAATGTCAAAGAGGTTATTCAGCCTCAAAGTGGAGAAGGTAGGCAAAATCATTAGAATTTCCATTGGAACATTTGCGAACAAGGTGAATAGAATATTAAACGTCATCAAATTCAATAGCATCATTTAAGAACAGATAAATTGGCAGCATGGACCAGACAAGCACGTTTCGGGTACTGATCCTCAACCTGAACAATGTAATATTGCCAAGGAGTGTGAAAATTATTCTGTTCAAGATGTACCGAAAGACGTAGTAGGATGGGTGTGAAATGATTCTACCGAATAGAAGCGGCGGGTGTTGCATGCAAGCAGGAGATGCTTACTCTTCCTGGGCACCTGGTCTTACTCTCATATCGGGAGTCCGCTTCTTTTCATGTGGTGGAGGTTTTTGTTTGTTTGCTTTGGTTTCTGTTTTATCATGATTTTGTATGCCTTCGGTTTCGATTTTCTGAATTATCGATTTTGTGCTGTATACAGGGATATGGTCATAATCCATATTTGTCATGATGCTACAGGACCCATTTAGAGCTAAATCAATTGTTCCCAGCGAAGTTTGAATGGGGGTTAGGAGGTAAGAAACAAAAATTTGACGTGAGCCTATACAAAACTTTGCGACGTCTTAGAATGTTCCTTTATCTATATAATCTGTCTGCGTGCTCCTACGGTCATATAAGTTGTATCACAAGTAACGACTAAATGTTATCTATTGAGCGATATGTATTGAACTCAAAATTTCTTAAGGGAAAGTATAGTAGACAAATTCAAAGTCCAATCAAATCATCCATTCTTACTGTCAAACATGAACTACCTAATGATTTTACTCCATGTCATTTACAAGTGGTGCAACTTAATTTCTGTTATCAAATTTCTTCAAATTTCTAAAAAGTGGGTCCTGTAGCATCATATCCCACCCATCCTGCTACGTCTTTCTGTACACTTTTTCGACATAGTAACTTTCATACTTTTTTTGGCATATAACAATGTTTAGATTTAGGATCACTGATGAAGGTTAAGTACCAGAAACGTGCATGCCTGGTCCACGTCGCCAATTTATCTGTTCTTAAATGATGCTATTCAATTTGAAGACGTTTACATTGTACATCAATGTCACATTTCCTACTCGACATGCAGATTTTGACATACATAGGTTAATATAACACGCCTTGGTGCTTATAAAACTGTAGATATGACGATGAAATGTGAAGGTGTTATGTAAATTGCATAGTAGGTGAAACTTTTTCTACAAATTTAAAAGATTGTGACATTTGTAAAATACCGTACATTTGTGTCTGACACAATCATTGGATTTTAAGAACATAAAATATTGGAGATATGATTTAAATTTCTTTTTAATCAATGCTAAATTCTTTGCGACTCGTGGTGAGAACGATCTCATAAAAGAAAAATAATCGACGAAACTCTTTAATGTATCTTACACCCGTCAATACCTTCGTTAAGGAAGACAGGACTCCGACCACCTCTCCTCTCTGAATGTCGTTTTGACTCCTTGGGTAATACCGTGCTTGAACTCGCTCCAGCCGGCAAAGCATGAACTTTTTATCTTAAGCCCCTGTCACACCTTCACGTTCTGGCATGGCGTTCGCACTACGACCACCAAAATTGTACGAAACGTGGTGTGAACGTAGTAAGGACGCGGGGAACGTAGTAAGAACTCGCTGATACGTATTGAGGTCGTAGTAAGGACGCCGACGAACGTGCCCGTACGCCGAGCCACCACGACCGTTTTGAACTGTTCAAAACAGTCGTAGTGAGGACGCGGTGATTACGGAACGTGTTAGGGACTACTTGCGAACGTATTGAGAACTTCATGGACGTATTAGAAACGTGTCGCGAACGTAGTAGGGTCGTAGTACAGTCGGCTAAAACTTTTACATATAACCATATGGAGATCGTCACGTCTCTGCCGTCCTTACCACGTTCTTGGTTTTAGAGGTCGAAAAAATCAAAATAGACCTCATACAAACAATTGATCCTTTGAACGTGTCATGATCGTAGCATGAACGCAGTAAGGACTTCGAGAACGTAGTAATCACGCCGTACTATCGTAACACAGACGCCTTCGTCGTAGTATGAACTTGGGGCCGATCGTAGTGCGAACTTAACTAAACGTATTAAAGACGGGAAGGACGCGCTACTAACGTGTTACGGACGCTAAAGATCGTGTTGCGCACGTAATGGAGTCGTCAATTATTGTTTCGGAGAGTCCTTCCGGGTGAAAAATGCCACGTTCTCACTACGTTCATGAAAAATTTCAAGGACTTCAAGGACGTAGTAAGAACGTCTCGAGAGAACGTGTAGGTGTGAAAGGGGCTTTACGACCTTTGTTCTTATACCCATTTGCATATTCATCTGTCTTACATTTGTCCCTGCATTTTGTTTTCTTATTTTTGTGGTCATCTTACAGTAAGGATGTTTTTATCCCTTCCTTTCTTTTATATACATTAATTGTGTGTTCTTCGAGACCACTGAATAACCGGATCGAAAGAGAGGATTTTGTGCACGAATGAACTCACTATCTGCTACTAACGTGATGGCACAGATTGCTCATGGGTCTCGTTGGTTTATGTGCAGTCCTTTGTTTTAGCATTTTGATGTCGTGCTTGAAAAAATAAAGGTCTTTGTTCGAATAACTATGTCTTTCTTTTAGATACAGAAATGTCAAAATATAGACTCATTATTCTGTACAAAAAATCCCTAGCAAGAATACCTGGTGCTACCCAAAGCGGAAAACAAACAATTGATTGCAACAAACGTCAGGCATCATCACTTTCACAAACACAGAAATACCATTTTTGGACCTAAATATCAAAATTGTTCATGGAGAGATTCATACAAGTGTGTATGACAAAAGAGATGATTTTGGATTCAACATAGTAAACTTTCCTTTGGCTTGACGGTGATGTTCATGGATTACCGTCATACGGTATCTACATTTCGCGGCTCATCAGGTGTGCTAGGGCATGTACTGATGTTTTGGATTTTCATAGTAGAAATGTGCAGGTTGCCAAGAACATTTTAGGTTAAGGTTTTCGCTTTCACAAACTAGTTAAAACTTTCTGGAAATTTTACAAAACTTCGGACCCATACAAGCAACAGAGTATATTACTCTGGGTATTTCTCAACCTGTCTTTTATGGTGACATGATCAACAAAGTAAGAGGAATCAAAGGTGGACAGAATTACCATCGAAATTGTGTTAGGATCATCAAGCGCCTTCTATACCGTGATATAATCCTTCTGTCACACTTGGCTTGGTAATAAACCAATCTACAGCCTTGTACCAGCGCATTCTTAAGAATTGCACTCTGACTGACTGTGACGACGAGACTCCATGACGGGCCCTGTCCAAACATCTTTAGAGAAGACAGGACCTCGACCACCTGTCCTCTCTGAATGTCAGTCGGTCTCCTCGAGTGATAACATACATGAGCTTGTTACAGCCAGCAGAGGAAGGACTGTTTTACGTACGCCCTCTTTTATATCCATTTACATTTTCATCTGTGCTGCTTGAGCCCCTGCGTTTTGCGGTCTTATTTCTCACTCCCATATCGGGAGTTCGCTTCTTTTCATGTGGTTGAGGTTTTTGTTTGTTTGCTTTTGTTCCTGTTTTGTCCTGGTTTTGTATGCCTTCGGTTTCTGATTTTCTGAATTATCGATTTTGTGCTGTGTGTAGGGATATGGTCATTATCCATATTTGTCATTGTATGTGGTCATCTTACAGTGAGGAAGTTGTTTAACACCACAATTGTACGTTCTTCGAGACCTCTGAGTAATCAGAAAAGTGAGAGGGTTGTGCGCACGTAATCCAGGATAATCACACTGTCTGCTACTAACGTGGCCGTCGGCCGTCCTAAGTCGGTACCGATTCCCCATTGGTCTTGTTGGTTTATGTGTAGTCATTTATGTTTGATGTATCTCTGTGATTTGGCTTTCTTGTACCATTTGCGTCTCTCTCTCTCTCTCTATCTCTCTCTCTCTCTCTCTCTCTCTCTCTCTCTCTCTCTCTGTGCGTGTCTTCTTTGTGTTTTTTCACTTGGTGTTTTGGGATTTTGCTGTTGCTGCTGCAACTAGGTGTTGTTAGAGATCCCCTCCTTTCTTTCACGTTGATTACTTGACATATTAACAATGACATTTAGTAATTACTTTATTCTTAATTATGATTACGACCCCCTTTGTTATTTTCTTTTATATAATATGGTTAGATGACAAGCTTTTAAAAGCGTATGTTGACGTTCTACGTAATGCTGACTTTCAACGTAATGCTGACTTTCAACGTAATGTTTACTTTCAACGTAATGTTTACTTTCAACGTAATGTTGACTTTCAACGTAATGTTGACTTTCAAAGTAATGTTGACTTTCAACGTAATGTTGACGTTCAACGTAATGTTGACTTTCAACGTAATGTTGACTTTCAACGTAATGTTGACTTTCGACGGCGGGTGCGGCTAGCCAAACAATGGGATGCTTACTTTTCCATGGATGGATTGAGCCTTGAGGAATTCCAACAACATTGCATACATGAGAAGGATTTGTGTGTAGAAGTGTCTCCCTTGTAGGTACAGAAGGATGGTGATGAGGTTCAAGTCGTGCCCGGCAATCGAAGACGCCTATTGATATTGATACTCTATGTCTTCCGAAATGGAAGTAACCGGATGTGACAGTTCTACCGAAGCGGCGGGTGTTGCATGCAAGCAGGAGATGCTTACTCTTCGTGGGCACTTGGTCTCACTCCCATATCGGGGGTTCGCTTCTTTTCATGTGGTGGAGGTTTTTGTTTGTTTGGTTTGATTTCTGCTTTATCCTGATTTTGTATGCATTCGGTTTCTGATTTTCTGAATTATCGATTATTGTGCTGTATACAGGGATATGGTCATTATCCATATTTGTCATTTTACAAGGGGCTGAGGTAGATTTGCAATACTCTGAACAAAAATGCACATAGTCCTCCATTGGAGGATGCAATACTTCGGATGAAAACGGAAAAAAAACTTACGGAGTTACTAAACTAGCTAGCTACTAGTATCTGTTCTGAAACGACGTTTAGTTGTCCCTTTTGGTTCATAATCATTATGTTCATTTGTATTTGATTCTAAACTGATCAAATCAATACAAAAATAATCCTGTGATGTGTTTTTATTGAGTATAAACCGATGATTTACATTTATAAAAAGTATATACAAAATGTTATGGAATCTTGGATGACAATATGTCAAATGAAAATGATGTCCAACAATTGTTCTTAGAACTAACGTAACAAAACAAACGTTGGATGATTTAATAAATATAATATACATAGAACAAAACCAAATAGAGAAATGTCGGTATAAGAAGGTTTCGATAGTTCGAAACTTTTTAAGTTTTTGCGGGGAAAAGATCTTACTGTTTCGATGCACAATAAATCAGCAGACCTTGACAAAATGAAGTGCAGACCTCATTCATTTGCATGATAATATAATGCAACACATAAATAGTCACACCCAATACGTATAAAATTACGAATAATTTTGCAAAACAAGAGCGACTCATAAAAACTGAAGATTTAAAAGTCCTCTTGTCTTTACTTTAAATGACTATAAAGCTTTTATAACAATAAACATATCTCCTCTCAAGACTGGTCACTAAACACATATCAATTAGCAGTACATTTATCCTGATATACACATTTATTCTTCGATTCTTTAAATATTTCATTCTACTCGTACAATCACAATCTACTTTTCCTTTTTATCGGGCATTACATGTAAGATCCTATCATTTTTTTACATCCACTCATAATTTTTAGCACGTCGTATAATCAGGACGCGATTCAATTTTATCTAGGTTGTCTTCACTTAGTCGCGCCATTGCCTTTTGAACGCATGCGTACAAGTCACCCGTGTCTAAATCTATGGGTCCTTCGATGTCACTAGCCTTACGACTGCTCGGAGGTAAGCTGTACGTCTCCGCTAATTTAACATCATTGTTCTCTTGATTTACTGGTTTTCGGAGTCTAGTGTCCAAGCTTCCAGAGTACGCATAATCACCGCCTTCCCGATCGTCAGGCGACCCGGCATGGAACTGAGCCCTGACTTGGTAAATAGCTTTGCTTGTATCCTTAAAATTCCTTTCAGTGCTAGGATAAATGTTTCGTATTTCACAGCCCATCACTGGTTTTTCTATTTTGCGTCCTTCGCGGGTTCCGCCATTTTGAACTCGTTTCCAAGAGTTGCTGCGATATCCTTCTGATCCACTTCCCAAAGACGCTTCTCTTAACAGCCTCTGTGTCCTTCTGAATGGTGATTCGTTCCCGATGTCTTCCGATTGTTGTTGTGTCTCCTCGGACGGAAACACTCCGAAGTTATCCCTCGGCGCATGTCGGTAGGATGAAGACTTACTTGCCATCCTACTCTTGTGACATCTGTAAGAAATATAATATATAATAGAGCTTGAATTATTGGGTAAAATAATGGACATAATATACGATAGTTAAGAGATAAGACAAAATTATGATTTGAGGAACTGGAGAAATCTTGTTACTCATATTTGGACAAGGTCACTTTTACCAAATTAGAAACCAGAAATTTGACGAGGGATGACATGATTAATCATTCTTTAAGTTTTGAATCATTTCATATTGTGATATGTTCCTAGTGTAACAAGAAGAAAATTCTACATGTGATTTGTCTAATCCACAGTTTTACAACAGGTATTTGAAAGAATTGCACTCTAATTGATTGACATGACAGGACTCCATGCCGGGCCCTGTTCATTAGACAAGACTGGGCCTCGATTCCTTGTCATCTCTGATTGTCGGTCGAATTCCTCGGGTGAATGCATTCATGAGCTCGTTTCAGCCGGCAGAGCATGGACTGTTTTTCGTGCGCCATGTGCAGGTTATTAAGATAACTCATCATTTACTACTAACATGGCAGATAGCCGTCCAAAGGCAGAACTGTCCTGTTGGTTTATATGTAGTCTTATTTGTTTTATGAATTGGTATTGAGATAACTTTTTTGGTGTGGAGCTCGTAAAAAAGTTCCCCGCAAGGGGTTTGACAGTAAGTGTTTTGAATATATTTCCCTGACATTGTCGCCATAGCACTTTCTATATAGACAACATCAGACAGTGCATGAGTTTCAAATAGTGTTTTCATTTTCGTGCATGAACATCGACGGCGGGTGCGGCTAGCCAACAGGGTATGCTTTCTCCTCCCGGGCACCTGGTCCCACCTCTAGCTTGCTAGGGGTCCGTCGATGCTTAATTTTATGCTCTATTGTGAGTGCTGTTGTTATTGTCGTCAGGATCTTCTTTAACTCATTTGTTCCTTTTGCGTCTCATGTGTGCTTGTCTGCTCTTTTCTCATAAGGTTGTGGGGAGATATCTTAACTTCTTTGCTTGGAGTACCGCTTTCGATACATCGCATTAAGAAGTGACAAATGTTTGTTCAGTAGGCTGCTTTTAGGAGTTAGAGTCGGACGATTCGATTTTCTCTACAATTAAAAGCCAGTAAAAGTATTGAAAGCCTATACACGAAGCTACATTGGGTTTGTGGTATTTTAACCTTCTTTCCGAATGGTCAATTCCGTCGACATGTAGATTAGAATAGGGAGAAACAGTATTCATATTGTTACAAGTCGAGATGTAAGATGAATTCAAAGTCGTAGGAGCCCAATTTACATAAGCTCTAAAATAATTTGTGAAAGTTGTGCTAGTGTTGCCAGACAACGCTTGCCATCATATAGGTCAGAACATAATATCAAAATTACTAAATTACAATTCAATGTAGATATTCGTTGTTAAAAACACAGGAGGGGATCTCCAACAACACTAGGTTGCAGCAACAACAGCAAAACCCCAAAACACCCAATGCAAAAACACAGAGCAGACACAGAAAGAAATAGGCGCAAAAGGGACAAGGAACACCAACGCACAACATAGAAACATCAAACATAAAGGACCTCACATAAACCAACGAGACCAATGGGCAACCGGTGCCGACTTTGGACGGTCATCTGCCACGCAGGTAGCAGACAGTGTGGTTATCCGGATTACGTACACACAACCCTCCACTTTTCCGATAACCCAGAGGTCTCGAAGAACGCACAGTTGTGGTGTAAAACAACCTCCTCACTGTCAGATGACCACACAAAAACAAGACCGCAAAACGCAAGGGCCCAAGAAACACAGATGGAAAGGTAAATGGATATAAAAAGAGAGCGTACGTAATACAATCCGTGCTTTTGATCTCCAATAAGATTCGGTTGCAACATCCGCATTAATTACTGAAAATCCTTCATGAGAAAACACAGAGGGGACATACATAGCAAGGGATGCAAAATACGACATCAATGAGTTAAAGAAGATCCTGACGATAATCTCAACAGCACTCACACAACTCCAAAACACCAAACACAAAGACTAGACAAAGATTTAGGACGGACATCTGTCACGTTAGTAGTAAACGGTGTAGCTATCCGGATTAAATGGTAAGTAAAATGAATAAATATATATTTTAGAAAACCTACCTTCTTATGAAGAATATGATGAAACAAATACATATCACAAATGCAATACCAGACGCTACTCCTATACCAAGGAATAAAACTGAAAATGAAATATCAGATGAATTGTAAGGTAATTATCAAAATATCAATGATGTCATCTTCTACGACCCCTGTAAGATACATTTTATACATGTTTATTGAAATTGCTTTGGATATCATTAAAGGAAAATTCAGCGGAGATGAGAACAATTCTAATGTAAATATAAGAATAAGAATTTCAAAAATATCAAAGATGAAGTGTCATCTCCCCGACCTCTGTCAGATCCAAATTATTGAAACTGCCTCGGATATCACAAAAGAAAATTCAGCGGAGAGCTAGGAGAACAATTTTTAAGTTAATATCAGAATAAGAATGTCAAAATATCAACGAAGGGATGTCATTTCTTACCTTACCTCTCTCAGATACAAATGATATATGTTTCTATTGATTTAGATATGATTAAATATATTCAGCAGAAAGGTAAAATATTTTAACCTAAGCGTAAATTTGGGTATATTGTTTGTAATCGGTAGATTAAAATTTCCCATAAAAATTGGTTTGAAATTTTCTTAAAAAATGTATAGAGTTGGAACACTTCCGCATAATTAAAAAATCTCGAAATTTTGAATACGTTTATCGTTTAATTCAATGATAGACCTCTCCCTTAACTTACCCGGACACTTACTTGTTTGTAGGAGAACTTTATTTGAATCTTCGTCCGGTGATTTCACAGTTGTTCCTTCAATTGTTACATTCTGAATTACTTCTAAATCCACCTCTGTCGGCTGCATTTTCACACTTTGTACTGCTTGTAGTTGCTTTGGCCCTACTGATGCAAAGCGAAAATTCATTTCATTATTTCTGTTTTGCAATTTTATTTTGATCCATTGAATAATCTTTTTTTTTTTTCAAATTTACTTAAAGAAAGGAGGGGATCTCCAACACCACTCGGCTGCAGCACCAACAGCAAAACCCCAAAACACCCACTGCAAAAACACAAAGCAGACACCTACAGAAAGAGACGCAAATGGTACAAGGAATGCCAACTCACACAAAAACACCAAACACAAATGACTACAAATAAACCAACGAGACCAATGGGCTTCGGTGACGACTTAGGATGGTCATCTGCCACGTCACTAGCAGACAGTGTGGTTATCAAAACGAGGTTTCTAAACTCTGCTTGTCATGCACGTGTCGGATAATGGAACTTCAAGCTGAAATGATCCAGAGAAGTTAAAATGAGGAGGTGGTGCCCAATCCTTTAATATTCAATTTCTATTGGACAATTTTCAATGAAGAGTCAATGGTTCCAAATTTCCTATAGGGTATATTTGATCTAAATGCTACCTTATACTTTTTAGTATAGTTATGTGATCATTACCTCTTTGACATAGGTAGGGCAGCATCGTCTTGCATAGTGTCTTTTCTAACCAGTAATGTCTACCATTGCTAGTCACACTTGTACATAGGTCACCAATCTGTCTCTTTTTGGAAAAATCGTGTCTGAATCCAGATTTGTATACAAGTGACCCTTTAAAAGTCATGACAAGGTTAATAAAAATGGTTGATACAAAATTCAAAATCAAGAGGAAATAAATCATGCAATTGAAAGGCATAAGAATCAGGAAAAAATACAACAGTGATGAAAAGTGGAGAGAACAATAGCAACGTGAAGGATACAATTGAATCTTACACGAAGAGTGAAGTCAGATGACCGGAAGGGTAAGCATCTCCTGGTTGTTAACAGATTTAACATAAATATTTCTTAAAATCGGTTGAAGAAAGTAATATCCCCTATATTCAATTCTTACCATCTCCCCATCTCCATTCATATTGTCGTTTAAGTCCAACCCAGTACCTCCCAGGAGTAAGGGACGTGATGTCACTGTCTGAATTTGCAATCGGGATCGTAACCGTTGCAAGACTTCCGCTCCACCTTGCGCATGCGGATCTTGCACCTTCCCATGATTCAGTGAGTCGTAATGGACGAATACAACGGAAGCTGTCACCACAAACAGAATTATTTTCTGAAAATTAAAAAGAAAAAGAAATATCGATGAATTTCTCAGGGCAGAAAATCTTTGATTACTTTTGCAAAACTCATTCAGCCTTACATATCTAATATCAAATTGATGCAATAGTTTGCCTTCACGATATATGCTATTATCATAATATCAGTGCATCACATGAATATTTCGACAAGTCCTGTCTCATTGGAGATGCTCAAAGTAAAAAAAAATAATAGTAGGAAACGATTTACCAAAGGTAAATTTCCTTTTCAATTGATACTGTACCATACAAATCGCTAAATTTTATTTTTCCGCTTAAAGACTTTCAATTATTTTTCATAGATTCAACATTTATTAGTTGAAAATACGAAAAATAATGAGAAATAACTAAAGCCGATTATCACCGACTATGTGAATATTGATGAAAAGGCACTTCAGCATTTTAACACGTACCAAACTGACATAAAAACCTCATAGATGTTTCACATTGTGCGGAATACCAGAAGATGACGTCACTGTCGTCTGTTTTTCTCATGTAAGCACAACCATCATTCTGCATCGGGTGCCCTATCGCCCATCGTATTGCCCTGGAACCTGAAGAAAAAAATTAAAAGATAATGCAATATTCAGCTCGGAATGAAAAGGCTCATCATATTGAAAAATATATTCTATCTTATGAATTTAGTGCACCATTTATACATTTCAACAAACAAATCACCAGTGATGCTATAGACTGAAGAGAGAGAATCCAAATTATTAATATATGAAGAGCGAATTCTAGACATGACCTTTTAAATGTATACCTAAGACAAGCTAAGGATAGAGCTATGCCATGAGGGAGACACTCTTTAGTTTTAGAATAATCTTTCAAATTTATTATCTGAAAATTGTTCACAGAATCAACACGTGTTGCATGCAATCAGGGGACGCTGACTCCCAGCAGGCACCTGGTCTCACTTCGGAATTTTATTCATTCCGAGGTTCGCAACCGTTCCAATTGAAATTCTAACAATTTTGCCAAGCCTTCTGTACTTTGAGACTGAATAACTGATGAGTACTTCTTTGGTGTTTATTCATTCAAAATCTTCATATAGACGGAAACAACTGAAAGTATTTAGTAAACAAACTTTGTTGATAGATAGAGATGGTCCGTATTCCACCACAGGTCTGCTGTGTGTTCCCTTGGCATGATAAACTACACAGACTGTTTGACTGACGTGTCAGGTTCCACAGCTGCCGCTCACATATACACATGGTACTCTGCAAAGACATTTATGTTAATACTTTGAAACTATGTACTTTAGATTACCTAGGTTAAAAAGGTATAGTACTTTTTCTTGAAATTTCAAAAAAAAGTGTGTCCTGCAGCATCATATCCCACCCATTCTGCTATATCTTTCGGTACATTTTTGGACATGATAGTTTTACACTTTTTGGTCATATTACATTGTTTAGACTGAGGATCACTGACGAGGGTTTAGTACCCGAAACGTGCATGTCTGGTCCATGCAGTAAATTTATCTGGTCTTAAATGATTCTATTGAATTTAAAGACGTTTAACATTTGATGTTTTGCTGTTGATGCTGCAGCTGAGTATTGTCTATCATAAGTCATTGGAAACGGCGAGATGAGTATTGTCCCTCAGGGGATGCAGAGAATGTATGGTAAAATCAGGGTATAGCTTCTGATGTTATGTTTGCGGACGGTAAATGTTGATTTTACGGTCGCAAACTGAGTTTTTTTTTTCTGGCGACGTGTTAGCGTGTATACCTATGTTTTAACTATGGTGAAGAGAAATAAATCAGTTCAGTTCAGTTCAGCTCCGCAAAATCAGCATTTCCGTCCATAAAAATAGCGACAGTATCTAGTTATTTCCATTCTAATGCAATATATATTTTTATGAATACAAAGCGTAATGTGACAATAGCAACAACAAAGCCTAGTATGTTCTCGTTTTACAGCTTTAATAAAGGATCAAACAATCAATGAAATTCGACGTTATAGCGACATCGCATTAGAATAATGGCACCGATTGCCCGTTGGTTTCGTTGGTTTATGTGTAGTCATTTGTGTTTGATGTTTCTATGTGATTTGACGTTCCTTGTACCGTTTGCGTCTCTTTCTGTGTGTGTCTGCTTTGTGTTTTTGCAATGGGTGTTTTTGGATTTTGCTGTTGGTGCTGCAGCCGTGTGTTGTTGGAGGTCCCCTCCTTTCTCTCATGAATATGGAAGAGACTTCCACCAAGACTACTCTGCACTGATCACAGTTGACAACACATGCATTTGCATTGCAGGTCATATATCATCGAATAAGTATTTCTCCATCAAAATGAAAGTGTCTATTTAGATTATTTTTGAATAAACATCGGTCTTTTGTGACTGATTCCAATTCCATTAATCGACACTTCAGAGGCATTTTTTAATATCACGCCAATGACATCGCAGTATGATGGGGTCGTGGTGACTCGGAAGTAGGTCACTAAATTTTCAAACTTCAAAAATTAGAATGTTACGAAATGATAAATTCGGCCTCAACCCCCCCCCCTCCCCTATTCACACACCTTCTTTGACAGGGGCAAACCCTAGAACCTATAAAAGTGATCGACTTTAGAATTGAAATGATATATAGTTTCAAAACAAAGGAGGGGATCTCCAAGACTCAAGACTTACATAGAGACCGACAACCCCTTCCCAGTTACACTCCTTGAAACATTGTTCAGCTGTCAGGTTTGCCACCCTCAATCCGCCATAGATAAACTGGGCGTGGTAACATCCTTTCCTCAGGACAAGTTTAGTTGTTCTTATGACGTTCTCTGAAGTATAAGTCGTTCTCATTAATTAGCATGAAATATCAATTGAAGACATACTGAGACTGAGGCACCTGGACCAATCTCTAGCTTGCTAGGGGTCCGTCGATGCTCAATTTTGTGCTCTACTGTGAGTGCTGTTGGAATTATCGTCAGGATCTTTTTTAACTCATATAATAAAACTTATTATGCATGTAACACATAATCATAAGACAAACACAAGATTAAAAACATGATAACATGGTAAGTTGGCTTGACATGATAATATGCCACCCATATAGCAATATACATTTGTACCATTTTTTCAATTGTGTATTGGCATTTGTTTTCTGCATTTTTGTACACCGTTTAGGCAAGCCAAATGATTGATAGAACTCATCAGTGAGCAAGCAATCGTGTGTTTTGAGGTTTTGCTGTGGATCCCTTCCTTTCTTTTATGAAAACAAAAAAGAAGAGGAAAATCCACTAGGACATAACACCTACCAATACCGTGCATGTTGGTGTACCATCTCCATCCGAGGTCTTCCTGCTTACCAGAAACCCATATCCGACCGTTATTCTCCACAATCTCTCTCACGGCGTTGTGGAATTCAGGTGACTTTAGATCATGAATGACAGCCAGTGTTTCATTATTGCTGGTGCATGAGGCGTTTGCACTATACCAACTTTTCGTTTCTTCCACCAAATCGAATTTCGACAAAAGGCATACTGTAATGAAAGGAGGAGAACGCAGTCAAAAGTACTTAAGATTATATATAGGATTTGGGTCTAAATCTTCAGAAAAGTTGAATTGTTCAATGTATAGAAAAGGAATGGTTGCTGCGCAAAACTCCAAAACACTCAATGCAAAATACAGAGAAGACACGGACAGAAAGAGACGCAAATGGGACAAGGGACACTGTAGAAAAACCACACATAAACAAACGAGACTAATGGGCAATCGGTACCGACTTCGGACGGCCATCTGCCACGCAAATAGCAGACGGTGTGCTTATCCGAATTACATGCGCACAAGTTTCCCACTTTTCCGATTACCGAGGGGTCTCGAAGAACGCACAATTGTGGTGTAAAATAACCTCATCACTGAAACATGAACATACAAACATACAGCATGACGCAGGGGTACATGAAACTCACAGACCGATATGTAAATGGAAATAAAAAACAGAAGGCATACGAAATACACCCCGTGCTCTGTCGGATGTAGCGAGCTCATGCATATGATCATTGGAGAAGTACGACTGATATTCAGAGAGGACAGGTGGTCGGAGCCCTGTCTTCTCCAAAGAGATTTCGGCAGGACCCGTCATGGAGTCCTGTCGTCACAGCCAGTCGTAGCGCAATGCTTTAGAATCGCTGGCACAAGGCTGTAGGTCCAGTACCAAGCCAAGTGTCCGTCTCGGGACAGAAGGATCATACCCACGGTATAAAACGCATTTGGTGATTCTAATACAATTTCGATGGTAATTCTGTCTACCTTTAATCCTTCTTAGTTTCTTAATTATGTCACTTTAAAATACAGTTTGTGAAATGCCCATTGTAATAAACTCTTTTGCTCACGTGGAACCGAATTTCAAAGAAATTTACAATATTTTTGTAAAATTTCCAAAAAGTCTGTACTAGTTTGTGAAAGAAAAAACCTTGACCTAAAAGTTTCATTGTAATTTGTAAATTCCTACTATGAAAATCCAAAACGTCTGTATATGCTTTAGCGTACCGGATGAGCGGTGAAATGTAGATACCGTATGATGGTCATTTCGGAACATTACCGACAAACCAGGGAAAATTTTAACATGCTGAATCCAAAATCAACTCTTTTTCCATACACACTTGTATGAATCTATCCATTAACACTTTTGATATACAGGTCTAAATGTATATATATTTCTTTAATTTTCACCGACAAGATACATCAGAATCGCTGTCTCTCCTTACCTGTCTTCAAATGTCCATAAATGGTGAGAAAAATCACAAAATGTCTCATATTGTCCCTTCTTGTACTACTAAACCTAAGATGTCATCTTTTCGACAGAAAACGGGAGCCGCTAGCATATAATGGTAAAGGTTGGTCGTACAGGAAATCAGATCTTAATTAACTTAGACACTTAAGAAAGTCCAAGTTGACTCTACTCTTTGTGAACTAAGGGAAGTTATTAGAGCAATGTTGTTATAGGGTAATACGAGCGGCATGTCCTTATACACGCCTGCTACTTGCTCATTGTAACAAATACCAACTTAGGATTCGAGAGAGCTAGCTGAATTAAGGGAATATAAATGTATAAGGAATGTTAGATATTAGAAATTAAGTGCACCAGGTCAAGATAGAAAAGGAAATCAAACAGTAAGAAATGACAAGAACATCTCCCATATCATCAGCAGTTAGATGAATGTTTAACGTCTTCAAATTCAATAGCTTCATTTAAGAACAGATACATTTTCAGCATAAACCAGACACGCACGTTTCGGTTACTAAACCCTCGTCGGTTATCCTCAGTTTGAACAATGTAATATGGCCAAAACGTGTGAAATTATTATGTCCAAAAATGTACCGAAAGATGTAGCAGAATGGGTGGGATATGATGCTACAGGACCCACGTTTTAGGAATTGCAAGAAATTTTGTAACAGAAAATTTCAAATGCGTTGAAGAGACAGACGATCAACCGAAGTTGATCGAACTTGGTTCACCGATGAATATGCAGTGTTGTCCATAATTAGTCTTGTGTTGCAATTGATGAAAAGTCCATGGCCCTGCCTATGTATGATCACGTACATGTATAAATCTACGCCACTACACTGCCATCCATAAATAACTATACAAACAAGGAAATCATTCTAAATTCTTTATAAATCTATCCTAATGTTTACATTCTGAATAATAATTGGCTTCACATAATTTTAAATTATGAATTGTGATAACAGAAATGTAAAAAGATTCTTTTTTCATCAGCACAATTTTTTTTCAAAAATTGTCATTTTTTATATAAAAAAGAATAAAAATTCAAAAAATGCAAATATTTGGGTCAAGTGTGTTACAATTGATTTGTATAAGGTTTATCTTCAGAGTTATACAGCACTATATTTGAAATTGTTCAGTTTCTAACAGCAACATGAACAGAGATGGTGTATACTAATTTATGGATGGCAGTGTATATATAGGAAGCGCTATTTGGCACCTGGAGAAAGGAGGGGATCTCCAACAAGACACGGTTGCAGCACCAACAGCAACACGCCAAACACCCCAAGTGAAAACACAGAGAAGAAACACACAGCAAGAGACAAGGAACAACAAACGAGACATCAAACATAAAAGACAAACATAAACACATGGAGGGCATTTTTCTTTTCCTTTCTTTTATGAAGGAAATTGCAATTTCGCTTTTCTATAACGTCTTTGCAATTGATCCATTAGTTTCAGGATTGTCTAGACTGCTTTCTCTGTTTGAAACATCAATTGAAAGCGGTTCGGGTTATCTTGTACATTTGATAAACATTCGTCTTAAAGAATCCAGGACCCCGGAAATCATTGGGACTTGAATTCTTTCGAAAATAACACATATATAGAATTGATTTATAATATACATGTATCTAAATAAATTCAAAATCCCTGTGGTTGAGAATTTTTGTCGGTTCTAGGACTTAAATTACATACTAAAAGCGGTTCTAGGACTTACATTACATACTAAGGGAAAGAGGTAGACTAAGTAATAATATTTCATATTGTACAACAAAAACTTTGCAAATAAGACATTAATAAATTGACTCGTGATGAAGAAAAGGACAACTTGCAGGAAGAAATTGACTTTGATTTACAGCTATCAGAATTTAGAACTTATGTGACGTAATCTGAAAGTTTTTGGTCAATGTCAAAGTTATTTTCTGCCATTCTTAATCCGTCATGATGAGTAAGCATTAAACCACATTAGAAATATCTAATTAATATTGCATTATTGCATAATCCAGCATATTTAAGGAAATGGGAAACTACACAGAGAGATGGGGGGGGGGGGGTTCTGAACTAATTGGAACGAATTATGCTCAATATGTAAAAGGAGAAATTAATACATTGAATACTTTGGGTTGTTTTTGATCCGATCACAGGTATTTCTTTTCGATTTTTCCACTTCTCCACTGATATACACTACGGGATTTCACCATTAACCATAATATTTAATACCTGAAGTAGGTAATACTTTGACAACTTCTGACAAATTTCTTAACCCCCCCCCCCCTTTTTCCATTCCACTTTAAAATGGATCATCCTATCAATTAATCCCCACTTTTTTGAACCTAACTTATTCATTGCCATGTCTATACTTTGCACTTATTTTTACCTCTTTTATTACCTAGTACTGGCTTGTAATTACAGGGGCGTAGCCAATGCTCAGTGCATCTAGATACACAAGAAAGGCACATTTTACAAGTAAAGTCAATAACCTTTCGGATAAAAAGGCAATGGCGTAGCTACACGTATATGTTGTTAAAAAAGGTTATCTCCAACAGGACTCGGTTGCAACACCAAAATAACGAAACATCCAAACTCGAATGCACAGAGTAGACAAGCACAAAAATAAAACACCAAATATTACATCAGAAAACTAAACACCAAAGATCAAGGGCAACCGGTGCCGACTACGGACGGACATATGTAATAACATAAGTAGAAAACGGTGTGGCTATCAGGATTACGTGTGCACAACACTCCCTCTTGTCCGGCTACACAGTGATCTCGAAAAACACACATTTGTTAAACAAAAGTGTCTTTAAATGTAAAATGACAACACATACAAGACAGCAGAAGTAAGAGGCCCAAGTTAAAATCAGATGAATTATAAGTGGATATGAAAAGGTTAGGGAAGTACAAAAAAGTCCGTGCTACCCGCTTCAGCGAAGAGTCCGAATAACGTTCAGATTCTCTAAGGAGTTTTGGACATTGGACGTCATTGAGTCCCGTCGTCAAAGTCAGAATGCAACTCCTATGAATTAGCTGGTTCAGACTGTAGATTGGTCAAGTACCATGAAGAGAGTCCTATCGTACCAAGAGTAATATTCAGGTGAACACAAACATGTATACATGTGAAAAATGCATTGCAAAAAAAATTAAAGATTGACCTAAGCCTAATGTTAAGGTTTTCTTTTCCTGGTGTTTCTTATTTTACACCCGGATCTTATCATAAGTACATAATGACACAATCATTCAGCTGAGCGTACAAGTAGCTACGCCCATGCTGTGATTACAAAACTATATTAACACCTGTTATACGAGCATCAGCTGTTATAAATGAACCTCTAAATGATGAATTAATCTTTATGTTCATCTCCTTCCCCTCTAGTATAATACGGACGTTAAGTGCAGTATGTCGACCGTTTGATGCGAGCAAAGAAAATGGACCGTGCACATATACATTGTTTATTATTAATCTTTGTGATAATTTTGACCGAGGACTTTTGTCAGGGCGGGCATTCCGATGCAAGGCCATTTTTGGACCGAGTGAGGACGTACTATGGAATTCTTAATCGTCGCCAACAGTACAGAGTTCATTGTCTGATCAATAAATACCGCGCAGGACAGCAAGGCGAAACAGGTAAGTGGAGAGATAGAGAGAGAGATGGAGAGGGAGAGAGAGAGAGAGATTTGTCCCAAAGAGCTCCAAACAAAGTGGCCTTGCTTATGATTGGAAGAAAAGTATATGTTGAACGGAAAAATTCAGCAACTTTGGCAATATCCAACGGGGTGGGGTGGGGGTAAATAATTGGTATCCGTATTATCACATGAAAAAGTGTGATTCTTTTATTAATTGTTAATTGACTTGTGATTACGTTTCAGTGTATACAAGATTTTAATGATGTTGTAAGATTTTTGAAATATTATACTTGTTTCAAAGAATTTTTTTTCTAAATTTTGTGAAAACGCATATTTTACAGGTCGAGTAAGTTGGCTGACCATCGCAGCACAAATCGCCGACGTGTTCTGTCAGGCGTGTAATTCCATGGTGAACGCACCGGAATCGGAGGATTGTAGACTACGATTTTGTGCAGCCAATTAAAATCTATGACAGAAATAATGAAATATTACGGTGGCGTCATTTATAAAAGAGTGAAAACTTACGGTGGCGCCATCTGTGAAAGGACGAATAAGAAGTTATAGTGGCGCCATCTATAAACGGACGAATAAAAACCTATGGTGGCGCCATCTATGAACGAATTAATGAAAACCTATTGTGCACGGTGATGAATGAAAACTTTGGTGACACCATCTATCCAATATAAAGTGCCATCTATTCAGTACGGAAAACTTTATGTTAATTGTGATCTACTATAATGATAATAAATGAAGGGGGACAGGGAACGGTGTTAGATTCCAATTTGGGGTTGTTTTTTTTTTCTATTATACATTAATAATTTTCCTCAGTGTCCTATGTTTATTATTTTTTTAATCTAATTTCTAATATACATGTACTACTAATATACTCTGTATATACTTATTTATTTCTTAAAATATGTACATATGCTTGAACTATCGTCATGTCCTTCTGATCTAATTTCAATAATAGCTGTTTGTGTATTTCCGTAAAATAAACTGAGATTAAACATGATCAAAATACTACACGTCCAATATTTTTAATAAATTAAACGTTTCTTCCTTCCATGAGTCATACATTGGTGCAATTTTCAAAATATACCTTCATACATCATTAGATAATTCCCCAATTTTCCCGTATATTCTAGAGAAGATGTTAAGAGTTACAGTGTTTCATGACAAAAAATGATCATATTCTCAAACAAGATATCCCCCCCCCCCCCCTTCCACTTTTTGGACAGATTTGTCAGTATAAAGTTATCCAAAATGTAGGTCAAATATATTAGGTCAAACATATATTGGTCAAGGTCATGAAGTCAACAATTTGCAGAATTCATATTCCATTTTTCAAACCGCCTTTGATATTTTTGATATCCAGAAATCAAAATGAAAATATCAACAAACAAATTTCCTTTGGCAAACACAATTTCAGATTTAATCACTAATAAATGTTCTTGCATGACATCAAACATATGAAATAGAATGAAATCTTCAATATTACACTTATAGTCGTGGAATGAAGGAAGTTTGAAAGACAGATCGGATGATTCTATAAAAACTATTGTATATATAAATCATCAAAAATTCATACAAGATACAATGTATGAGTGGTATAGTACAATGGAATGAGAAGGGAAAATGTTTTCGTCTTTTTGATGAAATACAAGAATTTATGAGAAACTACAGTTCATATTTATCATACAGTGTAGTTTGGGAGAACTAATCAACAATTTACATTCTGATTCATTTCATCAAAACAGATTATTGAAAACATCACATTTTGTTGCAAAATTTGTAAAATGCAAATTTATATTGAAACGATTCATATCACGCTAAATATACATGTAATAATTCAAAACATTATTGTGACTGTAATGCAAAAATATGAAATTTATACAATGTCAAAATCTTCCAATCATTACGATTACAAATTATCAACACCATGGATTTCTCTATCATTTAATTTCCATTGTCATTTTCAAGAAACAAAGATTCTGATTGGCTGAGAAATTTTGTTGATACATCGATCAACACAATTTTCACGGAAGTCTATTTATAGCATTATTTTTTGAACCAGGGGTTCCCTCAAACACGAATGAACTCATTGCTGAAAATACAATTTGTTGATGTTTGATTATCATTTCAAGGGTACCCTTTCTTTTCTACTTACTCAAAAATTAACAGTGCATGTAGAATTTGCTCAAACTGGTCCTTATTCCAAAGATATAGAAAGACGATCGATTGCTGTTTGAATCATGGCGGCTGCCATAACTTGTTTTGGCGGACGTATCACTGCGAAACCCTCCGACTTACGAAATATAGTGCGAAGTTTTATCTTTTTAGATCCAAGAAAACAGTCTGTTTTCCATACATAGATGATAATTAAATGATAAGAAATGAATCTTATATTTTTTCTGTTGATGCAGGTATCACCCGAAAAATTGGACAGAAAACTTTTGCATCAACGCGCTACGCGCATTGATGCAGTTTTCTGTCCAATTTTTCAGATGACCCCTGTATCAACAGAAAAAGTATGAGATTCATTTCTTAATTCATATACCAGTGTGCTGTATACATATTTGAATTCGCCAAGTTTTATTTTAGCCCAACTAAGTTAGAAGAATGAACTACCTACAAGCACCTTTCATTTTAAAATCCTTTACGTATATACATGTATGCATGAAATTTTATTTGCATCATCTTAAATGTGGCCTCATTGTAATTGGGAAAAAGGGCAAAAATGAAATAAGAGTAATTAACGTGCAATGACAAATGTACACATACTAAAATCATGGACAAATCAATTTGACCCTGTCATTTCCAAGATTGCGATACTATCAAAATAATCAAATCTATCACTAACAAAGTTTCTATGAAAATCAAGGCAACAATAAATGCCTTAAGTATATACAATATAAAATATGTGTATAACATACAAACACATGTCTCAAAAATTCATCTTCAATGTAATTATTGTTCAAAAGCCAATATTTTATTTTACTGTGCACAAGAAAGCAATTATAACTAGACTAAAACTGATTAAAAATTCAAAAATGACTGAATTCTGATGCCCATACAGTTGGCAAATACATGTACTGCAAAGATGATGATTTTATTTTTGCACTGATTATGTCTTTGCTTAATTTCAATTTCAAAATTGGTGGCAAAATTGATAATTCATACAAACTCCCTGACAACTGACCTTAATCGTGGAGGTGACCTTGACATTCATTCAGATGACCTCATCCCTTATGATACTTTCCCAGACTTTTATAATATGACTTTTCTGTTCAACATCAATATGAAATTTTAGACTATGACTTATACAAGAGACCATGGTTTACTTAGTTAAGTTATAATACATTTACAAATGGACGGACAGATTGCAACAAAGACAAAGCAAAGATGAAAGACCGAGAAATACTACATTCACTAATAAAGCAAGATAAAATCAAATCATACTATTGAACAAAATAGAAAAGAATAAACGGAGACGCAATTAAAAGTTCTTTAAACATGAAAATTTTGGCACGGGGGTAATTTTCCAGTTTTTCGTGATTGTATTATTATCGCAAAAATAACCCCCTGCATGAAAAGACTATAGGGAATACTCCCGATTTCGCCAAAATTACTGTTGCAATGGACATTTCGCGAAAATTTCCCCCAGCGAAAATAACAATGTTTAAAGTATCTTATATTGAAATTAACATCAAATCAAAATCAAATACCTAATTAAAACTCAAAATAATGTCACAACCATCATGTATTGCAGACTGCCTCCAACTTAAGGAATAGTAGGAATAGCATTCGTACATATAACACTTAAAATCAGATAAAATAACATTTTTTTGACACTTTGTTATTAAAAATAATTATGAAAGTTTGTCTCAGTCTTATCATAAAGTTTATGACATATCCTTATTTAGGCATGGTTACCATGGTTACAACATTTTGCTTCCTCTATACAAAATCAAATGATGAAATCACAATTATTAAAATGTCAAGGAATTCAATAATAAGAGTGCACTTTGCATGAAAATATGAAATAATGATGACTTTTTCTGTGAATGCAGTCAAAGATGTGGTTATAAAAAAAATTGAAATCCAAAAAAGGTGTTGGGATGTTCAGTATTAAATTTTACAAAACAAAAGTTATTTCTAATTTTTAAAATTTTCAAAAATTTTTTTTGTGTGTTTAAAATTTAAAATACCCCTGTTCTTTCTGTATATACATGTACAGTATATCAGAAAATAGAATTTTTCTTAAATTTGAGTGAATTCGATTCAACTAATTTTCACCTATTAACTTCCATATGATGTCATTTGAGACATTTTAAGTTATGTTAGACAGTCAGAATCGTGATGGCATTTTTCATAAAAAGATGTCGACAGTGTTATTCGCGACAAAAATTACATGCACCTTGTTTTGTAAAATGTTTACACCAAATCATTCAAATGTTGGTGATCAGTGTCACTATATTTTGGAGACGACACAGAGACAATATGTATACATACCTGTACTGTAAACATGTCAATTTTTGCGTGCGGGTAATTTTAGCATATTTCGCGTATGGATGCACTTCGTGAAAATTTTCCTCACATGAAAATAATACCACTGCACTCTCATAAATGTTGAAACGTTTATATCGCAAATTTAGCGTAACGTTTTGATTTCATAATCGTGAAATTTCAACCCCACCCCCCCCCTCTCCCCAGCAAAAACAACCACATTAACAGTATGTGATGCAATAATTCCATTTATAAATGAAAATTCAAACTTTTTTGTTAATTCTGTACATTCATGCCATTTACCTCTATCACAGCCATTTAAAATGGTACCTCCTGTAGAATTGTTTAAAAATCATAAATTAAAAAAAATCGTCATACACGTACATTGTGCATTATAAAAGGGCATATATTACACTAAAATTATATCACATCAAAATATGGAAAAAAATTACTTCAGTAAGGAATGTATACAACACTGGGAGAGTGATTTTGATTAAATTTATGAAAAAAATAAAACACAGGAGAGTTCAAAAATTATTTTCATTACAAACATTACATGTACATGATGTATGTATAGGTTCTACTATGCAATATAATGACATGAAAATTGAAGGACCCTGATATCAAATAAATTTATCTGGATTTAATGATATTAATGGCTTGACGAGACATTCACCAATTAGGTAATAATGCAAGTTTCTGCCATAAGGATCTTCAGTCTGTATTCTACATAGAGAAGAGATGAAAGCAGATTGTGATAAAAAAAAAGGAAAATGAAGGATTTGTGAGAATTTTAAACATAGTGTAATCAAAGATTACGAAGCTCACCTCGCGGCAGCAAAATTCAATTAAAACATATCTCTAGGTACATGTATATTGGCTTTAAAAGAAAAATCGCTCAAGTGGAAAAAAGTAGGTCAAGGTCATTTTATGAAAGTTTGATCAAAGATACATCCAATATGCAAGTTTGGTACATGTAGTACTTATACTTTGCTCAATATTGGACTTTAAAGGTAAAATCACTCAAGCGGAAAAAGTAGGTCAAGGTCATTTTATGAAAGTTTGATCAAAGATACATCCAATATGCAAGTTTGGTACATGTAGTACTTATACTTTGCTCAATATTGGACTTTAAAGGTAAAATCACTCAAGCGGAAAAAGTAGGTCAAGGTCATTTTATGAAAGTTTGATCAAAGATACATCCAATATGCAAGTTTGGTACATGTAGTACTTATACTTTGCTCAATATTGGACTTTAAAGGTAAAATCACTCAAGCGGAAAAAGTAGGTCAAGGTCATTTTATGAAAGTTTGATCAAAGATACATCCAATATGCAAGTTTGGTGCATGTAGCACTTATACTTTGCTCAATATTGGACTTTAAAGGTAAAATCACTCAAGCAGAAAAAGTAGGTCAAGGTCATTTTATGAAAGTTTGATCAAAGATACATCCAATATGCAAGTTTGGTACATGTAGCACTTATACTTTGCACAATATTAGCCTTTAAAGGCAAAATCACTCAAGCGGAAAAAGTAGGTCAAGGTCATTTTCTGAAAGTTTGATCAAAGATACATCTAATATGCAAGTTTGGTTTATGTAGCACTTATACTTTGCTCAATATTGGCCTTTAAAGGTAAAATCATTCAACCGGAAAATGTAGGTCAGATGCTGCATCCGATGCATGGGTTCACCTCAGCATCCAAAGATGAATCACTGGTGCAAGTTTGGTTACTGTAGCATCGGCACTTTGTCAGATACTGAGCTACCCAAAAAACTTTAACCAGACATTGACAAAGTCATTCAACCGGAAAATGTAGGTCAGATGCAGCATCTGATGCATGGGTTCACCTCAGCATCCAAAGATGAATCACTTGTGCAAGTTTGGTTACTGTAGCATCAGTACTTTGTCAGATACTGAGCTACCCCAAAAACTTTAATCAGACATTGACAAAGTCATTCAACCGGAAAATGTAGGTCAGATGCAGCATCCGATGCATGGGTTCACCTCAGCATCCAAAGATGAATCACTTGTGCAAGTTTGGTTACTGTAGCATCAGTACTTTGTCAGATACTGAGCTACCCCAAAAACTTTAACCAGACATTGACAAAGTCATTCAACCGGAAAATGTAGGTCAGATGCAGCATCTGATGCATGGGTTCACCTCAGCATCCAAAGATGAATCACTTGTGCAAGTTTGGTTACTGTAGCATCAATACTTTGTCAGATACTGAGTTACCCAAAAACTTTAAGCGGACGCGGACGCGGACGCGGACGGGGACGCGGACGCGGACGCAGACACCGGGGTTATAGCATAAGCTCATCTCAACTTCGTCGAGGTGAGCTAAAAATGGTAAATTTTACAATTTACATTACAGCAAAATGAGTTAAAATGGCTTAATATGGGAGATCTGCTAATCGACATAAGAAATTCATCCCTGAAATACAGTGACATGGCGGGTGGACAAACAGACAGATGGACAGATCAGAAAATGTAAATGATTTGTACAATATATGTGTGATAGGGTGTGATCAAACAATAAGTTGTATTATTACAGTAAGATACACTAAAAGGAATAAATTGTCTGTTCTCATGAGTGAGATAGGAACATACATAAATTTGTATATATGATATTGCATGACAAATTGAGATCATTTGATTCAAAATGGTGTTATCAATGTACAAAATCAATAAATACATGTACATGTATGTGCAGCACAAAGTCAAGCAATTAACTTTTTTAATATGCTTAATATGACATTGTGACACATGATTCAATTCAAAGATATCAACCAAATATGGAATTAGAATATTAAACATGTCAAAAGCTATTAAGGCCACTTAACAAAGTAGGCACATGGTATGAAGTACATTACATTTTTCCCTCTTCAATCTTTTTCTACTACAGTAATGCAAAACAATCCAATGAGGAATTTTATTCATTTAAAAAAACGCACATACTCAATGACATCACATAGAATAAAATAATTATCGTCCTCATTAACTTTTCAAGTAAGGGACTACAGACAGTCTATACTCCAGTCAGTGGTACACACTACTGTGTATCAAACCTTAATATATCGGAGGTTAAAAGGATTCTGAATTCTGCTTCAAAATCTTCGTAATTTTCATACGTTTCGGGAAGTTCAATAGAGAAGCTACATGTGTGAGCAATGGGTCGTCTCTCCGCACCCGACAGTTGAGAGAATTGTACCGTTATTAATCTCTTTGGCACACAAGCTTGGCCTGTAATGAACTGTAGAAGAATCTCAAGTTCTCGCTCCGTTAGCGTTCTGATAAAGTCTTTGAAGTATCCGTACACTCGCCTCCGAGACTCAGTGAGAAATAAGGTCTCAGATCTCAGACACGCTAGCACTTTATTTGGAGTCGGTTTCAAACGATCGTACAAAACAGTTAAGTGATCCAGACTCATTTGTGACCAGAATTGAGCATAATGGACTTCCGGGATGCCTTCACGCATTTTTTCACACAGCGAGCGGGGTTTGATGACTAGCTCGTTTTGTGCCATCTTCAGAATCTGTTTATGTAATGTCTCTTCCTGTAGTACACAACCCATGTCAAACTTAACGAATATATTTTGAACTTTGTCTAATTCGTCCTCGGAAAGGTCTTGGAAATGATCCATAGCACTTTGTAATAAAGTTCTGTCTTCGTTGTCCAAATATAATAAAAAGTCCTCCAATAATACATCTTCCGCAATTTCTGTGGCGTCTAAAAACAGAAACAGAAATTAATGCAGATATGGTAAAAAATTGTTCAAACATAGTAAAATATCCTTCAATAACATATCTTCTGCAAATTCTGTAGCATCTAAAAATAGAATCAAAAGAAATCGGCGTAAAGTTTACAAAGGGACATATATGATATTTTGTATAGATTGTAACTTACTTAACTGAAAATAATTCTGATTTCTTTGTACTAAATTACAAATTATACCTCATCTTTTTTTTCATGAATAAATGTACATGTAGGACGTACTGTAAACATGAAAATTGTTTCAAAAATCAAAAGAGTTGTGAAAATTTCCTCCAGCAAAAAATAATTCTGCAGAATTCCTACAAAGACAGAGACATTTATATCACAAATTTTTGCTCCGAGCCTTATGTCTTGATGTTCTAATCACGAAATTTTCTCCCGAGCAAAAATTACCATGTTTACAGTACAAGTACTAATATCTTACCTACATGTATTATCGTCACCATCATGGTACTTTTATATATAGCCATTGGGATGTAGCCAAGTACATCCGTACTGTATGACAGGACTCAACCCTGAACTGATATAAAATCTAACCTATTATCGTCACCATCATGGTACTTTTATATATAGCCATTGGGATGTAGCCAAGTACATCCGTACTGTATGACAGGACTCAACCCTGAACTGATATAAAATCTAACCTATTATCGTCACCATCATGGTACTTTTATATATAGCCACAGGGATGTATCCAAGTACATCCGTACTGTATCACATGACTCAACAATGAACTGATATAAAATCTTACCTATTATCGTCACCATCATGGTACTTTTATATATAGCCATTGGGATGTAGCCAAGTACAGCCGTACTGTATCACATGACTCAACCCTGAACTGATATAAAATCTTACCTATTATCGTCACCATCATGGTACTTTTATATATAGCCATTGGGATGTAGCCAAGTACATCCGTACTGTATCACATGACTCAACCCTGAACTGATATAAAATCTTACCTATTATCGTTACCATCATGGTACTTTTACATATTGCCATTGGGATGTAGCCGAGTACAGCTGTACTGTGAGACAGAATTCTCCCCATCAATCGAAACTTGTACATTTCCTCAAGTCGATGTGGTGGGAGGTAAGGCACATGGACTAAGTCACCCTGTAAAAACATTGTACACATACAGACTTACAAAATCTATAAAATCTGCGTAAAATTGTATATTTAAGAAATGACCGTCTTACTTTTGGTGTTCATGGGTGTGTAATTCTGGTTGGTCACATGCAAATTCTGTGAATCAAAAGCGATTCTCGAAAAAATTTGCATGTGTCCAACCAGAATTATACACACATGAACACCAAAGTAAGACAGTCATTACATATATTTACATTTGTTCTAATTATTGATTATTTTTATTTGCATGCACATCGCACATTTTGCCTGTAGAAGCGTCAATTGTATTCTAACGTTGGTAAATTCTCCCTACATGCAAATCTTGAACATGACGTCACAATAGCAACCCAAGTTATTGGAATATAATTCTAGTTGCTTAATGGGCGTTTAAGATGGGGAATCTACTAAGTAATGTTAATATAAAAAAAAAAACAAATATACATTATAATTATTAAAATAAAATTTTTCGGCCTCAAAAATACAATGTATTATAACAATGATACAAAAGCTGATTTTGTTTGATACTATAGATTCAGCCAAAATGGGAGGAAATTTCTACAATGTGCTTAAAACATCAAATATCTGACTTAAATGATCTGAAAATTATAACCTATGGTATGAAGAGAACATGTTATTGGGGAAAGAAGCTTTGGCATGGGTGAGCTAAAAAAATTCAAAACTGAGAGATTTCAGTCTCCAGTACTTAATGGGCAAAAACTTACTACATTGTAAAGCCTCATGAAATCAAATTAAAGTCAGCAAACAAAATACGCACCAAAAAATATGTTAACGACACTTCGCTCCAGAACGATGTAAAGACATCACGTGACACTCCCCCCCAGTCAGATCCCTCCTCTCCTATGATCTTTATATGAAGACTTCCCTCCACGATACATGGATCAGAGTAAATATTCAGGAGATTGTCCACCAAGTTTTCCCGCGTTATTTCTACTTGCTGTTGAATGTGACTCAGAGATTTCGTCAAATTGCGCAGACCTGGAAAATGTGAAAATTATTGTTGATGGTTAAAATTTAAAGCAGAAATTATAATGAATCAGCTTGGATAGACTAGCTTAATATACATTCTACATAAAATTTATTTTGTTTGTGTGTTTTTTTTTTATTATTTATAGACTTATTCAATGTTGATCTCCTCCAGGCATCAAAAGGGGTTCTTCCTGACACAAATTCAGAAACACACCTACATCTGATAAATGGTTGCATTTAAATACATCTATTTCATCAAACTACAGTTCACAAAATCTACTTAAAGATAGACAAGACTACGTACATATTTCCACTTCTTTTATAATTGCATTCCTGTCAACTCCCTCCGCCCCAGGCACGTTTAAATTCTCGTCAAGTTGTGACGGCGTTGTCGGGTTAGTGCTCTCTGTATTACTCTCCCCCTCTGTTTCAGAACCTTTATAAAAAAAATAAAACGATTAAAAGAATCTTGAAGATGGGAACAACATATCTATCAATCCCTCCAGTTCAAAATGTTCATTTTTCATCTGAAAAACTTCTTTTGCATTTCTTAATGCAGAGATTTTAACATACATGTAATTTTATCAACTTAAAAGAAACTGAAAATTCTGGCATGACTTGAAATAGAGTCTTGACTAATTTGGCCAAAGTACATGTACTTTATTCTTGCCACCTATTACTCCTTTGACCTCAACCTTCAATTTTTTTAAATTACAAAATGATTTCACCACAGTGTAAATAACATAGGATGATAACCAAACCCAGCAGCTAAACAGCTTGCTGATAATCAAACTTTCTTAATCATTGAAATTGTTATTTCTTAAAAACTCTAAACATATTAATCTGATTTTGTATATTGTATTTATCCTTTTCCACTTACTAGTATCATCCAATGCCAAGTTTATAACAGGCATTGCTGGCAGAGAGGGTCTGCCGTTCTGTTCCCATCTTGGACGGGCAACACTTATTGGAGGGTTGTCACCCTGAGCATAAACGTTCGCTATCTGACTCCAATCCGTACGATCTTCTCCGCGTGTAATGTTGGAGATATAACGGTCTATGTCAGAGTCTGTATCTAGGAAATCATCTGCAGAAACAGTAAAATTTTGTAACCATGGAAGTACATCTAAGTACATGTATCATAAACAAGAATTTTGTCTGTATAACAAGCAATAACAAGATGGGAGATGTTAAGAGATATAACAACCTATATTGGAATCTATATCCAGGAAATTATCTGTAAAATAGTAGAATTTGTTAAGAAAACATTTATATTCATACTTTATTTATATTCATTTACATCAAAGCCAAAGGGAGACTGTAACTAGCAGTACTTTTGCATGTTTTGGTGTAAAAAAAAAAAAGTTGTGAGAAAGCAATTTTTTTTGGCAGTGAATAAAACTTGCCTTTTATACATTTTCTACAGATAGTTTTTCTACAGCATTTAAACATTCGCTCACAGGTACACGTGCAGCATTTCCCAACACGTCTTTTTCTGTAAAAAAAATATAAATTGGCCTTTTAGTAGGTTTCCTAAAAAAACGAAGAGTACATATTAAAATAAAATCATACAAAAATACATGTATGATATTTCCTATAATAGTAATTATATGTTAATTAGCACAAATTAAGAGGGGACATTTACGTAATTATTAGTACTGTCTGTGACATCGTACATATTCTTTGGGGCCATTACATCACTAAGTTCACTTATCCATGATTTCATATCATTCTATAGATTTCAAAGACAAATGTGCTTACCATTCAAGCTTCTTACATATAACTATGTTGAAATGTTGTATAACTAACATATATGTAATCATGTATCAACTTACCCCAACCAAAACATCACCATAAACAGTGTCATCAGGACCACTGAAATATAACAGTGAAACATTGTATTTATAAGTCAAGTAGAATTGTTTAAAATACATTGCTCCATGATGCATGCTCTAAATAATAATATTCTTTATATTAGGTGTTGGAGGAGGGTAAGAGGTTAGGGATGGGAAGGGGGTTTCTGACTGTCATGTTTTGTTTCTTTAATGAGATAAAAAGATCCTGACGACAATCTCAGTAGCACGCACAATAGAGCAACAAATTGCGCATCAGCGGACCCCTAGCAAGCTAGACCAGGTGCCCAGGGAGAGTAATTTCTAGCTAGGCAAAACTTAACTTGATTGTAAACACAGCTGTGTCAATAATAAGTTTATACAGTATATTTCTGTAGACAGAAAGGATAAGAGTGAGAATTGTTGAGAATATTTAGTGCTGGTAATGTACCCACTAACATCCACACTCAAACTATCCCCACTAACATCCACACTCAAACTATCATTACCTTCTTCAGCGTAAGTTATATACTAGAAGCTCCCTGAACAAATAAAGACGCTACCAAAGATTTCTTTTTCCTTACATTAATTTTTTAACTCACCGCTAATAACTAGCCCCACTACCAAATTGGTTCTGTTGTCCTCCGCTGTTGTTACGGCCACTGGCGATCCAGCCGTAGTTGTTGTATAATGATAGCCTGAAAGTAAATAAAGTTACAGCAAAAGAAATTCCACGAAAAAAATCTTCTTGTGGACATTTAACGGTAAAATAAACTAAAATTTTACGTTTTTAATATGAAAACTCAATTCTGTGATTTTTTTTGTCAAGTTTCCGAAGGTTCTGTCAATATTCTAACATTAAGACAGACATCATTGATTACATGCGATAAAGAATATCCTGACGACAATCTCAACAGCACTCACAATAGAGCACCACATTGAGCATCGACGGACCCCTAGCAAGCTAGAGGTGGGACCAGGTGCCCGGGAGGAGTAAGCATTGCCTGTTTGCCTAGCCGTACCCGCCGTCTGAATAATCATGTTTTAAAATAATTGATTTCAATAATAACTAAGGCTAATGAACATGAATTGACTTACAGAGATAATGTGGGAAGAAATGGCTTCTCTCCGAGTACGGCCCCAGACCTTCCCTCGCCTGACAGAATATCGGTTGAGATGCATTTACGGCACAATTCACGTTCTTTATGTAAGCCACATCCTTCTTAATCGTAATGTTGTAACCAACATCCTGGGTGGGGTAAATCCAATTCGTCTGAATGTTTGGTTGATAGAAGTATGGTCCTGCACCTTTAGGTACCGCAAAGCACCTCACTGACCCAGATACTAAGTTTGAATGACCTGGCTTGGTTACGTTGATTTGATTGAAAGATGGTGGATCCAGTTTTTCTGTAATAACAATAGGATTATGTATATGTCTAAGCTCAAAGCTCTATGAGAAATAATGTTTATATTAGATATGAAAACATTTAATACAGTATATCTGAGACTCTCATGAACATGAATTTATTTCCAAATACACATTCCTTTCAAAGCCACACTAGGAACTATTGTAGTTCAAAAATCCAGTGTAATATTGTATGATGAATTGTTTCTCATAGATTCATAAAATTAGGAAGAACAATAATAAATCTATAAGTTTTCATTTTATATCTTATATACATGTATCAATAGACTTAAACAAATTTTTGATTATGGAATTGAAAGCCAATTTTTTTTTGGGGGGGGGGGGGATACAGCACCTGATTCTTTGTACAAACATTTTTCGTAAATCAGGTAACGATAAAGCATCAACAAGCCGGCGTAACCACGGGAAATCCGACATTTCCGGTTTTAAACGAGACGTTTCGCTCTGATTGCTTTTCTCGTCTCGGGTGGTTTCGTACTGTCAGAAGTCGGAATATGTTTGTTTTTTCTTTTGTTCTTAAGTAATTGATTTTCAGCTAGCCTAAACATTATCAAGTTCTTACAAAATAAAAATGAATTATAAAGAACTATATTTTTAAAGAACCATATTTTAAGCCCCCCTTTAAAATGTTCATCTGCAGGTTTAGTAGATCAAATGCTTCCGTGTTTCCACTCGCCTTATACTACCTTTTTTGGCAATCATCAAACAGAAAGTTTTGTAAGATAAGATAAACCATCATAGTCAAAATAAAAAAGAAAGATATTTTTTTACTTTATATGATCATATCTATTTTCTCTCCGCTCGCACAAAAGGCTTTGCCTTGATTCATATTATGTTATAATACATATTTCTTATGCTCTTTCCGTTTTTTAAATATACACAAATACAAACATGTACTGCATGTACATGTACATGTATTTAAAGAGTTTAAGTACCTAATACTACTAAAGTAAGCCCATCTTTGTCGTTTTCACTCGTATTATACACGTATGTTCCATTATCCGACCCCGTAACGTGTAGTAATGATAGTGATGCCCCCTGTCCACGGCTTGAATCAAGGTACACAACTCTGTCATCACTGTACGTCAAATTGTCATTCTGCACTTCAAGTATTATCCTTCCTATAATGATAAAATAATACATGCACATATTCAAGCAATATAAAAACCTAGTCTTTGAAAATCTATGAGACTCTACATGGATCTACATGCATAACTTGAAAGAATTAGAAAACAGAATTAAATGGACAATAATTAAATCAGATTGATAAATCAAATAAATTTACCTTCTGGGTTATACACTGTGAAGTTGGAATCTTTCACTAAATAGCGCCATTCTAGAGTGGCATTCATATTTACGTTGGCGTATGTGAATCCACCGTCAACGGTCAAAACTAAAAATAAATTACAATTTCACTACACTACATATCAACTGAAATTGGTAGAGTCAATTAGTTTATACCTCATGACTACTAAACAAAACTTGTTTAGGAGCATCAAATTTATCAATTTTATCAAATTTTATCAATTTTATCAAATTTTATCAATTTTATCAAATTTTATCAATTTTATCAAATTTCATCAATTTCATCAAATTTCATCAATTTCATCAAATTTATCATTTCTGTATGTCAAATTTAACAATTTTATCAAATCAATCAATTTTATCAAATTAATCAGTTCTGTGTCCAAATAATGGACACTACGTGAGTTTTTATTGGACTACATAATCTTTTATCGGCAAATCCAATAAAACTGATACTTTTCATTAACTCTGAAATCTGTATATTTGTATTTTTGCAAACAATTATTAAGTAAATTGCCTTTGACTTCAATCATAAATGTATTCCTTAATTTAAAAGTAAAGAATTTCTTACATTCCTGTAAATTTTACCTTGCTTTTTGGCGATATTGAAATGAGCAGCATTTGCATAATATTTACACGTCCATAATCCAAGGTAATTGGAGGAGCCATGTCGGTTTACATTCAACCTTAAAATGAGAATACATCCAAATATTACAAATATTGTAAAATACAAACGTAATAAACTTGGATACTGCCGAATTGTCAATACGTGAGATCGCAAATACAGCGCATGCAGCATGTCCGTTCTAATTTTTCATTTAGTCACCGGTGATACTTAAACCATTGTTCAAAACTTGGGCACCAGTTATCTGCCCAAGTAAATTGATGACGTCAAAACAATGGAGACAATCAAAGAGTGTACGAGAACATTCGTATAGTTAGAAGGATTTGCGATCTTCCCTATTAAAAACTGTAAAACTGACATGATTTCCAATGTAAAGTCCTCCATGTGCAACAAAGTCTTCCATGTGCAACACAATTAACTGACCATATTCCAAAGATCTTGAATAACAAACTAAATTTTTCTAAGCTGATATCTCTTGACTTATTTGTATATATATGTGAATTCTAGATTCAAAAGAATAAAAAGATCAAAAGTTACAACAATTTCACAAAAAATTTGCAGGAGTTACCATAAATCTCAAAGAAAAGAAAACAGATATTTGATTCTTACATGCTCTGTAACACACTTTTAAAATTCAAAGATTAACTTTAAAACATGTAAAATGGGGGAGTCATCATTATATACAATGTAAATGAACATAAGATTTCTTAAGAATGATTATGAAATTATACCTGTACAGAGTCAGGTCTCCTTTCACGCTACAAGTCACGTCGTACAGGTATGCATTCTCATTATCTACGTCACACGGATGCTTGACTTTGGCAACAGTGGAAGTTTTGTTACGGACTTTCCGCTGAAACTCCACAGTGGCTGAGTGAATCCCCTGAGTCTCACAGCAGAGCTCTAATGGTTTGGTTTCAAGTGGTACCGAACAGGGATTGAGAGAAATGCTGGGTGCTGATGTCATCCCTAATGATGAAGGATAATATTGATATAGCCGAAGAAACGACCAACGACACTTGGCTATCTGGTTGGTTGGTATTTGTTGGCCGCAGTACCTTGTATATAACTATTCTGGATATTCAGGATATGGCTGTCACGAATCGGCAAGTTTTCCAGTTTACTATGTCTGACTCTAATAAAGTGAATCTAAATGATCGGCAGTAATATTTTACCTTGTTAAGCTTTAATATTAATGATACGGCCGGAATTCCTCTGCGTACACTTCATCTTTTCGAATTCAAGCGCCATGATGTAAGTTTATACTCATGTGTCAGGTCAAATATTATGTGACACCACAAGGTTGTTTCCATAACAACCTCCATACAAATGTATCTAAGTGTCATGTGTTTTGCTTTATTAGAGTCAGACAGTCAATAATCTCCTTGAAAACTTGCCGATTCGTGCTGGCCATACTGTAAAACGAGAATATTTAGCGCTCGATTTATTTTAGCGCCATTAGCGCAAAGGCAGGGTTGCGCTAAATTAAGTAGTGCGCTAAAATTTTCAGATGCAACATCAATTTTAAAGTAGAAAGTATTCGACATTTTATTCAAAGTGCATTACACCGTGTCCACGGCATGGTCTATCCGGCAACGCTTGTTGTTTTTATAGCTAATTAGATAATTGGATTAACTCTAGCGCTTGGGTAGATAATGATAGTACACGCGCCGTGATTAACATGTACATTTGTACAGGGTAGATCATGATTGTCTAGTCTACGTGTCGTAATAACCAATCATGAAATATAAATAAGAGTCGGACGAGATTATTCTTTCAAAAAAAAAAACCTGAAGTTGTATTTAATCGGAACAAATTTTCATTCCAACTAATCAGATAAAAAATTGTAGTCGTACCTTAATGCAGGAATAGACGTTCATGTGTATTATTTCTAACGAGAAGACGTCTCTCTCGCTTATAATTAGATGGCGAAACATTTGTGTGAAAACTCAGTTCTTTAAAACACAAGGTACATATACGGTAAAAAAGGAGATCTATAAAGAAAAGTTTACAAACATTAATTGTCCAAGACACGTGCCGGCATGTAGTCAATACCTCTATGTATATCGCTGTGAACATGAACATTAGATTCGCAGTCTTTAAAAGGATTTATTTACACAACGTGAATAAAATAGGGATGTTAGCGCCGTTGCCGTAAAATGATTCGTTACGCCAAGTTGAAAAATTGGGACGATATATATTCATCCATGTTACAGAACAGCGTTATTTTCTCTCATCACTTTCAATAGAATTGATAATCATTTTGTATTGCCAACGATCGTCCGAACATGAGACACAACGGATATTTTTTGCCTGACGTAACAAAAAAATACGATTCATCGACGGCAATTTGCTACCGGTGATGTCTGAGAAACAAAGTTCTGAAGTCACTGTGCGCTAATTTTATTGACCAGATGGTGTCAATGCGCTAAATTAAGTTTGCGCCAAAAGGTTTTCATCCCCCATTGCGCTAAAATTTGTTTGCGCTAAATATTCTCGTTTTACAGTATCCTGAATTTGGGTCTTGAGATTGTTATATACAAGGCGCTCAGCAGCCAACACACCCCGACCAACCAAATAGCCAAGTGTCATTGGCCGTTTCTGCAACTAACATTGATAATGAACAAGACTTTTTTATTTCATACGAAAAAACAAGAATTTGCTTATCAACCCCCCCCCCCTCCCCCCATTACCTTCCAATTGTAGTTGGTACATGAAAATATCTTTTGTGTTTACATGTAGGCTGAGCAAACACTGAGTATGTTCAATGTCATGGTCAAAAAGTCGAAAGAAGGTTCTTGTCACAAGAAATATATATTTATTTTCTCTTCTATACTTTCTCTTCCATACCTATCAAATCATTATAATTGAAGGAAAAAATCTTAATTATGAATTATTCAAAGCAAAGTACATTAAACTAGAACAAAACTGTAGTGTTTCAACTCTTTCACCTATAGAAGTATACACAGCCAATTGTGCCTCACATGAAATTCATATGAAATGAGCATCATGTAAATTTCACATGAAATTTCATGTAAAATTCATATAAATTTCACATAAGATTTATGTGAAAAATATTTCACATGAATTTCACATAAATTTCTTTCACATGAATTTCACATGAATTTTTCAAACTGACCTTCACTGGAGACTGAATTCACATAACATCCATGTTAAAATCTTCACATGATTTTCATGTGAAAAATTTCATGTAAATTTCATGTTCGTGCTCATTTCACATAAATTTCATGTGAACTTTCATGTAAAGTTAATGTAAATTTCACATGAATTTCATGTGAGGCACAATTGGCTGTGTAAATCAAAATGGTGGTACAAATGTATTTCAAATGTGTCACTCAGTTTATCTACTGAACTTACCAGTCCCAAAAGTGTGCCATGCAAAGGCAATAATGGTGACAAGAATTATCATGCTCATCTTTGGATCTACTGTTCTATATCTGGAATCCCCAGTGACCTTACTCCATCGTTCTATAACACGTCAATATCTTGTTTGATCACATGGTAATAATCTCAGATGACATTGTCTGTAAAGAAAAATGAAGGTCAAAATTACTTTCAAGGTCAGATGTCCTGATTACTAATACACAAATGTATAGTACTAACTTGTCTTTATGACTGCACTTGTCACTGTGCAAAATAAGACCTGATAATCTCCAATTCACATCTGTATTGAGGAAAAACAAGTCAGGCACTTATGACAACTAGGATCAGACATTAGTTTATATAGATTGACAAACTTCAGTACATATCAAGTCTTTGATTCATGTACAATGTACTATCAGAGAGTTACGACTGACTGATAATCAAAATACTATAGTAATGTTTTTGTGAGTGATCTATGAATTTTGAAGGATTGCATTCTTTGAAACTCAGTTTTTTGAGGATTGAATTCTTTGAGAATAAATAAATAAAGTTGAAATAAAACTTGAGTCTCAAAGAATTTAATCCTTAAAAATTTAACCATTTTAAGTTAACCTTTTCATATAAAGAATAAGTGTCTTAATTTGTGTTTTGTTACAGGTATGCAACACACAGCAAGTGCATTTATCATACATGTGATCAGGTAAGCGCATCTACACGTACGATAAATGCCCGTGCTGTGTGGTTCATACCTGTAACAATGCACAAACTATGACATTTATTCTATATACTGTCTGTGCACCAAAATTGTCAGTTTCAAATTTGTTTTCAGAAATAGTTTTTTTCCAGGTAAAAAGGTTATGTTAAAATATAGGTCACCGCAGGTTCAGTTTGCAGGTTAGAACTGTAGCCATCGCAGCATGTTTCTGTAGAGTTTATACATTGTGATGTCACAAGCATTTACATGCCTAAATGCAACACTTTCCTTTCAATAGTTATATCTTAGGGAATTCCATTAGCTGTGCATATATGAGGGGGTGGACAGGGTGAAAGGGGTGAGGAAGGAGTGGGATTAGGAGGAGAGGGAGGAGAGGGAGGAGGAAAGGGGGAGGGGAGAAAGGGGAGGGAGGAGGGCAGGAGAGGGGAGGGAAGAGGGAGGAAGGGGACAGGAGGGAGAAGAGAGGTACCCCCTGTCCCCCCTCATTATTCTTTGTGGCTTGTACATGTATTGTTAATTCATAGAAATAAGATCAAATTATGTGAATTAATATACAATAATATACACTCACCTAGATTTCAATTTTGAAAGGGATACCAAAAATATTCTCTAAGTTTTCACTTTATGTATATTGTCTAGCCCTCCACTTGTCTTGTGTATTTACTGTGTGCATGTTTGTAGAAGGGTCATATACATATTTATCACATGTTACACCCTTTATTCAGTTACATAAAGCCAAGTCATAAATAAAAATTATGATAACATGTTACACATCACTTTGAGAGCGTGGTCATTGGATGAAGCTCTCCTGATCCTTTGTGACATTACAATAGAAACCGCGATGTTGGCGCATTATTTTAATTCTAATATGTCTTGAAATTTTTTCCCTATATGTACCATAGAACTCGCCTGGTGTAAAATCTCCAACAAACTTCCAGTGCGCTAAGCTCCGTCCATTCACGTGCTATATTAGAATAGAAATAACAACTAGCTAGCCGTGATTCATTGTCCAGTAATTCCACTCTTCACATGAACCAATCAACATGATCAAATTGTCTCCTCGCCGCTTTGTGGCTCGGTGATAATTTGATTGGTTCATGCGACTCGTGGAATTACTGGACAATAAACCACAGCTAGCTAGTTGATATTTCTTAAGTAATAAGTCAGAGTTATAACATTTTGACGTTATTTTGATCAATTACATCATATTTCATGTGATAAAAAGAATATCAAAGGCTTGGGGATGTAACATTCATGCAACTATTAAGGATTATACTGAATAACGGGATTGCAAAACGTCCTACATGTACATAGCACCTGTTGGCAGAGTTTTCCATTCCTGACGTCACAATCAAATGGTTCATTTTTAAAAGCATTGCTTGACGGCCATTGAATGTGACGTCATAAAGCAAAAATACCATGGCAAGCATGATATTGTACGTCATATGATTTGGCGATCCCTCAATATCCACAGGCACATGTGTATGTTACACAACTGGGTATGAATGAAAAAGCCTGTATGTCATTGATATTACTGGTAAGTGCATATTCTCTTATGACCTGTAACGGGGCATCATACAGGATATTTACCCTCTGTCTACATGTGTCTGTGTCAACATCCTTACCCCTACCCACCTCTTTTCCACTAGAAATTAGAATGCTGGATCCACTCTGGTATAATTGTGGGCAATGTAATCAAGGAATGAAATGTGCAAAATAAAGAGTTCACACAGATACCTAGACATGCAAACTGGGAAAAAAAATCAGAACTTGGACATCGATCTTGATCTTGTCAGCTCATTCCTCCACTCTGTACAGATAGTGAGATACCGTACGAAGAGAAAATTTCCTATAGTTAGCATATTCAAATATAGATGGACTAAAATTGGAAATTACCACATGCTTCTTATAGATTTTCATTAATGAAACAACTTCCTCTTTCTCTTTTTAACTTATTTTCCCGTTTCTCGACCATATTCCTCTGAGCGAGTCATGGCAGGTAATCTTGGTTAATTAAACGTTTTAGTACATTGGTAAATATCGATTACTTGCAAAGCATCGATTTCATACAGATGGGGATTCCCTTTTCTATTTTTAAATTGTAGACATATCGGTTCTAATCAAGTCATTCCGAATCATTACATTTTTTAAAATTTCTACGAGTGTTTTTGTGAGGGCGGGTGTGTGTGTTTTTTTTTAGGTTTTTTTTTTGGGGGGGGGGGGGGAGGGGGGAGGGGTATATTTTTCTACAAGATAGTTGTTTTCTTTGGTTTCCTGCTTAAGTTGTGAACTCGTGTTTTCTTTTGTGTGAGTGTTTTTTTTTTCTTTTGGTGTGAGTGACGGTTTTCGTTCGTTGTGAGTATTTTTCTTTCGTTGTGAGTGTTTTCTTTTGGTGTGTTTTCTTTAAGTATGAGTATTCCCATTTGGTGTGTTTTCTTTTGGTGTGAGTATTTCCGTTTGTTGTTAATGTTTTGTATTCAGTCAAGTTTAGAGTCGTCTCTTTTGTTGTGAGCGTTTTCTTTTGTTGTGAGCGTTTTCTTTTGGTGAGTGTTTTCTTTTGGTGTGGGTGTTTTCTTTTAGTGTGAGTGTTTTCTTTTGGTGAGTGTTTTCATTCAGTGTGGGCGTTTTCTTTTGGTGTGAGTGTTTTTGTTTGGTGTGAGCATTTTCTTCTGGTATGAGCTTTTTCTTTTGGTGTATTTTCTGTTGGTGTGAATGTTTTGTTTTGTTTTTGTTTTTTTGTTTTTTTCGTGTTTCTGTTTGGTGCGAGTGTTTTCTTTTGGTGTGAGTGTTTTCTTTTGGTGTGAGTGGGTTTTTTTGTGTGTGTTTCTTTTGGTGTGAGTGGGTTTTTTTGTGTGTATTTCTTTTGGTGTAAGTGGGTTTTTTGTGTGTGTTTCTTTTGGTGTGAGTGTTTTCTTTTGGTGTGAGTGTTTTCTTTTGGTGTGTTTTCTTTTGGTGTGAGTGTTTTCTTTTGGTGTGAGTGTTTTCTTTTCGTGTGAGTGTTTTCTTTTGGTGTGAGTGTTTTCTTTTGGTGTGAGTGTTTTCTTTCAGTCTGAGTGTTTTCTTTTGGTGTGAGTGTTTTCTTTTAGTCTGAGTGTTTTCTTTTGGTGTGAGTGTTTTCTTTTGTTTTGAGTGTTTTCTTTTGGTGTGAGTGTTTTCTTTTGGTGTGAGTGTTTTCTTTTGGTGTGATTGTTTTCTTTTAGTCTGAGTGTTTTCTTTTGTTGTGAGTGTTTTCTTTTGGTGTGTTTTCTTTTGGTGTGAGTGTTTGCTTTTAGTCTGAGTGTTTTCTTTTGTTGTGAATGTTTTCTTTTGGTGTGAGTGTTTTCTTTTAGTCTGAGTGTTTTCTTTTGGTGTGAGTGTTTTCTTTTGGTGTGAGTGTTTTCTTTTGTTGTGAGTGTTTTCTTTTGGTGTGAGTGTTTTCTTTTAGTCTGAGTGTTTTCTTTTGGTGTGAGTGTTTTCTTTTGGTGTGAGTGTTTTCTTTTGGTGTGAGTGTTTTCTTTTGGTGTGAGTGTTTTCTTTTGGTGAGTGTTTTCTTTTGGTGTGAGTGTTTTCTTTTGGTGTGAGTGTTTTCTTTTAGTCTAAGTGTTTTCTTTTGGTGTGAGTGTTTTCTTTTGGTGTGAGTGTTTTCTTTTGTTGTGAGTGTTTTCTTTTGGTGTGAGTGGTTACTTTTAGTCTGAGTGTTTTCTTTTGACGTGAGTGTTTTCTTTTGGTGTGAGTGTTTTCTTTTAGTCTGAGTGTTTTCTTTTGGTGTGAGTGTTTTCTTTTGGTGTGAGTGTTTTCTTTTGGTGTGAGTGTTTTCTTTTGGTGTGAGTGTTTTCTTTTAGTCTGAGTGTTTTCTTTTGGTGTGAGTGTTTTCTTTTGGTGTGAGTGTTTTCTTTTAGTCTGAGTGTTTTCTTTTGGTGTGAGTGGTTACTTTTGGTGTGAGTGTTTTCTTTTAGTCTGAGTGTTTTCTTTTAGTGTGAGTGTTTTCTTTTAGTCTGAGTGTTTTCTTTTAGTCTGAGTGTTTTCTTTTAGTCTGAGTGTTTTCTTTTAGTCTGAGTGTTTTCTTTTAGTCTGAGTGTTTTCTTTTAGTCTGAGTGTTTTCTTTTAGTCTGAGTGTTTTCTTTTGGTGTGAGTGTTTTCTTTTGGTGTGAGTGTTTTCTTTTGGTGTGAGTGTTTTCTTTTGTTGTGAGTGTTTTCTTTTGGTGTGAGTGTTTTCTTTTGGTGTGAGTGTTTTCTTTTGTTGTGAGTGTTTTCTTTTGGTGTGAGTGTTTTCTTTTGGTGTGAGTGTTTTCTTTTGTTGTGAGTGTTTTCTTTTGGTGTGAGTGTTTTCTTTTGGTGTGAGTGTTTTCTTTTGGTGTGAGTGTTTTCTTTTGGTGTGAGTGTTTTCTTTTGGTGTGAGTGTTTTCTTTTGGTGTGAGTGTTTTCTTTTGGTGTGAGTGTTTTCTTTTGGTGTGAGTGTTTTCTTTTGGTGTGAGTGTTTTCTTTTGGTGTGTTTTCTTTTGTTGTGAGTGTTTTCTTTTGGTGTGAGTGTTTTCTTTTGGTGTGAGTGTTTTCTTTTGGTGTGAGTGTTTTCTTTTGGTGTGTTTTCTTTTGGTGTGAGTGTTTTCTTTTGGTGTGAATGTTTTCTTTTGGTGTGAGTGTTTTCTTTTGGTGTGTTTTCTTTTGGTGTGAGTGTTTTCTTTTGGTGTGAGTGTTTTCTTTTGGTGTGTTTTCTTTTGGTGTGAGTGTTTTCTTTTGGTGTGAGTGTTTTCTTTTGGTGTGAGTGTTTTCTTTTGGTGTGAGTGTTTTCTTTTGGTGTGTTTTCTTTTGGTGTGAGTGTTTTCTTTTGGTGTGAGTGTTTTCTTTTGGTGTGAGTATTTTCTTTTGGTGTGAGTGTTTTCTTTTGGTGTGAGTGTTTTCTTTTGGTGTGAGTGTTTTCTTTTGGTGTGAGTGTTTTCTTTTGGTGTGAGTGTTTTCTTTTGGAGTGTTTTCTTTTGGTGTGAGTTTTTTCTTTTGGTGTGAGTGTTTTCTTTTGGTGTGAGTGTTTTCTTTTGGTGTGTTTTCTTTTGGTGTGAGTGTTTTCTTTTGGTGTGAGTGTTTTCTTTTGGTGTGAGTGTTTTCTTTTGGTGTGTTTTCTTTTGGTGTGAGTGTTTTCTTTTGGTGTGAGTGTTTTCTTTTGGTGTGAGTGTTTTCTTTTGGTGTGAGTGTTTTCTTTTGGTGTGAGTGTTTTCTTTTGGTGTGTTTTCTTTTGGTGTGAGTGTTTTCTTTTGGTGTGAGTGTTTTCTTATGGTGTGAGTGTTTTCTTTTGGTGTGAGTGTTTTCTTTTGGTGTGTTTTCTTTTGGTGTGAGTGTTTTCTTTTGGTGTGAGTGTTTTCTTTTGGTGTGTTTTCTTTTGGTGTGAGTGTTTTCTTTTGGTGTGAGTGTTTTCTTTTGGTGTGAGTATTTTCTTTTGGTGTGAGTGTTTTCTTTTGGTGTGAGTGTTTTCTTTTGGTGTGAGTGTTTTCTTTTGGTGTGAGTGTTTTCTTTTGGTGTGAGTGTTTTCTTTTGGTGTGTTTTCTTTTGGTGTGAGTGTTTTCTTTTGGTGTGAGTGTTTTCTTTTGGTGTGAGTGGTTTTTTTTGGTGTGTTTTCTTTTGGTGTGAGTGTTTTCTTTTGGTGTGTTTTCTTTTGGTGTGAGTGTTTTCTTTTGGTGTGAGTGTTTTCTTTTGGTGTGAGTATTTTCTTTTGGTGTGAGTGTTTTCTTTTGGTGTGAGTGTTTTCTTTTGGTGTGAGTGTTTTCTTTTGGTGTGAGTGTTTTCTTTTGGTGTGAGTGTTTTCTTTTGGTGTGAGTGTTTTCTTTTGGTGTGAGTGTTTTCTTTTGGTGTGAGTGTTTTCTTTTGGTGTGTTTTCTTTTGGTGTGAGTGTTTTCTTTTGGTGTGAGTGTTTTCTTTTGGTGTGAGTGTTTTCTTTTGGTGTGAGTGTTTTCTTTTGGTGTGTTTTCTTTTGTTGTGAGTGTTTTCTTTTGGTGTGAGTGTTTTCTTTTGGTATGAGTGTTTCCTTTTGTTGTGAGTGTTTTCTTTTGGTGTGTTTTCTTTTGGTGTGAGTGTTTTCTTTTGGTGTGAGTGTTTTCTTTTGGTGTGAGTGGTTTTTTTTGGTGTGTTTTCTTTTGGTGTGAGTGTTTTCTTTTGGTGTGTTTTCTTTTGGTGTGAGTGTTTTCTTTTGGTGTGAGTGTTTTCTTTTGGTGTGAGTATTTTCTTTTGGTGTGAGTGTTTTCTTTTGGTGTGAGTGTTTTCTTTTGGTGTGAGTGTTTTCTTTTGGTGTGAGTGTTTTCTTTTGGTGTGAGTGTTTTCTTTTGGTGTGAGTGTTTTCTTTTGGTGTGAGTGTTTTCTTTTGGTGTGAGTGTTTTCTTTTGGTGTGTTTTCTTTTGGTGTGAGTGTTTTCTTTTGGTGTGAGTGTTTTCTTTTGGTGTGAGCGTTTTCTTTTGGTGTGAGTGTTTTCTTTTGGTGTGAGTGTTTTCTTTAAGTCTGAGTGTTTTCTTTTGTTGTGAGTGTTTTCTTTTGGTGTGAGTGTTTTCTTTTGGTGTGAGTGTTTTCTTTTGTTGTGAGTGTTTTCTTTTGGTGTGAGTGTTTTCTTTTGGTGTGAGTGTTTTCTTTTGGTGTGAGCGTTTTCTTTTGGTGTGAGTGTTTTCTTTTAGTGTGAGTGTTTTCTTTTGGTGTGAGTGTTTTCTTTTGGTGTGAGTGTTTTCTTTTAGTGTGAGTGTTTTCTTTTGGTGTGTTTTCTTTTGGTGTGAGTGTTTTCTTTTAGTCTGAGTGTTTTCTTTTGGTGTGAGTGTTTTCTTTTGGTGTGAGTGTTTTCTTTTGGTGTGTTTTCTTTTGTTGTGAGTGTTTTCTTTTGGTGTGAGTGTTTTCTTTTGGTGTGAGTGTTTTCTTTTGTTGTGAGTGTTTTCTTTTGGTGTGAGTGTTTTCTTTTTGTGTGAGTGTTTTCTTTTGGTGTGAGCGTTTTCTTTTGGTGTGAGTGTTTTCTTTTGGTGTGAGTGTTTTCTTTTAGTCTCAGTGTTTTCTTTTGGTGTGAGTGTTTTCTTTTGTTGTGAGTGTTTTCTTTTAGTCTGAGTGTTTTCTTTTGGTGTGAGTGTTTTCTATTCAAGTTTTGAGTTGTTTTCTTTTCATGTGAACGTTTCCTTTTGGTGTGAGTGTTTTCTTTTGTTGTGAGTGTTTTCTTTTGGTGTGAGTGTTTTCTTTTGGTGTGAGTGTTTTCTTTTGTTGTGAGTGTTTTCTTTTGGTGTGAGTGTTTTCTTTTGGTGTGTTTTCTTTTGGTGTGAGTGTTTTCTTTTGGTGTGAATGTTTTCTTTTGGTGTGAGTGTTTTCTTTTGGTGTGTTTTCTTTTGGTGTGAGTGTTTTCTTTTGGTGTGAGTGTTTTCTTTTGGTGTGTTTTCTTTTGGTGTGAGTGTTTTCTTTTGGTGTGAGTGTTTTCTTTTGGTGTGAGTGTTTTCTTTTGGTGTGAGTATTTTCTTTTGGTGTGAGTGTTTTCTTTTGGTGTGAGTGTTTTCTTTTGGTGTGAGTGTTTTCTTTTGGTGTGAGTGTTTTCTTTTGGTGTGAGTGTTTTCTTTTGGAGTGTTTTCTTTTGGTGTGAGTGTTTTCTTTTGGTGTGAGTGTTTTCTTTTGGTGTGAGTGTTTTCTTTTGGTGTGTTTTCTTTTGGTGTGAGTGTTTTCTTTTGGTGTGAGTGTTTTCTTTTGGTGTGAGTGTTTTCTTTTGGTGTGTTTTCTTTTGGTGTGAGTGTTTTCTTTTGGTGTGAGTGTTTTCTTTTGGTGTGAGTGTTTTCTTTTGGTGTGAGTGTTTTCTTTTGGTGTGAGTGTTTTCTTTTGGTGTGTTTTCTTTTGGTGTGAGTGTTTTCTTTTGGTGTGAGTGTTTTCTTATGGTGTGAGTGTTTTCTTTTGGTGTGAGTGTTTTCTTTTGGTGTGTTTTCTTTTGGTGTGAGTGTTTTCTTTTGGTGTGAGTGTTTTCTTTTGGTGTGTTTTCTTTTGGTGTGAGTGTTTTCTTTTGGTGTGAGTGTTTTCTTTTGGTGTGAGTATTTTCTTTTGGTGTGAGTGTTTTCTTTTGGTGTGAGTGTTTTCTTTTGGTGTGAGTGTTTTCTTTTGGTGTGAGTGTTTTCTTTTGGTGTGAGTGTTTTCTTTTGGTGTGTTTTCTTTTGGTGTGAGTGTTTTCTTTTGGTGTGAGTGTTTTCTTTTGGTGTGTTTTCTTTTGGTGTGAGTGTTTTCTTTTGGTGTGAGTGTTTTCTTTTGGTGTGAGTGTTTTCTTTTGGTGTGAGTGTTTTCTTTTGGTGTGAGTGTTTTCTTTTGGTGTGTTTTCTTTTGGTGTGAGTGTTTTCTTTTGGTGTGAGTGTTTTCTTATGGTGTGAGTGTTTTCTTTTGGTGTGAGTGTTTTCTTTTGGTGTGTTTTCTTTTGGTGTGAGTGTTTTCTTTTGGTGTGAGTGTTTTCTTTTGGTGTGTTTTCTTTTGGTGTGAGTGTTTTCTTTTGGTGTGAGTGTTTTCTTTTGGTGTGAGTATTTTCTTTTGGTGTGAGTGTTTTCTTTTGGTGTGAGTGTTTTCTTTTGGTGTGAGTGTTTTCTTTTGGTGTGAGTGTTTTCTTTTGGTGTGAGTGTTTTCTTTTGGTGTGTTTTCTTTTGGTGTGAGTGTTTTCTTTTGGTGTGAGTGTTTTCTTTTGGTGTGAGTGGTTTTTTTTGGTGTGTTTTCTTTTGGTGTGAGTGTTTTCTTTTGGTGTGTTTTCTTTTGGTGTGAGTGTTTTCTTTTGGTGTGAGTGTTTTCTTTTGGTGTGAGTATTTTCTTTTGGTGTGAGTGTTTTCTTTTGGTGTGAGTGTTTTCTTTTGGTGTGAGTGTTTTCTTTTGGTGTGAGTGTTTTCTTTTGGTGTGAGTGTTTTCTTTTGGTGTGAGTGTTTTCTTTTGGTGTGAGTGTTTTCTTTTGGTGTGAGTGTTTTCTTTTGGTGTGTTTTCTTTTGGTGTGAGTGTTTTCTTTTGGTGTGAGTGTTTTCTTTTGGTGTGAGTGTTTTCTTTTGGTGTGAGTGTTTTCTTTTGGTGTGTTTTCTTTTGTTGTGAGTGTTTTCTTTTGGTGTGAGTGTTTTCTTTTGGTATGAGTGTTTTCTTTTGTTGTGAGTGTTTTCTTTTGGTGTGAGTGTTTTCTTTTGGTGTGAGTGTTTTCTTTTGGTGTGAGCGTTTTCTTTTGGTGTGAGTGTTTTCTTTTGGTGTGAGTGTTTTCTTTAAGTCTGAGTGTTTTCTTTTGTTGTGAGTGTTTTCTTTTGGTGTGAGTGTTTTCTTTTGGTGTGAGTGTTTTCTTTTGTTGTGAGTGTTTTCTTTTGGTGTGAGTGTTTTCTTTTGGTGTGAGTGTTTTCTTTTGGTGTGAGCGTTTTCTTTTGGTGTGAGTGTTTTCTTTTAGTGTGAGTGTTTTCTTTTGGTGTGAGTGTTTTCTTTTGGTGTGAGTGTTTTCTTTTAGTGTGAGTGTTTTCTTTTGGTGTGTTTTCTTTTGGTGTGAGTGTTTTCTTTTAGTCTGAGTGTTTTCTTTTGGTGTGAGTGTTTTCTTTTGGTGTGAGTGTTTTCTTTTGGTGTGTTTTCTTTTGTTGTGAGTGTTTTCTTTTGGTGTGAGTGTTTTCTTTTGGTGTGAGTGTTTTCTTTTGTTGTGAGTGTTTTCTTTTGGTGTGAGTGTTTTCTTTTTGTGTGAGTGTTTTCTTTTGGTGTGAGCGTTTTCTTTTGGTGTGAGTGTTTTCTTTTGGTGTGAGTGTTTTCTTTTAGTCTGAGTGTTTTCTTTTGTTGTGAGTGTTTTCTTTTGGTGTGAGTGTTTCTTTTGGTGTGAGTGTTTTCTTTTGTTGTGAGTGTTTTCTTTTAGTCTGAGTGTTTTCTTTTGGTGTGAGTGTTTTCTATTCAAGTTTTGAGTTGTTTTCTTTTCATGTGAACGTTTCCTTTTGGTGTGAGTGTTTTCTTTTGTTGTGAGTGTTTTCATTTGGTGTGAGTGTTTTCTTTTGGTGTGAGTGTTTTCTTTTGTTGTGAGTGTTTTCTTTTGTTGTGAGTGTTTTCTTTTGGTGTGAGTGTTTTCTTTTGGTGTGAGTGTTTTCTTTTGGTGTGAGTGTTTTCTTTTGGTGTGAGTGTTTTCTTTTGGTGTGAGTGTTTTCTTTTGGTGTGTTCTCTTTTGTTGTGAGTGTTTTCTTTTGGTGTGAGTGTTTTCTTTTGGTGTGAGTGTTTTCTTTTGGTGTGAGTGTTTTCTTTTGGTGTGTTTTCTTTTGGTGTGAGTGTTTTCTTTTGGTGTGAGTGTTTTCTTTTGGTGTGAGTGTTTTCTTTTGGTGTGAGTGTTTTCTTTTGGTGTGAGTGTTTTCTTTTGGAGTGTTTTCTTTTGGTGTGAGTGTTTTCTTTTGGTGTGAGTGTTTTCTTTTGGTGTGAGTGTTTTCTTTTGGTGTGTTTTCTTTTGGTGTGAGTGTTTTCTTTTGGTGTGAGTGTTTTCTTTTGGTGTGAGTGTTTTCTTTTGGTGTGAGTGTTTTCTTTTGGTGTGAGTATTTTCTTTTGGTGTGAGTGTTTTCTTTTGGTGTGAGTGTTTTCTTTTGGTGTGAGTGTTTTCTTTTGGTGTGAGTGTTTTCTTTTGGTGTGAGTGTTTTCTTTTGGAGTGTTTTCTTTTGGTGTGAGTGTTTTCTTTTGGTGTGAGTGTTTTCTTTTGGTGTGAGTGTTTTCTTTTGGTGTGTTTTCTTTTGGTGTGAGTGTTTTCTTTTGGTGTGAGTGTTTTCTTTTGGTGTGAGTGTTTTCTTTTGGTGTGTTTTCTTTTGGTGTGAGTGTTTTCTTTTGGTGTGAGTGTTTTCTTTTGGTGTGAGTGTTTTCTTTTGGTGTGAGTGTTTTCTTTTGGTGTGTTTTCTTTTGGTGTGAGTGTTTTCTTTTGGTGTGAGTGTTTTCTTATGGTGTGAGTGTTTTCTTTTGGTGTGAGTGTTTTCTTTTGGTGTGTTTTCTTTTGGTGTGAGTGTTTTCTTTTGGTGTGAGTGTTTTCTTTTGGTGTGTTTTCTTTTGGTGTGAGTGTTTTCTTTTGGTGTGAGTGTTTTCTTTTGGTGTGAGTATTTTCTTTTGGTGTGAGTGTTTTCTTTTGGTGTGAGTGTTTTCTTTTGGTGTGAGTGTTTTCTTTTGGTGTGAGTGTTTTCTTTTGGTGTGAGTGTTTTCTTTTGGTGTGTTTTCTTTTGGTGTGAGTGTTTTCTTTTGGTGTGAGTGTTTTCTTTTGGTGTGAGTGGTTTTTTTTGGTGTGTTTTCTTTTGGTGTGAGTGTTTTCTTTTGGTGTGAGTGTTTTCTTTTGGTGTGTTTTCTTTTGGTGTGAGTGTTTTCTTTTGGTGTGAGTGTTTTCATTTGGTGTGAGTGTTTTCTTTTGGTGTGAGTGTTTTCTTTTGGTGTGTTTTCTTTTGGTGTGAGTGTTTTCTTTTGGTGTGAGTGTTTTCTTTTGGTGTGAGTATTTTCTTTTGGTGTGAGTGTTTTCTTTTGGTGTGAGTGTTTTCTTTTGGTGTGAGTGTTTTCTTTTGGTGTGAGTGTTTTCTTTTGGTGTGAGTGTTTTCTTTTGGTGTGTTTTCTTTTGGTGTGAGTGTTTTCTTTTGGTGTGAGTGTTTTCTTTTGGTGTGAGTATTTTCTTTTGGTGTGAGTGTTTTCTTTTGGTGTGAGTGTTTTCTTTTGGTGTGAGTGTTTTCTTTTGGTGTGAGTGTTTTCTTTTGGTGTGAGTGTTTTCTTTTGGTGTGAGTGTTTTCTTTTGGTGTGAGTGTTTACTTTTGGTGTGAGTGTTTTCTTATGGTGTGAGTGTTTTCTTTTGGTGTGAGTGTTTTCTTTTGGTGTGTTTTCTTTTGGTGTGAGTGTTTTCTTTTGGTGTGAGTGTTTTCTTTTGGTGTGAGTATTTTCTTTTGGTGTGAGTGTTTTCTTTTGGTGTGAGTGTTTTCTTTTGGTGTGAGTGTTTTCTTTTGGTGTGAGCGTTTTCTTTTGGTGTGAGTGTTTTCTTTTGGTGTGAGTGTTTTCTTTAAGTCTGAGTGTTTTCTTTTGTTGTGAGTGTTTTCTTTTGGTGTGAGTGTTTTCTTTTGGTGTGAGTGTTTTCTTTTGTTGTGAGTGTTTTCTTTTGGTGTGAGTGTTTTCTTTTGGTGTGAGTATTTTCTTTTGGTGTGAGCGTTTTCTTTTGGTGTGAGTGTTTTCTTTTAGTGTGAGTGTTTTCTTTTGGTGTGAGTGTTTTCTTTTGGTGTGAGTGTTTTCTTTTAGTGTGAGTGTTTTCTTTTGGTGTGTTTTCTTTTGGTGTGAGTGTTTTCTTTTAGTCTGAGTGTTTTCTTTTGGTGTGAGTGTTTTCTTTTGGTGTGAGTGTTTTCTTTTGGTGTGTTTTCTTTTGTTGTGAGTGTTTTCTTTTGGTGTGAGTGTTTTCTTTTGGTGTGAGTGTTTTCTTTTGTTGTGAGTGTTTTCTTTTGGTGTGAGTGTTTTCTTTTTGTGTGAGTGTTTTCTTTTGGTGTGAGCGTTTTCTTTTGGTGTGAGTGTTTTCTTTTGGTGTGAGTGTTTTCTTTTAGTCTGAGTGTTTTCTTTTGTTGTGAGTGTTTTCTTTTGGTGTGAGTGTTTTCTTTTGGTGTGAGTGTTTTCTTTTGTTGTGAGTGTTTTCTTTTAGTCTGAGTGTTTTCTTTTGGTGTGAGTGTTTTCTATTCAAGTTTTGAGTTGTTTTCTTTTCATGTGAACGTTTCCTTTTGGTGTGAGTGTTTTCTTTTGTTGTGAGTGTTTTCTTTTGGTGTGAGTGTTTTCTTTTGGTGTGAGTGTTTTCTTTTGTTGTGAGTGTTTTCTTTTGGTGTGAGTGTTTTCTTTTGGTGTGAGTGTTTTCTTTTGGTGTGAGTGTTTTCTTTTGGTGTGAGTGTTTTCTTTTGGTGTGAGTGTTTTCTTTTGGTGTGAGTGTTTTCTTTTGGTGTGAGTGTTTTCTTTTGGTGTGAGTGTTTTCTTTTGGTGTGAGTGTTTTCTTTTGGTGTGTTTTCTTTTGTTGTGAGTGTTTTCTTTTGGTGTGAGTGTTTTCTTTTGGTGTGAGTGTTTTCTTTTGGTGTGAGTGTTTTCTTTTGGTGTGAGTGTTTTCTTTTGGTGTGAGTGTTTTCTTTTGGTGTGTTTTCTTTTGGTGTGAGTGTTTTCTTTTGGTGTGAGTGTTTTCTTTTGGTGTGTTTTCTTTTGGTGTGAGTGTTTTCTTTTGGTGTGAGTGTTTTCTTTTGGTGTGAGTGTTTTCTTTTGGTGTGAGTGTTTTCTTTTGGTGTGTTTTCTTTTGGTGTGAGTGTTTTCTTTTGGTGTGAGTGTTTTCTTTTGGTGTGAGTATTTTCTTTTGGTGTGAGTGTTTTCTTTTGGTGTGAGTGTTTTCTTTTGGTGTGAGTGTTTTCTTTTGGTGTGAGTGTTTTCTTTTGGTGTGAGTGTTTTCTTTTGGAGTGTTTTCTTTTGGTGTGAGTGTTTTCTTTTGGTGTGAGTGTTTTCTTTTGGTGTGAGTGTTTTCTTTTGGTGTGTTTTCTTTTGGTGTGAGTGTTTTCTTTTGGTGTGAGTGTTTTCTTTTGGTGTGAGTGTTTTCTTTTGGTGTGTTTTCTTTTGGTGTGAGTGTTTCCTTTTGGTGTGAGTGTTTTCTTTTGGTGTGAGTGTTTTCTTTTGGTGTGAGTGTTTTCTTTTGGTGTGTTTTCTTTTGGTGTGAGTGTTTTCTTTTGGTGTGAGTGTTTTCTTATGGTGTGAGTGTTTTCTTTTGGTGTGAGTGTTTTCTTTTGGTGTGTTTTCTTTTGGTGTGAGTGTTTTCTTTTGGTGTGAGTGTTTTCTTTTGGTGTGTTTTCTTTTGGTGTGAGTGTTTTCTTTTGGTGTGAGTGTTTTCTTTTGGTGTGAGTATTTTCTTTTGGTGTGAGTGTTTTCTTTTGGTGTGAGTGTTTTCTTTTGGTGTGAGTGTTTTCTTTTGGTGTGAGTGTTTTCTTTTGGTGTGAGTGTTTTCTTTTGGTGTGTTTTCTTTTGGTGTGAGTGTTTTCTTTTGGTGTGAGTGTTTTCTTTTGGTGTGAGTGGTTTTTTTGGTGTGTTTTCTTTTGGTGTGAGTGTTTTCTTTTGGTGTGAGTGTTTTCTTTTGGTGTGTTTTCTTTTGGTGTGAGTGTTTTCTTTTGGTGTGAGTGTTTTCTTTTGGTGTGAGTGTTTTCTTTTGGTGTGAGTGTTTTCTTTTGGTGTGTTTTCTTTTGTTGTGAGTGTTTTCTTTTGGTTTGAGTGTTTTCTTTTGGTATGAGTGTTTTCTTTTGTTTTGAGTGTTTTCTTTTGGTGTGAGTGTTTTCTTTTGGTGTGAGTGTTTTCTTTTGGTGTGAGCGTTTTCTTTTGGTGTGAGTGTTTTCTTTTGGTGTGAGTGTTTTCTTTTAGTCTGAGTGTTTTCTTTTGTTGTGAGTGTTTTCTTTTGGTGTGAGTGTTTTCTTTTGGTGTGAGTGTTTTCTTTTGTTGTGAGTGTTTTCTTTTGGTGTGAGTGTTTTCTTTTGGTGTGAGTGTTTTCTTTTGGTGTGAGCGTTTTCTTTTGGTGTGAGTGTTTTCTTTTAGTGTGAGTGTTTTCTTTTGGTGTGAGTGTTTTCTTTTGGTGTGAGTGTTTTCTTTTAGTGTGAGTGTTTTCTTTTGGTGTGAGTGTTTTCTTTTGGTGTGAGTGTTTTCTTTTGGTGTGTTTTCTTTTGGTGTGAGTGTTTTCTTTTGGTGTGAGTGTTTTCTTTTGGTGTGAGTATTTTCTTTTGGTGTGAGTGTTTTCTTTTGGTGTGAGTGTTTTCTTTTGGTGTGAGTGTTTTCTTTTGGTGTGAGTGTTTTCTTTTGGTGTGAGTGTTTTCTTTTGGTGTGAGTGTTTTCTTTTGGTGTGAGTGTTTTCTTTTGGTGTGAGTGTTTTCTTTTGGTGTGTTTTCTTTTGGTGTGAGTGTTTTCTTTTGGTGTGTTTTCTTTTGGTGTGAGTGTTTTCTTTTGGTGTGAGTGTTTTCTTTTGGTGTGAGTGTTTTCTTTTGGTGTGAGTGTTTTCTTTTGGTGTGTTTTCTTTTGTTGTGAGTGTTTTCTTTTGGTTTGAGTGTTTTCTTTTGGTATGAGTGTTTTCTTTTGTTTTGAGTGTTTTCTTTTGGTGTGAGCGTTTTCTTTTGGTGTGAGTGTTTTCTTTTGGTGTGAGCGTTTTCTTTTGGTGTGAGTGTTTTCTTTTGTTGTGAGTGTTTTCTTTTGGTGTGAGTGTTTTCTTTTGGTGTGAGTGTTTTCTTTTGTTGTGAGTGTTTTCTTTTGGTGTGAGTGTTTTCTTTTGGTGTGAGTGTTTTCTTTTGGTGTGAGCGTTTTCTTTTGGTGTGAGTGTTTTCTTTTAGTGTGAGTGTTTTCTTTTGGTGTGAGTGTTTTCTTTTGGTGTGAGTGTTTTCTTTTAGTGTGAGTGTTTTCTTTTGGTGTGTTTTCTTTTGGTGTGAGTGTTTTCTTTTAGTCTGAGTGTTTTCTTTTGGTGTGAGTGTTTTCTTTTGGTGTGAGTGTTTTCTTTTGGTGTGTTTTCTTTTGTTGTGAGTGTTTTCTTTTGGTGTGAGTGTTTTCTTTTGGTGTGAGTGTTTTCTTTTGTTGTGAGTGTTTTCTTTTGGTGTGAGTGTTTTCTTTTTGTGTGAGTGTTTTCTTTTGGTGTGAGCGTTTTCTTTTGGTGTGAGTGTTTTCTTTTGGTGTGAGTGTTTTCTTTTAGTCTGAGTGTTTTCTTTTGTTGTGAGTGTTTTCTTTTGGTGTGAGTGTTTTCTTTTGGTGTGAGTGTTTTCTTTTGTTGTGAGTGTTTTCTTTTAGTCTGAGTGTTTTCTTTTGGTGTGAGTGTTTTCTATTCAAGTTTTGAGTTGTTTTCTTTTCATGTGAACGTTTCCTTTTGTTGTGAGAGTTTTGTTTTGACGTGAGTGTATCCTCTATAAAAATTAGTTGAGAGTGGTTACTTTTGGTGTTATTCGTTTTCGTATTCATGAATTCGAATATCATGAACAAGTGTTTCCTTTTGACAGTAAGTGTTAACTCTTTTAGTGCCTTTTATTTTGGTCTTGTATTTATGTGAGTGGTTTTTTTTTTCGGTGAAACTGTTTTCTTTTAGTATGAGTGTTTCATTTTGTTGTGAGCAGGGGCGTATATACTTACGAAACAAACGTCCCTGTTGAGAGTGTCACAGTTTCTTTTAGTTCTTCTAGAAGGGGGGGGGGTGTCATCAAAAGAAGATTATGCATGCCATCAACAATTGTTCTAACACTGCACATCTACCACACGTGATTGTCTGATACCGTCGGTTCTCATCAGAGAAGCTGGAACGTTGCACCTTTGTCCAATTTTAAAGTTCATCCGACTTCTCAGGTGACTGGTCATGGGCTTGCTTCAACCAACAGAGCACGGAATGTTTCCGTCGCCCACTTCTTTGTACATTCATTTACACAGGTTTTTATATTGCTGAGAACCACTGCGTTTTATTTACTGCCTTGTTTGAGAAAAGACTTTTATACAACATTTGTGCTTCTTGGAATTTTCAAGTAGGAGTGTTAATTGTGCGCACGCAATCTGGATAACTACACTATCTGTCAATGACAAATATGCATAATGACCATATCCCTGTATACAGCACAAAATTGATAATTCAGAAAATCAGAAACCGAAGGCATACGAAATCAGAAACCGAAGTCATACATGATCGATGTTCAACCATATATCTAACCTTGATTATCAGAATAATGTTGATGAACTGATTTTCCATATTACATTGTTCAGACAAAGGATCACTGACGAGGGTTTAGTACCCGAAACGTGTATTTCTGGTCAATGCTGTAAATTTATCAGGTTTTAAATGATGCTATTGAATTTGAAGACGTTTAACATCATTAACGCATTTGAAATTTTCTGTGACAATTTTTTTGAAATTTCTAAAAAGTGGGTCCTGTAGCATCATATCCCACCCGTTCTGCTACATGTACGTCTTTTGGTAAATTTTTGGACATAATAATTTTCATACTTTTTGGCCATTTTACATTGTTTAGACTGAGGATCACTGACGAGGGTTTAGTACCCGAAACGTGCATTTCTGGTCCATGCTGTAAATTTATCAGGTTTTAAATTATGCTATTGAATTTAAAGACGTTTAACATTTAATGGATATTTTGCAATGGAAATATGAAAAAGCTCAAGATTAATAATGTTGAAAAATAAGTTCATTAATCAGTGTATTCCAAATTGACATTGCTTGATATTGCGTCTCGGTCTGTCGCATTGTCCCACGGCTGCGCTTCGGGTTATACGACAGAACTCGATAGGCAATAGCAGTGCCATTATGGAATACATTTATTAATGACCTGTAAGTTTAGTGGATGGCCGCCCAAAGTTGGCACTGCCTCCCTCCTTTGATATGTTGCCTTTCTTGTTTAAGTTGTTTCTTAGCCAATATTGTGTTTGTTGGTGTAATAATTGTATGTCCATGGGTTATTGCTATGTTTATGAGTTGATAGTCCCGAGTCCTTAGTGCTCGCCTTATCCTGGCAGCTTCTATTTTGAACTTCGCAATAAGCGTCAAAGAAGTACATATACCCATCAGTTATTCCAGTGTCAAAGTCGAAAAATCATTAGAATTTCCATTGGAACAATCGCGAACCCCGGAATAAACATTACTGAAACAAGCTATGCAAAAAAAAATCACGATTAGATGCAAATGTTAAAAGTCTTCAAAAGTGATATCTCATCGATACAATGCAGCCTCTGGGCCTGGCAACATTAACTAAGAATTGACTTAACGAGGCCCTGGACAAAACGTGTGCGCATCGTTTCGCGCATTCCCGTAACCGGTTCAATCTTTTATCTCTACATCGCACCTAACGCACTGTCATACTATGACGTCACAATCAAATGACGCGACAAAGCATTTAACGCCGCGCTAAAAATCAATAGGCTAGTAATCTGTGTATGTTCGTAATAAACGAAGATTAATGCAAAGCATGGTTAGATGATGAGATCGTCAGACTAGGATGGACTCAAGGTTTTTAATATTATCATTATTTGGTGCACCTCCTCTCACTAAATAGTTATTTTATTCTATAACGGGGGCCTTTAGAAAAAACGAGAAACAAATAGAAAAATAAATAGAACTTCATCGATCAAAACAACTTTTAATTCATTAATTTTGTTAATAACAAAAAAAAAAAAAAAAACAACCAACAACAACAACAACATGTACTTTCCTGATACTATGTACACATATTTTTTTTGCATCAAAAATCATCGTATCATAATCCCAATGCTTTGGGGGAGGGGGGTTGCTAGCTAGTCATATGCACGGCACGGAAGCACGTGTTTTCTCATCATCATTATTTTTTTTTTTTTTTGGTTCAGAAATGGCTTGATGTTCCTTTTCGTCTCATCGAGAGAATTATCAGCCAAATTGCAGCAAGTAAATCGTCTCACCTTGCTCACAAATTTCATAATCAACAACGCTGACGAATCTTCATTTTACTTTAATTTCTTTTTTTTTTTCCCCTTTTTTTTTTTTTTTTTTTTTCTTTTTGCTCTTATTAGGTCGGATGGCATTGTTAAACTAGAAAATTTTGCGAGGGACCTGCATACCTCTTATGATCGAGTAGAACATATTCAATTATTAAAGTTTTATATTGAATTATTAAAAGTATATTTTAAATATATCCTCGTTATACGTATGAAGGTAAGCAAATGTATTTTACATAGATTTATGTCATTTTCTTTTTTTCAGGGAAAAAAAGGGGGAAGTACTCAGATTAAAGTCGCTACATGATTTTTTTTTCTCAAGGTTTCACGAGCAATTTATAAATATAACATATTAAATAAAGTACATTAATTCATTGAAACGAGGCGCTCCGGTCCTGCAATCGGAAAAAGTATCTGTATAAATATATAGTATGCATTTTATTTTCAGGGTTTCATTCTCTGAAATTGAGCCGGAGCGAAAATTCACATTTACTTATAAGTTTTAGAAGTTTCCGAGATATATACATTTTCCGATTCTTCATTTTTTGGGGTTAATTTCAGTATAGATACATGAGCAAATTTTGAAGGGGGCGCAAAGGGCGCACGCCCCCCCCCCCCCCCCTTCTGAAATCGTCGAAGTAAGGTATTTTGGGGGCTTAACCTTCATGTGTATACTCATTTTCAGGCTGTTTTGAGTCGAATGTCGGAAAATTTTCGCTGGTTCGCTGCCGCTCGCCACCTAACTCAATTTAGATTAACTTCACACCATTTGCTAAGTACGGAAGCTTATTAGGGCCGCAGCGTTACTTTTTTATAATTTGTTATATCAAATTACTAATTTGATATTTCAACTTATTAATTTGATATAACAACTTATTAATTTGATAAAACAACTTATTAATTTGTTATAACAACTTATTAATTTGATATAACAACTTATTAATTTGATAAAACAACTTATTAATTTGATATAACAACTTATTAATTTGTTATAACAACTTATTAAATTGATAAAACAACTTATTAATTTGTTAAAACAACTTATTAATTTGTTAAAACAACTTATTAATTTGTTATAACAACTTATTAATTTGATATATCAACTTATTAATTTGTTATAACAACTTATTTATTTGATAAAACAATTTATTAATTTGTTAAAACAAGTTATTAATTTGATAAAACAAGTTATTAATTTGATAAAACAAGTTATTAATTTGATATATCAACTTATTAATTTGATATAACAACTTATTAATTTGATATAACAACTTATTAATTTGATATAACAACTTATTAATTTGTTATAACAACTTATTAATTTGATAAAACAATTTATTTATTTGTTAAAACAAGTTATTAATTTGATATATCAACTTATTAATTTGATATTACAACTTATTAAGTTGATATAACAACTTATTAATTTGATAAAACAATTTATTAATTTGATAAAACAACTTATTAATTTGATATAACAATTTATTTATTTGATATAACAACTTATCAATTTGATATATCAACTTATTAATTTGATATATTTAAGAAGTTACTTGTTTTATGTATTTGTCATCTTGAAATGATGATGTAGAGATGATTGAGCGAATCAAGAGACCAACAGAGTGTAATTGGACAATATCTTATGCTGTAGTTTTACACTTTCATGTATAACTGCATGCACAAACAAAAAACATCCTTCCCAATAAATTTATGATGGATTAGTGATTATTTTAGTTTTTTAGGCACGGTCCATTTGATATTCTGAGGGGGGGGGGCTTGGGTTTTTTTTTGAAAAAAATAATTTTGCTCTCAATTTTGATGAAAAAAATAAATTTGCTTATGGTGTGACAGAAAAAAATAATCTTGCTCTTTACAGATAGTCTGAATTTGAAGAATTACCAAAAAATTTCGCTTAAATTCTTGAAAATTTTCCGGCTCGCTTCGCTCGCCGCAGTTTTCAAAGTGTATCAAAAATTTTTGGCTCGCTTCGCTCGCCACAGTTTTCAAATTGTATCAAATATGTATTATCAATATTTATGTATTGCTGTTAATACATGATGTATGTATCCCATAGAGTCATGTTCTTGTAAGCTTGGAAGGAGAACTTCAGTTATTCACCAATTTACAATTCTTTGTAACATTTAAAAAAAATTGTCTAGGAGACCTTTCACTCAGACCCTCTTATACATGTTATATACATGATGTACCTTATATAAAATATTGAGAATTGTATTGTAAAAATCTTTTATCTCTCTGTTTTAAAAGTGAATAGAATACTTGCATAAAAATAAACTAATATATTAATATTTAGAGTTTTGAGTAAAAATATAAATAATTTCTATTGATAAAACACAAACATTCTTAATATGCGCATCACTTTGTTAAAAAAAAATTCTTTGCTCCAACTTTGCCAGAAAAAAATAATTTTGCTCCGGTCCGGGGCAAAAAAAATAATCTTGCTCCGACAAAAAACCCAAGCCCCCCCCCCCCCCCCCCTGAATATCAAATGGACCATGCCTTAATATCATTAGATATAACTTGGTCCATGAATGACTGGCCACCCTTTAGTTCATCAGTCTGCCAGTTGCAGCAACAGTTTTTCCCCCATAGTAAGTTGTTGGAGAACCATTCGCTTTCGATTAAACATCCAGCTCAGGCGGACCATCAACATTTATATATATGATTTTTAATCAAGCCCTTGACATTATCCTTCTGATCATAATGTGCACTAGCATTTATAGACAATCACAATGAAGATATGATCACTTACGGCATTAAGTAAAGTTGACTTCTTGCTTGTTTGTATTTATATTTTTTCAATAAACAATGCTTTAAACAGGTACCCCACCTTAAGTGTGTGGGGGGTGGATGGGCGCTCGATTTGTAATTGCTCTATAGAAACTGGTGCCCCTCTTTCCCAATCAGACCCTGATTTCGCATCTGTAAAGATTTCTAACAAAGTTGTAATGGATGTCAAGGGCTCCTATTGGGTGGTTTTCCGAAGTCAAAGGGAAAACAACATGGAATTTCAAAATGAATTATTCTCTATCACCATGATATCATATTTATCATGTAAACATGTAGCTCACAGAATCCCGGTAGTGGGGGGTTGCAGACGCATGGATCCAGGAAGGGGTGTGTATTGTCTGTTTAGGAAGGTCCAGCCTTTGACTTTGAAAAAGTTTACACGTAAAGACAATAAAATCAAAACGGTAATTTTTGGCAATTTCCAGGAGACATCCTTATCCCTCCGCTAGAACCGCCCTTGCACACGATACACAACACTATGGTTTGCGGGAGGAGTAGAACTTGAATTTGAAGACGTTTAACATTTGAACGAAAATTGTAATAATGGACTTTATAATAACTAACTTGAAACATTTTATAATACTTGTGTTTTTCAACCATATCCTTATTTTCATTTTCCGGACCTTAAATTGGCGGAGTTAAGAGTGGTGTGATGGGGGCGCAATCCCCTCCCACATAAATCGTCAAAGTAAAATGTTTTGTTGGGGGTGGGTGGGGGTGAGAGAGGGGGCTTAAACGTCTATGTGAATAGGCTGTTTTGAGTCGCAACTTTTCGCCGGGTCGCTGCTGCTCGCTACCTATAGCTTGATTTAGATGGATTTACATATAATTTTTTCATTCAAAACAGGAAAACAAACAAAGCAAAACAACCTCCCCAAAAAACCCCAAAAACAAATAAAAAACCCCCCAAGGAATTATTATTTCATGCTTAATAGCCAGTATTACTAGTATTATGTATTATAACCTCTTCCACACCCCAACCTAACTTTCAATAATTTTTGACCGGTCTTTTCAGATATTGTCAACATATTATTCATTCAAGGGATGCGATTAGTGGTATGACACCTCCCCCCCCCCCGAAAAATAAATCACTGGCTCGCTTCATTCCCTATCATGCAGCTTCTATAAAACGATATTCCCTCCGATATTCCCCCACCCATATCCGCCCCCTAAACTCAAATCCTGTATCCGCCTCTACCAAGTAAATTAAATATATTGAAATTAATAAGGGGTCACTTTGTCCATTGTCCGTCTGTCAAACTTTCGATGTCACACCCATAACTTTTGATTTGGATGTGATAGGATTTTGATATTTCGTATGTGTATACCTTGTGACTAGACCTTTCTACACATACCATTATTTTTTAACTAGTGACCTTGACCTAGATATTTGACCTACTTTAAAAAAATAAGATTTGTATCTTTTGATTGGTAAGTGATAGGGTTTTGATATCACATGTGCATTCCTGTTGACAAAACCTTTCTACACATACCTCATTTTTCACCAAGTGACCTTGACCTAGATACTAGAATTTGACTCACTTTAATTTTCAAACAATGAAGATGGACTATATCATTTGATTGGTAAGTGATTAGATTTAATAGGGCTTTTATATTTGACATATGTATTTCTTGTGACTGGACCAATATACAGTTTTGTACCAGTGTCTTTCCCAAATGCTGCACACTGGCCAACCGTGACGACGGGATTCCACGTTGGACTTTGTTCAAATCTCGGCAGAGTTCTAAGACTTGGTTAAGATTCTCTGTCCTATCTGAAAGTTGGTAAGACTTCTCGGGTGAATGATCTTGAGCTCGCTTCAGCCAGCAGAGCACATACTATAATACGCATGCAATAGATTTTTTTAGATCCATTTACGCGCACGTAATCCGGATTACTACACAATTTGCTGATAGCAGTTGGCCGTCCAAAGTCGGCGCCGGATGCACATTTATCTCCTTCTATTTATGTGTTGTAAATAATGTTTGTGTCGATTTTTATACCCCTCGCAACAAAGTTACGTGTGTGCGTGTGGGGGGGGGGGGGGGGTGTTAATACTGGATTCATCCTGTTTGTCCGTCCGTCTGTAGACGAGAGATTGTCATCGCAACTCCTCCCAAACCATGGCTGGATTTCAATGAAACTTTACACAATGAAAGAACATGAAATGTAGATGTGCACGAAGAAAAGGGATTGCTGTCGAAAAAGTTAGACTTGAGTTATGGCCCTTGGACTTAGATTCTTCATGCATTAAATTATTTTCAATGTCAAATCTTGTCATCGCAACGCCTTCAAAACCATTTGATAGATTTCAATGAAACTTTACACAATGGAATATCATAATATGTAGATATCCATGAAGAAAGAGGATTGCAGCCAAAAAGGTTATAAGAGAGTTATTGCCCTTTGACTTAGATTTTTAAATGTTGAATCTTGCCATCACTCATCCCATAAGGTTCATATATGTATCATTAAACATTTTTAAAACATTCTATAGTAAGTATTTTATTCGACAAAATGACCTTAACCCTGAATGATGACCTTATATGAGGGAATATCCATTTGGAAAATATATAATGTCAGGTCTTAAAATGGATCTGTTCAGAAAAAGTATTCGGGGGTGGGGGGGGGGGGGTTATAATTCGTCCATTTAGGGCAGTTTTCATTTTGTATGATGTTCTAGTGAATATTGTCGTGTCTATTTGCGGTTTGAAGTTTTGTTTTATGTCATTTATGTGTCGCTTTCTTGTGGGTTTGTTTCACTGGGTCAGTGTAGGGTGGCCATGCTGAAGATTCGATGAGAGCTTTCTTTTTTTAAACAAAATCTTTGGCCTTTCTATCTTGACCTAGATTATTGACCTTCTTTTTTTCTGAAAAATTGACCATGTCTTTTGATTTTTATGTAAAAGGTCAGATACATTGTATTTCACATGTATAATTTTGACGTAGTGAAATTGGCCAACACATCCACTTTTGAAAAATAAGCCTCTTCACAGGCGACACAAGCATTCCTTGGATTGCTATCTTTTTAAATATAAATAAACATCTTCATGGTAGAACACTGTCTAATCGTTCTCTTATTGTCTCTATGTTACATAAATCCCTTAATCTCAGGGACAATGGTAATTTGATATATCAAATTAATAAGTTGTTATATCAAATTAATAACTTGATTTATCAAATTGATAAGTTGTTTTATCAAATTAATAACTTGTTTTATCAAATTAATAAGTTGTTATATCAACTTAATAAGTTGATATATCAACTTAATAAGTTGTTTATTCAAATTAATAAGTTGTTTTATCAAATTAATAACTTGTTTTATCAAATTAATAAGTTGTTATAACAAATTAATAAGTTGTTTTAACAAATTAATAAGTTGATATATCAAATTAATAAGTTGTTATATCAAATTAATAACTTGTTATATCAAATTAATAACTTGTTTTATCAAATTAATAACTTGTTTTATCAAATTAATAAGTTGTTTTATCAAATTAATAAGTTGTTATAACAAATTAATAACTTGTTTTATCAAATTAATAACTTGTTTTATCAAATTAATAACTTGTTTTATCAAATTAATAACTTGTTTTATCAAATTGATAAGTTGTTATAACAAATTAATAACTTGTTTTATCAAATTAATAACTTGTTTTATCAAATTAATAAGTTGTTATATCAAATTAATAAGTTGAAATATCAACTTAATAAGTTGTTATATCAAATTAATAAGTTGTTATATCAAATTAATAAGTTGAAATATCAAATTAATAAGTTGTTATATCAAATTAATAAGTTGAAATATCAAATTAGTAGTTTGATATAACAAATTATAAAAAAGTAACGCTGCGGCCCTAATAAGCTTCCGTAGCTAAGCATGACCATTTCATGCTAAAATAGCCAGAATTATAAAGTGATACTACGCCTTCCATACCTTTACTTTACTGTGACTATTTGGACGGTCTTTTTCTGACATATGTACTAAGATTTTAGTCAACAAACATGTACTCTTGCAGCAAAGGGGATGCCATTTGGGTTGTGTACCCCAACCCTCTCTAAAACAATTTTAGAAAAATCGCTGGTTCGCTTCGCTCGCCAGATATATTCAATAATACATAGTTTCAACGTTTTTGTATGAATTATACATTTTCCATTCTGGTGGTCAAAGGAACCCAAAACATGACTTCGTCCTGGACCCACTGGGGGAGGGAGGAAGCGGTCCCCAGACCCTTTGCCTTTTTTATATTCATGACGCCCCCCTAAACCAAAATATTGTATCCGCCCCTGAGATAACTCTTACCAATATATATTGCGGTTCAACCAGAGATTACTTTGTCCTACAGCATACTCCATTCCATAAATGATTATTACCACGATGATGGACGTATCATTGTCTTCAACGTACATTTTAGCTCAGCGGTCGGATAAAATCGCATGGAATAGAAATATATCAGAGAGCGTGAGAGGTGGTCCAGCTCGGTCATTCGACTGATTTGGTTAATTTTATGAATTTAAAAATATTATGCGCAATAATCGGGAAAAGGGGAAATAGGAGTCGCTCATAAACAACTCGACCCAATCTATTCCCGCGCATGGGGGTAGCCCCTTTCCACTTTCCTTATTATTTTGAATTTTACTTTACATTTGGTACATGTATCAATCCATGATCTTTTATCGTATTCGAATTATTTTTGCAATTTCGCGTGAGCATGCAATACTATACTTAATCTTGACCGTGGCGTAGCTAGGGTGATTTCTTTGTGGACGTCTAGAGAAGGATGAATTAAGTACATCAACTCCTCCCTCGGAAGGGGGAGGGTCACTGATACTAGGGAGGGGGTCGTTTACGGGAGAGTATGGTTTTGGGTTCGGCCGCCTTTATAGTATAGTTAAAACGCCTATAGAAACGCTTATATAGATGCAAGGGGAGCATGCAAAGTTTAAAGATTAATGTGTGATATGTGAGTAATCCATGTAACTTTTCAGACGTTTCCCCCAAAATACGATGTATTAAAGTTTTAGAATAGTGATATAGATAGCGATATTGCTGAATCAAATTGGACAAAAGATAAGGCAATAAGAGAAAAACGCTTTGTTCATTTTATCTTCGAGACTTGCAAGTACAAGTTATATGTTTTAAAATTACACAAAGTTGATTTGAGATTGTCCCTTACATACATTTTGTAAATTCTGGCGATAGCATTTGGCTGTCTTTCCCGAGAGGGATATGATACGTCGTATTATCACGCCTCAAACTAATTTCAGCCAATGACGTCGCAGTATTACGGTCACATTGTGTCCTACCTTGACGCCGAGTTAGGTCACTAAATTTTCAAACATTAGAATTACACAGAGTATGTTACGAAATGGTTCTCGGTATGATAAATTCGTTATAGGGTTTGTTCCTGTCACACTTCCTACTCAAAGTACCTTGAGTAGGAAGTATGACAGGAACTAACCCTATAACTATTTGAGCACATTCGTTCTTTATTCAAAATTAAGGGAAGATATGTTAAAAAAATGATTTTGAGATGTTCCCCGAAGCTCACACAAAACGGCTGGATATCAAACTTGAAAAAACTTGATATATTCTGTCTTATGTTTCTCTTCATAATATATAAGAATATGCCATCAAATTCTCTGTTTCAGTTTTTTTTTAATTTAACTTTATATCTGCGAGTACAAGTTATGTGTAAAATTGCAAAAATATGCTTTTAAATGGTCCCTTACATATTTGGCAATATCATTTGGCTGTCTTTTTCTGGATAGATATATGCTAACGAATATGATATGCCATAAACAATAAATATACGAGCACGTTCATACTTTATGAAGCCTTCTTTCATGATAAAGGGCAAATATGCTAAAAATATGATTTTGAGATGTTCCCTGAAGCTCAACCAAGCGGTCAAAGTTGTACAGAACTTGATATATTCTGGCTTATGTTTCACTTTTCAATGTATGAACATGTCATCAAATTCTCTATTTCAGTTTTTTTTATAATTTCAATTGTACTGATAAAGACAGAGTACAAGTTATGTGTAAAATTGCAAAATATGCTTTGAGATCACCCCTGATATATTTTCAGGATTGAATTTTGTTGTCTTTTTCTAGAGAAATATATACTAACAAACATTATATGCCGTAAACAAGAACTATAAGGACATATTCATCCTTTATGATGTCTTTATTTAAAAAAAAGGGCAAATATGCTAAAAATATGATTTTGAGATGTTCCCTGAAGCTCAACCAAGCGGTCAAAGTTGTACAGAACTTGATATATTCTGGCTTATGTTTCACTTTTCAATGTATGAACATGTCATCAAATTCTCTATTTCAGTTTTTTTATAATTTCAATTGTACTGATAAAGACAGAGTACAAGTTATGTGTAAAATTGCAAAATATGCTTTGAGATCACCCCTGATATATTTTCAGGATTGAATTTTGTTGTCTTTTTCTAGAGAAATATATACTAACAAACATTATATGCCGTAAACAAGAACTATAAGGACATATTCATCCTTTATGATGTCTTTATTTAAAAAAAGGGCAAATATGCTAAAAATATGATTTTGAGATGTTCCCTGAAGCTCAACCAAGCGGTCAAAGTTGTACAGAACTTGATATATTCTGGCTTATGTTTCACTTTTCAATGTATGAACATGTCATCAAATTCTCTATTTCAGTTTTTTTATAATTTCAATTGTACTGATAAAGACAGAGTACAAGTTATGTGTAAAATTGCAAAATATGCTTTGAGATCACCCCTGATATATTTTCAGGATTGAATTTTGTTGTCTTTTTCTAGAGAAATATATACTAACAAATATTATATGCCGTAAACAAGAACTATAAGGACGTATTCATCCTTTATGATGTCTTTATTTCAAAATATAAGGCAAATATGTAAAAATATGATTTTGAGATGTTCCCTGAAGCTCACACAGGCGGTCAAACTTCCACAGAACCTGATATATTTTGTATTATGTTTCTCTTTTCAAAATATGATAATCCTATCAAATTCTCTATTTCAGTTTTTTTATAAATTGCAATTATAATGCAAAAAATCTTGTTTTTCTATGAAATCATATGGAGAAAACAAGGAAATTTTTGAGATGGTCCCCCCGGAAAACTAAGCGGTGAAATTGATTCATTTTTCACCAAACTCTTGTATATAAGTAAATGGCATTATGATATGAATTTAATCAAAATCTCTATTTCTGTTTTTGAGTTATCTTATTGTCCAGGGCCTCGTTAAGTCAAATTTTCAAAATACCATATATTACGAAGCAGTAATATTTCATATGTTGAGTTTAATTATTCTATCCTACTCAAAAAGAAGAAAAACTGTTTTCATAATTGCAAGTCGTCACTGATGTTAAAATGAGACAAAAGAAAATTGAAATTTAGACTTTTAAACGTCAATTTTTAGTTTATGGTGAATTATCTAATTTTGGGCGTTCTATTTTCTAGTTTCATATACTAGTATTCCTCAAAAAGGAGGAGATTCCTCAGTATAGTGCTCCTTTTTTCGGTAGTATAGGTTATCATCGCTGTCGTCTTTAATTGTCTCTCTGTTTGTTTCCATATCCTCATTTCATACTGTGATCACTGTAACATCGTCATATTGGGAAACTTGGACCTTCCACTCCACCCTGTCTCCTCCGATATTCCAACATGATGGCGTTGTGGTGATCACAGCGGAATACACCTGCATATGACGAGTAAATAAGGAACAAACTCAGAATCAATATGATCAACAAGGAATATCCAAAATAAAGTTACTTTGGGAAGCTGAAAATGCCATCGATAAACATTCCAATAGGCACAATATGAGAGTTTGGTCCAACCTATGGTTTGAAAAAATAGGTCTACTTTAAAATGAGGAAACCCATGATTTTGGGCTAATTCCACGGGGGATTCCCCGAAGTTCCTTAACTATCCCATAGCTCCCTCTATGTAAATACCCGTTTGAACATTATTGTGTTGCTTTGGAGAGGTAAAACGTAAAATCACTCTCATTCCAAATAGGGACAGAATTGGAGCAAATCGTTTGTTTCCACTAAACTGGCCTAAATCTGTAAGTAAATAAACATTATAAGGAAACCCCATACAGAGCAGGTATAGTCATACAATATATAACTCATGAATACATGTAAATAAATATCCCTGGACATATTCAATTGTTAAGTGTCTTCAAATTCAATAGCATCATTTAAGAACAGATAAATTTGCAGCATGGACCAGACATGCACGTTTCGGGTACTTAAAATGTAATATGGCCAAAGAGTGTGAAAGTTATTATGGCCAAAAATGTACCGACAGACGAAGCAATTTCAAATTTATTTCCCTACCATTAGCATCTGGGTGAATTTTATATCAAATGACCTTAAACCCAATAAGGAAAACCCATAATACACCATGCAGTATATTCTGAATACGTGTAAATGAATATCCTTGAACGTGTTTTATTTATTCCCTACCATTTGCATCTAGAGGAATTTTAAATGACCTGAGCCATCTTTAACTTCCGGGTTTCATCTAACTTAAGTAGCAACAAAAGATAGCGGACATGGTTGACAACCTTAAACTTGTGTATTATTCAACAATTGGCAAGGAAGTAAATTAACAATCATTGATTTCAGAAGTTTTCTACAGTCTTGCTTAAAACAGTGAGTATTTCATTTGATTTTAGGGTATTTTTTATATAATAACATAATCACCATGATGTATCAAATATGTGTATTTCATGCGTTTCAATGATATTTTTATAAGTATATGTTCATTCAGCGATCTTGACGAAGGGAAGACGAAGGGGGCGGGTTTTAGGGACTATATGATTTTGTTGCATATTCACTACTATATACCTATACTGCCTCATCCAAATTTGTCCCTATTGCAAAGGAGTGCGATGGCGCGTTAAATACCCCTCTAGGCAACACAATAATGTTCAAGCGGAGATTGATATAGAGGGAGCTGGGGAATAGCTAGGGAACTCAGGGACCCCACTCCTTTCTATTAATTCAATAAATTTTCAACGTCGGTATGCTGTAGACAGAATAGATAAAATGGAAATGCCATCTTGAAGAAAATTCTACACCAAATTTAATGCATATGACACGTGTTTCGGATAGTGAAATCATGATCAGTGATGTTTCCAGCCAAAGACAGAATACATATAAGACTATGTCCATCCCGGCTCCTAGAGGGAGGATAGGATGTACAATATACAACGGTCATAAGACTTTTTAAAATTAATAACACCAACAACAAAAAGGGGACAAAGACAACACCCACACCGAATGGTCGACAAACAGACATTCAAAGTAGACATACCGACACTTATTATTCTGCATCACCACATACTTAAACACACATTTGTAACCAGTACATCAATACACACTACAGACACGCATACTTAAACACACATTTGTAACCAGTACATCAATACACACTACAGACACGCATACTTAAACACACATTTGTAACCAGTACATCAATACACACTACAGACACACATACTTAAACACACATTTGTAACCAGTACATCAATACACACTACAGACACGCATACTTAAACACACATTTGTAACCAGTACATCAATACACACTACAGACACACATACTTAAACACACATTTGTAACCAGTACATCAATACACACTACAGACACGCATACTTAAACACACATTTGTAACCAGTACATCAATTCACACTACAGACACACATACTTAAACACACATTTGTAACCAGTACATCAATACACACTACAGACACACATACTTAAACACACATTTGTAACCAGTACATCAATACACACTACAGACACACATACTTAAACACACATTTGTAACCAGTACATCAATACACACTACAGACACACATACTTAAACACACATTTGTAACCAGTACATCAATACACACTACAGACACACATACTTAAACACACATTTGTAACCAGTACATCAATACACACTACAGACACGCATACTTAAACACACATTTGTAACCAGTACATCAATACACACTACAGACACGCATACTTAAACACACATTTGTAACCAGTACATCAATACACACTACAGACACGCATACTTAAACACACATTTGTAACCAGTACATCAATACACACTACAGACACGCATACTTAAACACACATATGTAACCAGTACATCAATACACACTACAGACACGCATACTTAAACACACATTTGTAACCAGTACATCAATACACACCACAGACAAACACACATTAAACACACATTTGTAACCAGTACATCAATACACACTACAGACACACATTAAACACACATTTGTAACCAGTACATCAATACACACTACAGACACGCATACTTAAACACACATTTGTAACCAGTACATCAATACACACCACAGACAAACACACATTAAACACACATTTTTAACCAGTACATCAATACACACTACAGACACGCATACTTAAACACACATTTGTAACCAGTACATCAATACACACTACAGACACGCATACTTAAACACACATTTGTAACCAGTACATCAATACACACTACAGACACGCATACTTAAACACACATTTGTAACCAGTACATCAATACACACTACAGACACGCATACTTAAACACACATTTGTAACCAGTACATCAATACACACTACAGACACGCATACTTAAACACACATTTGTAACCAGTACATCAATACACACTACAGACACGCATACTTAAACACACATTTGTAACCAGTACATCAATACACACTACAGACACGCATACTTAAACACACATTTGTAACCAGTACATCAATACACACTACAGACACACATACTTAAACACACATTTGTAACCAGTACATCAATACACACCACATACTTAAACACACATTTGTAACCAGTACATCAATACAAACCACATACTTAAACACACATTTGTAACCAGTACATCAATACACACCACATACTTAAACACACATTTGTAACCAGTACATCAATACACACCACATACTTAAACACACATTTGTAACCAGTACATCAATACACACTACAGACACGCATATTCTATGACTGCATCTATCCTTCTTTCTTTCTATATGTAAAAAATGTACTATGAACATCTAATGATATACAAATTGCGACGAAATCTATAGTGCAATAAAAAAATATCTGCAGAACGTCTAATTTCATTCTTTATTGTGGGGATATTTTCTATGTTTCTTACTCTTTGTCGCTGTCAATAGTCTACAGTGTTCGCTGTTTTATTGTTGTCTAATATCATATTCCACATAAGCAAGCTTTGGGTTAGTGGAATTGCATTTTTGAATTATAGTGTACGTCTCATTCCTTCAAGGTAGCACGACCAGCGATGAATTTGGATAATTTTCTGATACCGACACAACAGTACGACCATCTAGTTCTTATTATACAGCGAAATAAATTTGAATTATACATTAATTAAGTTTGAAGCTTCCTTTTCATGAATTGTATATGTAACATAGAACTTTCTATATAGACATAAGCTCAGACAGTGCATGTATTTAATATTTTGTTTTCATTTTCGTGCGTGGACAACGACGGCGGGTACGGCTAGCCATACAGGGGACCCACCTCTAGCTCGCTAGGGGTCCGGCGATGCTCACTGTGGTGCTCTTTCGTGAGTGCTGTTGAGATTATCGTCAGGATCTTCTTTAACTCATGAAATCACAACAACATACAGCGAGTTTTAACAACACAATAAATTCCGTTCTTGCACTGGACTCTGGGGAATTTTTCAATAGAAAGTGTTGTCCTTCGTGTTTCTATGACGCTGTGTTAATTTTTATCCTTTCTCTTTCCAACGAGAAAACGTTCCGCATGTTTTTACTGCTGGGGGTTGTGTTGTTTCATGTATTTTTTTTTTATTTGTAAGCTTATTGCTTATGATGTTTGGATTCTGTTCATGCATGGGGGTTATGTGTTTGACATTCATTCACTTATGCAAAATAAATGACCATATATTCACTATTTTCGAAAACCAGAGTTACTTCCCATTTGAGACTGTATCTGACGTAGACTGATAATGACGTCATCAAATTCTATGGAATCGGTCCTAAAAGTCTGGGAAATGACGGTATAAAAATCGACGTTACCATACCATTTTCATGACGTCACAATGGTTTTACGTCAGATACCGTATGTAAGGGGAAAATACTCTGTATTCCGCAAAGACTCAATATAATTAGCAAGACCAATGTGAATCTGGTGCGACCTCCCGCTATGTAATATAACGAATAATGTAGTTATCTGGAGTATGAGTACACAACCCTCCAGTGTAGCCGAGGTTGGCCAGTGTGTAAGGCTGGAAAAGATATTGTACAAATGGGTCCTATGTTATAATACTTAATGTTTTTTGATGACTTCAGAATTATACTCGATTAAGAATTTTAATTTAAGAATAGATAGATTTGCAGCATGGGCCAGACATGCACGTTTCGGGTACTTAACCCTCGTCAGAGATTCTCAATCTAAACAATGTAATATGGCCAATTGTACCGACGATCGGTTGTTTGAAGAAGCTGTTTCAAGAGGAAGCTTACATTTAGTTACCATATTGTGCTACTCATGTTCAATTATGGAGTTTAGTTTAATATTTCTAGATCCATTCTGACTCATGTGAAAAATTCAGTATAAATACGGTGTTCTTTTCCGATCTAGATCCAACCTAATTGATGTGAGAATTCGAGTGACACATTTTATACAATGTACGATGTTCATGCTTTTCACGGAAAATATAAACTTGTAATCCATACTTATCATGCACTTCGGAAGGCTGCAGGATTACCTCTATATGAATCCATTGTTGTAGAGCATCCTGCATCCTTGCTGTGTAGTTGCATAGTTACGGGAATTGCTAGAAGTTATTACATACGCTATTTTCATACGTTATTTTCAAATGATGCTGCGCTTTCCTATACAATCCATAAATATATATACATTAATTACACCTTGGTCAATAAACAAGGTCACTAAGAGTAATGCAACTGAAAAAGACACGAATAGAGGATTTTATTCCAATTCTGCAAAAAAAAAAAAACAACATTCGCTTGCTCGCTATCGCTCAGCTCGCCATTTGTTATTTCCATATTAGAACTGACAATCATTAATCAATTACTATAAGGTGAAAATTCAAGATTTTAAGCATTTTGATCGCCTGTCAGCTGTTTTATTTATAATTAGAAATAGAACTGACAATCATTAATCTAGGACTTTATTTTCTGGGGTATGCTTCTTCTTCTTTTTTTTTTTTTTTTTGCTCTTCAAAAAATCCGAAGTTTAGGCCGCCCCCCCCCCCCCCCTCCCTGAAAAATCCTGGATCCGCCCATGGATTGTTTGAATGTATCTTTTAATCTATTTACAATCATACTAAAGATGTCTTTGTTCCATATTTCTTGTCCAAATAAATATGAGAGTCCTTTGTTTTCTAATTCTCTTTATTTGCAACCCATTCATCGTTTATGTCTATTCTTTCTCTTCTTCTTGCTATCATTAGATGGTATCTACCAAGTTCGTTGAAAACAAAATTTACTAAGAAATACTTCCTCTTCCCTACAAGCAGTAAGATGGATGACTCAGCTTAAAGTAAGAAGACCGCATCCTATATAATACACTTTCTAGGATGGAGTCCATATTGAGAGAGTTTGAATTTGCTACTGATGACCATATCCCTGTATACAGCACAAAATCGATAATTGAGGAAAACAGAAACCGAAGGCATACAAAATCAGGATAAAACAGGAGCCAAAGCAAACAAACAAAAACCTCCACCATAAGAAAAGAAGCGAACTCCCGATATGGGAGTGAGACCAGGTGCCCAGGAAGAGTAAGCATCTCCTGCTTGCATGCAACACCCGCCCCTTCAATTAGGTAGAATTGTCACATCCGGCTACTCCCATTAAGGAAGACATAGAGTACAATCTTTGGTTGGATGGTTCTAATGGTCTATGACAGAATATCATCCAACATTCTGGAGAGTGGGACATAACGGGTTCCCCATATCGACCGTAGAAAACAAAGAAGGGGATCTCCAACAACACCAGGTTGTAGCACCCACAGCAAAACTTCCTCGGTGACGATGTTAGTCGGTCACAAACATATCCCTGACTGAGAAGCTTATCTGAAAAACGCCTAGCTCTAAGAACAAAATTCATTAGCATCATTTTAGAGCAGATAAATTTACAGCATGGACCAGACATGCATGTTTCGGGTATTTAACTAATATATAAGTCAGTGTAGACGAACCATTATATCCTCGGGGACTAACAGCCTACTGGCAGAATCTAGTTGTTAAAATCGTCATATTGAAATAGATGTGTAAGCTACTTATACGAAACTAAATACTTTTCAGAGACCTTAAAATACAAATATTATGTTTCCTGGAATTGAAAAGGTTAAAAAAGTTCCACATGTTGATAATGATATACGCGGGTTTACACAATTTGTGATGCGACAAACCAAAGTTCATACTCCAATAAACTGTCAAATTCTTATATAATGTTGCATTTATTAAAACATTAAAAATTACGCGATATTATCATTATAGACACATCATAAAAAAGTTAGACGTCATTAAAATGCTAGCTTTTCCTCCCTCGAATCAACTCACTTCTTTTCTGAAATACCATAGTATTTGTTGTTCGCAATGAATGTATTTACCCTGTATAATTCACTTGTATTTGATCAGGAAGTTGGAGATGAAAATTCCGTGATTTAAAAATCATTTCCGTATCTATATATACTGTTGGTATCCTCGATAAATAAGATAAAATACTACTTAAACAACAACAATGGCGGACTGCACATATTCTGATAGCTTGTAAGTTATAAAATTTTATGAATTATTAAAATTATCAGATAAAATAATGCATAGGAAGACCATTTTTGAATATTGATATCTAGAATAGAATAGACTCTTAAAAAGTGAATTGACTATAAGTCGACATCTCCGGCTACGTGGGATTCAGTATAACAAGTACATATGTATAATGCAATAGAGACGGAGAATATTCAGCAATGTGACTGTTAAATTTATTCTGACCTACAATGTCTTTCAGCGTTGTAAAAATAAGATGTTACAGTATTTGATAGCTTCATTGTGTCGTCCAAAAGCTTTTACATTGAGAATGAGTTAAAGAAGATCCTGACGATAATCTCAATAACACTCACAATAGAGCACCAAATGGAGCATCGACGGACCCCTAGCAAGCCAGAGGTGGGATCAGGTGCCCGGGATGAGTAAGCATCACCTGTTGGCTAGCCGCACCCGCCGTCGATGTACATGCACGAACAATGAAAACAATATATAAAATGCATGCACTGTCTGAGACCATGTCTATATAGAAAGCGTTATGGCGACCATGTCAGGGAAAAACATTCAATACACTAACTGTCAAACCCCTCGCGGGGAACTTTTTACGAGCTCCACACGACAAAGGCCATAAGTGTGACACATATGAGTTAAAGACGATCCTGACGATAATCTCAATAACACTCACAATAGAGCAGCATATTGAGCATCAACATCCCACCTAGGATGCCAGAGGTGGGATCAGGTGCCCGGGAGGAGTAAGCATCCCCTGTTGGCTAGCCGCATCCGCCATCGATGTTCATGTTCAGTCCCTCACCAAAGTCAAACCTTGTTGAATGGTATCTCGGTGGGAACTTTTTTACGAGCTCCACACGACAAAGGCCATAAGTGTGACACAAATGAGTTAAAGACGATCCTGACGATAATTTCAATAACACTCACAAAAGAGCAACATATTGAGCATCTACGGACCCCTAGGAAGCCAGAGGTGGGATCAGGTGCCCGGGAGGAGTAAGCATTCCCTGTTGGCTAGCCGCACCCGCCGTCGATGTTCATGTTCAGTCCCTCACAAAATTCACCCCTTGTTAAATGGTATCTCGGTAAAAGGAAGAATTGGGATCCTAGGACAACCCTCAATTATATAAGCCCCTTCTCTAGAAAAAGAGGATGCTATTGTAGATCCATAACATCGAGCTACAAAATCATGATAAAACAGAAATCAAAGGAAACAAACAACAATTCCACCATATGAACAGAAGCGAACTCCCAATAAGAGGTCACGACAAGGTGTCAAGGAAGACTCAGCATCCTCTTCTTGCGTGCAACACCCGTTGCTTCAATTCGCCAGACAAGTCACATCCGGTTACTTCCACTAAGGATGTTCTGTTGTTGGATGGTTCCAATGGTCTAAGACAGAATATCATTTACAATTCTGGATAATGGGACGTCAACGTGTGTGACGTATATCCCCGTATTGACAATAGAATTTCTTCAGTGGCGATGTTAATCGGTCACTTATGTATTCCTGGCTAGGAAGCTTATCCGATCTGTATATTTGGTATTTGCTCTGGCTAGAGATGACATTGTACATAATTTTACTGAGATGTCAAAATCGGTTTCACTATTGTCAGATATTTCAGTCCGAACAATTATGATAAGAAATTTTGTCAGTCTGAAAGATTTTTTTTTGACTGACACTTTTCAACATCTCTGTTTTTGTATATTCCCCCGAAATGCGATACTTTAACATTGTATTGACCTTTATTTATATTCTCTTATGACAGGTTCTGTTCCCAGTATGAATGGACATGGCCAGGATATCTGTAAGTTTTACAATCAATTATCACGTTTTTATTCATTTTGTTATTCGAGTCAATTTTAAATTTTGGGAAAATATCTTTAAAGTTAACCCAAAGCAAATGTTACAGCTCTTGTGTTTTAATGCTTAACAAAAGGGATATTCAATGAGTATTTCTCTAGAGCAATAGAGCCCGTGTAACGACAAACCATGCAATAGGGTATGGATATAGGATTTTGCATCAATCTATTTTAGTTTGTGTTACAACAACATTCGTCTCCTTTCTTTTTGCTTGTTGTCCTTCATATTTCTTTGTGTTTCGTCTAGTTTGTAGGTCGTTTTGGTTAGATTGCTAATTGTGTTTGGGTGTTTCGTCTGTTGTTTGTTAAAATTGTATCTTACAAGTATATTGACTTAAATCCATGATTATTTATTAAACACGAGTCTGGTGCATGAAAATTGATTTGAAATTTTCTTCAAGAAGGTATAGAGTTGGAACACTTCCATATCATTAATATAAACACTTATTTCCTGTTGCAATGTGGAGCAGCTCTGCGCCTGAAAGAAGCTTTGTTTTGGCTTTTTTATCAATTTGACGTCATGAGATTTATTTTGCTATTTCGGACAATTGTCATTTCATTCAAAAATATCATCGAAATTAGGAGATTAACATCTTATTACCATCCCTCCAATGCTATTTTTAACATAGTTTTTATTTGGATATGCTAATGCATCGACCCTACAGGAAATTTGGAGTCGCGCACCCTCTGCGAATTGCACATACTTTATTCAAAAAAATATAACCTGAGGGTGTTACTATGATTAATTTAGTCTGTGTCTAAATACCACACCGTCTGCTACTTGCGCGGCTGATGACCGTCCTAAGTTGGAACCGGTTGTCCATTGGTCTCGTTGGTTTATGTGTGTTTTTTGTGTTTAATGTTTCTATGGTGTGCGTTGGTCTCGTAAGTTTATTTGTTGACTTTTGTGTTTCATGTTTCTATGATGTGAGTTAGTGTTCATTGTCCTTTTTGCGTCTCTTTCATTTTGGTATCTGCTCTGTGTTTTTGCATTGGGTGTCTTTAAGTTTTGCTTTGGGTGCTGCAACTTGAGTCTTTCTTTTGGATGGAAGCATCACTGATCAGGAGTTAATATCAGAAACTTGTGTCTGGTGCGTAATAAATTGGTTTGAAATTTTCTTCAAGAAGGTATTCAGTTGGAACACTTCCATATCATTATAATCCAGCGCGTGACTTCCGCCTTGGTCAGGATAAAGTTGTCTGGGAGATTTTCCGTTGGGATATTAATAATTTACGAACTAACGTTTCAGAACTACTTCTTTGACTTTGTCTATTATACGCAGATATTTTTGTCAAAAAAGGAGGGGATCTCCAACAAGACCCGGTTGCAGTGCCAACAGCAAAACCCCAAAACACCCAATGCAAAACCACAGAGCAGACACGCACAAAAGGAGACGCAAATGATACACGGAACACCAAATCACATACTAGAAACATAAAACACAAATATATAAACCAACGAGACCATTGGGCAATCGGTGCCGACTTAGGACGGCCATCTGCCACGTCAGTATCAGACGGTAGGGTTATCCGGATTACGTGCGCAAAACCCTCCAACTTCTGATTACATAAGGGTCTCGAAGAACGTACAATTGTGGTGTAAAACCACTTCCTCACTGTAAGATGACCACACAAATAGACAGCATGACGCAGGGCCCAATAAATACATGGATTATTATGTTAATTGATATAAAAACATCAGGCGCATGGATTACAGTCCGTGCTCTGTCGGCCGTAGCGAGCTCATGCATGTTATCACCCGAGGAGTCCAACTGATATTCAGAAAGGACAGGTGGTCGGGGCCCTGTCTTCTCTAAAGATGTTTGGACAGGACCCATCATGGAATCCCGTCGTCACAGTCAGTCAGAGTGCAACTCTTAAGAATGCGCTGGTACAAGGCTGCAGATTGGTCCAGTGTCCGTCTGGTGAGAGAAGGATCATATCCATGATTCTAACACAATTTCAATGGTAATTATGTATATAACTCTTGATCCCAAAAGAGGACTACCGGGGTTCCAAACGGAAAGAAAGAAAAATACCATTTTTACAAGCAACAGGGGATAACGAAACACACAAAAACACTCACACACAATTAGCAATCGAACCAGAACGACTTACAAACTATGCGAATATGATATGATTATCTAGATAGATAGTTATATTTTATAACCGGGTTTACAAATTTATTTAAAAATATATGACTTCAGCGTCTGAAAGATTCGCAGGTTATAAGGAGGCGGCGGACGAATACGCACGTGTCGACACATTTCATGTTCCACGACGTAAAAAATCAAGTGTAAGGGAGACTCAAGAGAGGAACGTTCAATTCTTTGGTATTTATCATGTTTATCATATATATCTATTCCGTAATTATAACTAATAAATGTCAATAACAATAATCATAGCTATTACGAATCACAAGTAGTTGGGATTTGGTCATATCTATATGTAACAAAGATAAAAATGTAGAGTTCTTATAAATTTAATATAAGATGATTTTAGTATATATTTTTTTATAATAAACCATCTTGAAAATCAAGCTAAAACATAAGTAAGAATTTCTAGATTCCTAATAAAAAAGAAATTGTTGACGAAAAACAAAATTTTCCAGCTTTTACTTTGTTAGATGTACAATAGATACATGCATGACAAATATGACCAAATATGGACAATGACTATATCCCCATGCGCAGTACAAAATCGATAATTCAAAAATTCAAAAACCGAAGGCATACAGAACCAGGATAAAACAGGAACCAAAGCAAACAAACAAAAACCTCCACCACATGAAAAGAAGCGAACTCCCAATATAAGATTGAGACCAGGTGCCCAGGAAGAGTCAGCATCTCCTGCTTGCATGCAACACCCGTCGCTTCAATTAGGTAGAATTGTCACATCCGTACACTAAATCGTGAATCATGCTTCAATATTGACATTGTCATAGTTACTTCCCTATTGGCTTCTGAAGTAGAGTAATTGTCACGAATAAGGAAAAAAAAGAAATTTCAGGCAAATATTTAATATAAAAATTTTCTTAGGAATTTATTATACTAACCAATAGGGAAGATTATTACACGTCATCAGATTCAACTAAACCTCTTTGCAAGCTTAATCTTGAATAAACGCTCTCTGTACATAATCATTAGGGTAATTCTGTAGCACCATTATCATCAGTACATGTACTGACAACTTTAAAAGGCATTGCTTTAAAACATATATTGGCCTTCAGGTACCTTTGTTCGACGATCGCCATTTAGAACCAGTTCAGATTGATTTCAGGAAAGATGAGTTCACAGGAATTCAAGCAGTATTTATCGACTAATGGTCTGAACGATGCCACAATTGACAAACTGTTGTCGGAAGATATCGAAGATTTGTCGACATTAAAACTCTTAAGCCAAGAGGACATCGATGGACTTGGATTGAAAACTGGTCAAAAAGCCAAACTCAGGAACATTATTTCTGGTGCGCTTCCTGTGGGTGGCCATCCGGAAATGACGCCAGAGGTTGCGAGTATAAATAACCATTCTAGAAATGACGAAAAAGCTCAATTTAAACCTCAGGCGCGACCCAGGACGTCACTAGCAAAGAAAGAGGAGGAATCTGGTAGGCAGTGCATGATGGGATAATTTTGTTTAAACTCTACATAAATGAATGATACGATAACAAAGAAAAGAATATAAATAAAAATTAATAACAAAATAAAATAAAGATGAAGTTTAACTTGAAATGCAATACATACCTATAGGCAATATGAATCAAGTAATTTTTTTTTTATCAAACATACCAATATTACTATTAAGATAGTTATTTTATTTGTCGAATATAACAATAAATACCTATCTTAGAAATACTTTGTATGGCTACAGAAACAAAAGTAGCGCTGGACTCGGTGAAGGAGTCGACTTCCTCCTCTACAAGCTCTTCTTCTGGTACTTTACTAATGACGTCATTTTTTTTTTACGTTTTTGATTCAATATTCCATTCTTTTATTAATTCATTTTAAAGCATGCAAATTTATTTCATCCGAGTTATTTAAATGACAAATATGGATAATGACCATATCCCTGTATACAGAACAAAATCGATAATTCAGAAAATCAGAAACCGAAGGCATAGGAACCAATTTTAAATACTGCATATTCTTTTCTTACTACTTTTTCTTTGGTAAAAGAAATACGCCCGACCTAAGTCAAAGGAGTTTCTGAATAGCCGACTGGGAGACCTGACTTCGTTTTCCGACATACGCAACATTTCCAGGAAAAAGTCACAGTCAGTTGGTTCATGTGTTTCTGATATAACTTCAATGCAAACTGGAACGTTTTAAAACATCAACTGTCATTGGTTAACCGTACCATCTAGATCAAAATTACCACTTCATTATTCTATGTATGCGCCGGAAACTTTTACAAACAATAACCATAAATTGTAGTGTCGCCACCTAATTCTGTTCATGACATATAAAGGAATGTAAAGTGATCCAGACAGGTCCAGCTCCGCTGGAAAGTGCGGCCCAGTGAAAACTATTATTAGCCTATTATTTTTAGGACCTTTTACGGGAAAAATCGGAACATTTAATATTTTCATTGTTCAGTCTAGCGAGGTTTGACATTTCTCGACCCACAACCACTAGATTCGCACAAGCGTTCCTTCAATATCATATTCATCCAGTAATCTTGAGAAAGAGAAAACGTAATATTTCTAACATTCATAATTATCTCATTTTAATGCCTGTGTCTGCAATGCTTCTTGAACATTTCATATCTACATCTATGATTCAATTTTTTAATATCATATTATCTATTATACATGTAGTTCATGATACAATCTACAATCAAATACCTATTCAAATTGATGTTATGTATGTTATTTATCTTGTATTGAGAGATATTTTAATTTACCTTCTTTGTATTTCTTATTGACTAACAGTGTGATTGCATTTATTATCCAAGATATGCATGTTCTAAGTTAACGTTTTGATTTTTAAATGTCGTTTTCTTTCATTATTCAAGTACATAAGTGTATGAAGTCTGCCTTAGTACTAAAAACCAATGAAAATCTAGACAATGACAATTTAACAACCAATTAATTATCTTATAATTACATTGAAACCACTAACAAGCTACTATATTGGTGTCTTCGTTCAAACTTTCTATTTTCTAAAGTAAAGTAGAACTACTGACCATTTCATAGAATATCTATTTATAGAGAATCTATTTATAGATGATGACGACAATCCGCAATCCTCTATGAGTCGGAAGTCATCAACACAAAAAACGTTCTCCAAATCAAAGAAAAGTGAAGTGGCTCTGGATTACCACTGTCTCCTTAGCGAAGACAAGGTACAAAATAAAGCTTTGTAGTTTACATGTATACCCGATGTATACTTGATATTTACTGAATTGACAGAATATACATACATAAAAACCATTATTTCTCCCAATATATTTAAGAAATAACAGGTAGCTTGCCGTGGTTTGTTGTGCAATAATTCCCCGAGTTGCATGAACCAATGAAATTTTCACCAAGCTGCGAAGCGGCGAGGTGATAATTTGATTGGTTGATGCGACGAAGGGAATTACTGGACAACAAATCACAGCTAGCTAGTGTTATTTCTTTTCTAATATTGCTCTGCACAAGCTCTATTTATTGCATGGGCGGAGCTTAATGAACTAGAAGTACTGTGTAACACCAGGCGAGTTCTATGGTACATATAGGGAGAAAATCTCAAGTCATGTTAGAATGTAGTATAGACCATATGTTTTAAACATTAAATATTACAACATACCGTCTTAAAAGATCACGTGACCGTTCTCATCTAATGACAGTGGGAATATAAATACACTTATAATAATACAACATACCGCCTTTAAAAAGGTTTATTTTTTCTCAATATTTGTCATCTTTTAGGGAAAAGTCGTAGTTGACTTGTCGACGGAGCACTTCGATGAGGTCACACCACTTCCCGCCAAAATTCTATTATTAGTCGACATTAGCGGAAGTATGGGTGTCAAACTAGGGAGAAGTAGACGATACAGCAAGCTGTCAAAAATGAGAATGTTTGCGCAGTCCATGGTTGATTCCCTTGACGACGGAGATTTCGTTGGCTTGGTAACGTTTGGGAACGACGCGAACGTAATGCTGCCTTTAGAGGAACTCACTTCAAGCTCTAGGGTAAATGAAACGAAATCAAAAGTCTTCGAAAATTTCATTTTTGATTTAATTATCAAAATCTTCATTCTAATTATCGGAGAGCTGCTAACTTTATTCCCCATACCTTCTTTGAAAATGTGTGTGATTAGAAAATTGTAGAATTTACATACTAAGCATACTCGACTGATTTATAAATACGTTCAAGAAGTGATTTGAATACATTTCCTTTTTATAGTCCCGGGTTCGGGGTGCTTTAGAGAAACTAGACAAGACATATCTGTCAACAAAGACCAATCTGAGTGCAGGACTCTCTAAGGCTGTCGATGTACTTCACGGAGTAAGCAAAACGTGGGTATAATATAAACTTGAAATATTTATAATGACCCCAGTCAAATTGTCTGTTAATCCAATATGGATGGAATTTTGTTAAAGTTCTGCATATGTGAGAGTATAAATTATATATATACATATTACAAACTTAATCAAATTCTTCTGGAATGCCAGTGTTTCGCTGTCTTGTAAATCAACTTTATTTTATCTATTAATGTTTTCCTTTCATGAACTGGTATACTTGTATACGGTGTATTTCTTTGTTTTTGCCCCCCCCCCCTTCTGCCCCCCCCCCCCCCCCCTTTCAAAAGACCAAAAACGTGCTAAATTACGAACATCTTATTTTTCAGACAAGAAGATCTTCTGAATTACAGAAACGCCATCATTATTTTATCTGATGGGGAAATCAACGAGGGAACGATTCATCCGGGTAAATTAGTACACGAAGTACGCGAAAAAATCCGGAATACTTCTTACGGTCTGGACGATTCACAAAATCAGTGGGTGACGATTTCCGTGATCGTGACCGGAAATGAAGTTTCCGAAGCCATGTATATGCTGTCCAAATTCTGCAGCAGCGAAGCATTTTATCATCTGGATATAGAAAAGTCTGACTCGGAATCGGACTTGTTTCTTCCGGTTTTACTGCGCAAGTCTGCGGTAGCTTGGAATGTCTCATTGTATGCGGAGTCGTTAAACGGAACGCTTATAATTAACGAGGAAACGACGCAGGAACACAAGGTACGCCTGCGTGATAACACGAGGGACGGACCACGATCCAAGAAAGCATTTTTATTTTACGACATACCAGCCGCGACCACGAAACATCTTGGTATCGCTATTAATATGAGAAGGGCGCCCGAGGATCCGGAAACGGAAGTACTGCGTTTGGACGTTTCGTTTACAGGCCATTCGAGAAAAAGGAGGAAGTTTACGAAAACTATTCTTCGTAAAGAATTTTACGACGACGATCTTGAGAAGAAAGCTTCCGCAATTACGGCGAATATGATGCACGACGCCAGACTGATATCGCAAAGTGCGCTAACCAAGGCCGCAGATCAAGTAAAGTCCGGCAATGCGAGCGCATCGTCCAATGAGATAGAAAGCGGAAAGTCCGACCTGAAAAATCTGCTTGACAAATATGGCAAAATGGCGGAGGACTCATTAGAAGAACAGGAGGAATCGGTTCGTCCACAAATTGTAGCTTACGCTGACGTATTAATGAAAAATATGCAGAATCTACTCGACGGACTGACGGACACCGGCAATGACAGCGAAAGTGATGCAAAAAACTGGGTCAAAATAAAGGCAGTAGATTCCGCGATCTCGCGAGAAGCCCCTACAATCTCGTCCGAGGTTGAGGACGAAGATCTATATTTAGCACCACGCCCCAATCTGAAAAGGATATCGGGAAACTTACAAGGGCAGCTTGATCATATGAACAAACAATCTGCTGGAAGACCGAAGTCACGTGGCTCGAAACTCGGCACGCTGCAAGAATATTGATTTAAACGTTTGATTTCGTGATCATTACAAATTAGAACATTTTAAAACATGAAGACAGGTGCCATATTTTGTTTTGTGACTTCATGTTATAGAGGGTACAATTTCTCAAATTTACTAATGCTTTAAAAGTTTTGGTATTGTTTATTTTTGCTCAAGGTGTACAGCGTACAATACAGATTTTGCTCAATTATTCAAACAGTTTTTATAAATGATGCATGGATTGAAAGAGTACATGTACATGACAGAGGTCAGGAACCCCACCCCTGTAAAATTAGCAAAAAAACCCGATTTTTTTAGTCCCAATTCTTACGCATGGTTCACTCAAAGCCATGGTTTTTGTCTCCCTGTCATGTGCAGGGCTAACTCCCCCCGCCCCCCCCCCCTTCCCTTTTTTATATTATTGATCCGCGCTGATCAAGTACATGTATCTAAATATCTGGATTTGTGTTTTCATGCAAGTTTCTTTTTTCCTCTTTTGTTTTTGTCTATGTATATTTATCTAATATTTGTTATTCAATTTCTACTGACGACGTCATGTTTACGGCATGCTACTTTAATATATTTAAAACTATGACTGGAGGACGAATACGAGTCTTTGTTTTTCATTTTCTTTTTATTAGATTAATATTCATGTTTTACCATTATCTTGGAGAGTTTAATTTGTTGATGTTTTTTTTTCAATTATTTTGATTCTAGACGTGTGTAACTATGTTAACAAGTTTAAATCAAATACAGAATTTTCACCATGAGTTCTTCTTTTTTGTTTATTTGTTTGCTTGATTTGTTACTGAGAAATGTGTGGACTCTTTAACCTGGCTTAAAGGCCGATATTTGCAACCACCCGGTCATTAATATTATGCACACCTGAGTGACGTGTTCTTGGCAGTAACAGTAAATTAATCCAGTGAAATTTTATGCAAATTCATCTAGTAAGCAAAGAAGAACATTCGCAATAAAGGTACAATTGTACGTATAAAGTACAGCTTTACTAGTAACTGTTTTTATTATCTAAACTGGACTTATTTAACAACGTTTAACAAACAAATTACAAAGTAATGTTATGTCACGCTGACTTAGATGTCAGTATGAGGGGGGGGGGGGGGGGGTCCTTGGAGCAGGAGGAAACAGAAGTACCCTGTGAAAAACATCCAAGGACTGGATGGGCGACCGCCATACCCTCCCAAATAAGACCCCTTTGTCGAATCAAGGATTGGATCCCGGGACCTTAGAGGTGAGAAGCAAACTCTAGTAACTTCTTGACCTTTGATCTATATGACAGGAACTGGCTTAATTCTAAGTCTTGACAATCATTTGGTTTCTGGGTAGAAATCTTTACAAACATAAGTCGAATCCGCACACGTTATGGCCCCGAATAAACCTATGAAGCCAATATTGACCTTGACATTGGGTCTATATGACACCATGGAAGTAAGAGTCAAATATTGACCTTAACATTGGTCTTATGACACCATGGAAGTAACAGTCAAATATTGACCTTGACCCTATATGACACCATGGAAGTAAGAGTCAAATATTGACATTGGACTTATGACACCATGGAAGTAAGAGTCAAATATTGACCTTGACGTTGGACTGACACCATAGAAGTAAGAGTCCAATACTGACCTTAACAATAGATCTATATGACACCATGGAAGTAAGAGTCAAATATTGACCTTGACGTTGGACTTATGACACCATGGAAGTAAGAGTCAAATATTGGCCTTGACATTGGACTTATGACACCATGGAAGTAACAGTCAAATATTGACCTTAACCCTATATGACACCATGGAAATTACAGTCCAATATTGACCTTGACATTGGACTTATGACACCATGGATGTAGGAGTCCAATATTGACCTTGACATTGGACCAATGACACCATGGAGGTAAAAGTCTAATACTGACCTTGACGTTGGATCTATATTAGCCGCAGAAACGGCCAACGACACTTGGATATTTGGTTGGTAGGGGTGTGTTGGCCGCAGGAAAGTACATTGAACAAACCCGGGGCCCAAATTTAGGATATGGCCGGCACGAATCGGCAAATTTTCTGGGGGATTATTGACTGTGTCTCACTCAAATAAAATAAAACTAAACGATCGGCAATCATATTTTACCTTGTTAAGCTTTAATATCAATGATACGGCCGGGATTCTACTTGCCTCCGCTTCGTCTCTTCGAATTCAAGCGCCATGTTGTAAGTTTACACTCATGCGTCAGGTCAAACACGTGACACCTCGATCCATATGAATGGACGTTGTTATGGAAACAACCTCGTGGTGTCACGTGTTTGACCTGACGCATGAGTGTAAACTTACAACATGGCGCTTGAATTCGAAGAGACGAAGCGGAGGCAAGTAGAATCCCGGCCGTATCATTGATATTAAAGCTTAACAAGGTAAAATATGATTGCCGATCGTTTAGTTTTATTTTATTTGAGTGAGACACAGTCAATAATCCCCCAGAAAATTTGCCGATTCGTGCCGGCCATATCCTAAATTTGTGTCCCGGGTTTGTTCAATGTACTTTCCTGCGGCCAACACACCCCTACCAACCAAATATCCAAGTGTCGTTGGCCGTTTCTGCGGCTAGATCTATATGACACCATAGAAGTAAGAGTCCAATACTGACCTTACATTGGACTTATGACAACATGGACGTAAGAGTCCAATACTGACCTTGACATTGGACTTATGACAACATGGACGTAAGAGTCCAATACTGACCTTGACGTTGGACTTATGACACCATAGAAGTAAGAGTCTAATACTGACCTTACATTGAACTTATGACAACATGGACGTAAGAGTCCAATACTGACCTTGACGTTGGACTTATGACACCACAGAAGTAAGAGTCCAATACTGACCTTACATTGGACTTATAACAACATGGACGTAAGAGTCCAATACTGACCTTGACGTTGGACTTATGACACCATGGAAGTAAGAGTCCAATACTGACCTTGATATTGGACTTATGACACCATGGAAGTAAGAGTCCAATACTGACCTAACATTGGACTTATGACAACATGGACGTAAGAGTCCAATACTGACCTTGACGTTCGATGTATGACACCACGGAAGTAAGATTCCAATACTGACCTTGACATTGGACTTATGACACCATGAAAGTAACAGTCAAATATTGACCTTGACATTGGACTTATGACACCATGAAAGTAACAGTCAAATATTGACCTTGACCCTTTACGACACCATGGAAGTAAGAGTACAATATTGACCTTGACATTCGACTTATGACACCATGGAGGTAAGAGTCTAATACTAATCTTGACATTGAATTTATGACACCATGGAAGTTAGAGTCCAATACTGACCTCGACATTAAATCTATATGACACCATGGAAGTAAGAGTCTAATACTGACCTTGACGTTGGACTTATTACGCAATGGAAGAAAGGGTTCAATACTGACCTTGACATTGGACTTATGACACCATAGAAGTAAGAGTCCAATATTGACCTTGACGTTGGACTTATGACACCATAGAAGTAAGAGTCCAATTCTGACCTTGACATTGGATCTATATGACACCATGAAAGTAAGAGTCCAATACTGACCTTGACGTTGGACTTATGACACCATAGAAGTTAGAGTCCAATACTGACCTTGACATTGGATCTATATGACACCATGAAAGTAAGAGTCCAATTCTGACCTTGATATTTGATCTATATCCAATTCTGACCTTGACATTGGATCTATATGACACCATAGAAGTAAAAGTCCAATACTGACCTTAACATTGGACTTATGAAACCATAGAAGTTAGAGTCCAATACTGACCTTGACACTGGATCTTTATGACACCATGGAAGTAAGAGTCAAATATTGACCTTGACATTGGACTTAAGATACCATCAAAGTAAGAGTCCAATATTGACCTTGACGTTGGATCTATATGACACCATGAAAGTAAGAGTGCAATATTGACCTTGACATTGGACTTAAGACACCATGGAAGTAAGAGTGAAATACTGACCTTGACATTGGACTTATGACACCATGGAAATAAGAGTCCAATACTGACCTTGACATTAGACTTATGACATTATTGAAGAGTCCAATACTGACCTTGACATTGGATTTATGACACCATGGGAGTAAGAGTCCGATATTGACCTTGACGTTGGACTTATGACATCATGGAAGTAAGTATCCAATACTGACCTTAACATTGGACTTATGACACCATGGAAATAAGAGTCCATTATTGATCTTGACATTGGACTTATGACACTATGGGAGTAAGAGTCTGATATTGACCTTGACATTGGACTTATGACACAATGAAAGTAAGAATCCAATACTGACCTTGACATTGGACTTATGACCCCATGGACGCAAGAGTCCAATACTGACCTTGACATTGGACTTACGACACCATGGAAGTGGGAGACTAATACTGACCTTGACATTGGACTTATGACACCATGGATGAAGGAGGCCAATACTGACCTTGACATTGGACTTACGACACCACGGAAGTAGGAGTTCAATAGTGACCTTGACATTGGACTTATGACACCATGGAAGTAGGAGTCCAATACTGACCTTGACATTGGACTTATGACACCATGGACGTAAGAGTCCAATACTGACCTTGACATTGGATTTATGACACCATGGAAGTAGGAGTCCAATACTGACCTTGACATTGGACTTATGACACCATCGAAGTAGGAGTCCAATACTGACCTTGACATTGGACTTATGACACCATGGACGTAAGAGTCCAATACTGACCTTGACATTGGATTTATGACACAATGGAAGTAGGAGTCCAATACTGACCTTGACATTGGATCTATATGACACCATGGAAGTAAGAGTCCAATATTGGACTGATGACATTTTGAGATAAACTCATGGATATGACCCACCGGCATCGCATTGAGACAAATTTAATGTAAGCCTTGCATGGTTCTATTCGTTAACATAGATTATGTGTCACCTAGGACCCTATGCTGGCTTGTTTATGAATGATGACACCCTACAGAGAGGCCTTTTGTTGTAACACAAGCTGTGAGCATTGAAAGCCCTTTTAGCATCCTAATAAATGGGAGGGTCGTGCACTCGTAATCCGGATAGTAACGCAATAGCTTTATAATGCTGACTGTCAGATAATAATTTGACTGTTGATTTGTTTGTTGTGAGTCAGTGAATTAAAGTCAAACACAGAAGTCGAAATCAGATCCCAAAAATCATAATCGAAAGGCTTAAGTTAAAAATTCTGGAAATATTTTTTTTTTCAAACAGAACTTTCTCACGAGAAAAGAAAAACTGAACAAACAGACTGAGACAGTGAAACGCGAAGGACGATTTACATGTACCAGTATCTAAATGAGCAATCTCCAGAGTCCAGTGCAGCAGCAAGTGTGGAATGCATTTTAGAATGTAGTGTTGTTTTATGCATCGTGTTTGTTTTGTGTGATGCCCATTATAAGTTGCCTTCCTGATGGTGCTTTCCGCTGTGGTCAGAGTAGGGTGTGTTCCTGAGGGTGTGTTCCGCTGTGGTTAGAGTAGGGGTGTGTTCCTGAGGGTGTGTTCCGCTTGTGGCCAGAGTAGGATAGTTTCATTAGCGATCTTTTCCATAAACATGTATTACTTATTATTTCATTTAGTTATGAAAAAAACTCTTACGATACATATTTTATTTCATTTTAATATATAATAACCTGATCAAAACACAACAAGAATTAAAAACAAAACAACGTACAAATTTTACAAATATTGCTATGACATCTCCTTATAATTACATGTCACATGTATTTGTTTCGTTATATATAATAATTGCAAGATCATCTAGTGTCTAGTTTTAGAGAAAAATCAATTCCATGTCACATTCATTCTCCCGTATCATACATGTAAATTGCGTAATATGCCAAATACTAGTATGACATGACTGTGTAAGATATATTTGGTACCTTAAAGGGAGATTTTCAATATAAATAATACAAATAAGGAATGTAACACGCGTGCGTATTTATAAGAAGTATCATTAGACCTTGTTGTTCGAAACTTTGAATGTGCATCGTCATACAACATTCTTTCATGTCAACATTTTGAAAAATAAAACTTTTTTTTCAAAAGATGCTTAATTTCTCGTGAACGAAAAGAAACAGCCCAATGCATTTTACGTCTTAAATATCGTCACCTTCCATACGTCCTCCTCATATCTTTCTTCCATTCCTTTACTCGACCTTCCAGTTCCTCAGCGGACATTTTACGACACTTCGTCTCGATTTTCGGCAACCGGACAGAACCCTTAATAGACCCGAGTGAGTGATTCGACAAACTGCTTAGTTTCTCTTTCGATTTCGATCGTCTTAGATTATCTTTTGCCATTTGACGAAAAGTCACGACTTGCTTCCATTCCATATTACGCATGCGTAAAAGTCGTTGTTTTTCAATCTCTACCAATTTTAAATCAAGATGGCGCTGTTGAGATGCGTTGCCATAGAGAATCACCTTACCGAGGTTTGAATTGGACATTGTGATTGGCTGATTGTTTAGTTTTGACAGTTTTCCGGTAGTTGAGTGTGACAGAGATCCCGCACCATTAGCGTTACTTTTGTTAATGGCGACTTTCGTATTCCAGTTTGATATGTCTTCTTCCAGTCTGTCAAATACCGCTGGCTTCTTCTTCTTCTCATTAGTTTTCATTCTGAAATTAAAAAAACAAAATTTGACTTTGAATTTGTTAATTCAAGAACCCCTTCCCCTTTTCCATGACAGGTTTTCTAAATAGAAATCATTTTCCCGGAAAGGGAAGTACTAGTACCGAGAAGCAGGATGTCATGATGACAGATGTACCCGAATCTGATTCGTGATCTTTCTCCAACACGAAAAAGCGAATGCAATGATAAAAAAAATCAGGAAGAAAAGGTTTGAAAGATATACATGTATTTTCAACGAATGATGTGTAAATGATAAAAAGTTTGAAAATAGAAATTGCGATGACATCTCCTCAGAAGTATTTGATACCACAGATCAATTTTTTTTTTTTTTTTTTTTTGGAAGAGTCATTGATCGAAAAACTTATTGAGCAAAAATCTATAAACTAAATTAAGAGACTGATGATAAATAAATATTAAATGGGACAGTGTCCCTGAAAATTAATTAATTTTACAAAATTTTGTAATGCAAAAATCTTTCTTTACATTCTCATTTGTACAAATTCAAATTTTCAGGCCAATCTAACACACACTTTCGGAGTTATAGACCTTAAAAAACGTCATTTTGACTTTGGGGTGCGCAGTTCCAATTCATTCCACGAGCTCCACCTACAATGTATCGAGTTTTTACTATAGAGGTATACGGAGATTTAATTATTACAAAATCGACAATATTAGAGTGGTTACTGCATATTTTCCATTAAAAATTTTTCTGGCTCATTTTTTCCTCTATCTTGACCGTTTGGAGTAAAATTTACATTTTCAATAAAAAATTATTTTCAGGGACACTGCATCTTTAACTTAAACTGCTGAATAGGTTAATTAATTAGCGAATAAAATAGAATAAATAACTAGATAAATACATCGATCAATCAATCAAGTAAAAAATAAATTAATTTAAAATAATAAATAAAATAAATGAATGAATAAATAAATAAATAAATAAATAAATAAATAAATAAATAAATAAATAAATAATCTGTGGAAAAGGTAAACAAAAATGAATAGATATTCTGTGAAAAAGTCATATTTCACATATTTCTTACCTTAAGTTTTCGCTTTTAAAACTCCGTACTTTAAATCGTCCGCCGCATCCGACTCGGGTATTTAAATAGGAATTCTGTCAAATCATGGACCAACGGTGACTAAAAGTCAAGTTCAGCAACCCACCGAGGTTCAGTACAAGTTTAATGAGAACAATGGATGGTCTGTATACCTTAACCACGGAATTATTGTAAAATAAATTTAATGTAAAACATCATTTATGAATGGGACAGAACCATTCTGTACAGGAAGGAATTTTTTATTTATTACGCAACAATGAACGTTTTCTTCACTCCATCTTTGAGTTTGCACCTTTAGAATTGAGAACAATCGTGTGTTGTACAGTTTGTATACATGCCTACCTTTTTCTGTATTAATCACTCGTTTGTTCTATTTTTACGGCCTTGTTTGTTTGTTTATGACGCATCAAAAATAATCAAGGTGTCAGTGAAGGAAAGTGTGAACGAAAGGACTTCATTTTTTCCAGATTTTCAGTGTCCACAAATAGGTATAGAAAGGTGTAAGCAAAATGTTCCCTTACGTAAAGGATTGGTTAAATTATTTTGATTTTCATCATTGGTCTTTTCTTTTTTTTTTTTTTGTACTTTTTTTTCTTCCGTTTTGGGTTTTTTATTTTTATCTATTCATTTCTTTGTGTGTGTTTTTTTTTTGCTTGTTTTTAATGTTTCATTCCCTTCATCTTCTGATAAACATTATTCCAACCTTTGCTTCAATTCAGAAGGAAGTAAGATGATCAGAAGCCCTTCCCCCCTATAGATTTATTTAAAAAATACTTATTGTGCAATTTTTGCGACATTTTTTTCCTCAAAATATCCCTCTTTTAATCTCTCTATGTGGGACGCCATTGTTAATGTAAATACATGTATATCACATAGAATGTACCACATACACGTCACCCTTTTCTCGAATAAACGTGTGTTCCGCTGTGATCACCGCGGTGAGGTCTTGTTGGAGATCTCCTCCTCGTTTTTATATATTCATATGTAATAAAGTAAAGTCGTGTTCATTGGTAGGTTGATCATTTAATGTTAGAAATACTTGTAGTGTAACAAAAATGGGGCAAGTTTGAACAACTTATCAGCGTCATTGAATCAAGTTCATTGCGCGTTCTCCACATTGCTTTCCGGTTCCTTAGCAGGCTCGGAATCGTTTCCGATTGGTTCTTTCTTCGGACGACCCTTTGGTTTTATCGGCACTTGTTCTCCACACTCGTCCAAAACCTGGTAAAAAATGTATCTTCACGATTAGTTTCTGCATATAATATCGATATTCAGAGCAATTGATATTTTCATTTTTATGAACATGATGAACTGGTGAAAATATTCCCAATCCTCCTCCTCCCCTTTGTAGAAAGTAGAGACTGGTGTTGTACATTGGAAGATTTTAAGGAATCTTTAATCGGAAAATAATCGGAAAAGGTAAACCAATCAATTATCGATTTAAATCGGAAACCCCCCCCCCCTTTTTTTTTGCATGAAAAATCTTTAGGTAGAATGTTTGTATTTTTCTGCATATATATAGAATTTAGAAAATTTTGCAGAAAACAAAATATACATAACTCAATTTCAAATTACCTGTCTGTCTACGTGTAAAACGAAAGTACTTAACGGTACAGTGTCATATGGAAAAGAGGTCGATAAATACCTAAACATAAAACACCTTCCTTTTTGTCGTAATTTTCGGATGCTGATTTTTGGTAAATTTGTGTTTGATTTTCATTCACTGATGAGTAAAAAAAATCTTACCGTTTTCTTCCACTTCATCCGCCTGTTCTGATACCAAGTTTTGACTTGTACTTGTGACAATCCTAGAGACTCCGCCAGGGTAATCCTATCCGGGGTTGACAAATATTTCTGGGATTCAAATCTTTTCTCAAGTCCCATGAGTTGTAAGTCTGTGAACACGGTTCGGCTGCGACGGCATTTTTTCATCCGGCAAAAAGCATCGCTTCCGTTTGGTGACCGCGACCGAATGTACACTGGAAGTGGAACAGTGTCCGTTGATCGAATATCGATCATTCCATCAAAGGGGACACCTATAATAAAACGAATCTTATATGATCAGACAGGTCAGTGGAATGCAGTACATATATTATATAGTTATGTCAAAAGATGATTGAACAACAAATAAAAATATCCTATGAAAAGAGGAAGATAAATTACGATAAACAGAGAGACAAAAACAAAATTAAACAAAAATTAATTAATAGATAGATAGATAAATAAATAAATAGATAAATAAATAAATAAATATTTGTAAAAAAAAGACTTCATTAAGCGAAGAAGTGAAAATTAGTCGTGCATAGTGAGTGAAGAAAAGTACTTATGATAACGCGATTCAAGGTAGACAAGTAACCATAATACATTCTGAGGAAATCTTTTAAAGACATTAATAAAAAATAAGGTACAAAAAATATTAAATAAAAACCGATAACATTGAAAATAAGATTTATCAATACGTCGAAAAACAAGGTCTTCACCAATGAAAAAAACAAAAAGGAAAAGAAAAAGAATAAAATAAAAACATGGAATTCTCAATGATCTGCATGTTCTTTGAAAGTTAAAAAAAATAAATGTTGCTGAACGAAACAAACTAAAAATTATATATTTTAAATTTTATATTTTTTTTACATAATTGTGAGACAAAAATAAATCTTGAATTTTATTTTTTTCTAAAATTGTATAGAAAAAAAGAGTAAAAAAAAAAGCGCATGCATGTACATCTAAAATAGTTAATAGATTAATAAATAAATATTTAATAAATAAATAAATAAATATTTAATATTTACCTTTGGAAAGCGGTGATGGAAAGTAGATTGTTGAGTAAGGTACTGTGGAACATGGGATTGGATTTGAAGAAATCTGATCCGGAACCGACGACACGTATCCATTTTGATAATATGTAGTTCCTTCCGGCTGAATCGGAAGTTGGTAACCTGGAAACTTGGGTGATGACGTCAGACCTCCTGAATCAGACCTTAAAATGTCTCTAATGTAAAATGATGAAGTTGTCGTCTGGGGTCGTTGACGTTGAATATTCGCTTCGTTCGGAAACATTTTTTTCTTGCTTTTCGTAAAAATAAATATCGTCTTTTCTCGTCAGCGTTTTATTTGTTTAATTTAATAAGCGCTGAATTCATCTCAAATCCATCTCGTCATGCATATCCCTTTTTACTTTTTGCAGTATTTAAGTATATTTTTCGGCAGTTGTGTGAATTTCTGCTTCTTTTTGTTGCTTTCAGTTTACAAAACTATGATATTTTGATAACGAATAATCCATTTTCAAACTCTGTCAGAATTTAAATCCGAGATAGAAAAATTCAAGAAATAACTGCTCGATTTCTATCCTTTTCATGCGCAATTCTCCCAACAGTATTGTTTAGAATATATATGAAAAATTACACATATTTTTCTTGAAAAAGAAAATAAGATGGTTTAAACTTGCGTTTTGAAAAAACGATTATCTATTCACATTAAGTATCTGTTAAGTTTCCTTGCATAAATTATTTTCGATAAATTCATTACCCATCGTTTTACACGTAAAGGTTCCGATAAGTGGAAAATAAGCGATGTATAACATATTCAACTCGAGTATCCAATTGTCTGCCGATGCCGAGATAAAACTGACCAATCAGAATGCCGTCAGGGGGTCTTGTACAATTAGGCTCCCATCTTTATTAATTTGTATGAATTACTCTGAAGTATGAAGGCGGTAAGGTCTGTATGTATGATTGTCAGATTATCATAACAGATATTTATTGCTTTTGGCGAAATTGTCTGAAATAATATATGTCTGTATGATTGTTTCAGTAACACCCATTTAGCTCCCCTTGTCCCCCAAAAAGGTGCATATCCAGAAGACGGCAGGAGGTGTCTTAGTTACCCATGGCTAATGTCAACTTCTCGGAGACATACCTATGGTTATGGCAGGATATTTTTGAGTGATTTGAAGATTTAATGAGAAAACAAATTTTGCCAATTCTAAATGTCCTCATCTTATATCATTACTATGAATACGTACTTGCTCCGAATCTCTTCCTTTCTGTTGACAGTAAATAAGAATGTGCATTTGTCAAAGATCGATTTTGAAAATTTTAAGTATTATATATCTATATTAAAAGCCAGAAACTCCATAGAGATACTTTGATGTAGCGTACCTGTATAACTTTTCACTCTCGAATGGTGCGTTTTCACTTTTTTTAAGCAGCACATCGTGTGGACCCCAGGGGTAGATCGTATCTCGCATAACCGGTACTTAATTTTTTCCAGTATAGTGCCATCTACAATGAATCCCAATATATAATACGGTATCATACTTTCTTCCTAGTAAAGCGCCACCTACAATGAGTTCCACCCAATCTACATTATGTATTCTTTACAGTACTTTTAGCGCCACCTACAATGAGTTCATCCAATCTACATCATACTTTCTTTACAGTACTTTTAGCGCCACCTACAATGAGTTCCATCCAATCTATTTACATTCTTTTCAGTATAGCGCCACCTACAACATGTACATTGGCATCTTATCTGTATCATGCGATATCTCGATTACTTACAAGTACTATAAATGTCATTGGGGAAAAATTTCAAAGCCATTTTAATGCAACATACACGTGATAAAGGATAGTAAATCCTCATCAGTGATGCTTTCAGCCAAAGTGATTTTCGGACACAGCCAAAATTCATATCAGTAGTGCCCTCTATATGTTTACTTTTTGAATTTAAATTTGAAAAGTAAGTGCGTGGCTTCAAATTTCCTGAACGGTCGATTCAGTAGAATAGTTAGATAAAATCTAGAAGTGATATTTCACAGAATTTTCAACACAACATTCTTGTCCTTTTATTTTATATTAATTGAAGACAAAATTAAGCTCCTTGCTGCTTCTGATGCTGCGAATTAGTATAATTTATTGAACTAAAATATGTTTTTAAAAACTAAACTAAACTTGACAATACTATCAAGATGAATGTAACGCAACTTTCAAGTTACGCTTAAAACACCGGTATGTGTCGAATTTTTCTTCTTTATTTTTGTTTTTTACTTCTTTTTATGATTTGAATTGGTATTTGGTTGTTTTGCATTACTTTTAAAAATCATAATTTTCGTAAATTTATTATTATTATTATTTTTTTTTTTTTTTTTCATTTTTGCATAATCTTATGAAAACACGCATATAGCATTATACTCTAGCAATTTTAGCACATATTTAACAAATGTAAGAGGTGCAATTGAAGATACATTTATCTAGCAGTTTACTTTAATATCAGTCAACAAACATTTTCTTTCGTTTATCTTATTTCTTAAATCAAAGAACTTGATATAGATACATACCAAGTAACGGCTGACTCGATGAGCCATTTGTGAACAATTAACTACCGATCAACACCAATCAACGTTGTGGCAAACTAGAAACGACGCGCCAAAATTCCCGTGTCAATTGCCTCACCGGAAAACCGACAACGCTTAGCTCCCCTGCCAGGGGAGAGAAGGGTATAGATACAAGTACTTAGTCGAAATATCTGTTTACTTTTTTTTATCATAGTTTCGAAAATGTATTCACGAATATTTATTATCTATGCGCCACATTTCATTTGTCTGTAAGCTTTATTAGTTTTTGTTTTGTTTTGTGTTTTTAATATTTTAAAACCTTTTAATTTGGGAAATTCCAACATGTAGTCAGGAGTTCCATCTTTATTCTAGGAATGTCCAATTTTATAAGATAATTAATGGGCGATAACCTAAGCCCCCTTGTGTATTACAGTGTTGTTTGTCATAAGTTGTCTTCCTTTCATATGTGTTTTTGTCTGGTCTTTGTTGATAATCGATTTAAAATAATGCTTATATTTGGTGAGCTGCGTTTCTGATTCATGACGCCATTTTTTTAAACACCATGGACACGTTAACAATACGCAGACAAGGATATTTTTGTAAATAAACAAAGAACATAGATGAGTATATGTATGCCGACCCGTGGTCCTAATAAGGCTTGCACCAGCAACCTTTCGCTCACTGATCCGACGCACTATCCACTAGCCAACGGCGCCGCGTTTTCAATGAATTTCGTTTTTAGCCCTCAAAATATAGTCTACGGCTTCCTACCTTTAAATATCTGTTGTCCTTGTATGTTTGGGCGACTCGTGAGATCACCTCCTTTGTTCGTTATCTTTTGAATTTGAAGAGGTTTAACATAAACATGTAGTAAGTCTTCAAGTGATCGCATCATTTACCAAATAATAATTTGGCCTTAGGATCACTGACGAATGTTAGAGAACTATGTATACCCGAAACGATTATGTCTGGTCCATTCTGTAAATTTGACCTGTTTTGGTAAATGATGCGATCACTTTCAAGAAACTCCAAAACACCCAATGTAAAAACACATAGAAGAAAGGAAGGGATCCCAAACAACACTAGGTTGCAGCACCCACAGCAAAACTCCAAAACACCCAATGCAAAAACACATAGAAGAAAGGAAGGGATCCCCAACAACACTAGGTTGCAGCACCCACAGCAAAACTCCAAAACACCCAATGCAAAAACACATAGAAGAAAGGAAGGGATCCCCAACAACACTAGGTTGCAGCAACCACAACAAAACTCCAAAACACCCAATGTAAAAACACATAGAAGAAAGGAAGGGATCCCCAACAACACTAGGTTGCAGCACCCACAGCAAAACTCCAAAACACCCTATGCAAAAACACATAGAAGAAAGGAAGGGATCCCCAACAACACTAGGTTGCAGCACCCACAGCAAAACTCCAAAACACCCAATGTAAAAACACATAGAAGAAAGGAAGGGATCCCCAACAACACTAGGTTGCAGCACCCACAGCAAAACTCCAAAACACCCAATGTAAAAACACATAGAAGAAAGGAAGGGATCCCCAACAACACTAGGTTGCAGCACCCACAGCAAAACTCCAAAACACCCAATGTAAAAACACATAGAAGAAAGAAGGGGATCCCCAACAACACTCTGTTGCAGCACCCACAGCAAAGCCCCAGAATAACCAGTGCTTAAAAAAACAACCACAGAGCAGACACGCACAGAAAGAGACAACAAAGGTACAAGAAACGCCACATCAAACGTAAATGATTACATAATAAACCACGGTATAAAAGGCGTTTGGTGATTCTAACACAATTCGATAGTAATTCTGTCTACCATTGGTCCTTCTTAGTTGGTTAATTATGTCACCATAAAATGCCGGTTGTGAAATACCCAAAGTAAAATACTTTGTTGCTTGTAAAAGTCCGAATGTCAAAAGAAGTTGACCATTTTTTATTTAATTTCCAGAAAGTCTTTTCTAGATTTTGGAAGCGAAAACCTTGACGTTTATTCGTTATTCGTATTTCTACTATTGATTTAGTAGAAATCTCTCCTTTAACAATTTTGATATTTAGGTCCTAAAATGTTGATTGGGGTTAGATTTTTCATTCGTGTATATAAATACATCTGCAAAAAGAGGCGCACAATTAGTACCCATAGGGATCCCTATAATATGCTTGTAGAGTTTCTCACCATATCTTACATAAATGTTGTCCAAGAGGAAGGACAAGGCAATACGCAGGTCACTACAAGTCCACGATTTGTATGAATTTGTATTCTGTAGCGGAAAATAAACCCTTTGATTCCGATGTACAAATTTTATAAGTTTTCCCCTTAAATTTCGTGTTATTTAATGATCAAGGGATTCTGAATGCTTATAAAAAGGAGGGGATCTCCAACAAGACCCGGCTGCAGAACCAACAACAAAACACCCAAGCGAAAACACAGAGAAGATATACACAGTAAGAGACACACAAAAGGGACTAGGAACAGCAAACACGACATCAAAACACCCCAAGTGAAAACACAGAGAAGACATACACAGGAATAGACACAAAAAGGACAAGGAACAACAAACACGTCATCAAAACACCCCAAGTAAAAACACAGAGAAGACATACACAGGAATAGACACAATGGAACAAGGAACAGCAAACACGACATCAAAACACCCCAAGTAAAAACACAGAGAAGACATACACAGCAAGAGACACAAAAGGGACAAGGAACAGCAAACACGACATCAAAACACCCCAAGTGAAAACACAGAGAAGACATACACAGTAAGAGACACAAAAGGGACAAGGAACAGTAGACATGACATCAAAACACCCCAAGTGAAAACACAGAGAAGACACACACAGTAAGAGACACAAAAGGGACTAGGAACAGCAAACACGACATCAAAACACCCCAAGTGAAAACACAGAGAAGACATACACAGTAAGAGACACAAAAGGGACTAGGAACAGCAAACACGACACTAAAACACCCCAAGTGAAAACACAGAGAAGACATACACAGTAAGAGACACAAAAGGGACTAGGAACAGCAAACACGACACAAAAACACCCCAAGTGAAAACACAGAGAAGACACACACAGTAAGAGACACAAAAGGGACTAGGAACAGCAAACACGACATCAAAACACCCCAAGTGAAAACACAGAGAAGACATACACAGTAAGAGACACAAAAGGGACTAGGAACAGCAAACACGACATCAAAACACCCCAAGTGAAAACACAGAGAAGACATACACAGTAAGAGACACACGAAAGGGACTAGGAACAGCAAACACGACATCAAAACACCCCAAGTGAAAACACAGAGAAGACACACACAGTAAGAGACACAAAAGGGACTAGGAACAGCAAACACGACATCAAAACACCCCAAGTGAAAACACAGAGAAGACATACACAGTAAGAGACACAAAAGGGACTAGGAACAGCAAACACGACACTAAAACACCCCAAGTGAAAACACAGAGAAGACATACACAGTAAGAGACACAAAAGGGACTAGGAACAGCAAACACGACATCAAAACACCCCAAGTGAAAACACAGAGAAGACATAGACAGCAAGAGACACAAAAGGGACTAGGAACAGCAAACACGACATCAAAACACCCCAAGTGAAAACACAGAGAAGACATACACAGTAAGAGACACACGAAAGGGACTAGGAACAGCAAACACGACATCAAAACACCCCAAGTGAAAACACAGAGAAGACATACACAGTAAGAGACACACGAAAGGGACTAGGAACAGCAAACACGACATCAAAACACCCCAAGTGAAAACACAGAGAAGACACACACAGTAAGAGACACAAAAGGGACTAGGAACAGCAAACACGACATCAAAACACCCCAAGTGAAAACACAGAGAAGACATACACAGTAAGAGACACAAAAGGGACTAGGAACAGCAAACACGACACTAAAACACCCCAAGTGAAAACACAGAGAAGACATACACAGTAAGAGACACAAAAGGGACTAGGAACAGCAAACACGACACAAAAACACCCCAAGTGAAAACACAGAGAAGACATACACAGTAAGAGACACAAAAGGGACTAGGAACAGCAAACACGACATCAAAACACCCCAAGTGAAAACACAGAGAAGACATACACAGTAAGAGACACAAAAGGGACTAGGAACAGCAAACACGACACTAAAACACCCCAAGTGAAAACACAGAGAAGACATACACAGTAAGAGACACAAAAGGGACTAGGAACAGCAAACACGACACAAAAACACCCCAAGTGAAAACACAGAGAAGACACACACAGTAAGAGACACAAAAGGGACTAGGAACAGCAAACACGACATCAAAACACCCCAAGTGAAAACACAGAGAAGACATACACAGTAAGAGACACAAAAGGGACTAGGAACAGTAGACATGACATCAAAACACCCCAAGTGAAAACACAGAGAAGACATACACAGTAAGAGACACAAAAGGGACAAGGAACAGTAGACATGACATCAAAATACCCCAAGTGAAAACACAGAGAAGACACACACAGCAAGAGACACAAAAGGGACAAGTAACAGCAAACACGACATCAAAACACCCCAAGTGAAAACACAGAGAAGACATACACAGTAAGAGACACAAAAGGGACTAGGAACAGCAAACACGACATCAAAACACCCCAAGTGAAAACACAGAGAAGACATACACAGTAAGAGACACACGAAAGGGACTAGGAACAGCAAACACGACATCAAAACACCCCAAGTGAAAACACAGAGAAGACATACACAGTAAGAGACACAAAAGGGACAAGTAACAGCAAACACGACACTAAAACACTAAACACAAGAGATCACACACCAAGAAGAGCACGATCAAATCAAGATAATGAAGAACACGATCATATAGATTGATCGGAACTTGGCTACATGTGCCATCGGGGACCATCTTACTGTCTCTCTGTTATCGTCGCATGTGTTTTTTGATCGGAACTTGGCTACATGTGCCATCGGGAACCATCTTACTGTCTCTCTCTTCTCGTCGCATGTGTTTTTGATCGGACCTTGGCTACATGTGCCATCGGGAACCATCTTACTGTCTCTCTCTTCTCGTCGCATGTGTTTTGATCGATCCTTGGCTACATGTGCCATCGGGAACCATCTTACTGTCTCTCTCTTCTCGTCGCATGTGTTTTTGATCGGACCTTGGCTACATGTGCCATCGGGAACCATCTTACTGTCTCTCTCTTCTCGCCGCATGTGTTTTTGATCGGACCTTGGCTACATGTGCCATCGGGAACCATCTTACTGTCTCTCTCTTCTCGTCGCATGTGTTTATGATCGGACCTTGGCTACATGTGCCATCGGGAACCATCTTACTGTCTCTCTCTTCTCGTCGCATGTGTTTTTGATCGGACCTTGGCTACATGTGCCATCGGGAACCATCTTACTGTCTCTCTCTTCTCGTCGCATGTGTTTTGGATCTGCTTTGGTCTCAGTATTGTCGTCATGTTGGTGATACCCCCCCCTTATGTCATTTTCAATAATAAACCTGTCTCTTCAATGCATTCGAAAATTTCTGTTATCACAAAATCTTGAAATTTCTAAAACGTGTGTCCTGTAGCATCATATCCGACCCATCCTGCAACTTTTTCGGTACATTTTTGGACATAATATTTTTCTCACCCTTTGGTCATATTACATTGTTTAGATTGAGGATCACTGACGAGGGTTAAGTACCCGAAACGTGCATGTCTGGTCCATGCTGAAATTTTATCTGTTCTTAAATGATGCTATTGAATTTGAAGACGTTTAACATTCTTAATATGAGGCCTTAATTGGCATTTATCCATTGTCATGCAATATAAATGTAACAACACCTTTATTTAATCTGTGTCTCAGGTGAGCTACAAAGCAAAATTATATTCTGCATAATTATGGATCCTGATAACTTAGGAAAGTATATTTGTAATGCTTACGAGGCAAGTATATGTTACACAATTATGACAACTGATTAAATATGCAAATTTGACATATTCTTTTGTGTGTGTGAGGGTGAGGGTGTGTGTGTGTGTGTGTGACACACGAGAAACAAAATTATATGCTTCAAGTAGACAATTGTACTAAAAAGTCGGTCATCAAAGGTGGTAATACATACTATACGTTGCCAATTTAAGATATATCGACTATAGATAGAAGCTGAACTGAAGTAGATACTTTGTCATACTTGAAACAAGGAATTGCATGGGGTTTACATTTCATAAACACGTATATGTAGATTACGTAAGACTTGTGATTAAATATCTGACAGTCGTGCACGGCAAACAAAATCTTTACTTTGAGCGGAATATGACACATTGTTAAGGAAATATATACATACTATTTTGTGACAAATCGCTCGGACGTCTCTACTCTAACGATGGAATGTTTTCGTGATTGCGATTATGTAGAACGTCTGAACGGATGATGATTATATAGAACGGATATGGCCACAGGATTTACGAAGACATCACTGACAGAATCCATTCAATATCACTACGATATTTTGTGTGATATCTGCGACGAATCTCATGTTGCCAGCTGGTCCTGCAATACTTGTGGACAGAACTTGTGTGAGACATGCAAAAGGAATCATCAAAAAATCAGTTTTACGAAAAATCACCCAATTTTGCCGCTACTTGACAGACATGAATCGAGGGGCGGGCATGGCATTTTATGTACACATCACCAAGAGCCGATACTTTTCTTTTGCGATTGCCAGGAGGAAACTTGTCGAAAATGTCAGTCCGAAGCTCATAGGGGACACAAATCACAAGATATAGCCGTTCATGCCAAAAGAATCAGGAATGAGGTTGAGAAAGAATTTGAATCTAAGAAACGTTCAATAGTTGATGCCAGAGAAAAGGTTAGATCATTGCAAGACGAAAAGCTAGAGTTTGACCATCAAAGCGAAACTGACTTAGAAAGAGTAAAGAAGACATTAGATGGTCTCTTTAAGAATTTCCGAGAACATGCGAAGAGTCTTATCAAAGACGTAGAATCAAGATTGGAAAAGTCAGAGGATGATTTCAAGAGTGAATCATGCTCAGCAGGCCGTGAGTTAGACGAAGCTGAGAAACAAATGAATGAGCTATTCGCTGCCTATTGGCGTCAACCAGATGCCGGCTTAGGGAAATATTGGAAAGAGAATTTACAGCCCAAAATTCAAAATGTCAAAATTGATGTTAACATTTCATTCGACCGCATTGTATTCTCTGAAAGTCAGTTTGACAAGCTCATAGAAAACATTAAAAGTGACGTCATGAAACTGACAAAATGTTTCAAAGAAGAAAATATATATGAACAAACCCTCTACAAAAGAAACTCGTGGTCGACCGAAACTGACGTTGCAAAAGCTTTGAAGCAATCATTTACATTGGAAGACGGAGTAACCATTTACAGCTTATCTGTTGTACACACGGAGCAGAGACAGTTGGTTTGGATTGGACTTTGTCGAAAAGAAACATTTCGTGTTGAGCTCTTCTCTGCTGATGGTGAGTGCTTACGTCATAAGTCAATCAATTTCCCGCCACTTTACCTCTTATCATTGCAACAAAATGCCAAAAAGGACACTTCCCCTCAAGCAGACGATGTTCTCATTACAAGCGGTGTTCAGTCATCGTTCATCCGGATTTTAAAAGGAGATGGACATCTCGCAGACTTTAAAGATGTCACACCATTCTTCCCCTTTGGAATGTGCTGTAGCTCTGACGGTCACGTATTTGTTTGCCTTCAAAAATCTGAATTTGCTGGAAAAGTGATTCAGCTCACCATGACGGGAGAAGTTGTTAAGGAATTCTTCCTCCATAACTGCTTCACACCTACAAGAATAATGAATACTCCCTCTGGCGTGATAGTCAAGAACGACTGTTCGTTGATCAATCTGAAGGGAAACACGTTTGTAAAACTCAACACAGACGATTGTGTATCATCAGTGTGTTGCGATTCTCGAGGCAACATTTTCGGAGCCGGAATAGATAAGGACTCTAACGAACCATGTGTAAAAATGGTTCACAAGAAGTCTAAAGTTACATTTCCTTTACCTTTTGTTACTACTTGTTTTGTAGCTGATATTGCATGCGACATCCACAACAATGTGTTGTGGGTAGCTTCTTCAGATGGTAACATTCAAGCTGTAGGGACAGATTTCTTTATGCGCGAGAAATAGGACACCAAACTCAGGATGCAAATGTCACTGACCAGAGCATGTTTGGGCTTTTTTCATTCACTGATGCAAATATACCGCAATTATCTGGATTATCCTCCCGAAGCCTGCTCTCGGACCGAAGATTTGGCTACTCCGTTTTTCTCTTTTGTAGAAAATTGGGATTAACTCTTTACAAAATAGGCACCCGAAAAGAAATTGTATAAAGGCGCAAAACTAAATTGTTTAAGCCTCTCTAAATTATTTTAGGTATTTTGAGAAGTCATTGAGGAATTTGAAAGAGAACAAATCTCTTTGGTCGATAATATAAAAATACTAAGCACTGTAAAATCCCGTTGCCGTCCAAAATAATCTAATCTCATGTGTAGGTAAGTAGAGGGCGCTACTAATAAATTGAGCTGTGTCTGAAAATCGTATTGGTTTAAATAATGTCGAAGGATTCCAACTCTTTACCTTCTTGAAGAAGATTCCAAATCAATTTCCATGCACCAGACACGTGTTCCGAATATTAAATTCTCATCAGTGATGCTCTTAGCGGCGCCACCAAAAATAATTTCAGTAGCACCCTCTTTAATTTTTTGAAGTTTTTTACATTTACATTACAGAGAGCGCGCGGCTCCAAATTTCCTGTAGGGTCGATTCAGTAGCATATCCAAATAAAATCTATGTTCAAAATAGCATTGGAGGGATGGTGCTAAGATGTTAAACTCCCTTACTTTCGATAATATTTATAATATATAATATATATAATCGAATCTCGTGTTTGTGTCTCTTGCTGTGAATGTCATCTCTGTATTTTGGTTGCTTTGCTGTTGGTGCTACAACCGGGTCTTGTTTGAAATCTCATCCTTTCTTCTAATTGGTGCCTTTTTACACAATAGTCTCGTTGTATGATCATATGCTTTTCATGAAACATACCGTATTTGAACAACATTTATATATAGATGACTAATCTATTTATACAGTTTATTATTCTTATTTATCTTTCACTGATAATATGTTATTATATATATCACAGGCCTGCTATCTGCCACGAACAAGGTCATATGATAATACTATACTATCGTAAAATTTACATGCAGGGGAATCCCCATTTTATTACCAAACTATATTATGAAGTTGATGAAAACCACTAGACCGACATACTTAGTACATAGTGATTAATCTCCTTTACTGATTTAGCTCACCTGAGGCAAAGGCTCATATGTTTTTAATATACATGTATTGAAATTGAAGCCAAGACAAATAGTCATTATCGTATGCAGTTTAATATTTTTATATACAGGTAAATAGATAAATCAGAATGAGAGGAGGGTATTATCAACTAGACTTAGTTGAAGCACTCATAGCAAAATACCGAAACACCCAAAGGTATAAAAGAAAGGAGGGGATCTCCAACAACACTTGGTTGCAGCACCAACAGCAAAACCCCAAAACACCCACAGCAAAAATACAAAACAGACACGCACAGAATGAGACGAAAATGGTACAATGAACGCCAAATCACATAGAAACATAAAACATAAATGACTACACATAAAACAACGAGACCAAAGGGCAGTCGGTGCCGACTTGGGACGGCCATCTGCCACATCAGTTGCAGACTGTGTGGTTATCCTGGATTACGTGGGCACAATCCTCCCACTTTTCCGATTAACCAGAGGTCTGGAAGAATGCAAAACCTTAGCAATTAAGATATTCATGTGAATTATAGGCCAAAGAGACCACTGAGAACATTATCTCCATTTTAAGTTTAGATCTTGGCTTTGTCATGTTTGTAGACTAATTCTAAACCACAACTGATAATGCTATGGTATTGCACCAAGACATCAAGGCATGTTAACATAAGCCGAGATGTTTCTAAATGGTTCATAGTATTTCATTACGACTTTTCAAGCTGGAACTGGCATATATAACATATATAAAGGGCTTGGGTCTCCATCTGAGAGAATGTAGAGGCAAATGCAACTAAAACTGCCCTAAATTGGACGAATTATACCCCCCGCGGGACGTTTTTTATAAATAGGACCATTTATGATGCAACGTGAAAAGCCTACCATTTATATTCTAGTATGCAACAAATTTGCTTTCAAATCTTCTTACCTTAAACTGCAACTTAAGTCCAAAGTCAAGTTCAAGGTCACAAGGTCAAAAATCATGATACCAAACTGTAGTACTCTTTGTGGTGAATGTTTGTATGAAATATGAAAGACCTACCATTTATAGTATGAAAGAAATTTGCTTTCAAAATTTCTAAACATATCCTAATTTCAACATAGGCCAAAAGTCAAGATCACAAGGTCAAAAGTCATGATACCAAACTGTAGTACTCTTTGTGGTAAATGTGTGTATGAAATATGAAAGGCCTACTATTAATAGTACAAAAAATATCTGCTTTCAAATCATCTTAACATAAAATGTTGTACAGGGTGAAGGTCAAGTTCACAGGGTCAAAAGTCATGGTACCAAAATGTAGTACTCTTTTTAGTTAATGTGTGTATGAAATATGAAAGGCCTACCATTGATAGTATAAAAGAAATCTGCTTTCAAAACTTCTTAACATAAAATGTTGTACAGGGTGAAGGTCAAGTTCACAGGCTCAAAACTCATGATACCAAACTGTAGTACTCTTTATGGTGAATGTGTGTATGAAATATGAAAGGCCTACTATTTATAGTACAAAAAATATCTGCTTTCAAATCATCTTAACATAAAATGTTGTACAGGGTGAAGGTCAAGTTCACAGGGTCAAAAGTCATGGTACCAAAATGTAGTACTCTTTATAGTTAATGTGTGTATGAAATATGAAAGGCTTACCATTGATAGTATAAAAGAAATCTGCTTTCAAAACTTCTTAACATAAAATGTTGTAAAACTCATGATACCAAACTGTAGTACTCTTTATGGTGAATGTGTGTATGATATATGAAAGGCCTACTATTAATAGTATAAAAGAAATCTGCTTTCAAAACTTCTTAACAGGACAGACAGACGGACAGACAGGGTGATTCCTATATACCCCCCTAAACTATGTTTGCGGGGGTATAATAATTCTGCTATAAAACACTGTTTCTTTGTCTCAAAAGAATTGTGTTAATAAATGTCATTGAATTTTTTGTAGAATAGTCTTTCAATCTAAATAGATTTTTGTCACAAATTTAACAAAGAAAGAGCGAAATTCCTTGACTTTCCATTAACTTGTCCAAAATTGTTCAAGACTTTAAATCTAAATCCTATGACTTTCCATGATCGAGGCTGAAGTCCATAACTTTCCTAAGCATGAATTGCCCATTGGTCTTGTTTATGTGTAGTATTTTGTTTTTAATGTTTCTATGTCGTGTTTGGTGATCCTTGTTCATTTTGCGTCTCTTTTCCACCCCATATTTTAACTTGGGGTGTTTCAGTGTTTGCTATGAGTGCTTCAGAAAGTCGTGTAGGAGATCCCCTCCTTTCCTTTCCATTAACAAGTTGAAATTCCATGACTTCTTTTGGCCATTATGCACCATGTTCTAAATCCTTCCATTTAGAACGAAGTAATGCATAATGGACACCAACATATAGTAAAGATAGTGAGTTTTCTACTGTCCTTTTATTAAACAACATCTGAATGTTTACAATAGATAAAAAGAATATTGCAAACTATTGCGATCAGAAAAAGTAATCTAACAAAATGTATATATGCAAAAATAAGAAAATACATGTACCTAACATGCTAACAAATAAATAAAGCAAAAACAGCTAACAAAATATAAACAGATAAATAAATAAATAAATAAACAAAATTTAATAACTATTTATAATTAAACAAACATATCTTTGTCATACAATTCTTTTTCCTCATGATCATTGCTTTGTTTGTATGATTTTTTTCTTTACAATAATTTTGTAATTTCAAATCTAACAACATTTGTATGAAAAAAAAAAACTGAACAAAGCAGCGATTTTCTCTAAAAAATTTTCTCTATGGCAAGATCATATTTAGTATCAGAAAATCTAAACGGCACAAGTAGGCCTCTCTTGGTCAAGAAGAATGTCAAACAGTGCCTTAAGATGATCCACTGAAAAAATAACGAAAAAAGTAAACAAAAATATTTTGAAATCTACTTTTGTACACTCTACACACAGATTATAGCAAGGATGAGCTTTTTCCTATCAAAATTAAAATCAAAGGCCAACAATTCGGCTCATGATCACTTTCAATTATACTAAATGTACTTTTTCCAGTGTAGCTCACATCACATTTAAAGTCAAACATGGGTGATCACACCAGTGATGGTCCAATCTGTTTTCGAATGTCTTGACAATTTTGGCAAAAATGACATTTTTCCATTCTTGAAGTCGGACTGGTCACATGACCAAATTTCCGCCATGTTTACAGGGGGATGTGCCTCTAGATTTTTCAGTGTGCCCTATGAAAAATCCGTGATTTTGTTCGTTTCTTCTTCAAATCTCGTTTTATATTAGGGTTTGAGGAGCTAAGAGCTAATTCATCAATGGTTCCTTCAATGAATTCTAGTAGTTTTATTCTTGATATAAACGTTAGATTCTAGATATAAAGCAATTTCCATACACTATGCTCTATGATAAACACCGAGTTTATCCCCCAACTATTTTCGAAACTTCTCTGTGCTTATATCTAATTGAACCTTTGTATGACATCACACCGACTTAGAGAATAATCTGTTCAAGATGTCAATGACACAGTTTGTGAAATAGTGTTTCCTGATATCCAGCCTACATATATTTTTACTTAACTTTTTGGAATTTAACACCATACTGACACGTTATCAATACATGTATACGTAGGTATATTTAAAAAAATATTTGGAAAATTCTCTCTTAAAGCAAGAGGAGGATTATAAAAAATTTTTAAACAAAAAACAACACATGCTGATAATTTCATTAATAGAAAGACCTGGAATCAAATGAGACACGTCGGGTCCTATTGCACAAGCATTTCAAATTCTATTCCCATTCTAGCTTTATATTTTACTGAGAAACTACTAATTGTGATATACATGTATCTAATGGTAAGGGATAACTTTAAATTCTATGGTGTCAAATTATAAGAAGTGGTAAAAATACATTATGGTTTCATCGAATTTAAAATCATCATATTTTTAGATTTTGTCACAAATGCAAAATAACTCGCATAAATAAAAAGAAAATGTTTTTAAAACATATGCTCCTGTTGAAGCAGTTAATCTCATAACAACCTTCAATAAAGACAGCAAAACCATGACCTTTGACCCCATTATTTACACATCCTTTACAGAAGTACTAAGTTTCTTGAGATTCAGGAAATTAAAAAATTTTTAGAGCCTATTTTTCTTGGCAATTACCTTGACCATTGAACTATTTACCCTAAAATCAATAGGTCTCTCACCCATAAAATTTTCTTCTACATATAATTATATCGAACCAATGTTAGAAAATGCTAAAAGATTTCGCAGTCTTTATATAGAAATTGATATGTGACAAACAAAACAAACTCTTTATGTCTAATCCATTATATGGCGGGAGCATATAAAGACTGCATGAAGACACTAAACATCTACTTTTTATAAATCAGTTTTGTACTAGGTGAGTGTAAATAAATACAAAAATAGAAATATTTACAAAATAAAAAAAAAATAATGTGATTCTGAATTTGTGTCAAGATCTACTGTAATAAGACTTATTCATCAATAAAACAGTGATATGTAAGTTTCATCAAAAATTCATATGGAGGGAGACATTTTCTATGGAATGCTACTAGTGGAATTCTAATGAAATTCAAGAAGCAAAAATCAATTTAAACATTATTAAAATATCGTGTGCTGAAAAAGCTACATTGATATGTACATACATGTATTCTTCAAAGATTAACACCAGGCAAGTCAATAATACTATATATACTTCCAAAGGTATTGGAAAAAAACTGTACAATGTAGAAAAAATAGTTTTCAAGGCGTATTAGTGAACTGACGGCAAAAAATAAATAAAATTTCAGAATTGAAGTTTTGATATTCTACAGATTTTGTACACTAATAAACCTGTTGATGACATGCAGTTCAAAAAAGCAATGAAATTCAGTTAAGCCACATTATTAAATTTGTTCAGGCACAGAAGCACACAAGACTTTAGAGACACAAAGTTCCGTTTCACAAGTTATCTAATTTCCCCAGTTGAAATAAATATATACATAGTTAGAATTGGAGAATTTTTTTTCATAAAAAATTTTATAATGTCCATAGGGAATGCCATCTGAACAGAAAACAATGTGTACAATGGAATGGATTTCATTTTGGTCTGGATTATTTAGGGAAACAAAATTTTCGGGACACTAGACACTTTAAAATATATTTCATTTTCTTTAAGGACTTATGCCGCCAAAACAGAAAATAATGAATGTACTTGAAATATTGAAGGCTTCATGTATCATAACAATTTAAATTACCCCCACGTTACAAATATTTCTGTAAATCTCATTTATAAATCTAAAGATGAAGTTTTAATCTTAATCCATCTTTGATGAAAACCTTTCTCTCAAAATTCAGAAAATGATATCCTGATTTCTTTTTCTACAATTGACTCATAAGATATTCTTAAATTCAAATTAGTCAAAATCTCTGCCATTCATCTTTGATGAAAATCTAGTTTTTCTCTCAAAATTCAGAAAACAAAATCCAAATATATTTTTCATTACTTGACTAGTACTCGTAAAATCCCTAACACATACATTGTATATGTAATCCTTCTTTCACCTGGTACTGTGGGAGTAAATATCACATGCTCGAACACTTTCTGTGGAAAGTCCATTGATACTTGAGGGATGTACAGGTTGGTCTCTCACTATTAAACACTATCTGTGGCAAGTTCATTATCAGCTGGGGGGAGTACAGGTAGGTCTTCCAGTATAATGTGAGATGTGTTATTAAGGTCGATCTGTCTCAGAACCTGTAAAATTCCCTCGTAATTTGGTCGGTCATCCGGAACTTCCTTCCAGCACTGAACAAGTTGGTTATACCTAAAAAGTCAAAGCAGAACAATGTTATTAAACAAAATGAAAATAAATTTGAAGTAATTTTGTATGCAGTACAATCTTTCTCTGCAGACTTGGTTTCCATTGTTCAAATTTGTGAATAAAAATGGTAAAGCACTTACCTCACAGAAAATGAATTTACACTAAAAATAATTATCTACAACTAAAAACATAACTCGCAGGTATAAGTACTCACAATTCAGCACTACATAATTCACAGGTACAAGTACTCACAATTCAGTACAACATCACTCACAGGTGTAAGTACTCATAATTCAGTAATACATAATTCACAGGTACAAGTACTTACAATTCAGTACTACATCACTCACAGGTATAAGTACTCACAATTCAGTACAACATCACTCACAGGTATAAGTACTCATAATTCAGTAATACATAATTCACAGGTATAAGTACTCACAATTCAGTACTACATCATTCACAGGTATAAGTACTCATAATTCAGTAATACATAATTCACAGGTATAAGTACTCACAATTCAGTACTACATCACTCACAGGTATAAGTACTCACAATTCAGTACTACATCACTCACAGGTATAAGTACTCACAATTCAGTACTACATCACTCACAGGTATAAGTACTCACAATTCAGTACTACATCACTCACAGGTATAAGTACTCAATTCAGTACTACATCACTCACAGGTATAAGTACTCATAATTCAGTAATACATAATTCACAGGTATAAGTACTCACAATTCAGTACTACATCATTCACAGGTATAAGTACTCATAATTCAGTAATACATAATTCACAGGTATAAGTACTCATAATTCAGTAATACATAATTCACAGGTATAAGTACTCACAATTCAGTACTACATCACTCACAGGTATAAGTACTCACAATTCAGTACTACATCACTCACAGGTATAAGTACTCATAATTCAGTAATACATAATTCACAGGTATAAGTACTCACAATTCAGTACTACATCACTCACAGGTATAAGTACTTACAATTCAGTACTACAATGTGTAGGTTGGGGAGATTTGTATCCAGATAGTACCTCTTCTTGTAATGTATCATTACTCTCTACATGCTCTATATAATACATAACTCACAGGTATAAGTACTGACTAAAGAGTACCACATAACTCACAGGTATAAGTACTTACAATTCAGTACTACAATGTGTAGGTTGGGGAAGTCTGTACCCAGATAGTACCTGGTCTTGTACTGAATCATTACTCTCTATATCATGATATGGCTTCATTCCTACAACAGAATGAACATTTATTTACTGACCTGAAGCAAAGTCCCTGAAAAGTATCGTTTTTTTTTCGGATTTGTCTACAAAAAAATTGTTTGATCAGATAAAAACAAACTTTATACCTAATAGTAAAACCAATAAAAAATTGTAAATGTTTGACATTCCTTGGAAGTTTGACTGAACTCTTACTGAAGCCTTTTGGCCTCGCTCGTATTACATCTTTGGAATTGCTTCACTATCTCTCTATTTGTTAAAGGGTTATACAGTTCCTGTAAAGCTTTTCATCCAGGTAGTTGTGTAATTTGGGGATAAGGCTGGATTGGAATTCCCCTATTTACACACCTGCACCACCTTCATATATACATACCCTATTCGTTATTTTCGAAAAACCAGAGTTACTTCCCATTTGCGACAGTATCTGACTTTGACTAATTAAGACGTCACAAAATTCTATGGAAACGATCCTAAAACTCTGGGAAATGATGGTACAAAATCTACATTACAATACCTTTTTCATGACGTCATAATGGTTTCACGTCAGATACCATCTCAAAAGGGAGACAACTCTATATTACGCAAAGACTCAATTGATGAGAGGAAGGACAGGAATAAACCTAACCTAACGGACGTTTACGAAGAACACTTTTACCGATTTATATTTTTCATACAAAGCTTTACAAACAAATTATACAACTTATAACAGAATCTCAGATTATGGGAACATAAAAAATCTACAGTTACATGTATCTAAAGTTAAATTTAAATCAAATCTCACCAAAATTCAAAATTTCCCAAACTAGAATGCCGTATGCCCAGACGTCAGACTTCACCGTGAAAACTCTGTCCTTTAGTGATTCTGGTGCCATCCAACGTATCGGATAAGAGTCCTGTAAAATTCAATGAATCAAGATTTAAAATGACTTTAACATATTAAGATATATTTCATGAAAAAAAAAATTGTGTTCGTGAAACACAAATGCCAACGTTGGCATCTTTGAGACAGTATAACAGCTGTAAGGTAAAAAGGTCAAACAAGAGAAAGACAGGTAAAAAGACATAATGAATCTACTATTCTCCCCCCCTCCTCCCGACCTTAGCTGGCGAGGGGTTAAAATAACAAATTGATATACAGTATGTCCATGTTTTAAAAAAAGTTATGTATTAGACAAATGTGCGATGCATATTTTAACAACTATTTCATTCAGCAGGTGTTTTATAGTAAACATCGAAGAAGTACCCATCAGTTATTCAGCCTCAATTTCATATTGGCAACTACAAATTGTTTCTACATAAGATGACCCTAACCTTAACATTAAGATGTAAAAATTTCAATGTGCCGATACCTTTTCGTACAGGTTTCTCTCCGTCACGTCCTGCGGGAAGCCAAAGCCTGAGAGCTTACAGATACCACACTTAGATACCAACACGTTGGAAGCACTCAAACGGTAATATATCAACTGTTATAATAGAAAACATTCAAATTTTATGATATAAAATCTAAGACAATACCACACTTAGATACCAACACGTTGGACGCACTCAAACGGTAATATATCAACTGTTATAATAGAAAACATTCAAATTTTGAAGAATTTTAAATATCTGAAGACAAGTTGTAATGTATTACATGACAACCCATATGTATAGGATTACTTAACCTTATTCTGTCGTTTTTTAAATATCCACAGAGTTACTTCACATTTGGGGTGGTAAAGCATTATAACATAATAAATAGGACATATTTGAAGTACATGTATGTTTTCTCCTAATTTAATTTCAATTGGTTTCCATTGAACTTGATGATGTCATGATTCAATTATTTTACATCAGAAACAATCCCAAAGGGAAATAACTCTACATATCGAGAAGACCGAAAATTCTTACTTAGAAACATAGGCCTGAACTTTTTAGATCAATGTATGCAATGTATTGTTTTAACAAATAACTGAATGCTTATCATTACCTAAAATGTCACTTATCGTTTCATAAATTGTGTAAAACCACATATAGCGCATCAAAGCGGTTTTACACAAAATTATGTATATGTATGTATTTAAAGAAGAATTTAGATTCTGACCTTGAATTTCTGTAGATGTAGTAATCCACTGACCACCTGTGCTGCGAGCACGAGTAGCCGATGTGCGTCTAACTTGTTATTGGTCGTCTTCATATGTACAGACTGCTCGTTAACGTTGTTTATTTGTACTTCCTGTTCGCCGGGTCGATGTTTTTGTAGATATTTCTGTAGCGTGCCTTCCTTTGCATATTCCACCATCAGCATCCAAGGTTCTAAACATATGAGCATAAAATATTGAACAACAATGAAGTTATTTGTGACCAATGTCGTTGGATTTTCATGATTTTCACTGCTAGGTTACATTCAATTTGTTTGTTTTATCAATCAGTTTTCCGATTCTTCACGCTAAATAGTACAGAAAAACCCATTTGAATTAATATACACAGATTTTCTTTTCTCTTAAGAGATCCTAACGTCAAATTTAAAGTAACTTCATTTTTTTTCTGCTTTAAGCAATTTTAGGAGAAAACTCCTGTCACTCCAAACATTATTTTCAAAGACTCAATATGTTTAGCCAACTTTATATATCTTTTACTTTAAACAAGAAAAAATCTTTAGTTATTAAAATTTCAGACATATCTTAGGTCTTTAAAATTACATATACACATGATACATTTGTACATGCAATACTCACCATTGAGTGTATAGCATCCTATCAGTTTTATAACACTGGGGTGAGTCTTCAGCATTTTAAGTACCTCCATTTCTGCCAGAAAGAATTTCCTCCCTTGTTCTGAGGCATCGTCTGTGAAAAAAGTAAAGATCATGAACATGATTAAGCCAATGACAGAAGTTTTGACTAAGATATAATAAGTCCAAAACTTAACATGATGGCTAAAATTTAGGTATAGATCTAACCTACATATATCTCAGAATTCCACTACATGTATCACATGGAAATGATTTCAAGAAAATCTCTTCATTCAGAAATCACTCTACTTCAGGTAGAAAACAAAAATCATATCGCAATTGTGTTATAATTTGATTGATTTATTGATTGCTATATTTCCTCATGGTGACTTCTGCATTCCTGCCATTTCATCCCATGTGTACACTCCATTACTGATCTGGTGGTCATGCAGTGGTCACATGTGGACAAGTTGTCCTGTAGCATCGTCTTGTGGTGACCCCTGCATTCCCACTACGTTTTCCCATGTGTTCACTCCATCAATTACTGATTCAGTATCTAGCATTATTTTGCTTTTATCATATACATGTACATGTACATGTATATCTATAAACATAATTGTCTTGATATTGTGACCGCACATTCACATGTACCAAAGAGTGAAAATCTCAGTGAGATGCTTGCAACTGCATGTAATATTATTTATTATAATTAATTAATATTATTAATACTCATTTCCTTAATTGTTACTAGTATCTTGTAATGTTCATGTCATGCCCTTACGGGCCCTTCTTTAGGTAATAAAGGAAAGCATATCTTTTCTCGCTCATTGGATAGGCTGGTTCCCCTTTTCAGCGGTGCTGGAGAAATCTATCCGGCACCCCTGATCCTGCACTGTTGATTGTTCCTTTATGACGTCACAGACAAACTGACGTGCATTATTTCACGTGCACATACATTTAGCTTGACATTCAGTCATTCTGATGCGTAAACAAGAGGACTTTGAAGGTTTCAATGTGCGATAAAAATAATCAAGCACCACATTTGAATTCCGGATAGAAAAATATCAGTCTTGGGTGGGATGATCAACGTCCCAACCTCGGCTAACGCCTCGGTTGGGACTTGATCAATCCCACCCTCGACTTATATTTTTCTATCCGGAACTCAAAGTGGTGCTAGATTCTATTAATCTTATAGGCAACAAAAAAATGACCAAGAAATTTTTGAATACTTACCGAGAACCTTCTTGACGGCCACTTTAGTGATGTCTTTGGAGTCAGAATTCTTCTTCATTTTAGCTCTCCACACCTCACAATACGACCCCGTAGCTAGTACGTCCATCAATCGTACATCTTTACGGGGGATTTCCCAGTACTGCCTCATACGTCCGTACTGACCCTGGGTCTGTTTCACAAACAGACAGACAGTTTTTATAAAACATATGGTAATCAAAGATTACATAGCTCGCCTATACAGGTTTTTGTCAGAAACCAGGTTAAAGTTTTTGAAAAGTAGGTCAAAGTCCACGGTCAAGGTCATTAGGTCAAAGGTCATGGTCTCAAATGAAAGGTCTCGTCACAAGGTATCTACATGTGAAAGGCCTACCCCTTATAGTTCAAAAGATATAGCCTAGGTTAAAGTTTTGTCTACGGATGACGACAAGGACGCCGAAGGTATGGCTTTAGCTCTCCAGACTTTTTCGTCCCTGTGAGCTTAAAACATTGATAATTCATGATACATGGACTGATAAATAACGTTGCATGTGATGAACAGAAATCTGTTTGCCCATTGTTTTGTTGAAAGCCATTGAACTTCAATAGTCCACTTTCCAGATAAAAGATATGACCGTTCCTAACCTTGATTTTATACAAACAGACACCAGACATCACATCATTTGGCAAAAATTTCCCATTGTGACATCACATCCTGAAGAACCTTGATGTGTTGTTATGCTTTTCATTTTTAAGTCACAATGAAAATATAGCAACATTTTGTGATGTCTGGTGTTTGACTATAGAGGTCCTAAAATTGAAACATTGTGACATCACGAAATTTTGCATATTGCCTCACGTAACCGGAAAGGTAATTTAAACTTTATAAATTTGGTGATGCCTTTGATAATTCCTATCTTACATACCTCATCCACACCAGTCGGCTGTATATTATCATCCAATAACTCCTGTTCCTGGTCGTCCATCATCTCGTCATACGTCCGGGAAAATTTCTCACGTAGTCGTTTCTCTCGGGCTCGGAACTTTATAGCTAGCATTATGAACACCACTACAAGTACGATAGCCAGCCCCGCGCTAGCGAGAGCTCCTACGGCATACGGTGACATGTGAATATCGCCTACTTCCTGTTTGGGGTAGCGATGTTCTGGTCTCCCCTTGTTTGAATCTGAAACTCGGTATTGAGGGTTGGGAAGGGGGCTGTGTGGATGGACTTTACTGTTGGACTTGGCATCTTCTATAAAACAGTAGACATGCAGGCATTAATCTTATTGAAACAATGTGGTAAAGTAGCTGATATATTTCCATAACTAATCAAGAAATACACGTATATTATTTCTCACTTTCATCATGTTCATAGATTATCAAAATATTTTTGTGTATCAATGTTAATTGGAAAACAACATGGCATGATTTTACTAATAGACGTTAAGTCATTAAAGACTACAAACATGACAAATGATCATCTGCTAGTTCTGGTTATAAGAGAATGTCCATTATGATAGATCATTGATATGCAAATCAAAGGCTGAACAAACCCTCCTTCATACAAGAAAATAAAAGTTATCCTCATCAATTTCGTCTTTTCAAAATACAGAGTTACTTCCCATTTTGTGCAGGTATCTGCATGTCAACTAAGAGTGATGTCGTTACATTTAATGGAAACAAGCGTAAAATTTAGGTTAACAGTGCAATAAATACAACTTTTTTAAAGGTATTATTGTTATTATCATTAAGAAGTAAACGAAAAAGTTCCTCAATTCCATGTACATGTTCTCACAATTCCTTTTAAATTACCTGGTAAAACTATATCAATTGATCAGTCAGGGGTATAACTCATTTCAGTGATAAAATTTTATAACCGAAATCAGTTACTTTTCTTTCTATGAAAATCAGTAATGTTAAAGTAGGTCATGAAAAATAACTGATTTCTGCATATAAAAATTCCTATGGGAATTGCTTCATATTTATTCATTGGGTAAAGGATTATTTTACAAAATTTAAGGTATTGATGTATTAAGATGATACTGAACACTTGATTATCAGCAGGAAAAATCTGGATTAGAAGATTTAAGCAATACCAAAAAAATATAACCAAAAATGGTTATTTAAAAGTAACTTCTTTCAGTTATATTTATTTTTGACCCAGATTTTGCACAAAGATGATTTTATCCAGCTGTGACCTTAATTTATTTTTAAAGAGGCACCAATGTTGTATCTGATGAAGTCAAACTTTTCTGTACGCATTGGATGATATAATCGTATTTGACCTTGGAAAGTTTTGTAACCTGAACCAGTTATATTCTGGGTGATTCTATAAATATCTTGCAAGAAAAATAACTGATTTCAGTGACGAAAAATATAACTGAAATGAGTTATACCCCTGACTGTTGATAGAATAGTACCGCTAGTTTTTTCCTCACGGCGATTACACGTGACCACTGAAGCATTGTAAACATATAACGGGTATTCAAACCGTACCTGGCCTGGTGGTAGCTCTGGTTAAATTTAATTGATAAATTAAAGAATCTTAGTTTTGATTACCATGGTGATTATCCAAGGACATGTTGTAGGGAATTTTGAGCGGGGAAATGGGTGGTGGTGGTGGGGGGGGGTTCAGACTTGTATATCGGAGGGGGGATGCACCCTATCTATCTATGGGAACGTCATAGGGACTATTTTCAGACAACATTTCTTTTATATGTATATATTTTTTCAGTTAAACACGGACCCTCTTTCCATGTACGAAATAAATAGCACACGTACATTCAATAATGAATAAAGTATGGACACAGGAAAATATGGATATTTGGATTCTTCTCCAGACCTCCCAGTACCTGTTTCTTACCAAAAAGTGTAAAATTTTGTTTAAGAAAGTGTAATTAAGGAAACTTAAAGGGACAGTGTCCCTGAAAATTAATTAATTTTACATAAATTTTGGAATGCAAAATCTTTCTTTCCATATACGAAAGTATAAATTCAAATTTCAGGAGAATCTAACGCATACATTCGCAGTAACGTAATTTCTTTTTAACTTGGGGTGCGTAGCTCTAATTCATTTCACTGGCGCCACCTACAATGTATTGAAATTTTACAATAGAGGTATATGGAGATTTAATTATTAAAAATTCGACAATAGTAGGGTCGTTACTGCATATTTCAAATAAAACTTTTTATGGCTCCTTTTTTTCCTCTTTCTAGATCCTTTGGAATAAATTTTACGTTTTCAATAAAATGTATTTTCAGGGACACTGTATCTTAAAGTGTAGTAAAAACAATTGATTGCAATGCTGAGATAAAAAAAACATCGTCTTTTCCCTACTTTGACATTTTTTTAAATACAATGTACGCAATTCACGTAACAACGAATATTATATACTATTTTTTTTTTTTAAATATTTCTATATTTCTTAAAGTAATGCTTATTTGAAATATGTTTTAGGTATAAAAATGAGCAGCAAAAGCGTAGAGCGTATTTGTACATGTAGGTCAAAAATTGTAAATATAGACAGGTATGCATCTCAACACCCCCCCCCCCCCCCCCCCCCCCCCGGAAAAAAATAGGGGTTGCTGTTTTCAATGTTTCAGAATGTTCTTTATGATTTTTTATTCAACTAAAGTCATCTCTGTGTTTTAATTCATATATGTTGAACATGTTGAAGTAATTATTCCAAAACAACCATTTATTTTTCTTTAAATATGAAAATAACATGAAAGAATACTACTCAGTGAAATCTTAAAACGCTTCAGTCGTCACGTGTAATCGCCGTGAGGAAAAGCTAGCGGTACTATTCTATCAATTGATATAGAATTACCAGGTAATTTAAAAGGAATTGTGAGAACATGTACGTGGAATTGAGGAACTTTTTCGTTTACTTCTTAATGATAATAACAATAAATGATGTTACAATGATTTTACATCAGATACCATCAAACATAGGTAATCACAGATTATGAAGCTCACCTCATGGCAGCAAAAATCAATTCAAACATATTTCTAAGAACATGTATATTAATTTGCCTTTTAAAGGCAAAATCATTAAAGTGGAAAAAGTAGGTCAAGGTCATTTAATGAAAGTTTGATCAAAGATACATCCAATATGCAAGTTTGGTACATGTAGCACTTATACTTTGCACAATATTGGCTTTTAAAGGCAAAATCACTCAAGCTGAAAAAGTAGGTCAAAGTCATTTTAGGAAAGTTTGATCAAAGATACATCCTATATGCAAGTTTGGTACATGTAGCACTTATACTTTGCTCAATATTGGCTTTTAAAAGCAAAATCGCTCAAGTGGAAAATGTAGGTCAAATGCAGCATCCAATGCATGGGTTCACCTCAGCATCCAAAGATGAATCACTTGTGCAAGTTTGGTTACTGTAGCATCAGTAATTTGCCAAATACTGAGCTACCCCAAACTTCTTAACCAGACGCCGACACGGACGCGGACAAGCGGGGGTATAGCATAAGCTCACTCAGCTTCGTCGAGGTGAGATAAAAAGGGAACAGAATAAGCCTATAAAATCTTAATCCTACAAGACTGCAGCCTGTTTCACAAAAATATGAAAACTTTTAGGAATTTTCTTAACTTTTGATTGCTTAGTACTTCTTCTTAACATAAAATTGCAAAGTTTTGTTTCTGAATTTATACTCAGTATGTAGAAATTATACTAGAAAGCACAATATACAATAATATGATTTAAATTGAAAAAACATTTTAAGCTTTTATCTGATGATGAAAGTTACGGAAAATCCTGAAATTTTTCGTAAGAAATTTTGTGAAGCCGAGCACTGAATACCATGTATACATGTACGTACTTGAGATCTGAATAAAGACAGTACTGTCCCTGTTATATTCCTTATCATTGACCTTATTACTGGCGATACATGTATAGTTCCCCATACTGTTGCTATGTGCGTTGTTTATCTTGTAATGGGCGATCGTGGACAACGTCATCCTACTAGATCCCTTCTCATTCAGGGGCAAGAACTCCCAGCGGTATTTCGGGTGCGGATGACCCTCGGCCATACATAGCAGCAGTATGTTGGTTCCCGACTGAAATTTCTTGTTGGTACCGTTATAATACGGCACTACTTTGATGGAAGGTTTCTCTACGGGAACTGTAAAGTAAAACATGCAGGATATAACAGCAGATGGGTGTTTACGCATATTTTCCCATAATTTCACAATTAAGCATAGGTATACATACAATAGTCATATATCAATCATTTAACCTATAATTTTAACTTCATTTTCACCATTTAGTATTTACATCATGTACATTATTTCGTTTCTGTTAATACATTGATTTAAAAGAAATCCATTGCTATGAAAATAAATTACATGTATGATAATTATGAATTACAAAAATGTTCATACTTTAAAATATCACAAGGATTTTTTGCAATAATCAAATTTAGCAATGATTGGTATGCTAGACAAAGTGTCTTTTTTTCAGCAAGTACATGTACAAATTTTCCCAAGTTGAAAAGATGAATATGAGACAGGACGAGAAAGATATATAATCACATTTTGTATCTATTCTATGAGATCTCTTAACGCAAGTCCTATAACTGAGGATGTATTAACAAAATCATAGCCTGAGAGTGAGAGGTGCGATCAAACCAGAATACATGTACTTACAAAATATATTGAGTTTTTTTCTAGCTTGGCACAGATACTGGAAGTCTGTATTAGGATACGTCACATGACAGCCATATACGAAACCATCGTACTCCCGTAACGCTGTGAAATATGTCGTAACCACTTCTGTTTTATTTGGGAGGTCAGGGTCAGATTCACTCCTGTAGGAGTTGGTGAGGTTTTGTTTATCATGTTTCCATGACAACCTGGGGGGTTGGTTACCATTGTAGGTCACTTCACAGTCGAAGCTTGCTCTCTCGTTTAGAGACAAGTTTGACTTCAGGTTATGACACTTAGGTGTGTCTGAAAGTAAGAACACAAACTGAATAGCATTGAAAATTGACCATTTTCTTTGTATTTTAGACACTCCAAGACCCAACATTACAACCTTATTATGACGCCATACATCTGTTTAAATGTCACAGTAAAGGTTAACGCCAAATGTTGTCATGTCAGGGCTTGGCCTGTATAAAATTAAAGTCTACTGCGATAATGTAAAACACATCAATGACACAGTAGAGAGTTAGTATATATGGGATTTATATTTGTGGTGCATGTAAAATCGCAACAATATTGAATAAGAGTAAAAACATTACTACTGTAAATTGGTTTTTATTCGTCAGGTACAAATTTTCGTCATTTTCGTCAGTGCCTCCCTTGACGAAATTACGTATCGACGAATATAAATACTCCTGACAAAATATAGTGTAGAAAGGAAAAATTGAATCTTAAGAGTTTTAAATACGACAGGCAAATGATATACCACTGAAAACTGAATACGCAAACAAAGTCGCAAATAATGTACTTCTAATTACCAAATGATATGTTTTCACAACAAGCTAGATGGTATACATATCTCTAATTGTTTGTTTACCAATAATTGTTAAACAAACAATGAAAACAAACGCATACGGCCTATACCTGAATGTTAAGTTGGCATTTGAAGAGACAAATGTATATTTTAGGGACCCTTGGACGACAAATTTACGTACTGATGAAATGGTCATTTTGAACGAATTGACAAAAATTGGTACTGACGAAAATAAAGCACGTTACAGTATTTAAAATAAATTTCCTTTTTAACACTGTTTTGACATTGTGAGCAGTCTTTTTTTAAAGTCTGAACAGTGCTTTGAAATCTGATAATTATTTGTAATTTGAACAGAGTTTTAAAATCTGAACAGTTTTGAAGTCTCAGCAATGTTTTGAGGTCTAAGTCTTTCCACATTTTGAAAAAAAAATTAATTATAATTATCTGAAAAGAATTTCCCTCATACCTAGAACGTAGACTTGGGCGAGCAGTGTTTTCCTCGAAGACAGCAGAGTACAGTTGTACTGGCCAGCATCCGTAAACTGGACATCACTGACCACTAAGCTATTCTCTGCTATAATGCTGTATTTAGTGGTGTTTGTAGATGTCACAATTGTTGTGTCGTTTCCATAGTTACTCAGTGTTGCTATGACAACAGAAGATGGGTTGCCTACATCTGAAAGATATAAAATTAAAATAAAAGTACAATATTTGATATGATCTGATGATCAGTGATATTCCATGTGAATCCTCTTATTCATTTCCACTAGAACTTGGTATATTGAAAAAAGTACATGACTGTTACATGTAAGTGTAAATCATGATGATCATAAAGTAATAATATTTAGCATTAATGTCAAGCAAATAGCCTTTCTATTACATTTTACCTTGAAAACTCCACTGGATTTCAAAGGGTTCTTTGATTTGAGAGATATTTATAGCCTGGTCTCCATGGTAAAGGGGACATGTCAAGGTCACATCATGACCCAGAAAGTCAGCCTGATCATTGAGGCCTCTGATGGTAAGCAGTGTCAGGGTTGCTACAAGAGAAACAGAATATACATCTATATTCATGTTATCATTTAATGTGCAGGTAGAGAAATATTTGTCACGGAGATCAAACTTAACATGGGTTACTTAGGAAGGGGGAAGGGGGTGTGAAGGGTGGAGGGAGGGAAAGACTAGTTGATTCAAGTGTTTGGTTTTGAGAAAGTTATTTCTGTACCGGGGCATCAGGAAAAAAAAATCCATCTTTTAAGCTGAATAGATCTCACCATCCTGGCCAAGTTAATCCATTTAGATAAATGCAAGTCATGCAATTCATCATTGATTCAGATTTCAGATTAAGAAAAACAGTTTTTACTGAAAACTGAGATTCTAAAAGCTTTAAAATTGTGTTGGGAATTGTCTTACTACATGAAATAATAATAATGCAGAGATGAAATTAATTTGTAGAGGAAAACAAGGATTTTAACTGAAAACTTCAATTTCATCTTGGTTGAATAAGAAATTAATAAGTCATAGTTTTTATTTTAAATAATTAAGTATGATTCCTAGACAGAAGGAAGCCCACCTGAACATGCTGTTGACATGGAGGGCATTTTTAGTGATTAATATCATAAGTGGATGCTATAAATTTGTTACTATGGTTACCAGAGCAAATTCCTTGAAAAAACCCTATTCAAGCTCTGATTGATACATGAAAGACAGAAAGGAATCCAGGTGTCAGGCCTTACCACCTTCAAAATTTACAAAAAAATTGTACAAATGACATGATTTATAAAAATCCCCTCCAATAATAGTCTAGTATGACCATGATGACTAATGTTCATCTAGATTACCAGATCTACGTATCGCCTGCTTTAATTAGACTAATAGATCACCTGCCATTATCAACATGATCAAGTGAAGATCTGACGAGTAAAGCAGACATATAAATACAAACACTACGTCCCCAATGGGTTATATACCGGTAGTCTCTGCTATTGATTCTAAATACAAGAGTAAGTCAGACCTCTTATTAAATATTCATGAGCAAGTGGAAAGAGACAATAAAACCCATGTAGACAATCCAATTCCAAAGCCTCATAAATATTCATGAGGATGTCCTGGCGCATGAACATTACTAATACTGTCTGACATTGCTTGATTGATACCAGCTGTCCTTTACTTTGTGAATATTTATGAGCATGTTCAAGACACAAGGCTGCAGCACAATCCAGTTCCCAGACACGTCAAAGAGGGCTCGTTAATATTAATGAGCATGTTCTGGTCCATATTAAGCTAATTAAACTAAATGACATGATATGGAACAGTGCATGCTGGGCCTCATGAATATTTATGAACATGGACAAGACAGCCCCAGACATGTCAAAGGTCTCATTACTATAATAATTATAAGCATGTTCTGGTCCATGCAAACTAATTACATGTACACACTGAGATAGTCATGATATGGAACAGCTCAGTGTCTCATATAAATATTCATGAGCATGGACAGACCATTGATTTGTCATTACTCTTGTTTTACAAGGTGGGGAGTACATTGAACAAAGGATAATTCCCCAGGTGTTTGAGATGTAAGGGAAACTTGGACAGTGATAATATGATTAAGGGTGTTTTTAGTGATTGATGGGAGATAAATCTTTCATGTTTTAGTCTTCTCACGTACTACATACAGCAAATTGGACATTCGGATCCACAATCCAGATCTCTGTAACATGTGCAATGGGAACATGAGGAACTTAAATTCATAAAGTGAATCATGTACATGTAAAGTACATATTTGTAAGGTACTCAATTTAGGAATTCAGCTCCACTGCCTAAGAAACATATTATTTTAAACATGTTAAAAGTATTTTCCCATTTTAAATGATTAGAAATTCAGGCTGACCTTTTTTTAATTTAAAAAAAAAATAACAAATACCGTACATGTATATACATATGTAGAACATAATTTCCTTTGAAAATTGAGCTTTAAATTTGGTCTTGAAACAGGTGAAAGTAATTTAAATTTTAAAAGATACCAAAAGTTTCCTTTTTATCAATACATATGAAATTCCCCTTGTCCATGGGTATTGATACCACATGAAAATCTGTGTTCCCAGGATTATAAAACTGAGCAAAAATAGTCTTCTGTTCAGTATTTGTCATTCATGTACAAATGTAACAAACAAAAAATTTACATTGTTTAGACATGTTAGATGTAACAAATATGTCTAGGATACAATACAGAGCTATCAGCATGATCAGGCAGACATTTCGCTGTGCGATTTTGGCAGATAGTAATTACCATAAAGTAATGGTAGCTATTAAACCAGATGGTGTAGTGGGGCTATTAAAGTCCAACTCATCAAATCTGCCATAACTCTACAGTGCACCACCTGAGGTCCAACACTGATAGTGAACGATATTAATGTGATCAATACACATTTACAGTTTAGTACCGATACTGGGAATGGCTTAGATGTTCAATTTGAGAATAATGTTATGTGTATGATCATGATGATCGGATGATGTACATACATGTACGTAATTCTGGATTTTTTGCTGTGGTCACCAGGTCAAGAGATCTAATCTTACATGTTTAGTTCATGTAGTCTGGCAACCCCCTTCTTGAAGAAATAAAGCCTGTGGCATCTTTGTTGGTATAAACACCATTTTCTGTGAAGTACATGCATGTGAAAGGTCAAGGTCAGGATCACTGCGTTAAAAATTTTTGGTATCGATGAAAAAATCTTGTGACAAGGAATACACATGTGAAATATCAAATCCCTATCACTTATACTGTTCAAAAGTTATTCCGAATGTTAAAGTTTTTGTAAAGTAGGTCAAGGTTCAAAGTCAAAATCTTTGGTATCGATTCAATAGAAAGGTACCGTATTAAAATAACGAATACACATTTGAAATATGGAAGCCCTATCACTTACCATTCAAAAGTTATACCCAATGTTAAAGTTTTGAGAAGTAGGTCAAAGGTCAAGAGGTCAAAACTTTTAGTATCAATGGAAAGGTCTTGTCACAAGGAATACACATGTGAAATATGAAAGCCCTACATTTGTATGACTTACCATTCAAAAGTTATGCCCAATGTTAAAGTTTTTGAAAAGTGGGTCAAAGGTCAAGGTCAATAGGTCGAAAATTTTGGTGTCCATGGAAAGGTCTTGTCAAAAGGAATACACAAGTGAAATATCAAAGCCCTATCACTTACCATTCAAAAGTTATGCCCAATGTCAAAGTTTTTGAGAAGACGGTCAAAGGTCAAGGTCACAAGGTCAAAAATTTTGGTATCAGTGGAAAGGACTTGTCACAAGGAATAAACATGTGAAATATGAAAGCCCTATCTATCACTATTCAAAAGTTATGCCCAATGACAATGTTAAAGTTTTCGGACAAACAGACGGACAGGCCAAAAACTATATGCCCCGAATCTTTGCATAAGGTCAAGGCCATAAGTACAAAAAAAAAAAAAAAAAAATCTTGTGTCCATGGAAAGATCTTGTCCCAAGGAATACATAACCTAACGTGATACTTACGTGGTCTTTGAATTTTGATCCTATCCCATGGGCTTTACTGGTAGTTTTCAAGATTATCGTTTGGGATATGTCAAAATTCCAGCAAATCTACTACCTGACTACTGTTAAGTTGAATCAAATAAATAATGTTACAGAGGCAACTTACCCTTTAAATTCATCAAAGCAATTACACACACGAGACGAGACATCCTTTCTTTTCATTTTCAACTTCTCAGCATCAAAATCAATAAATGAATCCAAACGCAGCAATGATGCAGACGCGCACCTGTGTTGCGAAAATGTTTTGCAGACGGTTCCATTTCTAAAAGGGGTGCTAATTTTTTAAATAATGATTCAACTTTTTTAAAAATGCAATTATTAACGGATTTATTGTCTTTTATTGTATTTTCTTTCAGATTTGCTGACACAGCACTTAAATGATACGAGAAGGAATTTTAATATTCCGCATATTATCAACCTTCGGACGATTCCAAAAATTAACCAATGAAATTCCTTCTACGTGGGGGCTTGGTCTTTCCGCCGAAGAGTCGATAGAAAGGTAAACACGAAAGTGACTCCTCTGCATGTATTGTAAATTAGCGTAGGTTAATCGACTTGTCATTGTTTAAATTAATTGAAAACAGTTTCATTATGATTCAAAGAAATGGAAAAATACAAGGAATGTATCAAGTTTCTGTCAACATTGACGTTTATGTTTACTGTCCAAAAACTGGGTCACTGGCACTGCTAGCTAGCTTCAATATTCCGCCCGCTATTTCTATAGTTCCCCCCATAGATCGTTGTTGCGCGAGCCGATTATGTATCAAAATTCTATAGTAAAACTTCTTTGTAACTATTTCTAAATAAGGAATGATGTCATCCATGTGCTACACTAAAGATCTCGCTCATGCTACACTAAAGATCTCACCCATGCTACACTAAAGATCTCGCCCATGCTACATTAAAGATCTTGCTCATGTTACGCTTAAGATCTCACCCATGCTACACTAAAGATCTCACCCATGTTACACTAAAGATCTCGCCCATGTTACACTAAAGATCTCACCCATACTACACTAAAGATTTTGTCCTGATGCTACACGAAAGATCTCACCCATGCTACACTAAAGATCACACTCATGCTACACTAAAGATCTCAACCCTACTACACTAAACATCTCACCCATACTACACTAAAGATCTTACCCATACTACACTAAAGATCTCATCATGTTACACTAAAAATCTCACCCATGCTACACTAAAGATCTCACCCATGCTACACTAAAGATCTCACCTATACAACACTGAAGATCTCACCCATACTACACTAAACATCTCACCCATGCTACACTAAAGATCTCAACCATGTTACACTAAAGATCTCATCCATGGTTCACTAAATATCTCACCCACGTTACACCAAAGATCTCATCCATGTTACACTAAACATCTCATCCATGCTACACTTAAGATCTCATCCACGGTTCACTAAATATCTCACCCATGTTACATTAAAGATCTCATCCATGTTACACTAAACATCTCATCCATGCTACACTAAAGATCTCACCCATGCTACACTAAAGATCTCATCCACGGTTCACTAAATATTTCACCCATGTTACACCAAAGATCTCATCCATGCTACACTAAAGATCTCATCCATGCTACATGTGTACACTAAAGATCTCATCCATGCTACACTAAAGATCTCATCCATGTTAGACTAAAGATCTCACGCATGCTACACTAAACATCTCACCCATGCTACACTAAACATCTCACCCATGTTACACTTAAGATCTCATCCACGCTTCTTTAAAGATCTCATTCATGCTACACAAAGATCTCACCCGTGTTACATAAAGATCTCACCCATGCTACAATAAACATCTCACCCATGCTACACTAAACATCTCACCCATGTTTCACTTAAGATCTCATCCACGCTACTTTAAAGATCTCATTCATGCTACACAAAGATCTCACCCATGTTACACAAAGATCTCACCCGTGTTACACAAAGATCTCACCCATGCTACACTTGCTTCACTGTGCAGTTGGAGACTTAGGTAACTCATGGTAAAAAACAATAATTATCAGATTTTTTTTCAGTCTTATCAAAGAAGAGGAGATTTGAACAATGTCATGTGGAATGAAAATATAAGAAATTCTCTTCCCATGATCTTGTGATTAAGTCACAGTTTATTTTGACCTGTGTTCAAGTTTGTATGCTAGAAAAAAAAAACTGATGACATGGAAATACATGACATTTGTATATACCGGTAATTGAAATCAACAATCATGTTTTTAATTTATTTAATTTTGTTATATTGTAGGATTATTTTGCAGAGAAGTTTAAAGAAATAAAACATGTCAGAAAACGCATGCCCAGTGAAGAATGGAGCGATGGAGAGTCCGTATAGGATCTGGAAACAGCCCGATTTACCAAGTAAATGTACCTACTACAACGCTAAATCAATGGCAGAATCACCTCACATCCACAGAAATATGTAAGAATTAGAACACTAAGAATTGTTTCAACTAATTCACCTCCCAAGATATTTTGTAACCATGAGTCTCACTGATCATTAAAAGCTTGTTTCAAGTACATATTATTATTATGTATTAGATATACATGTACTTCGTAAAAATCGGGCTTACAGAGTGACCATGGTAAACAGATCATAGCTTCTTGTAATTTTTACTAAGGTACATATATCAATTGGTTATCTTTTAGGGTCTTCATGCCACTTAATTTTGTAGGTGTGTCACTGAGACATTTCACAGAAACACCTGTGAGATAAATGAAGAGTAGCTCTAAAAACGAAATTAGATATGATAAAATTTTCAAGGTTTGATCATATTAATTGTTTTGCCTCTGTTCTTTACTTTACATTATGCCTCCATTTCTTATTTTACATTATGCCTTGATTCTTTATTTTACATTATGCCTTTGTTCTTTATTTTTACAAAGAGAGCCGAAGCCCGCTATCATGCCAAACATTTTGTCCAACATTGGTAACACACCTTTGGTCAGGATTAATAGAATCACAGAGAAAGAAAATATCAAATGTGAAGTGTGTAAGTATAATACAACAAGAACAATCTTCACAAAATCTCACCAGCCAAAAGAGCAAAGTTACTAGAAATTTGGCCGGGCCATTAGAAATTGTCTTACAAACTGCCAGAAGAGTTTGTCTTTGAGCTAGTGCTTCAAAAATGTACTTGTGAAGACTTCAAGATGGCATTAATTAGTTTTGGAATTTATTTCTTAAAGTATTGCAGAGAAATGTATAAATTGTGTTTAAGAAATATACCATGAGTAGATGATAATTTTAAAAAATCTTTCGAAAAGAAATCTTCAGTTTCAATGTTTTGAATGAATAAATGAATTACATGTATGTGAATGATTCACTACCACATAATACATAATGTATTGCAGTGGCAAAGTGCGAGTTCTTTAATGCTGGAGGCAGTGTGAAGGACCGTATTGGACTGAGGATGATCGAGGACGCAGAGAAACAAGGATATCTTAAAGCAGGAGACGTTCTTATAGAACCCACGTCTGGAAACACTGGTCAGTATCTAAACCTTATTTGTGCTTGACCATCTAAATGGTATTTCTGTTCCTATTTGCCACAAATGCAGTGTTTATTTTCATTGTTTTGGGAATGGGTCTGGGTCCCCGGGAATTTGGAAAACTACAATACTTTGGTTATTTTTTTTTAATCGTGTGAAACAGTAAGTACTGGGAATGTTTGTTAAAAATCAATTATCTTCTTTGATGCTTTCATATCATTCAAATACAGCTTCATTGAATAAAAAAATTGCTTTTTACCATTAAAAATCTGCATTATAAGAAGGTTTCACAGGAATATGTGTAAAAATTATGAACTGAAAATTGTCTGCTCCAAAGTTGGAAAAGTACATACTATTTTACCTTGGAAATAGGGAATGGGTCCTTACAATTAGACCCGAATTGGCTACTAAGTAAACACTGAAATGACAGGTTTAATACTGTAATGTTTCATTCTTTAGGTATTGGTATAGCCCTAGGGGCTGCCGTCAAAGGTTACAGGTGTATTATAGTCATGCCAGAGAAAATGAGCATGGAAAAGGTATGTAAATATGGTACATTCTACTACCATTCGGAATAACTGAGTGACTTGTACCTCAAATGCCGTCAAAACATTTAAATTTGATATTTGTGCATGGAAATACATTGTATATTTGGAAAAAACAAAATTTGGAATTGATGATAGGAAAGTGATTATAACATGTACAATGTAAAATTATTATCTGATTGGCATTTGATTTAAAAAGGAAAACAAATTATACGAAAAAAAATACCGAAACAGAATGTTGTTTGTTTACATTGAATTTGCTTGTGCAGATTACCTGCGTTAATGTTATTATTTTTCTTTGAAATTACTATAATTAAAACATTTTCTTCACAGGTAGATGTGCTGAGGGCTTTAGGAGCAGAGATTGTCCGTACACCTACGGCCGCAGCATTTGACTCGCCCGAGTCACATATCGGAGTAGCCAAGAGGCTGATGGAGGAAATACCAAACTCACATATACTGGATCAGGTATGATAGTGAAATTCACATACATTTACACATACACATACATTTACAAACATTCAATAGACCACTTTCCGATCTTGTTTGAGAGCACAAAACGTAGGAATAAACATCTTTTGGTATTGTTTTAGATTATGATGTCACTGTTAAAAGACGCAATTCCATTGAGACGTAACAATGAAAAAGTGCACAAAAATTGCGTTCCTCGGACATTTTTGGTCATTTTGTCAGCCATTACGAATATTGGCAAGCGGCCTATTGCTGAAGTGAATCAGGCATTACTGTATGAGAACTACCTAGCCAGGGTTTATTGTCCTTTAATTGCAGTAATCAATGAAATATCTTACCAGACATTTAGTCTTCACAAAAGCTTACTAGCCAGATGCCTGAGGCTATTACTGGTAGAGATTTTGTCAGACTAGAAGAAATTGTCTAATAATCAAAACCATACAATCTGTGCAATAGGTTAGTAGAATTTGACAATGGGCTAGTAGTTTGAAAAAGATTTTGTGTAGACCGAGGATCTTGAAAACATTGGCTGGACCTCCTTGAAAAAGGGTCTTGGATCCACAGATGTTCTGGGCTCAGCACCATAAACTAAGAATCAACTTAAGTCGAATTCTCAAAATACGATACATAGCAAATCAGTGAAAATTTGAAATATTGAGTTCATCCATTGTATTCTACACTGAAAATAGACAAATTCTGGGAATAATTTCAAATTATCACTAATATTATAATGAGACAAATGAAAATTGAAAAGTAGACTTAAGTCAATTCTTAGTTTATGGTGCCGGGTCCAGATGTACAATGTTACGTGTATCTTTATGGTGTGTCTCTCCATTTCAGTATAGAAATGCCAGCAACCCACTTGCACATTTTGACGGCACTGCTGAAGAAATCTTACGAGCTTGTAATGGTATGTTTATTATGTAACATGTTTATTTTTTTTAAGTGTACTTGTACAGATTTCGTCCCTTTTTTATCAAAATACTCACCTAGAATTTAGATATTCAAAGATGTGAAATTTGAATGATCAAAGCCAATAGTCTGTCGTCAATTATAGCTTTAAGTGAATTTATTAAGACAGGATATATATAGGATCTCAAATGAATTTTCATTTCATACGATGTATTATGAAACGAGTTGTGAGTTTTATATCCCTGAGCCTTGGCGAGGGGATATAAAACGCACAATGAATAGTATTTTAATGCAAAAATTAATTCAACAACAACAATTTTAATCATTGATATTGACTCTGGGTCTGAATTAAACAGTTGACCGATATTTGAAAGGTCACATTTGTCAAGGTTTATGTGATTAGGTTCCAAACTTGACCAATCGCATTCAAGCAGAGTGATATGTAACGTGTTATCATATCATATATTTATGAAATGGCTTTATGAAACTGCATAACGGGTGAATCATGTGATAAATAAAGTTATTCATAAATTATTTCTTCAGAAAGCATGTAAATGTTTGAACACAAAACTGGCAAACCAGTGTCCAATTTACAATAACAAAAAAAAAGACTGGGCAAATTTGAGACTGTATTTAGCAGTCTTAGCAATATTATAAGCATCTAGCCTTTTGTAAATACTTGTAGTCATGGTAGTTTGCCATTATACAAGTACTGTATAATAAAAATACTGTAGCTGTTCTAACTATCTTGATTTACAGACAAAGTTGACATGGTGGTGTTGGGTGCCGGTACAGGGGGAACTCTCACCGGAGTGGCACGGAAAATCAAGTTAAGATGTCCGAATTGTAAGGTAGGTCGTGTGGTGCTGATTATTGCTGATGTCGGCAAAATCGTCCCCAGACTCTCCCGTTTATGATCATCTTTTAACGATTATAATCATGAAATAAAAAAAGAGTTAAGAACGATATATTTGCATCAGACAAAACTGGATCTGAAGTTTGTTAGAGAAGCAGGTCATAAGTCGTAGTAATAAATTCAGTCGACTAATATCATTGATTTGGATCAGTATGCATTCTCAAATGAAACATTTGATGAGTTTCAATTACACGGTAGCGTATCACGTGACAGGCAAATAATCTCTAGCCTGGGAATCCTGTTCGATTAAACAAGGTAAATGCTTTCTAAATCTACGTTATATGAATTTAATATAGGTCTTTCATGCGAGTATCATTATCATTTATATGATGGTAATCTATTCTGGTCAAGTATAGAGTTATATTCAGAGAACACCTCAACAGAAAATTTTGTTTATTTATGTGCACCATATCATAACATGTAAACAAAATCCAAATAAATTATGTTGAAGTGTTTTCTGAATACATCTCAATTCTTGAGCAGAAAAGATTTCCATCATATTAGTGATATTGATGCTCATATGATAGACCTGAAGGACTTTCATATAAGGTAGATTCAGACAGTATATACCTTGTTAAATCGAAGGGAATTCCCGGGCTAGAGATTATTTGTATATCATGTGATATGCTACAGTGAATTAGATTTCTTGTCAATGTAAAGTCATTTTTGCAAGAATCAGGAAGTATTTTACAGTTATACAGTAAATTTAAGAATCCAATTAAAACTGATATTAATCAATCAAAAGGCTATAAGGATTAATCTGTTTTTATTTTCCATCCAAATCCAAACACTAAATCGATTGAAGGAAGATAGTTGATTTTACACAAAGATGTCCATTAATGTATTACATGGTAAATATTTTCCCAAATTACATGTATGTAGTTTTTCAGGTGACCAGGACCAATTCCCAATACGATGAAAATAAACACCGGACAGAATAGTAATTTAATGGTGTAACTTTTTATGAATCGGATTGTACATTGTATGTGCGAAAAAATTTATGAAATATTTGAATTTTCAGGTAATAGGAGTTGATCCAGAGGGGTCAGTTATAGCCGAGCCGGAAACACTGAACAAATCAGACACGTCCTTTTATGAAGTAGAAGGTGTCGGTTATGACTTTGTACCTACAGTTTGTGATAGACAGGTAAGTTTATATGGTGAGAAACCCTGAACAAATCAGACACGTCATTTTATGAAGTAGAAGGTGTCGGTTATGACTTTGTACCTACAGTTTGTGATAGACAGGTAAGTTTATATGGTGAGAAACCCTGAACAAATCAGACACGTCCTTTTATGAAGTAGAAGGTGTCGGTTATGACTTTGTACCTACAGTTTGTGATAGACAGGTAAGTTTATATGGTGAGAAACCCTGAACAAATCAGACACGTCATTTTATGAAGTAGAAGGTGTCGGTTATGACTTTGTACCTACAGTCTGTGATAGACAGGTAAGTTTATATGGTGAGAAACCCTGAACAAATCAGACATGTCATTTTATGAAGTAGAAGGGGTGGGATATGACTTTGTACCTACAGTTTGTGATAGACAGGTAAGTTTATATGGTGAGAAACCCTGAACAAATCAGACACGTCATTTTATGAAGTAGAAGGGGTGGGATATGACTTTGTACCTACAGTTTGTGATAGGCAGGTAAGTTTATATGGTGAGAAACCCTGAACAAATCAGACATGTCATTTTATGAAGTAGAAGGGGTGGGATATGACTTTGTACCTACAGTTTGTGATAGGCAGGTAAGTTTATATGGTGAGAAACCCTAAACAAATCAGACACGTCATTTTATGAAGTAGAAGGGGTGGGATATGACTTTGTACCTACAGTTTGTGATAGGCAGGTAAGTTTATATGGTGAGAAACCCTAAACAAATCAGACATGTCATTTTATGAAGTAGAAGGGGTCGGTTATGACTTTGTACCTACAGTTTGTGATAGACAGGTAAGTTTATATGGTGAGAAACCCTGAACAAATCAGACACGTCATTTTATGAAGTAGAAGGGTTGGGATATGACTTTGTACCTACAGTTTGTGATAGACAGGTAAGTTTATATGGTGAGAAACCCTGAACAAATCAGACACGTCATTTTATGAAGTAGAAGGGGTCGGTTATGACTTTGTACCTACAGTTTGTGATAGACAGGTAATTTGATTTTATATTGGGAGAAGATTTGATAAGATCAGTCTTAATGACTTAAAAACCATTAAATCTCTCTCTCTCTCATTGTCAAGATAAGATCACATACATGTATATATTTTTTCTATGTCATTCCCACGCATGAATTTTGTATTATTATACATGTATCTTGAAATTTGTACATCTCTCTATGCCATTGTAAAACGGTTACGAGAATAAATTGATTGTTTGATTGAATGAATATTACCTAATACAGTTTATTTTTTGAGAATATCAAAAATACATACACATGTATACATGTATTAGATAAAATTAAATTTTAGATACATGTACATGTAGATAAACAATGATACTAGGTAAATTATAAATGAAAAAATCAATTTTTATCAGTTAGTGGACAAATGGTACAAATCCAAGGACAAGGAGTCGTTTGTGATGGCTCGTCGTTTGATCAGAGAGGAGGGGCTGTTATGTGGAGGAAGCTGCGGTTCCGCGATGTACTGCGCTCTACAAGCGATCAGGGACTTTGGTCTAAAGGAAGGACAGAGATGTGTGGTTCTACTGCCAGACTCGGTCAGAAATTACATGTAAGTTTACAATTTATGTTATGTATGTTTGTCTTGTTGTGTTATGTGAGGATAGCTGTGGTTCTGTGATTTACTGTGCTCTACAGGCGATCAGGGACTTTGGTCTAAAGGAAGGACAGAGATGTGTGGTCCTACTCCCAGACTCGGTCAGAAATTACATGTAAGTTTACAATTTATGTTATGTATGTTTGTCTTGTTGTGTTATGTGAGGATAGCTGTGGTTCTGTGATTTACTGTGCTCTACAGGCGATCAGGGACTTTGGTCTAAAGGAAGGACAGAGATGTGTGGTTCTACTCCCAGACTCAGTCAGAAATTACATGTAAGTTTACGATTGATGACATGTTTGTTTGTCTTGTTGTGTTATGTGAGGATAGCTGTGGTTCTGTGATGTACAGTGCTCTACAGGCGATCAGGGACTTTGGTCTAAAGGAAGGACAGAGATGTGTGGTTCTACTCCCAGACTCAGTCAGAAATTACATGTAAGTTTACAATTTATGTTATGTATGTTTGTCTTGTTGTGTTATGTGAGGATAGCTGTGGTTCTGTGATGTACAGTGCTCTACAGGTGATCAGGGACTTTGGTCTAAAGGAAGGTCAGAGATGTGTGGTCCTACTCCCAGACTCCGTCAGAAATTACATGTAAGTTTACGATTGATGACATGTTTGTTTGTCTTGTTATGTTATGTGAGGATAGCTGTGGTTCTGTGATGTACAGTGCTCTACAGGTGATCAGGGACTTTGGTCTAATGGAAGGTCAGAGATGTGTGGTCCTGTTACCAGACTCAGTCAGAAATTACATGTAAGTTTACGATTTATGTTTCGTTTGTTTGTCTTGTTGTGTTATGTGAGGATAGCTGTGGTTCTGTGATGTACAGTGCTCTACAGGTGATCAGGGACTTTGGTCTAAAGGAAGGACAGAGATGTGTGGTCCTACTGCCAGACTCAGTCAGAAATTACATGTGAGTTTACGATTTATGTTATGTTTGTTTGTCTTGTTGTGTTATGTGAGGATAGCTGTGGTTCTGTGATATACTATGCTCTACAAGCGATCTGGGATTTTGGTCTGAAGGAAGGACAGAAGTGTTGTTGTGAAGTACAGGTTATAAATGTAAGATAATGGCCAAGTATAACCAGCAAATAATACTTAGCCGGGTAATGAGCTGTGTCTCGGAGCTACGAAAAACACGTCCGTATAGTTCCAAGGTAGATGTCACAACTGAATTTGTAATCACCTAGTTGTGACGTATACAGGTAAAATATAAGACCCCGATCCCACATAATTCTACTACAGTGTGTGTCACTACTGAAATTACATATAAGTTTAACTTTACAAAGTCTGTTTTGTGTTAGTTTGTCTTACAATTGTTGCTGGGTTCTTTTGTGCTTCGTTGTTGAAAGAAACAGATATGAAGATCCTGTTTCAATTATTTATTGGAAGTCTGTCAATATGGCGTCAGTAATGAGTAACAATATAAAATATGCCTTCAACACAAAAATTATGAAATGGTCTTAAATTTTATTTTTACATGTAGCTCACCTCGACAAAGTTGAGTGAGCTTATGCTATAACCCCACGCGTCCGCGTCCGTGTCCGCGTCCGGTTAAGAAGTTTGGGGTAGCTCAGTATCTGACAAAGTACTAATGCTACAGTAACCAAACTGGCACAAGTGATTCATCTTTGGATGCTGAGGTGAACCCATGCATCGGATGCAGCATCTGACCTACATTTTCCGCTTGAGTGACTTGGTTAAGAAGTTTGGGGTAGCTCAGTATCTGACAAAGTACTGATGCTACAGTAACCAAACTTGCACAAGTGATTCATCTTTGGATGCTGAGGTGAACCCATGCATCGGATGCAGCATCTGACCTACAATTTCCGCTTGAGTGACTTGGTTAAGAAGTTTGGGGTAGCTCAGTATCTGACAAAGTACTGATGCTACAGTAACCAAACTTGCACAAGTGATTCATCTTTGGATGCTGAGGTGAACCCATGCATCGGATGCAGCATCTGACCTACATTTTCCGCTTGAGTGATTTGGATAAGAAGTTTGGGGTAGCTCAGTATCTGACAAAGTACTAATGCTACAGTAACCAAACTTGCACAAGTGATTCATCTTTGGATGCCGAGATGGACCCATGCATCGGATGCAGCATCTGACCTACTTTTTCCACTTGAGTGATTTTGCTTTTAAAAGCCAATATTGAGCAAAGTATAAGTGCTACATGTACCAAACTTGCATATTGGATGTATCTTTGATCAAACATTCATAAAATGACCTTGACCTACTTTTTCTGCTTGAGTGATTTTGCCTTTAAAAGCCAATATTGAGCAAAGTATAAGTGATACATGTACCAAACTTGCATATTGGATGTATCTTAGATCAATCTTTCATAAAATGACCTTGACCTACTTTTTCCGCTTGAGTGATTTTGCTCTATAAAGCCAATATTGAGCAAAGTATAACTGCTACATGTACCAAACTTGCATATTGGATGTATCTTTGATCAAACTTTCATAAAATGACCTTGACCTACTTTTTCTGCTTGAGTGGTTTTGCCTTTAAAAGCCAATATACATGTACTAAGAAATATGTTTGAATTGAATTTTGCTGTCACGAGGTGAGCTTCGTAATCTGTGATTACCTATGTTTGTATTATATAACAGATAAGTTTATCATTGATTGCTGATGTTGTTGCTATGGTTACAGGACAAAGTACCTGAGTGATGATTGGATGAGCCAGAGAGATTTCCTCGTGTCAGAAAAGAAGATAGAGCCCACGGAAGGATGGTATGTACCCATAATGACATAATTTGACAAATTGCCATATTATTGTTGTGTAGAATTTATATTCTATGTTTTCTTTTCTCCCAACCAAGCGCATTAAGATGGGTCTACTGGTTGCAGAGCAGTAACCGAAGGGAAGCAGTAACCGAACAAAACAACGAAGTTATCGTGAATAAACCTTCAAAAACGTTCGATTACTGCTTTGACACCAGTACTGTAGATGTTTTCAAAACCTCTTCCCAAGTACCTCAATGTTGATTTCTTTTTTGAGTCTTGATTCTGTATATAAAATAAAAAAAAATCTGAAATCTAAATTAATTAATAACTAAGAAAGATGGATTATTGAAGTCTACATTTTAATTAATAAAGTGAGGAACACATTTTAAGGTCAGTTTTTTTTTTTTCTTTTACTAACTTGTGAAGATTCAAAATAAGATTTTTCTAAAGTTTTATAACACAGTAATTATGGCAGAAGTTACCTAATAGTATATTTCTTTACCTGTTTACTGGGATTTCTTTTTTATGCTTTTAGCTTTATCATAATTGCAGCTCTATGAGGTTAGGCCAGATTTTTCCAAGTTGTCTTTAATATCCAGATTTACATGTAGCTGTCAATTTCATTTGTAATTTATCACAAAAATATACCAAATTTGAACTGATGCTTTTACGGCTTAGCAATTGTTGGGTTTTAACATTTTTTTATGTACACAGTGTATTGCTCTTTGAATTTATGATATACATGTAGTACATTACTAATTGTTTAACTTTTCACATGATACGGAGTTTAATTTTCTATTTATGATTCTGTGTACATGTACAAAATGTACCTTAAAACAATTTATTTCTAACATTAAGAATTTAGGACAAATTGATACCTACATGTACCAGATTTAGAAGAATAGATCTTTTATATATATTTATTACATAGGAAACTTTTAAGACAAATTTAAAATTTATTTGACATCACATCATTTATATCGTAATTTCTTACATGTGTACCTTGATCAGTCAAGTATCTCTATTTGAGTCCTAAATCTATTCCCAAGTTCTAATGCAGCCCTTTTAATTGTCAATATTGAAATGTATGTTCTGTAGTACCAATTTTGTTGTACTAGACATGTGTTTCGGATATTTTAATCCTCGTCAGTAGTACTTCATGCCAAACAGTTTAGATAAAGCCAAAGTGAATTTTCCTGGCTCCATCAACAATACAGAGCTTTAATTTTCTTTTGCCAAAACGAGCGGCTCCAAATTTTGTGTATCTGTCTTTCTCGATTAAAGGTAAAGAGTTTTTTTTTTCATATTTCTTTTTGTTTTGTGCAAAACATACTGCCATTTTTGTGTCGCCTGCGAAGCATAGCGACACTTAGGGATCACTTTGTCCGTTGTCCGTCTGTCCGTCTGTCCGTCTGTCCGTCCGTCCGTCCATCCGTCTGTCTGTCTGTCACACTTTGGGTGTCACAGCCCATAACTTTTGATTGGTAAGTGATAGGGCTGTGATATTTCACATGTGTATTCCTTATGACAAGACCTTCCTACACATACCATAAATTTTGACCTAGTGACCTTGACCTACATATTTGACCTACTTTTCAAAAAAATTAATAATGGATATATCTTTTGATTGGTAGGTGATAGGGCTTTGATATTTCACATGTGCAATCTTTGTGGCAAGACCTTTCTACACATACCATAATTTTTTACCTTGTGACCTTGACCTAGATATTTGACCTACTTTTGAAAAAAAGATAAGATTCGCTATATCTTTTGATTGGTAAGTGATAGGACTTTGATATTTCACATCTGTATTCCTTGTGACAAGACCTTTCTACACATACAATAATTTTTGACCTAGTGACCTTGACCTACATATTTGACCTACTTTTCAAAAAAAATTAAGAATGGATATATCTTTTTATTGGTGAGTGTTAGGACTTTGATATTTCACATGTGCAATCCTTGTGGCAAGACCTTTCTAAGCATACCATAATTTTTGACCTTGTGACCTTGACCTAGATATTTGACATACTTTTGAAAAAAAAAGATAAGATTTGCTATATCTTTTGATTGGTAAGTGATAGGACTTCGATATTTCACATGTGTATTCCTTCTGACAAGACCTTTCTACACAGACCATTAAATTTGACCTTTTGACCTTGATCTAGACATTTGACCTACTTTTCAAGAAAAGTAATATTGGCTATATCTTTTGATTGGTAGGTGATAGGGCTTTGATACTTCACATGTTTTTTCCTTGTAACAATGCCATTCTTCACATACCATTATTTTTTTACCTTTGACCTTGACCTACATATTTGACCTACTTTTCAAAAAAATTAAGAATGGATATATCTTTTGATTGGTAAGTGATAGGGCTTTGGTATTTAACATGTGTATTCCTTTTGACAAGACCTTTCTACACAGACCATAAAATTTGACCTTTTGACCTTGATCTAGATATTTGACGTAGACCTACTTTTCAAGAATTTTGATCCACTTTCTAGAATAATAATCAAACCGCTTCGCAGGCGACACAAGCATTCCTTGGATTGCTATTTTTAACAGAAATATTTCTTTACCACATTTTAAACTTTACTCTATTTCCAATGTATCCCGTTTAACATTTGTCTTTCTGAGTTAATGCAAAGGGGTTATTTTTCCCCGATATTTCCTTTTATTTTGTTCAAAACATACTGCCATTAAGCAAAAATATTTTTTACCTAATCACAGAATCTTGGATAAAAAAGCACAAAGTGTCTGGTCAGTACAAAAACTAATATGATTTAATATAACAATTTTTTTCTTTTAGAGTTTGCTACAAGTTATACCTATACCATGTATACCAAAATGCATTTTTAGCTCGCTGGGACGAAAAAGTCCGGAAAGCTAATGCCAAACCCTCGGCATCCTCGTCGTTGTTGACGTCATCCGTAGACAAAACTTTAACCTGGGCTATATCTCTTGAACTATAAGGGGTAGGGCTTTGATATTTCACATGTAGATTCCTTGTGACAAGACCTTTCATTTGAGACCATGACCTTTGACCTAGTGACCTTGACCTTGGACTTTGACCTACTTTTCAAAAACTTTAACCTGGTTTCTGACAAAAACCTGTATATGCGAGCTATGCAATCTTTGATTACCCTATGTTTTGGCTCTTACATACATGAATGATAGCACATTTTATTTTCGTAATTTATGTAAATACAAAATACAATATACACTCTCTTTGTGTTTGTACTCTGTGTTTGTATTGCGTTAATCATACCAAAGTCTGTAAAATAGTTAAGTAAACATTGACTCTATATCTGATATTTCTTATGTTTTCATGACAGTGTATCACAGATGAATAAAAAAAAAAATTTAATCTTTTTTATTACTCTATCAGTAACCATCTCTTCTTTACTTAATTTTTTTTTCATCAAACTCCACATTTAAAAGTTTTTTATGCAATTTGATGCATCCTAATTTGATGTTTTACATTTTGAAGTTAAAAAAAAAATTACCTGTCCTTTTGTCTATCTGTTTGTCTGCAAAAAAGGTCTTTCATATTTCTCATGTTGAACTTGAGTATGACCTAGATTTTGCACAACAGTCTTAATTCTGACAAAGCTGCCAAAGGGGCATTTATGATTCAAAAGCACAAATTATTCTTAACTTCTGAATCAATTCATGCTTTAATTCTAATTGACAATGTACAAAACTTTTTTTAGAAAGTCATGTGACTTCAGGATTACTTTAGCTTTATGTTTCAGGATTTGTATCACGTTTTGTATTACATTTATAACATCTGACCTTTTGAACTTTGACCAGGTGGTGGAACCTCAACGTCAGTGCGTTACAGCTGAGAGCCCCATTAACGGTGACCCCGCAGGTAACAATACAGGAAACACTTGATGTGCTAAACAAAGAAGGATTCGATCAAGTACCTGTCGTCAATGAGGCAGGGTAAGTCATATTATTTAGTCTTTTCTTTCCCTTACCATTTAGCACAGTATCTGACATGACGTAATGAATTCGTAATGAAATTCTATGGGAACAAGCATAAAATTCGGGGAATACGTGCTTCAAATACGACGTTTCTATAGGAATTTCATTACGTCATAATGTGTTTACGTTAGGTACCGTCACAAGGGGGAGGTAACTCTGTATATTGAAAAGAAAGAGTAGTCACAATAGACTATACACTCTAGTAAGTTAACTTAGCCTCTGTTATTTGTAGTCTTTGAGAATTTTCATTATAATAAGGATGGACAAATCTCCAATTAGACAACCTTATGTGAAAACAGCAAAACATATTAAAACGAAGATTGCAACAAAAGAAAGAGACCAAAATACCTCAAGATGATGGGACAAAAGAGAGCACAGCCCACACCAAGAGGACTGTAAGCAAAAATGATGTGAAAGACAAGACATGAAATAAAAGAGATCAATGCAAACAGCAGCAGAGCTGTCTTTGAACAGCCATCTTCTAAATACTTGTTAATAGCAAATGGTTGGTTGGCTCTCCAGATTTTTGTTTGGTCTCCCAAGATGAGCATTTGTAAACATACCTGAATTCAGACATAGATTACATGTGTCTATCAGATTATTTCAAAATATTCTTATCAATATTTTAAAATTGTATGATAGCCTCTTGTCTCAATTTAAAGTCGTAAGAAAAAATTAATTTCCTTTCAGAGATATAATGGGTATGGTTACTGTCGGCAACATGATGTCACAAGTTGTGAAGTCAAAGGTCAAGTCCTCAGACCCGGTGTCAAAGGTCATGTATAAACAGTTCAAGAAGGTGAGCACAATTCATAATCCAAGAACATTTTTGATAAATAATATTGTATTACATGTAAATTACATATATGTTTTGCCCATTTAAACCTTTTCATTTGAGTTATGCTAAAATTCGATATTTCTGTAATTCTGCTGAATATTTCCGTGCAAGAGAATTAAGCTCTCACTGAGAAAACTGCTAGATTTATTTAAATGGAGATGTAAAGAATTGAAATAACTAAACTTTCTTCATGATTTACAGGGACCTCTTATACCAACATCTACAACAAATTGATACTTGAATATAATTTATGCAATTTTTTTTGTTTACTATAACTTAAGTTCTTTTATCGGAATATAATATTGATTTTATGATTTATATTTAGGTCCATATGGATACGAGCCTAGGTCAGATATCTCGTATGTTGGACACAGACCACTTCGTCCTTGTGGTACATGACCAACGCCAATGTAAGTCAGAATGTATGTCGTTTGTTTTACTTTTGTACTAGCTATGAACATTTTTAAAATCTGTAATTTGTTAAATCCAGAAGTCCCCTATAATGTAAGAAATTACTTTGTCTGGCATCAGTCAGTTTCACATACACCATACATACTTGGCAGTAACTTACTCGAGATACAGGAAATGATGAAACTCAACACCTATCTGGGTCAAGGTCACCTCCAGGGCTATAGGGGATGAATATATGACAGGTGTCGTACCTGTTCTTGAATAGTTCGAATCAAATGAAAAAAAAAACCAAAAATAGAATACAGTAAAAGTGGTTATTTTTGCTGGTAAATAAGATCAAGATGTTAGGTTTGCGATAAAAATGTCATTTCAATTGTAAAAATACAGCGGGGATATTTTCGCGTGGGGGAAATTTTTTCAAAGTCCCTTGATTTGCGAAAAACACGAAAATTACCCCCATACAAAAATATCCATGTTTACAGTACAACCAATGTACCATATTTTAATAACTTTTTTTTTCAAATTTCTCTTATTTGATAGATACCAAAACCAAAGGTAATTTGTAATAAAAACTTATATTTGAAAACATTAAAATCATAATAACTGCAATTCACTCAATTTGTGTTTATCACATGAAATAATCAAATAATAAATTCATGTAATTCTCAATTATTTTGGCTCATCATTATCTGTTTCGTTATCTATATCATCCCTTCACAAATTACATAGTGCATGGAATTGAGGGGCTGGCAATATCTATACTTTTCCCTTAAATAGACATTGTGGATATAATTATTTTAATAGTTTTTTGTCTGCCTATCAAAAGAAATGTCTTATCCAAATACATTAATTTATGAGTATTACAGTCTGTTCATGCGTCACAGTTCACTTCTACAGATATATGTGTCATAAGTTACACTATATTGTGCGATATTGCATTTGATTCTACAACCCAAAGTGACAACTTACTTATTTATTACATCCCATGTGAAGCAAAATGGACATTTAAAAACATATTAAAGATATCTGTCTGTCTTTATCTGTAATTTTGGTAATTACTTTATAACACATATGGCTACAACTAATTGATGTGCTTTAATGACTTAACTCCGTCATATTGAGAGGTAGCAGTTCAGCAAGGTCAAGGATTATGAGACTTTATCACCTATGAGGGTCAAAGTCACCTTCAAAAACAAGATCATATAGATACCTGCTGTGAACAATTTTGTTTTCCCTTTTTATGATTTGTAATTTTAAAAGTTTTCTCTTTCTTGAATTGTAATTTTAAACATAAGGAGTGCTCCACAATAACATTCTGTAATTCAGATCAGCCTCCTTTTAGAAGTTTGGCGTAATTTTTACGGTTTTTGACCTGTTATTACAATCTACACTTTTACTGCTCAATTTTATGCCTAAAACGGGAAGGCAGGGTCATCTGTGCTATATTCCTCATATAACCTAATGAATTGCAATTTCTGTGTGGCACTTGTGAAGTATAATCGTAGATGATTTCCATTACTGGTGATAGTGTATTTGATCCCTCTCACAACAAGGAAAAAAATTTGTTACTTGTTGTAAAACTTTCGTTTGATTAATTTTGTAGTGTCACTGTCGTAACTTTAATCGGGAGTTTCATCCAATTTTCTTTTCATTCTCGCAGGGATCTATGGGTTTTATTTTCACAATCTTTTGTAACATATAAGTGATTTTGCTGAGGTTGATTTTTAGAATTGCAGATCACTTTGAATTTTTTTTATTCTTTAGAATAGAATAGATGCAATATGAAACAAATATATGCCTATGATTATAGTAACAGTCACATGCTAGGGATTTTTATATAGATGTACTTAAAATTCAAGAAGATTTAGTTCCTTATTTAGGGAGGTACATTGTGCATGGCATTGCTTGAATTGGCTTAATATATTTTTTATACAAATCATATGAGCAAATGGATATAACAAGCATTTCAATATTTAGTATTGTTGGTTGAAAAATAAATAAAAGTAGTACAAGAATTTTGTTTTCTCTTTGTAGATGGAGGGGGCAGTTCAATGTCAAATAAACAAATGATATTTGGCATAGCAACCAGAATTGACCTTTTGAACTTTATCACCCAGCAACAGAACACCAATGAGCAGTAGACATAGAGACAGAGAAAAAATAGAGAACTTAATATTCAAACATGTACATTATATATATGTTTGTACGGGTTGTTTGCAGGGCATTCAAGTGTTTCAAAAACTTGAAAGGCTCAGTAAATGACCTTGAAGAATTTGAAACAAAATTATACAAATTGAAAATACAAATTACTGTATTCCTTAAAAATACAACAGAGCAATTAAAAAATTATGTTTTATTCTTTAATAATGCACATTTGAATTCGAAAAAAAAAAAAATAGTCTTGACATTATTTATAAAAGGAAATATAATGAAATAAACTCAAGTTTCAACTGCTATGGAATTGAAAATAATTTGAATTAAGTGATGTAAGAACATGAAAAATGAAACATCTGATGAACAATTTTCAACTGTATTTGTATTGCATGAAACTGCATGCAAAGTTGTAGTTTTAATCAGTAAATATTCACCATATTGTATCATTGTGTACTGTTACCACTGTAATATTGTTTTCCTATGTACGGCATTGATAAATTGATTGAAAATTGCTGATAAAACTCTAAAACATTTTTTTAATAGAGACAATGTAGTATTTTCCATCAATTGTACATGTAACAGAGTAGCTTTAGAATCATGGTGTCTATATTAACAAGAAATCTACAAACCAAAGACACAATTAGTCACCAAATTTTGCTTTTCATCAATGTTTAAAACTGTATCATTTTTTGTTTCCCTTTTTTTTAAACTAATAAATGAACATTACCAAAGAATGAAGTCATTGGATAAACTTAATTCAACATAATCAAATATACATACAGTACCAGTATTTTAATGCCTTACCACTTATTTTCAATAAGCAGGTAATTCATAGTGAAAGTTGAAATTATTTTATTTCAATTCACTTGGCCATAAAGTGGACATAATAATGACTCTCCCATTGTAGAAGTGTGCACAGACATATTCTCAACTTTTTTGTTATACCTATTTTTCAGTATTGAGTCCTATGAACAAATACCAGTGATTGTTTGTATGATTTTTGTTCTTTTTATCTAATCACCTACATGTATATGACATCTGTTTAAGCTGTGATCAATTTATTGTATTATGCATCTTTTAAGTGCTAACTCCTTTAAAGGAGCGTGGGAATCTCTCCAGAATCTCTATTTTTGTTACTTTGTTTTGATGCTAAGCATCGGCTCTTTAGAAGTGTATTTTTGCATATACATGGCATATCACATAGAATCTCAGTATTGTTTGGGTCCAAAGCTTTTGTAGAATAGTTTATTAAGCAAGCTTACTATTCATTCGTCTTGTTTTCTATTTCATCCATTTAGTAGTATTTTGTTTTTGCTTTAAATTAATAATGATTTCACAAATCAAACTTACTTATGACAGCTGATAAAAAGCATTTTGTCACACTGCAAATAAATTTTTAGTCGAAATAATGAGACTATGTTACCTTTCTGCAGCCATAAACATGGAGCTTTGTGATGTCAGGGATACCTTATTGTTTCTTGACATCATAGCTAGTTTTTCCCTTAAAAACATTCAAACGTTCCTCTCGCTTCAGATCTTTTAATTTTATTTTTCTGCTAAAATGAGTTTCATGCATGGTTAATTCATTTTAAATAAACTATTTTCAGGTACAATCTATTTAATAGTGTGGAAAATTTTACAATCCATCAACAAATGAAGAAAGTTGAAATTTTTACTGTTGACACCAATTTGAAATGACAATTTATAAGTGATTTGCAGTATGACATAAAAATAAAATGTTATTACGGTTCTAGACATATAAATTCCAGACAAGGTATTTCGTACCATTATTACCTGTCTGGAACCGTAATAATGTATATTAAGGAGTTCCAGGACAGCCACACTAAATACAGATCCTATCATTTAATTTTCCTAAAAATCATAAATGTTAATAATTGAAACATACTTTTTCTACATGCAAAGTTTCATCAATTTTTTACCGTTAGTTTTGAAGCTACGAACTTACATATATACCTATTGAAAGTCCCAAAATAGGCCGTAAATGTGACGTTAACATTAACACACTTTAGGTAATGAAAAACAGTTACAAATCCTCTGTAGAGGCAGAATATTAATAAGTTCTGTAATTTTCATTTAGATATGATGTTGGCAGTCGATATGCATAGAAAATGATCTCTAAGACTTTTCAAAGAAACTGTCGAAAGTAGATAAATTTATCTCTATTTTCAGAACATCTTAATATGTTAATTTTTGATAATAAATTCCGTTTATCTAAAACCCTATCATTTATTTTCTGTAAAAACTTGATATTATCTTCTTCATACATGTATGTCAAGTGAAATTCTGATAAGTTTCTAATGAAATTTGACCGTCAGTTTTTAAGTTATAGTGATTTTGTTACCCCCTCCCCCTTATTTCTACGTTACCTAATGCTGACATTCTTGCGAAAAACGCTCCAATGTTGCCGTTTCTATTATGACGTCATAATCAATCTAGAGTTTTCCGATGGATTTCTTTCGGATACTGTTCTGGACCCCCTTAATATAAAGTTTAACAATGATTGATAGATCAGTGTAAAAATTCAAATACTAAGATTCAGACATAATAAGCAATCATTTCACATGATGATTATATTACAGTTGAAAGTAAGCACAGTTCTATTATATTTTTACCAACATTCTTCTTAGCGTTCTGTCAGTTTTTCTTTTGATATAACTTACTGTACTGTATTATAGATTTAAAGCGCTCACCTGTTATTGAGAACAACAATGAATAATGGAAAGTGCAAATTTAAGTTTATTTGTTATTTACTGGTTTGAATCTTAAATGAATTGTGTGCATGTACTAACCGTACTAAAATTTTGAGTTTATTAAAATTTCTCAGTTCATTTATGCTTATTGTGTTGTTTTTTATCTCATTTGAGCCACTGAGGTTAGTATAAATATTTTCATTTGAATGCTATAAAACAAATATTTACTACATGTATATGATATGAGCAATGGACAATTATTTTCAAATTCATCTTTTAAAGACATAATCAATAAAACAAGAAAAAAAGGAGGGAAACTGGGACTCCATTCATTACATTTTAAAGAGATTGTCATGCATAATGAGACTATAACCAGTGACGGTCAAGGTCACCCTCAAGGTCAGGTTCATTAATTTAGATCAGACATATAATTGTCAACGTACCTGGTATTTCATGGCCTAGTTGATGATTGAAAATTAATACTCTGACGAGTGATGGGTAACTCGATATTTAACTGCTCCCTCCACTTAGCTTATTTGTAAATATTAGGAAGCCTCGGTCTGATTTGATATGCTAAGAGCGAACTTGGTTCTGAGGTGAGCAAACGTGGCTTTCTTGGAACTCTTGTTTAATATATGTTCCAGTCAAGTGCAATAACCATTTGGTAAGGCATCTGTTGATATGCCTGTCAATGGGAAAACATTTCTTGAGGGCGCTACTAAAATGATTTTGGCTGTGTCTAACGGAAGCATCAATGATGAGGATTAAATATTCGAAACACATGTCTGGTGCATATAAATTGGTTTGAAATTTTCTTTGGGAAGGTATAGAGTTGGAACACTTCTGTATTGTTGATAGCACTTCCATAAAGCTATGTACTTTCGTGAATAAATGGATATCAAAAGCATTGCTTAAATGGAAAATGGTCCAAGCCCTGCTGCATGGCAAAAGTGAGCTTATCCATCTGAAAATGCAAACAATTCCAAACATAAGAAGAAAACTTTGCACTGTATTGAACCCATCTACAGATATTTTTTCAAATGTTGTTCGTTGTCCCAAATGTGACGAAGGGACTTCTAATATTAGAGGATGCTTTACCTTGATCATTGGGTGTTGGGGTTTTACTGTGTGTGATGCAACCGGATGTTGTTGGAGATCCCCTCCTTTCTTTTACGTTTTGTTTTTCGTGCTTCAACAAAAATGTTTCTTGTAGTACACGTTTGAGTCTACTATGTGGTAGTATTTTCATTGTTATGTTGTGTACACGTAATATTTGAATGTCCCTTACGTTTTCGGATATCTTCATAAATACGGAAAATTTAAGCAGATCCGGAATCTAGAATGGATGGGCTCACTGAAATTTATCTCAGAAGTTTGCATTTTCTTTGGCGAGTTCGTTTATATAGGACCAGCTGAAGACGAGATGAAATTGTATATTTTTCTGTCAATACAAGGGACAGACAGGAATAAAATTAGAATTTAAGAGGTGCAAGAGTACTAACAAGTGCTTGATCGATCTCATGGCCTAGCTTTTTATATCCAAAATGACACATAAAGTCTATGTATCAATTTTATGTCAATTTTATCACTCCATTATTGAAAAGAATCATTGTGATCTGCTGAGTATTGGTAGTGTTATAACCTAATTTGTATTTTGTATATCCTTTTATCAGAAATCTGCGGAAAAGTATTGAAGATCAATTTTATTTTAGTTGACCATAGAAGAAAAGCTGGGGTTTGCGGCCTTCTTTAGATCAAGTTAATCTGTTGTTTACCCTGCAAAATCACCGAGATAAATACTTAATCTTTCTTGTATCCTATTATCTTTAAATAGACAGGCCACCCTTTCTTTTCAAATTTTCAAATTCAATATAAGTGACCTCCGAAAGTAGAAATGGAAGTGAAAAACTGTTACAGCAAAAGAACATGGTAGTATATCAATTTAGTAATTAATGTTTAATTGATCTATGCTATTGCTAGGGGTCTGTCGATGCTCAGTTTGGTGTTCTATTGTGAGTGCTGTTGAGATTGTCGTCAGGATCTTCTTTATCGCATTTGTGTCACACTTATGTCCTTTGCAGTGTGGAAAAAAGTTCCCCGCGAGGGGTTTGACAGTAAGTGTTTTAATTGTCTTTCCCTGACATGGTCGCCATTGCACTTTCTATAATTTTTATAGACATAACCATAGTGCATGTTTTGTAGATATTGTTTTTATTTTCATGCATGAACATCGACGGCGGGAGCGGCTAGCCAAACAGGTGATGCTTACTCCTCCCGAGCACCTGTTCCCACCTCTGACATCCAAGGGGTCCGTCGATGCTCAATTTGGTGTTCTATTGTGAGTGCTGTTGAGATTGTCGTCAGGATCTTCTTTATCGTATTTGTATTGTATCTCGTATTTTGTTGTACCTCTATGTTAACCAATTGTTGTTTTTTAAATAGATAATATTGATTGTTATTCTCTAGAGAGGGAACTGAAGTCTTTCGACTTCTATACGCTCTATACTTCCATTCTACACTAAAAGCTCAAAAACTTAACTGACCAATATTATTCATAACACCTTTCTTTCAAGAAATGGAAAAGGAATCACAAATACCTTCTCATGTGGCGAGAGGATACTTATTTCGCGAAGGACGGTATATCGAAAGTAGACCGAAGATCGGATCAGTTTTTGATGGACAACATTTTTGTAGTGTTTTAAGAAACCATATTAAGCAAATAGTTGGTATCCCTATGGGTACCTATTGCGCCCCACTTCTTGCGGACATATTTCTCTATTTATACGAAGCTGTCTTCAATCAGACCTTGCACTCCACTGGGTGAAATGATAAACGTCTTTAAATTCAATAGCATCATTTAAAACCTGATAAATTTAAAGCACCTCGCATCTTAGTTCAGTTTTACCTGCTGATACATAGATGACGTGTTGTCCATCAATAATTCGAATTTTCATCATCACCTACATGAAATCTGTCCTCATGAACTAAGAGATCAAGGAGACGCCCGAGAGCGACAGATCCGCTTCGGACTTGGATATCCTTCTATCTTTCGATGCAAACGGCCATTTGGACACCTAACTGTATGGCAAACGTGATGATTTCACCTTCCACATACCTAACTTCCCTTTCATGAGTATAGCAACATCCTGTCTTCTCGTACTTATGGCGTTTTTAATTCTCAGCTAATTCGGTATTTCAGGGCATGTTAATAAATATGACGATTTCACCGTTATAGCAAGACGGCATGCAAGTAAGCTACTTGGGTTATATTATACAACGACTGAAATCATTCTTCCGTCGCTATAGGGATCTTATAAAAACATATGAGATCCCTCTTTCAGGAATGAACAGTGACATTCTGGATTGCGATTAAATGGCCATCAACATAACCAAACAAGACATCTTTACCTGAGATTATCGTCAGGATCTTCTTTAACTGATATGTACATCAATGTACATCGAGACAGTGACCGAATTTGACAAGTCTCCATGGAACTGTTGCAATTGAGACGGGCCTTGCACGTAAACAGGAGACACTGACTCTTCCCGGGCACCTGGTCTCACTTCGGAATATTTGATATCTTTATTGTTTATTCCAGAGTTCAATTTATAAAACTACTAGTATTCCGATTGAAATGAGTTAAAGAAGATCCTGACGATAATCTCAACAGCACTCACAATAGAGCATTATCTTAAGCATCGACGGACCCCTAGCACGCTAGAGGTGGGATCAGGTGCCCGGGAGGAGTAAGCATCCCCTGTTGAAATTCTCTAATGGTTTTGTCTTGCCTTCTCGACTTTGAGAATAACTGATGGATGCTTCATCTATATTTGTTAATGTATTACAGTATATAACTCGATTTCTTACTAGATTTGTGATATCTTTTTCTTTATTTCTCCCATTGAGCATCGTTATATATCACAAATTGTATCATGTGTTAAACGTCTTTAAATTCAATAGCATCATTTAAAACCTGATAAATTTACAACATGGACCAGACATGCACGTTTCGGGTACTTAACCCTCGTCAGTGATCCTCAGTCTAAACAATGTAATATGGCCAAAAAGTATGAAAATTGTTATGTCCAAAAATGTAACAAAAGACGTAGCAGAATGGATGGGATATGATGCTACAGGAACCACGTTTTAGAAATTTCAAGAAATTTCCTTATCCAAAAGGCTTAGCCAATAAATACAAAAAGTTTTTTTTCTTTTTTATAGGATTGTTGTATTAGCTCTGGTTGCTGAATGCTTCTTTACAGGTAATCGATTTTATTTAAAGCATCAAGGTTATGCAAATTTTAAATATGTTTCCCTCACTTACTATCTACAAATTTGTTGATACATTATCCAATGTGTCTTCAGTGCAAAACATTCATAGCAACACTATGTATTTACAACTCTGAATATCAAGCGAAAACACAGTGTCACCGTTCGGCTGCCAGATACATGTAGTAGCCATCTCGACCAAAAAATCCAATTCAAATTCCAACAATCCAAACAAGTACCCAGAGTCACACAATGCCCTTTTCAACACATTAAACACTATTGACAATACGTAAATTGAGGGAGACCACGTTAGGATGGACGTCCCTATTATACAAACAAATGGTGTTGCTATCCGGATTACTTGAGCACAACTCTCCAACTTTGCCGTATACGCAAATAGTGCTGCTATCCGGGTTACTTGCGCACAATTCCCAACTTTTCCATTTACGCAAAGGCACCAACTACATACCATAATTTAATGTCCAAACCATGCATACGTTCGACCATTGTTCAGTATTGTTCAGTTTATGTTTAGAACATTTTTGTTTTTCTAGATTAATGCATCTTACAACCTCAGCCAGTGCCTGTTTTGTGAATAGTGTTTTCAGTTTCGTGCGTGAACATCGACGGCGGGTGCGGTTAGCCAAACAGGGGATGCTTACTCCTCTCGGGCGCCTGGTCCCATCTCTAGCTTGCTAGGGGTCCGTCGATGCTAAATTTGGTGCTCTATTATGAGTGTTGTTGGGATTTTCGTCAGGATCTTCTTTAACTCATTACAATTTTTATTACAGGCACAGCTGCCCCTGATAACAGTGGAAGAGAATTTATCATAGGTTTCATGGACAACTTAATTTACCCTAAAAGTCTCTCCTGGTACGCATCAGGAAAACTCCTTGGCAATCAACTGTTTATTACAACTTCAAGCAAATCTAATGTTGTGGTCCAAGTCACGGCACCAAGATGCAACCATTTCCTTAACGAGACATTCAGTCTAAGATCCGGAGAAGTTAAACAATTAACGATAAGCAGAGATTATCGATTAAGTGGTACAGAAATGAATGAGAAAGGCATTCTTATAAAAGCAACAGACGACATTGTTATCTATGGAATCAACAAGGAGACATATTCAAACGACGGATTTCTTGGTTTGCCCACTGATGTACTTGGTAAAGAGTACTTTGCAGCATCGTATGGCCCAGCTACAATGTATTGCTTGATCCTAATTATCGGTATCGATGACGACACTGAAGTCAACATAAAGCTGTCTGGAAATCAGGGCGTTAGTGTCACTTACAATGGAGTCACCTATTATAAAGAGCAATCGATGATTGTGAAGATTAACCGTTATACAACATTTCAAATCAAATCAAAAGGAGACCTGACTGGCACATATATATCAGCAAGTAAAATTATTTCTGTTCTATCTGGAAATAAGAAAACAAAAATTGGTTCCGGGAAATCTCAAGACCACTTGGTTGAGCAGCTCATATCAGTAGACAAATGGGGGAAACGATACATCGCAGTTCCTATTCCAGAGAGAGCTGCTGGTGACACGTACCGATTTATTGCTAGTGAAAATGATACAAACATTAAGATTTGGGGTCAAAGGGGAGGACATTTGGAGGTCAACCAACAGGTCAAATTATCCGTTCCTGGCAGCTGGACCCAGAAATCATATAGTGCAGATATCTATTTGTACATCGAGGCAAGTAAACCCATACTTGTTGTTCAGTACGTGTTAAGCCAGTTGGACACCTGGCATAGTACAGATATTGGTGATCCTTCCATGATCCTAATACCGCCTGTTGAACAATACGATGCTGATTACACATTCACAACTCCCAAGTACTCTCTCGGATCATACTTTAATTATTTCCTATTCGTCGTGAAAGAGGGGGAAGAGAATGGACTAAGGGTAAATGGGAAACCGGTACCATCCACAACCACTTACACTAAAGTACCAAATACTGCTTATGTCGGCGGATTCATAAAGATCCCTGAGGGTACATATCAATGTAAACATACCAATCCAACTTCTGTGTTTGGTGCTGTTCTCTTTGGTCGCCAATATATGGAATCGTACGGCTTCCCTGCAGGATTAAGGCTATCACCTATCAACAAGGTATAATTACAGGGAAAAGGGGTTTAAATATCTTTTTTCACCCATACAAATCCAAAATCCGGTTTATTTTATACATATGCTGTTCACCTCTGTACGGAGAAAAAGAAACTTCACTAGTAACCGGCGGAGCTAGGCATCATATATGTGACCCTCAAATTTGTCATATCTATCTCTGTTTCTTAAACGCATGTGACATTTTCTGTTACAAAATTTCTTGAAATTTCTAAAAGGTGGGTCCTGTAGCATTATATCCAACCCATTCTGCTACGTCTTTTGGTGCAATTTTGGACATAATAATTTTCACACTTTTTGGCCATAATACATTGTTAGATTGAGGATCATGCACTGACGAGGGTTTAGTACCCGAAACGTGCATGTCTGGTCCATGCTGTTAATTTATCTGGTCTTAAATGATGCTATTGAATTGAAGGCGTTTAACATTCAATAATTAGCAAACCAAGAGTATGAAAACGAAATGAACAGTCCGTCGTCCGAAAGAAAGTTTATCCTTAAAGATGTTTTTCTATTCTGTTATGGGATAATAGATCAACTTTGATGAAACAAACACACATGACATGACCTCATATATTTACTCTTGTTCCAGCCATGTATACAGACAGCAATGATACCAGGAGATGGTTATGATAACGACTGCGACGGACTTATAGACGAGGAAATATGCTATGATCAATGGCAAAATCAGGGTAAGACGGTACTATAAAAAACGTTATGTATGAAATTATTTGCATCAACTGTTCCCATAACACTCATAAAGCAATGTGAAATTATTTGCATCAAGCATCAACTGTTCCCATAACACTCACCAAGCAATGCTAATGAATTTGAAGAAGTTAAACATTTGTACCACTTGGTGAGAGTCACTGCTGGTGGACCTGGAGTCCCCGAGGGCACATGTAACCATGCAAGTTCGGTCGTTCCGTTTCGAAAGAGGATGTACAGCTCGTTACCCTTTCCGAATGGATAAAATCCGTCAGAGGGTTACTTTTATCTAGAATTTACCGATTAAAATCAACTGAGAACACCATATTCGAGTCTATATCTTTAAAGACCCTGATGTTATCACAGAGCTTACCTATCTCAAAGAACATTATGTCATCACACCAGCCGACAAACCCTCAAATAATTACACATTTACTACTTGCAAAATGTACTATTTCGACAGTCTAGTTAAAGAGTTGGGTTTAAATTCGACACCTGGAAATCCCACTTACACCCCAATAAACCTTTCTGCCTCTGAAATAATAGATAATCACAAATCATGTCTTGCTCCCTTTGGCTTCGACACTTACAATTTAGATTTAGATTTACAATACTTATACTGCATACCTAAAATGCATAAGAATCCGTACAAACAACGTTTCATCGCTGGTTCCTCAAAATGTTCTACCAAATCTGTATCGATCTTACTCACCAAAGTTTTATCTGAAATCAAATCTGAGCTTCAAAATATTGTTCGACAGTATATTCTCGCAGTGGTATCAACCAGATGTGGATTTTAAAGAATTCGAAGGAACTTTTAGAACATCTAAAATCAACTCATTTTAGTAGAGTCCATTCGATCAAAGCCTTTGAATTTTCGACACTTTACACTACAATCCCACATTCTAAATTGAAAGAAAGACTCGCAAAAATTATAAATAATGCGTTTACAAGTAAGAACGGCAATCGCAAATACAAATTTATTGTTGTTAACTATGACAAAACCTACTTTGTAAAAGAAAAGTCCGATTCTGAAAATAAGTACATGTACACTGATACATATTATTCAGATGTTAAACTTTCTGATCGACGACATTTTTGTGGTGTTTGGAGGAAAGGTCTTCCAGCAAATTGTCGGAATTCCAATGGGGACCAATTGTGCCCCACTCCTTGTCGATATTTTCCTATACTCGTGCGAAGCTGAATTCATTCAATCTTTGGCATCTGAAGGGACAAGATACTTAGCTTCTGACTTCAACTTCACTTACAGATACAAAGACGATGTGTTGTCCATCAATAATCCAAAATTCGCGGATTACCTCAATAGAATCTATCCTTCGGAGCTTGAAGTTAAAAAAAAATACAGAGACAAATAATTCAGCATCCTATTTGGACATAATGTTGTCCTACGACACTGATAGTCACATGAACACCTCACTCTATGACAAACGCGACGACTTCAATTTCAGCATTACAAACTTTCCCTTTCTGAGTAGCAACATCCCTTCATCGCCTGCTTATGGCGTGTTCATATCTCAGTTGATGCGCTATGCCAGAGCAAGTACCAAATATACAGATTTTGTTCTGAGAGCCAGGCGTCTTTCAGATAAGCTTCTCAGTCAGGGATATGTTTGTGACCGACTAACATCGTCACTGAAGAAGCTCTACGGTCAATATGGGGAACTCGTCATACACTATGATGTCCCACTCTCAGGAATAGTGGATGATATTCTGTCATAGACCATTTGGACCATCCAACCTAAGATTGTGTCTTCCGATGTGTTCCGAAATGGAAGTAACCGGATGTGACAGTTCTACCGAATTGAAGCGACGGGTGATGCATGCAAGCAGGAGATGCTTACTCTACCTGGGCACCTGGTCTCACTCCCATATTGGGAGTTCGCTTCTTTTCATATGGTGGAGGTTTTTTTCGTTTGCTTTGGTTCCTGTTTTATCCTGATTTTGTATGCCTTCGGTTTCTGATTTTCTGATTTATAGACTTTGTGCTATATACAGGGATATGGTCATTATCCATATTTGTCACTTCAAACGCATTTGAAAATTTCTGTTTACATAATTGTCCCAAATTTCTAAAACATGGGCGCCTGTAGCATGCATATCCCAGCAATCTTGTTACCCCAAACGAAAAAAATAGCCTAACAACTCGTATAAACAGATCATACACAAACCATGGTTTTGATGCGAGTTTCCCGGTTGAAATTTCACATGCAAATGAGCTAACGGATCGTATCATTAAATTTGCATATTGGTGGATCGCATGAAAACCTTAAATATATGTTATGATCCAAGTACGATCCATTGAAAACAACTCGTATACAGCTCATATGATTCTTCTACGATCCATGGTTTTGATGCGAGTTTCCCGGTTGAAATTTCACATGCAAATGAGCTAACGGATCGCATACATATTTGGATATCAACAAATCGTATGAAAACTGCAAGTTTGTGAACATGTAGATGTACAATCCAAGTATGATCCATTTAGAAACATCTCGCATCCAAACCACAAAACAACTCACAACCAAACCACCTAACAACTCACAACCAAACCACCTAACAACTCACAACCAAACCACCTAACAACTCACAACCAAACCACCTAACAACTGCATGAAAATCATATGATCCAGATATGATCTATTATCTATATTAATAACAACTTGCATAAAAACCTTGTATACATACATGTATTGTCACAAATTTTTAGGTCATCATCCCATGCATGTACCAGTACACATGTTACATATTAAGTGAAAATAATACGAAACGATATTAATTTGCAACAACATTCATTTTTCCGTATATATACACATTTTCGTATTGAAATCAAAATCAACTTTTATTTCATTTCATATAAATGCATTTTAATCCTTTTTTCCAATTGACATTAATAAAATAAATCATTTTCTAATACATGTATAATCAAGGAAATCTACATGTATATTATTAATTACAAACATGATCATGATGATGCGTCAAAATTTTAACAATAGAACATACATGCATGTATTTCGATATTAATAATACAATGTACAATGTAATATATTGTTTCAAGAGCTTATCGTATACATATTCATACTGAAAATTAAACTAAGAGGTGTGTCACCTGTACCGTAGTATGCTTAACAATGTGACCTTGAAGGTGACTTTGAAAGTTCATAAGGTGTTTTACAATTATTGCAAGCTTTATATGGTAGAATTATAATGTATATCAATTAAGTTATAGCCATTTTTGTGTGAAAAACCAATTACCAGACAGTTGGACGGACAAACAGATCCCTATTACATGTATGTTGATCTCGAATTGTAGGTGACATAAAATTTTAAGTTTCAAAGCAAGTAAAACAATTTTCACATGTTACATACACTTTCAAGCAAAGTTATTATGTATATATATACATTGTATTCAGAGTGTACCAATACATGTACAATGATTATTGATACAAAATATGTGAAACTTTTCAAAACATTGAAATCACACCTTTTATAAATTTAAGATTTTCAAGGCATTGTAAGTTACATGTACATGATGTAGGTGCATTAACATAATAGTACAGGTGAATAGTGAATGTTTACTTGACTCAACTCTATTCATCAAGTTACATGAACATGCATTTAATTGTAAATTATTATAAAGTAAACAAATAAAACATTGAAAAAGTGGAACATAATTTTCTGCACGTTGTAACATCTGGTCGGAATATGTACACACATATACAGTTTGTGCATCGACTGCCACAATGGGTAGACATGGTAGAAGGCCTTATCTATATATGTAGTTACTCCATAACTTCTTAAATAACAGAACTGCAAACTCTAAAGAGCTTTATCCATGGCCACATAATCAGTCCCGTTTAGCACAAAGTGACTGTACATTCTGATTCATCCCTCGTTAATATCACAGACTCACTATATGTATTTCCTGTAACAAATTCAAGGTTAAAGTAAAATCAAACTTCATATTATTTTTTTAATAAAGTGTCATTATGGTCATAGGCTCATACTACATTGTACAGGTATGTAAAAAGAGAGAATCATGGTCTGTCAATTTTATGATCAAATACATGTAGTTAGTGGTACACATATAACTATAAGCTAAATAGCGATAATCTAGCTTCCAATTGAGAACTGACAGTAACATTCATTACAATCGTTTGTTTACTAGACAGGTCCGATATATTTTGCCTATTTGTAGCATATGCATAGTGCACATATACCTACCTATATCCATCTTATGCAGTTCCTAAATGCAGGAGTTCAGCTTCCTCCTCTATATTTGGACCCTGGCATGCTCTCTAATGAATTTGTATGTGACAAGCTCGCAGAACACATGTGTACACAGGCCTTGAAACTCGTGAAAATCTTTGGTTGTCTTTCGGGCAACCTGCTTTGAATATCAGGTTGCCCGAAACCATTTTTACTTGCCCGAAATCATTGAACTGAAAAACTAAGCTGTCATTCTATATTTCCACTAATTTGAACATTTTACATAAATTCAATTTCTTTTTCAACAAATGTCTCATTTAAATCATCAGAGTCATATTCAGATGCATCTGTTTCTAAGTCTTCCTCCTGCTCTGTTAACACATTCTCTCCTTGCGAAAAAGAAAAAGCTAAATTCATTTGGAGATGAGATCAGGTGACCGGAGACAGTAAGCATCTCCTGCTTCCCAGCAAAACCCGTGCTATGTGCCAATACAGAAATCAAATCAAACACTGCCAAATATTCCGGGGAAGTTACTCTGTGTAAGAGAATGGACCTTATTGTTTTCTTTTTAGGTGGTTCAACACCTTGAATAAATTTCTACATCACTGTAAAAATACCGATTTATCATGCAGGAAATTAACAGCCAGATTATTAAATTCGGGTTGATAACGGACCGTCGTACGAAAACTTTAAACCGATTGTGAAGTCTGCTATCTGAAAACTCCTAGTTTGTCTGAGTCTGACTTAAAGCAAAGATGCTTTAAAATGTTTATTCATAATTTCATCGAAGTAAGCATACATTGAATGTCTGAAAATAGGTCGTCAGTCGGACGAATTGGTCTCAATTCTAGGTCGTCCAACAGGTAAGTAGGTTGTTTTTGACGATCGGACGACCGCGAATTTCGAGCCCTGTGTACATGTCATGCAGTGCATGGCACATACAATGTATGCTGTGAATAGGCAAAATGCATCGGACCATTGATACATTGAGATGCCTGATTATTCATATCATTTACTACATGTATTCTTCAACCAAATGGCCAATGCATCTCCGCATATATATTTGTATGAATGTTTGTCACACACAGTGCAGAGTTCCTGAAAAGTGACGGTTATATCGGATTTGCCAATAAGAAATTGTGTTGTATGATAAAAAAACTCACTTTCATATGTGAGCATAGTATTTGACTTACAGACATAAAACTTACACTGTTAGTTACAGGCCTTTATCAGATTTTCCCCTAAAATGGCTACATGTACATTGTAATCAGAAAATATTATGACATATCGAATTGAGTAAAAACTACTATTTTCTGATTTCTGAAGTGAGGTTATTTGTTCTAAATATGTAGCAGTATTACCTCAAACTCAATTTAAACATCAGGGCCATGTTGAACTTGCTTCAAGGAAAGAAATCCATCTCAATTCTAAGCCGTTAAAGCTCTACGTACACATTTGGACCTCCCATGCAGACACTAGAATTGGCTGACCTATGATTACCTGTAAATAAAATACTAGACATAATGCATGTCATCACTTACAAAATGGAAATTTCAATCATGAATGTGTATATTCATCTCGATGCAAAACAGATTTGAAGTGCACAATAAATTGTTAGTAAAGAGAATTTCTTAAATTACTGTCCTGTTCACTAAATCAAGAGCACCCTGTTTGGGTGATTTATTCTGTTGTCTGAAGAATTTTGCTACAAATTATTGTTTCCGAGAATTGACCTCCTTTAGTCGTAACTTGAAATTAACGTCAAGTTACCCTATCAGCTGCCTCCAAACCGCAATAAGGCAAAATAAAATGTCTACGGGAAATTCCCATGTCAATTTCTATCCGCCGCCATATTGTTCTCCGTGTCAACAATAGTAAACAGTGACGTCAAAGCCTCCGACGTCACACATTTTCAGCAATTTTACTATAGAAAATCCCCGTAGACTTTTTATTTTCCGTCCTATTTCTAACATAGCTGATCGATGCACATACAAAAGAATGGTATTTTCTGTAACAACTAAAGGAGTACTATAAAATTGATATCTTTTTGGAAGATGACATTAACATATTTTAGAGAAAACCGGGAAGATAGGGTGCTCTGGAATTAGTGAACAGGACAGTAGCTTGAATTTCCTCTATCTCTTGAGTGTTCTCGTACTGTTTACATACCTTTCCGTCGACGTGATTCTGGAACCATCTTAGGACAATAGGCCTTAAATACGTTTGATTCGTGTTCCAGTTGGACTAACAGATTAACGTACACCTACTCTTTAAAAGATCTTTTCCGTCTCGTTCCGATCGAACTGGGCGGCTGAGATTTTCATTCGAAATTTCACAGCTTTTCATTGGCTGAGAAAAATAAATCGTCTCGAACAACTCGACCACCTTCTGTTTCGTACTTTTCAGTCTCCGACGCAGCATGTTATGAACAGTTCAAGCAGGGTTTTTTGTTGTTGTTTAAGTAACATATCCTTATTTTATTTTGTTTTTAGCGACGACTGAATAAGATGCTTAAGATATTGCATTCACATATTTGATGTTTATGCACTTTTAATTATTTCTTCCCCCCCCCCTTTTTTTGCTCGTCATTTTGAAGCTCCATAAAATTCGGGGCCTTCAATTCAAGACTTCTAAACATTATTTATATGGTTAATGCTGTTATCATAAACGTTTGAAATAAAGCTTTATTAATACTACGTTTATGTACTAAATGGTATTGCATTGAGGATCTAAATCGATCTAAGATAAAGATTTCAAGAAGGTTTTTATAATTGGGGTGAGGCCGGGGCGTTCAACTCCATCATTAAGGAACATTCATTCATTCATTCATTCATTCATTCATTCATTCATTCATTCATTCATTCATTCATTCATTCATTCATTCATTCATTCATTCATTCATTCATTCATTCATTCATTCATTCATTCATTCGTTCGTTCATTCATTCATTCATTCATTCGTTCATTCATTCGTTCATTCATTCATTCATTCATATCAGAGTTTAACCTAAGACTGCTCAAAAAGACAAAGTAAAGAAATCACTCCAAACTCAGTCTGTTAGGCCCACAAAGTTAACAAACCACACAAAACTTATATACGCAGTTCGAACTAAGATAGCAAATCGTATATAACTCACTTCGTTTGGTCCACAAAGTCAACAAACCACATAGAATTCATACAAACAATTAGAACTAAGTTAATGAACCATACATAACTCATTCTTTCTATTTGACGAAGATAACAAACCACAAGCAACTCATACCCAACTTTCAATCGACTCACATTTAAGAAACAACTCGCGTCAGGATCATATGACCTTATATGTAATCAAATGGTCTGGATATGAGTTGATAAATGGAACATATAAAAACCATTGTAATAACCCATGGATCTGATGGTTTTGTATGAGTTACCTATAAGTTACATGTGGTTTGTTAAGAATTTTTTTCGTTTGGGTATATACGTCTTTCGGTGTATTAAGGACATAATTTTCACAGATTTTGGCAATATTACATTGTTTAGATTGAGGATCACTGACGAGGTATAAATACCCGAAACGTGCATGTCTGGTCCATGCTGCAAATTTATCTGCTCTAAAACGATGCTAATTAATGAATTTGAAGATGTTAAACATTCAAATACCGAGATCAAAGAACGACAAAGATTAATCGATGTTAAATGTCTTCAAATTCAATAGCACCATTTAAAAACAGATAAATTTGCAGCATGGACCAGAAATGCACGTTTCAGGTACTTGATATATTTAGTAATATATGTATCCAATCGTTTGTTCGGAAAATGAAATAGGAACACTGAAATCTGTGCAAGAATAGAAACTAATTAGGTCATTGATATTGGATACCAAATGTATTTGAAATCGGTGTTGCTAGATTTACAATATCTATCTTTTATAGCTTTATTCAATAGAGCTACATGTACTAAATATTTGCGCCTGCAATACATAGCACATGGTCGTCCTAAGTCGGCACCCTTTGTATATCGGTCTCGTTAGTTTGTGTGATGTTTTGTGTTTCTGTTTTGCTTTGGTATTCCTTGTCCCCTTTGCTAACTGTACATGTCAACTCTGTGTTTTGCATGGTGTTTTGCTGTTGGTGCTACAACCGAAAGTTGCTGAATATCCCCCCTTCTTTCTTAAGCATACATGTACTTATACATGTAGTCTTCCACTGTTTACTGATTTGATGACGTCTTTATTGTTTGGTGTTCCTGTGTATGTTCAACCTGTGTTTTTGCGTTTTTGTGTGTCGGTGTTTTCCCTCGTTGTTCTCTTCGGTATATGTGTTATTTTGTGTTTCATGTTTCTATTGTGTATATGTTTGTCTCGGTGGTTTTATTTGTGGTTTTTGTGTTTCATGATTCTATGATGTGCGTTGGCGTTCTTTGTCCATTTTGAGTCTGTTTCTGTGCGTGGGTGTTTTGGGGTTTGCTGTGGGAGTTGCAGTCAAGTGTCGTTGGAGATCTCCTCCTTTCTTTGCTACGGGTGCTGCAAGGAGTCATATTGGATATCCCGACCTTTCCTTTCCAAAAGATTTTAATTACTAGTTTTAAACAGTACTTTCTAATACTAGTATTAAACAGTACTTTCTAATACTAGTATTAAACAGTACTTTCTAATGGAATCAATAGTTAAGAAACCAAGCGAATTTCTTGTTATTTTTTCAAGGCGATATGTCAGTTTTCACAAGATGAAAGAGTTGGCTGCAAAATCAAATGCCAAGCAATTATCTATGTTCAACGTCTCGACTTTCTTATATCTTTAAAGTTGTCGCTTAAAATGATTGGTTAAAAATATTTCAATATTTTCGATGCAAATTTTCAAATAAAAATTCACGATAGATACGTCTCGCATGTAGATCTAGAATTTGAATCTTGTTTATATAAAATAGATACGTAGATCAAGAACTGAAACTGTTTTATTTCTATAAAAAGACGAGGACACGGATGGATTGACGGATGAAGATTGTGTGAAATCTCCGCCAGGTTTGTTCAGTACTATTATATTCTATAGACATGAGTTAAAGAAGATCCTGACAAAAATCTCAACAGCACTCACAATAGAGCACAAAATTAAGCATCGACGGACCCCTAGCAAGCTAGAGGTTGGACCAGGTGCCCGGGAGGAGTAAGCATCCCATGTTTAGCTAGCCGCACCCGCCGTCGATGTTCATGCACGAAAAATTAAAACAATATCTAAAACATCAAACGTATGGTATTATTATGAATTATTCCAAAGTACAAAATGTTAAATAATTATTTACCACCAAAGGTTTCAAGATAAAGAATGACCATTGTCTTATTAATTTTTGTGGTAACTATCTTCTTGATAGTATGTGTTAGGTCTTGTCTTCGCAACAAGTCTTCTTCACCAAGAATGGAGAAAACTTGTACATGAAAAAAAAACTTAACGACAAAATTAAGAACAAAATGCCAAAGGGATATGTTAATAGAAAGGATGGTTCACTCAGTCTTAATTTATTCATGAGGAAATGTAATTAAGAATTTAGAAAGCATTGTCAATACCAATTTATGACTTTTATAGGTTAATTTTTAATCTGGAGCTAATTAATAGACCGGTCCTTTCTACAGGTCAGAACAAAAAGCTAGTAAATTTTAATTCAACAGTCAGTACAAAAACAACAACGGATATGACGTATGCAGCTGACGTATCAACACACAGCTCAAAACCTGATTCAAAAGATGTGTCCACCGAGCTCAAAAACATGGAACAGATTACAACTTATGTAACTGATGATGTACTGACATCTTCGCTCATCTTTAACACAGTGGCAGTTTCGTACAATGGCATTGACAATACAATAATACAGGATTCGACGACAACGCAGAATTCTAACTCCAGACACAATGCAAAAGAGTCAGGTAAAGTTACAACGGAAAATGCCGAAAATTTGTATCGATATGAAGAACTAAATGAAGATGAATTACAAGAAAGCTTTGTTTTCCCGGATTGGATAAGACGGCTGGAGGTCGGGGTTCTATCGGTGACTAGTCTATTATGATAATGGTGGGTATGATTACATGTGCGTGTAGACGTCTCTGTTTGACTGGTGAGAGAAGAAATAACGAGGAAGAGGAGGAAGATAAGCATTTCGTTTGGAGAGAAAAGAACAGACCCCTGCCACGCAAAAAACATACACTTAAGTAATTCATTTAACTTACTAGTATGTACGTATTTTCACACTCAGCCTTATCATTTTCGAAGAAGTTAAAATATTTTGGGGATTTTTTTTATCTTCCCTTCTGAACTACTTTTGTGTGTAAATAATAATCAATCACTTATTATTCTCTTGAAGACGTTGAAATGCTGTTGATTAAATCTCTTTTCATCTGAACTTCTTTTGTGTATAAATAATAATTTATCACTTATTACAGAAATGTTTTTTTCTTTCCCTCTGAACTTCTTTTGTGTTTAAATGATAATTTATCACTCTTCTTGTTTTAACCAAACACTTCATTTAATAAACCTAGCGCAATTTCAAATCGTACCAGTGATGATTAGTGACCTAGTATAACCCTGTACCAGGCCACTAGATGACTAGGCAACGAATATCTATCCTAAAAATTACCAAATTTATAATATTTATAAGGCGTTTGGACGTCATTTGAGAGGTTAAGCAAACTCACCTTGTACATATGCGTGTACACGTAGGTCAAAAAGATGTTTATGACGTCAACACATTCTGCGTTCTACTTCATACAACAGCGTGAATTTGGATACCTCTATTTCATCGAAGAAATTTGACGACTGCACACATGTATATAATCATAATCCGGATAACCATGCCATTTTTATGAAGACAATTAAGATAGGTCGTATGTGTATGTGATGTCTTTGCTTTAACGTTTTCTCTGCTCGGTTTGTATTTGGTCTTCCTTATCTTCTGTCTGTTTGTAGTTGTATCTGTATTCTGTCCCAAATATTGTTGTTTTTGTGCATTATCTTACGCTTTCGTCACTTTGCATCCAAAGAGTGAGACTTTGTTCTTTCTAAATATTTCTTTTTTAACTGGTCATTACTAGTGGTATCTAGCGTGCGTGCCAGGCTTGTATCAACATTTTGATATACTGTCTTTATTTTATTTCAAGTTATTATTTCACCTTTCTTTTCTTTTCAACCTCTTTTTTGTAGTTTCTTCAAAGCTCAAATGATACTTCTTCAAAATCATAGGTTTTCTCATGTTGAACGTCTTGAAATTCAATGGCATCATTTAAGAACAGATAAATTTGCAGCATGGACCAGACATGCACAAAGACATTCACAATGTGTGCCTGTCAGAGGTCCTTGATAGCTCTGGCATAGTCTTGGATACCAACAGGGCTTTTTGAGGCAACTACTACGATGTAGAGATGGGCAAGACAAAAAGTCAGATATATAGGGGTATTCTTTTTCAACATAATATTCCCTTTGCTGAATACTGCCGTAATACAGAAGTGATTCTATAAAGGTCAGACTCTGAATTAATGAGTCCATCATGGAGAAACCTTTATGTGACACACTTCAATCTGAAATTCTTTATACTGCAGCCTGTTTCACAAAAATACGAAAAATTTTCTTTAGGAATTTTCGTAATCTTTAATTGCTTAGTTCTTCTTAAATGCTGTTTTGTTTTAAAATCTATATCAATAGTGTAGAATCATGTAGAAATGATAATGGAAAACATATTAACACAATCTATGAGGAAACACTTTTGAGCCTTTATTTTATGACGAAAGTTACAAAAATTCCTGAATTACCTTTGAAGTATTTTAGTAAAACAGGCTGCTGGTATGTGTATCGAAGGGTTTCTCACATTGGCTCAAAAGTAGGTCAAAAGGGGTCCTTACAGTAGGAGGAAACTAGGGTATCCTCCAACATAAGACCCTTTGTCGAATCAAGGAACTGACACTAGATTGTATGGTCGCAGAAGCAATTTTTGATGCACTATCACTGCACATAAGTGTTAAACCACTGTGCTGACCCAGCAACCTTAGAACTAGGAATACCATAGAAGTTTCCTTCATTATGATCATGATGAAAGCACTACATCATCAAATGAATAAAACAAGAGACTGTTTAAAAGCTTTTCACATGTATTTGCTTTCTTCACAAATGCATACAACATTGCACATTGATATTGTATCATATAACTTAATATTAAAACAATGCTTCAAAATGGAATGGCAGAATTCATATCACCAAGAAACGCTGTGAAACAAAACATGCTCCTATCATGCTACAAAAGGACTATGATGATGTTGTCTGAAGAGGTCGTTAGGTGGGTATTTCAATTTGGTGATTGTTCAAAAGTTATCTGCGAAGTTTGTTAGACGTACATGTACTGACAGACAGAGGGAGGGACTGACAGACACACAGACAGGACAAAAACAATCTATGATCATAAAACCTGAGGAGGGTGGATAGGAATATACATGTAATTCAGGGGCAGAATCTGGTATTACACAAAATATAATAATACAAGTATGATTGACTACATTGCCTGACAACAATATGTACATGTATATAGTACGAGTTCTTAGACGATAAAAGCATGAGTGGAGGGGGTTGAAGGTGCAGGAGCTCATCTTTGCAATTTGCCCAAAAAGCTTATCTTCCCCATTTCTAATAATTATACTTTTTTAAGAAGCATAGACTAGACATCCCCTGACTTTCAGTATATCAAAAGAAAGAGTAAAAAACATTTAAGAACTTCGTGGCTCTAAGTTTGTATATGTCATAGACAAAGAGTAACCAGCTCTCATTTCCGACTAAAATCTGACTAATGTTCATGTCAATCTTAAGGAAAAATATAAAGCTTTGTCTTCAACATTTCAACTTTTTCTGCCGGTAAATATATTTTTCTTCTTCCTTCTTTTATGGCAAATACAAAATTCAGAAATCTACATCTAGCATAAAGGTCAAGGTCGATTGGTCATTATTTTCTGTATAGACCTAAATACATTTTTACACAAGATGTGAAATATAACATCCCATCACCAACAGTAAAAAGATAATCCACATGATTTTTTTTTAGGAAATGAGGTCAGATAATGAAGGCAAGGTCATCATTAAACAAGATGTAATGTAATTATCAGAAAAGGTCTTCTTATCAGACTTATTTCCGAGTATAAAATTTCAAAATTTCAATAAACTATTAAAAGTTCAGAGTTATTCAAAGGGACTCAAAGTGAAACAGAATCACAGACAGACAGACAAGATACAAATACATGTACATACAGCGTAGTTATCAAAAAATTCAATTCATAATAAGCCAACTTCATGCTTGTTTCAATCAACATTTTTTTCTGATGGCTGAAGATATTTCTTAATTCTATCTGCACATTAATAATTAATGGCAAAACCAATTTGAAGGAATGTATAAATCATATATAAATATCTTTGTATAATATTTTGTATCTTGATATTCTAAGAAATTAATCTTAAACAAGATGAGTTTGCAAAACACAACACCCCTGTTGGCAGGTTTACATTTTGTACAAGCTTACCCAACCATCAAACATAGGAAAGTTGATAAGAAAAGTCCTGTCATAAGAAATAAAGGTGAAATATAAAAGTTGTATCTCTATATATAACCATTGAACAGTTTTAAACATACAAACAGGAAAAAATTAATTTGCTTGTTAGTCAACTTACAACTGAAAGTAAAAAGATACATTAAGACTGAGAGTCCTGTATAATTCTATCTAAACAAATACAAATGCTAGAAAGGCATATGTGTACAAATGTTGATTAATTGTAGTAAAATGGCACATCGTAACATTTCAGTGAGTATTTGAACAAACAGTAATAAACTTTGTCTCTCTTCATGTTTTTACACTGAAATGACCTAATCATGTATTCAAGATGCAAATTAATAAAACTTATCATAAACACTAGCTTAACTCTGGCAAGGAAATCTCATAGTTCAAGGTATCACATGAAAATTTCTAATTATTAGTGACCTGCATCCAAGTCTTTGCTTATTCATTTTCTTAACATATCCAATGTACAAATGAAAATCACGCTAAATCCCGTCCTTTTAGATGGTGTTTAGTTCCCTGTGACTGTAATATAACGGTTGACATGTTGACCCCTGTAAAGCAACTATTTTAAAAGATGCAGAATAGGATATATCCTTTGTTGACTGAACTCCATACATGTTTATCATGTCTCATACTAATTTCAGCTGATGATGTTGCAGTATGACATACTGAAAATCATTTGCACAATGGATACCTTAAGTTTCCAAAATTGAGTGGTTACTAAATATGACTTATGAATAAAAATTGGGAATTTGCAAGTCTGATATACACTTTACATACCTACTTTCACTAAAAATTTACATCACTGCACAAGGTAAAATGTGGAAATTCTTAAGCAAAAAATGCTGCAAAATGGAAAGAGTGATGATAAAATAAATCAATACTGATAAGCTTCTCAAAGGAAAATAAAGTGAAAAAGGGAAAACAGTGCACCAAAAAATCCAACACCAATTGGCCACAACATTTTTTTTCTTAGATCAACAACCGTTTCCTTTCAAAGACATTGTGAATGCCAAAACCGCTAAACCAGTCAATATATTCTACTTTTACGTCATGCATGGATTATCTTAATTTTAATTGCTAAAACTTTGTTTATGACATCAATATCATTAGTAAACTCATAGATTTAAAATGTTTAAAAGTACCATGAGATCATTTTATTTTGAAAGGCTAAATTTTAATGGTTAGGCCATGTAAAATAAAATCTATGTTTCTCAGACACCGCCGCGCGCTATAATTTGCCGCCGACGAGACGTTTTTATTGCAACTTCAGAAAAAAATATACGCCGTGTCTCATCCTCGATCGTCGATTTAAAACGAAATATCCATTTCTTTCATTGAACATGTTTATTGTCCTTTAAAATCGTCAAAACTGTACCCGATGAATAAATACTTTTAAAAGCCCGAATAAATCATGGCGCGTTCCATATTTACGTTACGGGTAAAGACATTGTATAGGATATACTAACAACGTGCCGCGGACACTTGGACGACTGGCTATTCGCGTGTTTAATACATCAAGTATTACATGTATTAAAACGTTCCTATAGTTTTCTTTATTGATCTCCACAGCATATGTAAATACCTATACCGAACAATAGCAAGTGTCCATTGTAATACTTCCGAATCTATTAGTAATGACATTCACGTCGTAAAAAGTATAAGCAAGGACCGCTGACGAACGCAAAAGAAACGTAGTTAAATCCTTAAATCTATGAATAAAAGAATGTATATTGTACCCGGGCCGTGTACATTATTTTATCAGACGGTGGTTAATCCTGAACACTTCATTCGATTTCTAAAGATTATGCTTTAATAAGTTCATCCAGACTTGACTTCCGAAGAAAAACGCTATCGACCAAATTTTTATTTACCATATGAACGGATCCATCTGAGGAAGTGAGGGATCGTATTTAATATGAACTGGGTTTAAACAAGGTGTGAGCAAACACATGTACTGTAACAGCCGTCGAGTCTCTTACGCGATTCTACTAAATACTCACGGCAATCAAAACATGTCATACTTCGTATATCAAATTTTGAATCGATTAGCTTTTTCCATTCAGACAGATGAGCTACGTCTCCCCGTGCTCAGAAGGAATAGGTTATTTTACTTTAAAAAAATCAACTTATTTACAAGAGAAAGCCATAAATTTTAATGTACATGTACCATTATTTTGACTGACGATTCAAACACAGTTTTCTATGAAGAAAAACGGGGGGATGGGGGGGGGGGGGCAGCATAAGATTTTTTGCCTTACATGAATAATGGGGAGGGGGGACAAGGCAGACGACTTCTTTGCCTTACATGAATAATAAGAGCACCCTTGATGGAAAAAAAAAAACAAAAAATAAAAACCCTACCTACCTTGCCACTTTTTTAGACCCAATTATCTGAGAAACATAGAATTTATTTTACATGGCCTTATATATGCCGTTTATTCTCCATCAACAAAAGTATTGTGAAAATCTAGAGTTATCTTTCCTTGACACCATACAATTTTATAATCTAGAATTTCCTTGAAAATTCTGATGCAACCTAGAAATACTGTAAAATTTCCATGGTTATTTGCTCCTCATAAATAGAGTGTACAATATAACGATTGTCCATGTTGCTATTATATTACTCATCCTTTTTAAAATTTGTACAGATTTATCAGAATAGTCATATCTTGATTCTGACGTTACTTTTGTGGCCAGTAAATGCTTATTTTACAATTCAAACATCTGCATTTCTTGCTTTCATAGCTCGAGAGATCCTTGCCAGAAAATCTCAACTTTCTACCCATAAAACCAGCATTAACCGGCCGCAAACACAACATCAGAAGCTTAGCGAGTTCTTCCCTAAATAATTCATCAGTACGTACTATAAATATTAATTTTATAGTGTTGTGTATAATTCTTGAATAAATGATAAAAATTTTCCGCTCTACTGCTGATCATCCACGTCCGATGCCGTAGTCGATTGCGTCATCGACGTATTTTCACACTTAACGTACACCTGCAGTAAATTCTGGATCTCGTCACATAGAGGCTCGCACAACTTTTGATATCCTTGGTCTGTAAAATGGAGATAGTCATACATATCTAGGTGACTTATCACCCCGTCACGAACAAATGTTTCCGATTCAACGTTTAGGAATGTCACTTTTTCCGAGTCCTTGTACTTTGCGGATAGTTTGCTGTTGATATTGAGTATTTTGTGGCGTAGAGGGTTCGGATTTTCGCCTCTCGGTGGAATGCCCTGAAATGACAAGAAATATTACGAATTTACAAAAAAATTTTGATGATGATAAAAATATGAAAACTGAGAGAAATTTATAATAGGAGACTGTGAAAGCATGCATTAATTTGAAAATATAATATATAATGTCCACATCAAATCTTTTTGACATGAAGCTTTGAAATCAATTTTTTACTTTATATGTACATGTATGTGTTTACCTTCCTTTTATAATACATGTACATGTACAAATGTATATCTAACTAGAAAGGTTACTTATTGCTGGGGCAACAAGAGTGTCTTCCTCCTACACTACAGGGTTCAAACTCCAAGATGCTAGAATAGCCATGATAATGCTGCAAAATATGCCCCTCGGGACGGGTATCTGTAAAATGCGAAACGAAAAGAAACGAAACGAAATGGAAAATGCGAAACGAAATGAAATGGAAACGAAACGAAATTGAACAAAACGAAACGAAATGAAACGAAACAAAATGAAAACGAAATGAAACGAAACAAAATGAAAACGAAATGAAATAAACCATAAACCGCTAAAGGCGATAACGCCGGATTGCTAAGTGTTTGTATTAGATGACGTATACATTTTTGTACAGACAGAAAGGCTAAAGGTCATTAATACTATTGCGCAATGTAAAAAAGGTCATAAGGAATCTAAATTCGAAATATCAAAGCCCTACCCCTTATGGTTCAAAAGTAGGTCAAGTGTCAATGTCAAGGTCATTTGATCAAAAGTCATGATATCAAATGAAAGGTGTGGTCATGAGGATTCTCAAACTGAAATATCAAAATCCTACCTCTTATAATTTAAAAGTAGGTCAAAGATCAATGACAAGGTCATTAGGTCAAAAGTCATATAAAATGAAAGATCTCGTCATAAGAAATCTATATGTGAAATATCAAAACTCTAACTTTTATAGTTTAAAAGTAGGTCAAATGTCAATGTCAAGGTCATTTGATCAAAAGTCATAATATCAAATGAAAGTTCTGGTCATGAGGAATCTACATGTGAAATATCAAAACCCTACCTCTTATACATTAAAAGTAGGTCAAAGGTCAATGTCAAGGTCAGTAGGTCAAAGGTCAATGTCAAGGTCAAAAGTCATGATAATAAATGAAAGGTCTGGTCAAAGATTCTGCATGTGAAAGTTCAAAGCCATAGCCTCTATATTTCATGAAATATAGCCCAGATGTATTATCTTTAAAAGTAGGTCAATATCCAAGGTCAAGGTCACAAAGTGAAAATTCTGGTATCCATGGTGAGGACTTGTGACAAGGAATACATTTGGGAAATATAAAAGCCCTATCATTTACCATTCAAAAGTTACGGCCAAGGTTAAAGTAGGTCAAACTCAAAGGTCAAGGTCACAATTTAAAAATTTTCGGTATCCATGGAAAGGCCTTGTCACTTGTATACAAGTGAAATATGAAATCCCTATCACTTGCCAACTCCAAGGTCAAGGTCACTAGGTCAAATTGTGTTGCTGTGTTTGATTCGTCTCATCATGGTCTATCACCATGTTAAGTTTCAAGTTGCTCCTCTAAACAGTTTTCTCTCAACGGATTTAAACGCAACACTTTAACCAAAATGTTGACGTACTGACGGACGGACAGACAGACGGACTTCGCCATCTCATAGACCGGATTTTGCTTCGCAATCCGGCCAAAAAAATGAAATGAAATGAAACGAAATGGGAACAAAATGAAACGAAATACATGTAAGAAGAAACGAATTTTATTTACTTGTTAGTTTTTTTTTTCGGGGGGGGGGGGAGGGGGAGGGGGAGATGGGGTGGGTTGAGGGTATAGGAGTTTGAAATATCTGTTTTGAACGTGAGAATGAAAGATCCAGAGGGAATCGGATGGTCTGGATACCCTTTTAATAAAAATAATAAAGTGTGAAAAGGAAATCAGAGTATTAGTGAATATCTTATTTTCAAATCTTTTGAAAGAAAATCGGTAAATTTTAAAGGGATATTCAATATTGAACCAGTTTGACACTTTTTACAATTAATATGCTTCTTTTTTCATCATTATTTCTGGGGCAAGGATTTGAAAATAAGATATTCACTAATAATCTAATTCATTTTCATATTTAATTATCTATATTGAAAGGGCATCCTGACCATCCAATTAGCTATGGATCTTTTAAAACAGATATTTCAACCAACCCCCAACCCCCCAACACACACCTCTCACCCCTCCCCCATATAAAAATTAACCTGTATATAAATTTAGTTTCTTTTTACATGTATATGTATTTCGTTTCATTTTATAACTATTTCGTTTCATTTCATTTCGTTTCGTTTTATTCAATTTCGTTTCGTTTTCATTTCGTTTCCATTTCGCTTCTTTTCGTTTCCATTTCGTTTCCTTTGCCTCGTTTCTTTTCGTTTCGCATTTTACAGGTACCCATCGCTGAACCAATCCCACGGTTACGAAAACATAAGGTCTTCCGACGGAAGTCGGAAGACCTAACTACCACTTTTTGTGTGTAAATTCTGGTTTGTAGCTGATCTCTTCTAAATTAATCAACTGTTTTAAAATCAAATTGTGTATATCGAAATGTATTTATGAAATGCATATTCATCATTGCCGTGAAATCGGAATTTGAAAATCTCAACACTGCTTTTCTCGAGTCGGACTCGGACTACCAATTTTAGTGTGCGCCCGATCTGTTGGCGTGAAGGTGTATCGAAATACCCAACTCAAAATTTCGATGCTCATATCTTTTCAACAGTAAGAGATAGGAAAAATCAGAAAGACTAAATAAGACAGATATATGGATAAAAAATAATAATATGGAAATTTTTAGGACACTTCATAAGCTTAATTTTTGTTTACTATTATAAGCAAAAAAGTGTCTTCCTCCTATGAACTTCTGAATTTGGAAATATGAAGGACGGTGAAGGACGTCATCGTAATACATCGTTACAGTGTGCATCTAGCATTTCATATCGTGCATGGCTGTCGACTTTCAAAAAGAATGGAAATTGTAGATTGCAAAATACGAGATATTTAAGCTTACAAATAGCAAAACATGAAATTTTCGGTCCTTTTGAGTAATTCGACGCTCCCGTCAAATATTTGAATCTGCTAAAAAACATGATAAAAAAAATAACAGAGACCAATAATAAAAAAGACCAATCTAGCTTTTACTCCAAACGTAACGTTGGAGAACTTTCATTGTCCTAGCTTACAGGGTTCTTGAGAAATCGCTGATCCAATTTTCCACGGTTACGAAAACAATAGGTCTTCCGACGGAAGTCGGAAGACCTAATAAGAACATAGGAAAAGCCTATAGGAGAGCGCATTAAAGTATTTCTACCTGAAGGAGAGCTTACTGTTGTTCAATTAAAAAAAAAATATGACAGGTTTAGCTCATGTTTTTATTTCAAATCCAAACTGTTCTTCTTAACGCGCATGCGCCCTCAAAACGTAAAAACACGATTTTCCTTTGAGACAAAATTTAGGTAACATAGTAGAATCTACTGAAATGACAAACAAGGGTTACTGAAGATCATTTTTTGAGACATTTCTATCTATGATATGAGTTAGCTTCATAAAGGCCGCAAAGCGGCGTTTGAGCTGCACTCTCTATTAGTGTTGTATAATCGGAAAAATTTCATAATCGATTATCGGATTATAATCGGAGAGGATTTTAATCGATTATTTCGATTTAATCGGAAATAATTCGTTCTTGTTTTTGCAGACAGAAATATGACAAGTAATGAATAAACTTCACTCAATCTTATGCTAATATACATAGCAAAATGTCTAGAAAGAACTCCAACCACAGAATGATAAAATCCTGTCTAGTAAATGAAATATTTTGTCAAGATTACAGCAGTAATGGAGTCAAAACAAATATGTGATTGTAATAGTCGACTTCGATTTTAAACAACATATGCAGGAATGGGGGGGGGGGGGGGATGTTCCATACGACCCAAGAGTTCACTTAATATTTTGCTCATTCAACAAATCAAGCAATATCTTTGTGGTAACAGTACTGTGAAATTCACTGACCTTGTCCTTCTTACATAGCTCAGGAGTTCGGCGTAAAAACTAAAAAGTTTTTTTTAGTCGAGTAGATATTTGATGTATCGCAGGGCCCGTATCACATCTGACGTTGAAGTTTTCTATAAGAGTACTTGTCATTACTATTAAATTCAATGAGAATCCATTGTATGCCGTATCTAGAGAGTGTATCCTTTTCAAATTATTTACGCTACGCCCGGAACTTTAACCCGTAGAAACGATCGTTTTATTCATACTTGTCATACGCAATTAATTGTACTTGTCATACGCAAATTCGACCAAAAACTATGTCATTCTTTTCCACGTTGAATATTTCTGATTATAATCGATTCTTAATAACATAATCGATTAATCAAAATTGAAGGGTATTAGCGATGATGTCGCCGTTAATCGTTACAACACTACTATTAATTCAAATAAAATAAACTGTAGCTAGTTCTTGTTACAAACATGTTTTTTTTCAAAAATACAATACTAAAAGAAAGAAAGAGGCAAACAGAGACAGAAACACTCCTCCCTATATTGTGTATAAACGTTATTACCATGACAACTATCTGAGCCTGGGGTTGTCTCTCAGATATAGCTTGCACTATCGCTTCTATCCCTCCGGTCACTTGTTCTGCTGTGTGTTCATGGTTATTTGTTCCAACCAAAAGAACAATCACCTAAAATGAGAAGAATTTAAATCAATTATTACAACATGTATGGACAGACAGACATATTCAGACATTATAATAATTCATATTAATATCCAAAGTCTAAGTTAGTACACAAGATATCAGACCTGCCTACCTGTTACTTATGCCCTGTTTACATGACGGGTTTAATGCGCATTAAATCGAACTTAATACGCATTAGATTTTAGTTGCGTTCACATGGAACATCTAATGTGCATTAGTTTAATTCGCATTAGATTTAATGCGCATTAGATTTTGCCGTATGAATGCAAAGCGAATCGAATTCGCATTAAATCTGGTGCATGCGTATATGATTAACTAGAATTCTAAAGTACATTTCTATCATAACTGGGCACTTTTAGTCACCACTTGACCTCGAACCATAGAATAAGAGGTAAAAATACTTTATTTCATTCACAATGAACACTCTAAGTACTGCGTCTCTTTACTTACGTAGAGTGACATTATATTATGACGTCATTTTATCTCATAATGACGTCATTCAATGCATGCCCAGCTTACGAAGAGGTAAAGATGAGCAAAACAATATACAGGCATGCATTCGACCCTTTTACATTCTAAAGTATACGGCTCACAGTGCAAATGTACCAAAATCTAATGCGCATTAGAATGTGTCGTGTAAACGCAATGCGAATCTAATTCGCATTAGAATAAAGCGCATCAAATCTAATGCGAATTAGATTTAATGCACACTCATGTGAACAGGACATTACTGAAAGTGTAATATTTTATTCAGGAAATTGTAATTAAGGGAAGTAATGAAAAATATGAACAATTGATTGTAATTTTGAGAAAAAAAAGCATTGTCTTTTCCCCACTTTGATATTTTTACAATTTTTAATCATTTACACCATTGCCTATATGATAAGAAATGCTCAACCTACAAAGAATTCATATACACAAGTCAATTCATTTGTTTTTAGACAGTTATTCTGATTGGAAATATATCATATATATTTATAGGCGTAAAATAGCAAACAAAAAGTGTACAGAGTCATTGCAAGTCAAAAATTGTAAAAATTTCGCCAAAATCGTAAAAGTAGGCAAGTCTAAGATATGCATATCATGGAGTAGTTCAAAATCACATTTTACTGACAAAATCCTACTTTTCCTAATTAGTTTCAGTGAATTTCCTAAAAACGCATGAAGTCATGATAGCAAAATGTCCAGGTAGACAAAATATCTTCCTCATTTAGAAGTTCACTCCAAAACTCTGTGTATCTCATTCTTTTTACCTTGGGTTCTAAGTTTTCCATTTCTCCGTTTTGTACCCTCCATAACACATGTTGAGTTTGGTCGCCCCCGATACCAAAGTTAAGACTGTGTAATGGCTCAAACATCTTCGTCCACATCTAAATTGAAGATAGATTTATCAAAATTTATATTATGGTAGTGTTACACCTCACCCAATAATGCAAACAGACGTTCAAACAGATGAAAAAATTGCCATAATCCTTAGTGCGTTAGTCATCAGTTTGTATTTAGAATCGACACTGCCTCAGTTTAAGGTTCTCGCAGTTAGTGTGGAATGGATATGTACCGTACAAATACAGGAGATCTACCGGAAAAATTACATGTATGCATCGAACTTCACCATATGAGTAATGGGGAAGCAACGGAGAAAACAGAAATTTCATGTATAAGAGCCAGAGAAAACGGAAGACAAACGGACATCTGTTACTCGTCTGTTGGTCTCCAGTTGGTTTCCGTTACATCTCTGTTTTATCTGTTTCACGTCCAGTAGATGTCCGTTCATGACTGGACATCAATGGACACCTTACAGATATCAACGGACATTGGACCAGTAAGGGACAAAACCGATACCAACAGACAGGTAACAGGCAGAACGGAGACCAAGGGACATCACTACACAAGTAATGGATTCAACAGACGAGAAACAGATGAGTTACAAAGACCAAGGGATAGTCAGTAATGTTATCCATTACTTATCTAGCTAGGTGTGACAGAGGTATATTACCGATAGAAAACATTATATGTATGTCAGAATTCAGCAGATAATAATACATTCCACTGCATCCTATATCTATTTTGTGTTCCTTTAGGAGTATGCAATTTTTATTTCCTTTTTTCTAAGAAAATTTTTTTTCCCAATGAGATTTCCAGAATAATAATTACAATTGTTAATAACACGAGTAAGTAAATGTAAAAGTAAGAATTCTTTTATTGTACAAAAGTAATTAAAAATCAACTTTTAAAGACATAACTTGATTTGGCTGCTAATGTGAAGCATAATTATCTACATTTGTATATAAATTATTTTGATGTTCCACATGTTAAAAAAAAATTACTTCAATCTCCCTCTTAAGGAACATCAAAGTTCAGTGGTGGCGTCTACTGTGTACATGTAAGGTAAACATTTTAATAATACCAAACCATAATTGACAGAATAAAATGTCATATAAAATACCAAGTACTTACACTGCTATGTGCCATGTGTAATATCAGTGAGTCTCCTATAAATAGAACCTCTGGCTCCTTCTCCTTGGCCTCCGCAATAAATCTCGCATGCTGCAAAATTACATTTCTAATATTAAATTTGCTTTTTCGTAACTTTTGTAAATATTGAAATAAGTATAATGTACATAGTATACTTTTTAAGGCCCTGTCACACTTCAATGTTCTAGACAGCGTGTGGTGACGTATGAAAATTTTTTGCCACATGCCATTTTATACGTATGTATACAACGAAGTCCTCAAAAAGTTTGATTAATGTGTGTTACATATTCATGTTTATAACTTGTGCATAGCATAAGACAGTGTTGAGTGTAGGGCAGCATGTATCCAGCACATTTCTAGTTTCATTTTCATCAATCATGCAACGTTACGTCTGAATAACGTTTTGATTGCGTGTTGGAGAGTTGTAAACAGAATGTTAGAAAAGAAACATTCTGTTTACAACGCTCCATTCATTATCATATTACAACAAAACAATTTTAGCTCATCATGTGAAGCTTTCTTGTACTTTTTCTTAAGCTCTAAGCATTTGAAAAGTTGAAAAAAAAATGTACATGACAACAATATTACAAAAGATAATTATTTTATCTTCGATTCTTAAACATGTAATATGACTCAAGACATAAATCTGGTGCAAGTTATTTGGTCGTTACTCGATTGTTCCATATACATGTACATGCCATTTAAGATCACAGGCAAACGTATACACGATAGCTCCATATACACATTATGAACATGAGCAACTTAGATGAAAAATTTTGTTTATATGATTCATGATTTGAATTCTGCATTTAAAAATCTACAAAATTGTCACAAAATTTTGAAAATAATTTCCTTCGAAGTACTTAATTGAAAAGAAACTGTTCCGACAACAGTATTTGCTGCTTTTTACTATTATGCTCGAAGATTAATCCACAAGGTGAACAGGTGAAGGCACTGCTGAGAGGTCCCACTCCCCTTCTTTGTTTGACAGTGCAAAGGGGGGGGGGGGGGTTTCACAGCATTAACATCAGTATGTTGTTATATAGACAGATAGAATATTGATTACTCTTCCATCTAACGCAATGCAATGAGATAAGAAATCAATTATTCAACATTCTTGTATTGTGCATTTCTAATTATGTACAATTATCATATCATTTCGTTCGCCACTGATCAGCTGATAGTTTTATCTTAAACCACCCCTGGATCCCCCACCTGACTCATCCATCGCCCGTCCCCCTGCACGTCCTCCAAGGGCTGGGCTTGAGCCGCTGGATTCATTTCACATGTGTACACTTTCTGACTCTGTAAACACGGAAGTGAAAGATGGCGGGAGACTGCGCATGATGACAGATCCTTCGGAAAGCTGGTCGTTCGGGGCGGATCTTACAATCGGGGCTATAAATTCTTGCCAGTGCATATCTTTTTTTTTTCCTCAAAAGAAAGAAAAAAATTAAATTGGCACGAAATTGAAAGTCTTTATTTATTTATTTATTTATTTATTTATTTATTTATTTGTCTGTCTATCTATTTGTTTATCTATTTGGATGAAAACTGTTGCCGGCCCGTACGTTTCCATCATCAGCGGACTTTTTATTTAATTATATGTCAATTTAAGAGACTTTGTGGTTTATCTATTTATTTGTTTATTCAAAAGACGTATAAATGAACAGTTTATGAGTCCTTGATTTTTAAAACAATTATTTATTGGCAATGACCACTTTATAAAAATTGTATTTCGCCAAAAAGAATTTGAATATATTTATTTATTCATTTGGTCTTCAAGACGGGTCCATACAGGGTTTTATTAATTTGATTATTACTTTATTCATGTTTGCCGTCCTCACATGAAGTCTCAAACGAGAATGATCCAAATGACATAACGTAATCAATTTTGTTTTCGTCTAATTGATTAAGGTACCCTTGCACATCAAAATGAATATCAAATATCCAGTTTATGCATTTAAACCCTCCATGTTCATCTATAAAAGGTCCAAAATTAATTGTTTTGATCTAAATAATAAAAATAAGTAATATAGAAAAACATATAGCACTTAAAAAGATATTGCAAGTTGTAAATTTTAATGATAACAAAACACAAGTATAGTTTTGACTAATAAAATAGACTAAATCCAACTTTTGCCAAAAATAACCGTTAGAATTTCTTCAGTTTTTCATTATTTCATAAGATAATGTATGTAGATGAGGGGAAAAAACCGCATACAGTTATCCAATTTCGTATAGGATCAAGGTATGACTCCACAGATAAGGATATCCCTATTTTTGTGCAGTTTCGATGTAGTACAACTTTTTTATTAATCTTCAATACACAATTTTTTTTTAATAATCTTCAATATACAAAATTGTCATGAAAAACAATTTTGGTCAGTAGTGAATCTTAAGTGTAATAAAATTTCAACAATAAGAATAACCGGGAAATAAAAATCTTTTAACGGTCGAGTAGGGACCCACCTTAAATACATAGCATAATTTTATATTGAAGTGACAGGTGTAGTAAGTAAACAGGAGACGCTTACTCTTCCCGGGCACCTGATCTCATCACCATTCGGGATTCACTTTTGTTTATTTGAAGAACGTAAGGTTCAGATGCCCACAGGAACCTGTCGTTTTTTAAATAGAGAAAATATAAATTATTGTTCACTAGTTACCTCATGTCCCTGTTCATATGAACACAGAGGGAGGTTAGTGAACAATAATTTATTTTCTCTATCAAAACGACAGGTTCCTGTGCTATGCCCATGGATCGTATTTTTGGATTTTAATTTTGTCTTTCATTTACTGATGAATAAAATCTTTTTAGGTCGAATGTTTTCATATTATGTCTGTAAACGACGACTCTCCGATAACAAAAGAAGTTGACAATATTTTTTTTTGTAAATTTCAGAGAGTCTTTACAAGTTTGTGAAAGCGAAACCCTTAACCTAAATATTTCTTCGTAATTTGTAAATTTCTACTGTGAAAATCGAAAACATCAGTAGTGAAATGTAGATACCGTATGACGGTAATCTAGGAACATCACCGTCAAGCCAGGGAAAATGTACTATTTTGAATCCAAAATCATCTCTTTTGTCTTATACACTTGTATGAATCTCCCCATTAACAATTTTGATATTTAGGTCCAAAAATGTGTTTCTGTGTTTGTAACTTTTGCCTTGTTGAGAATCAATACTTGTGGATAGATAACATTTTTTATACTTTTCAAAAAACGGGATTGCTTATAGTATGAATATCATCCAGGAACCTTGAAGTACCAACGAAACATTTCAAATCATCATGGCTTCTTTGCTTTTGAAGATTTGGATAAATTCTTTTTCATACGTGTGTGAAAATAAATCTGCAGCAAGAGGCGCACAATTAGTACCCAAAGGGATCCCTGCAAACATTTGTAGAGATTATCGCCAAATCTTATACGTAGAAGTCGACTTGACATCCTTATAAAACATGTGATCGACCTAGAACAAATTTCGAAAAATTGAAATTTTGTCCAGAAAGTTGTCAGAACTTACGTTGATAAAAGAACACGTCGCACGATGCTGTGATTTGATACTGTAATTCAAAATCCTCAAAAGCAAAGAAAATTTGAAGTTTTGAAATTTTGGAATGAAACTTCAAGGTATCAGGATGACATTCTGACTATTGGCAACCCTGACTTTGACAAGTACAATAATGATATTTATCCGCAAGAATAAAATTTTGTCAATATTGAAATATATGTATATTCTATTATAAAATTTCAGTGCACCATATGCGGGTTTCAACAAGTTATGTCTCATCAGTGATGCTAGAGACAAAAAGAGGAAATACAAATACATGTAGTACAAAATATGACAAAAGTCTAAACTTGACCTTCATTTTCTGCCAAAGAACCTACTATGGACAATCTATGCCATGAGGGAGATACCCTTTAAATAGTTTTAGAAAATTTTCGTTCAGTTTTGTGACGGAGCTAGAATTCAAGTTTTAAATATATTTCAAGTCAAGTACCGAAACACTGCAAAAATAGGTGAATAATTATTGAGAAGGCTATTGTATATCAACAATTGAGCTTTATCTGAAACTGCTTGGTTACCTGAAAAGTGTGAAAGTTATGTGCACGTAATCTAGATAACCACACGATTTACTACTTACGTGGCAGATGGTCTTGTTGGTTTATGTGTAGTCTGTTGTGTTTGGCGTTCAGATGTCAACTTTAAGGTGTTCTGTTTCTACCTAATGTTTCTTTGGTATCTCTTTAATTGTGCTTACATGTCCACTATGTGATTGCATATTTTGGTGTTTTGATTTCTTATGAAGGTGCTACGACTGAGTCCTGCTTTGGAGTTTCGATTTTTTGATGTTTGACAATGCTACGAGTCCTGCTGTAGACCCCATCTTTTAATGGAAAGGAGTAGGTTCACTAACTCCCAAAATCGGCCCTAAACTTTGGCGAAAAATAATTTTATGAAAATTATGTTTCAGCATCTCTTATACTTATCTCAGCTACTTGCTGAAATAGAAAGCAAATATTTTTCATAGTCAAAACGTCAAGTGCGTTTATTTATGACGTCATATTTTGACGTCATTTCATCTGCATGACGGAAAATCGCCATATTTTTTTGCATAAAAGTTTAAAATTAGTATAGGCGCCAATCCTCACCCAACATAAATATTATATATAGATCGAAAGATAAATTTGTAAATTTAACTTTTTATATGAAAATTATTTTGGGTGAAGGCTGGCGCCCTACTAATTTTCATAAATTTTGACCAGAATTATGCCAATTTCTTACGATTTTTCAGCATTTTACGACTTTAAGCCGATTTTGAAGCCATATCTTTCGGTGTATTGCAAGTTAATTAAAATATTTATTTGGTATTTCAAACAACCACACATTTAACTTGCTTGATACGAAATACAATCGAAATCTAAAACATTCTCAAATTAGGGCCGATTTTCCATGTAACCGAACCTGCTCCTTTGTAAAAAAAATAATTTCTATGTTTGTCTATTTTGGTATTATCTCCGCTTTGGTATCGGATTTTAAATTTCAATTTCGTTAAAAATTTGAATATTTAATTCTGTTTACAGATTTGTAATTGTAAAAACCCTCATGGCTGCTAATATATTCCATTTCAAAGGGATCAATCGCTCAACGAGATTTGTTCGGGTAATTCATGATTACCAAAGGGGATATTTACTTGGTCAATTAGAGGTGTCTATGTGATTTATACAACTACCAAAGGGATTATTTACTTTGTACGGTCAGCTAAGTCGTGATTGATTAATTTCCTAATCCAAGAATTTTACCATTATGAAATTGTTTGTTGAAAATGACTGATATTCCAAAGCAGTAGCTCAATATACCGGTATTAGTTAAAGACATTTGGTGTTTTGAAACCTTCTTACTTCACCAGAGACTGTATCCAGAACATTCGTAGACCTCAGTCAAAATTTTCCAAAAAGAAAGATAAATAGGATCTATCAAGATCTACTGAGTGAGACTTAAAAATTTACGCGAGTGACGGAAATTTCATCTTTTCCCGAGTGGAGCGTAGCGGAACGATGGAAGAGTTGATAAAAATCCGTCACGAGTGTAATTCAGGTTTGAAAATTTCTTCAAGAAGGTATAGAGTTGGAACCCTTCGACATTATTCACTAGGGGTGTTTGGTATGTTGCTGTTTGTGCTGCAACCGAATCTTGTTGGAGATCCCCTCGTTCAAAACTTCATACTCCATGGAAAACTTCATGGAAATTTTACAAAAGAAGTACTTTCAACCTCAGAAACCAATACATACTCCTAGGTAATTTCACAACCTGCCTATTATGGTGGTATTTAGACCAAGAAAAGAGGATCAAAGGTAGAAAAAATTCCCATCATAGTGTTGATATGATCCTGGTGTCATATGGAGGACACTCTGCAAGGTTCTTGACCATTATAATTATACATCCTTGTGCTAGCGCATTTTAAAGATTGCACTTCGACTGACTGCGACGGCGGGACCATATGACGAGCAATGTCCAATCCCTTTAGGGGGGACTGGGGTCGACCTCCTGTCCTCTCTGAATGTCAGTCGGACCCGTCTTGTAACGCATGCATAAGCTCGTTTTATATTCACATGTAACGTATAAATCTGTGTGTTACATGGGCCCTTGCGCTCTGCTGCAAATGACAAATATGGACGATGACCAAATCCCAATACACCGTACAAAATCGATAATTCAGGAAATCACAAACCAAAGGCATACAAAATCAGGACAAAAGAAGAACTAAAGCAAACAAACAAAAACCTCCACCACATGAAAAGAAGCGAACTCCCAAATTAGGAGTGAGACCAGGTGCCTAGGAAGAGTAAGCATCTCCTGCTTGCATGCAACACCTTTCGCTTCAAGTCGGCAAAAATATCACATCCGGTTTCCTCCATTTCGGAAGATAAGTACAGTCTGTGGTAGGATGGTTCAAATGGTCCAAGTGTTTTAAGTTTTTTGATACTCTGTATTAATTTTAACAGAAGAGTGTTTCGGTGCTTTGCAGTGTGCGCTGAACAATATCCTCATTTCATTTATGGAAACATCAAAAAGCCATACGATGTATCATAGAACTCGATGTGCGTTTTATATCCCCTCGCCAAGGCTCAGAGATATTAAATGAGTTAAAGAAGATCCTGACGATAATCTTAACAGCACCCTTAATAGCGCACCAAATTGAGCATCGACGGACCCCTAGCAAGCTAGAGGTGGGACCAGGTGTCCGAGAGGAGTAAGCATCCCCTGTTGGCTAGCCGCACCCGCCGTCGATGTTCACGCACGAAAATGAAACAATATATGAAATACATGCACTATCAGAGGATATGTCTATATAGAAAGTGCTATGGCGACCATGTCAGTAAAAATATTCAAAACACTTACTGTCAATCCCCTTGCAGGGAACTTTTTTAAGAGTTCCACACGGGAAAGGGAATAAGTGTGACACAAATGAGTTAAAGAAGATTCTGACGATAATCTCAACATCACCCACAATAGAGCACCAAACTGAGCAAGCTAGAGGTGGAACCAGGTGCTCGGGAGGAGTAAGCATCCCCTGTTGGCTAAAGACACAACTAGTTTAATAATGCATATTATGAAATGAAAATTGATTCGAGATCCTATATGAATTTTGAATTTTGCATTAAAACATATTTAACCTATCCCAACGTGTACATTTATTGTATTCTTTTATGATGTTCTAACAATACACATCCAATTGTGCCTCACATGAAATTCATATGAAGTGAGCATCATGTGAATTTCACATAAAAGTTCATATGAAATTCATACAATTTCACATAAAAGTTCATGTGAAATTCATACAATTTCACATAAAAGTTCATGTAAAATTCATACAATTTCACATACGATTTATGTGAAACATATTTCATATGAATTTTTCAAATTTACTTCACATGACTTTCTCATGAATTTTTCTTTGTGATCCCCATGCAAAATTGAATTCACATAAAATTCATCTCAGAAACTCATGGAAATTTCATGTTTGTGCTCGTTTCACATAAATTTCATGTGAACTTTTATGTAAAGTTTATGTCAATTTCACATGAATTTCAAATGAGGCACAATTGGCTTTGTACGGAAAAAAAACTTTCACGGTATTCATAACGAATATGAAAATTTATTATCCATGTAATGTAATTTAAATTTTACATGAATGTTATACATAAACCATTTAAGCATGTCCAATCCCTATCTATAATGACACCTCTTGATTGATTATATAGTAAAATCCATTAAGCCATACCCATCTTTTATGTGAAATATAAATACTACACAGTAGTCGATATATTAAAGTAATCACATACATTGATTGACTTTTACTGTATCTGATGTGAAGTCCGTCAGGCAGGGGTTAGTCCATACTGTGAAGTTATATTTATCCACTGCTTCCAATAAACATAGTTTAGGACAACAATAACAAGGATTTATTTGTTAATAAAGTGAATTATCAGGAATTTACGAGAAAGTTTTAAAGAGTAGTAATATAAAATTTGTTTAAGAATAAAAAGAAATGGGAAAATTATCGAGAAATTGATGATACCTAGATACTGTTGTAGTTAGCGGAAGTTAATTTCGTGAAAAAATTGCCAATCATTGACGCAAACTGCCAAAATGACAAATAATTTGAAATATAATTACTTTTCTTTATTTGTGAATTTTTTGTTATGGACATCTGTCTGTATAATTGTTGGATTTACGTCCGTCTGTTCGTCCATGTCCAACGTTATGTCGGGTGGTTTCGGACGGATACCAGTTGGGACCGTTTTAGGACTCTATGATGAGATCAGTTCGATTACAGTCCAGTCAAAAGTAAGAGACTTTTTTTTTCGTTCGATGTGTGTTTTTTTTTTTTTTTTTTCATTCACTGGTTTAAAAAGTAATCCGTTCATTCATCATTTATTTATATTAATAAATTTATTGGTTTTTTAATCTCAATCTTCCATTAAATAAGAAATCATATTATTTTCTTTTTCTATAAATTTTGACTCATATCTTGGGACACTACGCTGCTCTTTGTATGTCGCATCTTTTTTCGCATGAATGACAAGGTCATTTCACAAATGATTTAAAAACAGGTTATTTCAGGTTTTTTCCAGATGAAATATAAAGTAAAATCTTCTGCATACAACATGTACAAAAAGAAGGGAGGAGATCTCCAACAAAAGTAGTAAACTTTGTTAGATCAATATTTTTTTCAATGATATATATAATATAGATATTGTTTCTGTGTTTAAACAAAAGGGTCTATTTGTACAAGTAATCAGAGCTTGCATGACCATTATATTCTTTATCTAAAACAAATGAAATAATTTTCAGTAGCATTTATCCATTTTCACTCCAAACATAGTTTCAGTCTTTTTTTTTTAAAGAATCATCGTACATTCTACGTTAAAGATGATTTTTGGTAATTTCCTTGCTCTTGATTCTGATATTGAGGCCAATGAGCAAAACCCCCACTTAAATAATACGGACATTTACAATAATAAAAATAAAATTTCCTTTTTCGTCCTTCTTGCTTAGATCAGTGAATGAAATTCTAACACAAAAGCCGAAACCAGATAGCAAAAGCCACAATAGAAAGGCTTACAGAATTTTGAAAAAAATACAATACAGAACTTCCTCACACGAAAAGAAAATAGGACAAACGGACGGAGACAATGACACAGTCTCCATAGAAACTTATCTAATGAACCATATCCATCGAAAGTGCGGAAGGCAGTGTAGAATGCATTGTACATGTTGTAGGTGGCGCTGTAAAAAAGACCGCACTAATTATTTCCATATATCACATAAACAATGTTACATACGAAAATTTCCGTTATCAACATTTCTTGAAATTCCTGAAATGTGGGTCCTGTAGCATGCTAAACGTCTTCAGATTGAATAGCATCATTTAAGATCAGATAAATTTGCAGCATGGACCAGACATCATATCCCACACTCATCCTTCTACGTCTGTCGGTACATTTTTGGACACTATAATTCTCACACTCTTTGGCCATATTACAATGATTTTAGATGGAGGATCACTGACGAGGGTTAAGTACCCAAAACATGCATGTCTGTTCTATGCTGCAAATTTATCTTTTCTCAAATAATGCTATTCAATTTGAAGACGTTTACAATTTGTACCACTTGGTGAGTGTCACTGCTGGTGGACCAGGAGTCCCCGAGGGCACATGTAACCAAGTTTGATCAACTTCGGTTGATCGTTTTTTCAACGCATTCTAAAATTTCTGTTATCAACATTTCTTGAAAGTTCTAAAACGTGGGTCCAGTAGCATATGACATCCATCCTGCTACGTCTTTCGGTACATTTTTGGACATAATAAGTCTCACACTCTTTGGCCATATTACATTGCTTTCAGATTGAGGATCACTGACGAGGGTTAAGCACCCGAAACGTGTATGTCTGGTCCATGCTGCAAAATCTGTTCTTATATTATACTGTTGAATCTGAAGACGTTTAACATATACAATGCAAGTATAGCGACCGAAAAGGAAGCTTTACTTGCATTAGCCATGTGACATGTAACATCCATTGATCATGTTATATTTGAATATTTTTCAACTTTGACAAGCATGGCGCATTTTAACATCGCCACCTGCAGTGCATTCTGCACTTGCATTGGACTCTGTAGATTCTTTATCAGATAAATTTGTTCTTCATGTTTCCATGGAGACGTAATATTTTATCTGCTTGTCGTGAGAAAGGTCTGTTCGTTCTGTGTCTGACTGTGTTTGATTTTTACTTTTTTTTTTAAGATTTGTAAGCCTTTTGGTGTGTTCATTCATACCTCATGCCAAAAAACCCTATTTTAATCCAAAATAAACTTGACCTTTGACCCCTGACCTCCAAAGATTGAATATGATAAGAAGATATTGTTTTCAACAAAAGTGTTCAGAAATCTTTTGCGAGCAAGCATGGCAATTGTCAGTCCTCAGCTGTTGATGTCAACAGCCAATCACCAAACACACTACCGCATGACAAGTGAAGTTTTGTCAGTGTTGGGTATATCGGGATCGCATCTTATGCATAAGATGTATAAAATAATTTAGAATGCAGCTCATACCCCCTTATTGAAATGTTCAACAATACAGAAGTGTTCCAACTCTATACCTTCCGAAGAAAATGTAAACCCAATTCATTATGTACCAGACACGTGTTTCAGATATAAAATCCTCATCAGTGATGCTTCCATCCAAAGCGATTTTTAGACACAGCCAAAATTGACCTTTCATTGATAAGGATAAGGTTTATGCCGATTGCAATGACTATTACGTAACCCCCCTCAGCAACTGATATCGTACTGACTATTGTTTATACCAAGGTTCGCAACTGTTCTAATGGAAATTAAATGACGCATTGCCTTCTCGACTTTGAGACTGAATAACTGATGGTTACTTCTTTGATGTTTATTTTTATCAATTAATATTAAGAATACATGATCAAAGTGATAGTCAGTTATTCCGCGGAAATAAGAATGTTTCAAGATCAATCGACTACGAATTATATTCTATATTGGAAATCGTCAATTCTGGTTGAACATTAATCTGCTTATTCTAACAAGGATTATTATCATTGTTAGTGACAACATAACATTCGCCGAATAGGAGCCCATTTCCCCAAGTAGGAGCCCATTTTCCCGAATAGGAGCCCATTTTCCCGAATAGGAGCCCATTTTCGGTTCCGGGATTTATTATGTATTGCAGATAATGAATGTTTCCAAATTCCAAATATATTTTTATTAAGATATAATTGTAGTGATAAATTGTATTTATGATTTAGCCTCTAAATCAAAAGTTGATCTAAATGTTGACTAAATATGAACATCTACGTTTAATAAACAAATATGTCCCATCCATGAGTATATAGCAAATTACTCACGAGTTTGAATATGACATATTTTGTATTTTACATATTGAACATGCTATGAAGCAGGAGAAGCTCTCACTCTCCATTTAGCAGAGGGGTAAAAACTTAGGCGTATCGAAACGTCAACTTTCTGTATTCTTTTTCTTTTACACATTGATTTATTTACATTTTGCTGCTTTCTTTCTATACTTTTGCCATTCTTTCCTTTATTACGTTGTTTAGTGACTTCAACTTAATTTTTCATCAAACATTTTAAACATTCTAATCATGTGATATTTTTGTCCTATAAGATGTGAAAGTATGTATACAGTGGTCCCCCCTTATGAGATCACCGAAATGCATATATTTGTGGTCTCATACTGGAGGTGGTCTTTCTTGAAAGGATTTGAGTATGAACAGCATATCTGACGAGAACAATTTATTTACATCTATTAATTCGTTTTAGTAATTATTAGCTATTCTCTGTAAGCATTTGCACTTTTATGAAGGACGCATGGCACGGCATGTCTCAGATTTTGATAAAATTTGTACATAAGGTTGGGTCTGACCCAAAAGTAAAAATTTATTAAAATTTTCTTAATATCACATCCGGTTGCCATGGAAACGGACTTTGAATATTGAAAAAAATGCATTTTGGGGCGTTTTTGAAGTCACATACATGATTTATGCAGCATAATCTAAAACAAACACTAATGAATTATCAGTACCCTATCATTGCTCTTTCAAGTTAAGTAATAATAATGTTGGGTTTATGGTCTTATCTATATGTTTCCATAGCAACAACACAGGTACCCTATCAAAATAGTATTTTTGGCATTTTTTCAAAATTCAATGATAAATTACTTACATTTTTGAGTTTTTTATGCAAATAAAATATAAGCATTTATATTGGGACAAAGTTTCTGTTCGTTGCTATGACAACATGACCTCAAATCGCAAAAATGAAAGCAATTTTGGACAATATTTAGAGTCCTTTTTTTACTAGATCATTGAATTTTAATTCAAAATGATGAAAATTAATGTATTTAAGAAGATCTTTCATTACACGAAATAAATATTTTTTATATCTTCAGGAAATAGCCCGTTGCTATGGGAACGATTGTGTAAAATTGCACACAGACCCACTTTGAGTCCTTGGATACGGGCATCAAAAGTTAATTAATATGAAATTTTTTAAATTTAAAATTTAGTTTAGACTTTGCTTTATCTAATATGCAAAAAAGGTTGTGTAAGCCTGTTTCGTTTTTTGAAGAAAAGACTTAGAAAAACAACAAAAAATGCTAATTTTTGTAATGTATTGCCAAATTACTATAGCAACCATTAATTATTTGAAACTTTTTTATTACATTTTGATAGAGGCTTACTTGATCTTTATTGTTATTAAATTTGAACTTCCTGGGATTAATAATTACTGTTTTATGAAAATAATAAAATATGGTTGCCATGGTAACATATGTTCCCCATAGCTTTTTCGCGGTTTTTGAAAGAGCTCTTTGTGTTGGATATTTCCCAACAATTTTTATCTGTTCATCATGATGCAAAGTTTTTTTTAAATGACTCTGAAGTTGCAAAATAAGTAATATTAAAGACCATAGTTACCGTTGCCAAGGTAACTTATGTACATAGCAACAAGTGGGTTTATCATGAATGTGCTCATTTTATAAAATAAATCCTATTTCCTTATTATATACCCATCAAGAGAGAAGAAAAATTGGAAAATACAAACAGCATTTTGAAATCAATATATCAAAATTAGCTAATTATGTTGTCATGGTAACCAGCCTTTTTACAATATCAGACACTACTAGTGAGCTTATTTAAAATTTTATGTCGTAATCTTTAGGATGCATAAAAAATCTTCCATTGATGTCACATATAGACCAAATACTAGAGCTTCAAATTAGCTCAATTTTGCCAATTTTTCAACTTTAAAGGCCGTTGCCATGGTAACCAGATGACCTAGAATTAATATTTTTTTTGTTAAAGTTTCCATTTTTCATTGGTCGCTACTTATGTGTGAAATTTCATGAAAATCGGAGACCATGCGTGCCGAAATTGTTTAAATGCTTACAGAGAATTGCTATTATAAGAATACATATCTGTTACTAAAATTTCATTTATGATAATAATCCAATTACTTGATTGAAATACCTTGACCTAATCATAAAAGAATTCAGAACCTGCATTTGGTATTACAGGAGGAATGTGTCATGCACTGTTTGTCGCATCAAGAATGTCAAACTATTTTGCTAGAAGAAATTTCTGGTGGTTTATTATGCATCATGAAAAGCAACGTGACGTCATCGTACCTCGCTACGATTTCTGGAACTGTCGGATATGCGTTGCTATGGAAATCATCAGATACAGATCAAGGTGTTATCCAAAACACGCAAACGGTAAGCTTATGGAAATTCACGAGTAAATGAGTATAATTATGTTAAAATTTGTAAGAAGAACTGTAGATCAATTTGAGATCTCCACATAGACTCCGTTTCAGACCCACTGTAACATAGATCTCATACAGTGCATGTATTGTAGATATTGTTTTCATTTTTGTGCATGAACATCAACGGCGGGTGCGGCTAGCCAAACAGGGGATGCTTACACCTCCCGGGCATCTGGTCCCACCTCTAGCTTGCTAGGGGTCCGTCGATGCTCAATATTGTGATCTATTGTGAGTGCTGTTGAGATTATCGTCAGGATTTTCTTTAATTGTTTAAAAAATTGAAACACCTAGATGCCAACACACAGATTTGGCACCAAATGAGCAAGTATGAACAAACACCAAAGACATCATCTAACATTTAACACAATCGACAATGGGCAACCGATTCCGAGTTAGGTTGGGCGTGAAATAACAATAATCACAAAATGACAGAAGGATATTCCTCCTCCTCCTCCTCATCATCATCATCAGTCTTTACATCTTGTCATGATGATCGAATTAAGGTAAGGCATGCTTACTCTTCCTGGGCACCTGGTCTCACTCTCATATCGGGAGTTCGCTTCTTTTCATATGGTGGAGGTTTTTGTTTGTTTGCTTTGGTTCCTGTTTTATCCTGATTTTGTATGCCTTCGGTTTCTGATTTTCTGAATTATCGATTTTGTGCTGTAAACAGGGATATGGTCATTATCCATATTTGTCATGGATTCTCAACGCGATGAACTTACATTTTTTAAACTTCCCATACATAAAGAAAAAAAAACTTTCTGATGACTTGCCGAAATTTATAACAAGTTGTATAAAGTGAAATCGAAGAGTTACGTCATCGATGTCTTGAAATCTTATTGATTATTTAAGTACTCTCTGGGCGGAAATTTGCTTTCCATTCGGTATGATGTAAAACAAACAATGCGTTTCAAAGAACAATTATAATTTCTTGACTTCTACAATGCTCTGTTGATGTGAACTAAGTGCAGAGAATAATACACCAAAAATCACAAAATGGACCGATTTGATATCATATTAAAGATATCTATAATGACTGATTTCACATAGGCCATCCGTATCGATTGACCACTGACATTAAATGAACCAATTCAGCGTAATATATAAAATCAATGATGTAGAATAATTTTTTTCATTAGCAATTAATTTGTACCTGACTATATCTCCATTGAAGGCCATTTATTACTTATTTTCTATGGAAATAATAGATTTTTCAGAAAGTGTTATAAAAAGATAATTGTGTCGGTAAATTTGAAATAACAGTTTTATCTTACTTATCAAAATAGAAGTGATGTTCTACATAATGAATTATTATTGTTTATTATATAGAATTTTTAGTCACACGGCCAATAGGCATATCACATACGATAGAACATTTCAATATTGGTAATTTCAACTACTACGCATGCTAAGTGGGGGGGGGGACAGTTGTACCTCTCTACCCCTCCCACCCTCTTACCTCCCCCCTCCCACCCCCTCCTCCCGTCCCCTCCTTTTTACCCTTCCCTTACCTCCCTCTCCCTTCCTCTTTCCTCCCGCCCCCATTTCTCCCCTCCCTTCCCTTTTCCCCCTTCCCTCCCTCCTCCCTCCTCTCCCGCCCCCTTTCATCCTGTCCATACCCTCCTTAGTGGTTGGCATCTCTGATGCGGATTGCTATTCCGGGTACAAATGAGAAAAAGATCCTGACGACAATCTCCACAGCACTAACAATAGAGCACCAAATTGAACATCGACGGACCCCTAGCAAGCTAGAGGTGGGACCAGGTGCCCGGGAGGAGTAAGAATCCACTGTTTGGCTAGCCGCATCCACCGTCGATGTTCACGCACGAAAATAAAAATAATATCTATAAAACATGCACTGCCTGAAGTTATGTCTTTATAGAAAGTGTTCTGGCGAACATGTCAGGGAAACTCTTGGGGTGTGTTTACGAGCACCACATGGAAAAGGGCAGAAGCCAGTCTATATATACATACCAGACCAGATTCACGATATCTCTGCACTGACTTTGAATGTTTATAAATATATACTTCCGTATTATAGTAAATATTCTACAATAAAGGGGTATCTCCATCAAGGCATAGATCTGTTATCAGCTAGCTCTTTGACATGTAGCATATGTAGCCAAGTTCGATCAAATTCGGTTGATCGTTTCTTCAACGCATTCGAAAATTTCTGTAATCAAAATTTCTGAAACGTTGGTCCTGTAGCATCATATCCATCCCATCCTACGTCTTTCGGTACATTTTTGTCATAATAACTTTCAGACTCTTTGGCCATATTACATTGTTTAGATTGATTAGCCAACAGGGGATGCTTTCCTCCCGGGCACCTGGTCCCACCTCTAGCTTGCTAGGGGTCCGTCGATGCTTAATTTTGTTCTCTATTGTGAGTGCTGTTGAGATTTTTGTCAGGATCTTCTTTAACTCATTGGTTAGATTGAGGATCACTGACGAGGGTTGAGTACCCGAAACGTGCATGTCTGGTCCATGCTGTAAATCTATCCGTTCTTAAATGATGCTATTCAATTTGAAGACGTTTAACATTTGTACCACTTGGTGAGTGTCACTGCTGGTGGACCTTGAGTCCCCGAGGTCACATGTTCTCTCCTCTGTTCACATCTAATTTGAGCAGGAAGTATGACGGGAACTAACCCTTTAACGAATGACACCACGTGCAGTGACCGTCACACTGCAACGTCATCGGCTGAAATTACCCTCCTTGTAGACACGTTATCACTGGTGACCTTAGTATAGTCAAGAACGACAAGTTGAGAGAATTGTTAAAAAAGGGTCCCAAATACAGAGAAAGTATGTCCTTTACATGGAACCAAAATATCAAAATTATCATGGACTCTTGTGAAGAATATGCAAGACGTTGGGCAAAGAAAGAGGATGTACAGCTCGACACCCTTTCCGAATGGATAAAATCAATCAGAGGGTTACTTTTATCTAGAATTAACCGATTAAAATCAACTGTGAACACCAGATTCGTTTCTATATCTAAAGACCCTGATGTTATCACAGAGCTTACCTACCTCCAAGAACATTATGTCATCACACCAGCGGACAAAGCCTCAAATAATTACACATTTACTTGCAAAAAGTACTATTTCGACAGTCTAGTTAAAGAGTTGGGTTTAAATTCGACACCTGGAAATCCCACTTACACCCCAACAAACCTTTCTGCCTCTGAAATAATAGATAACCACAAATCAGCTCTTGCTTCCTTTGGCTTCGACACTACCAATTTAGATTTAGATTTACCATACTTATACTGCATACCTAAAATGCATAAGAATCCGTACAAACAACGTTTCATCGCTGGTTCTTCAAAACGTTCTACCAAATCTGTATCGATCTTACTCACCAAAGTTTTATCTGAAATCAAATCTGGGCTTAAAAGATATTGTTCGACAGTATATTCTCGCAGTGGTATCAACCAGATGTGGATTTTAAAGAATTCGAAGGAACTTTTAGAACATCTGAAATCCACTCATTTTAGTAGAGTCCATTCGATCAAAGCCTTTGATTTTTCGACACTTTACACTACAATTCCACATTCTAAATTGAAAGAAAGACTCGCAAAAATTATAAGTAATGCGTTTACAAGCAAGAACGGTAATCGCAAATACAAATTTATTGTTGTAAACTATGACAAAACCTACTTTGTAAAAGAAAAGTCAGATTCTGAAAATAAGTACACTGAAACAGACATTATTCAGATGTTAAACTTTCTGATCGACAACATTTTTGTGGTGTTTGGAGGAAAGGTCTTCCAGCAATTTGTCGGAATTCCAATGGGGACCAATTGTGCCCCACTCCTTGCCTTTCCTTTACTCGTACGAAGCTGAATTCATTCAATCTTTGGTCTCTGAAGGGAAAAGATACTTAGCTTCTGACTTCAACTTCACTTACAGATACATAGACGATGTGTTGTCCATCAATAATCCAAAATTCGCGGATTACCTGAGCAGCATCTATCCTTCGGAGCTTGAAGTCAAAGAAACTACAGAGACAAATAATTCAGCATCCTATTTGGACATAATGTTGTCCTACGACACTGATGGTCACATGAACACCTCACTCTATGACAAACGTGACGACTTCAATTTCAGCATTACAAACTTTCCTTTTCTGAGTAGCAACATCCCTTCATCGCCTGCTTATGGCGTGTTCATATCTCAGTTGATACGCTATGCCAGAGCAAGTACCAAATATACGGATTTTGTTCTGAGAGTTAGGCGTCTTTCAGATAACCTTCTCAGTCAGGGATATGTTTGTGACCGACTAACATCGTCACTGAGGAAGTTCTACGGTCGATATGGGGAACTCGTCATACACTATGATGTCCCACTCTCCAGAATGGTGGATGATATTTTGTCATAGACCATTTGAACCATCCAACCAAAGATTGTACTATATGTCTTCCGAAATGGAAGTAACCGAATGTGACAGTTCTACCGAATTGAAGCGGCGGGTGTTGCATGCAAGCAGGAGATGCTTACTCTTTCTGGGCACCTGGTCTCAATCTCATATCGGGAGTTCGCTTCTTTTCATATGGTGGAGGTTTTTGTTTGTTTGCTTTGGTTCCTGTTTTATCCTGATTTTGTATGCCTTCGGTTTCTGATTTTCTGAATTATCGTTTTTTTTACTGTAAACAGGGATATGGTCATTATCCATATTTGTCATTGGTACGAGGCGTGATAAAATCATCTGTTAGGTCACACACGCACAATCGTATGAATCTGATATAAATGATAATGGTACAAGCTTACTGGCCGTGAGTGTTTTGAATATTTCTCCCTGAAATGGTCGCCATATAGTGCTTTCTGTATAGACATAGCCTCAGACAACGCATGTATTTTATATATTGTTTTCATTTTCATTCATGAACATCGAAAGCGGGTGCGGCTAGACAACAGGGGATGCTTACTCCTCACGGGCACCTGGTCCCACCTCTAACTTGCTAGGGGTCCGTCGATGCTCAATTTTGTGCTCTATTGTGAGTGCTGTGGAGATTATCGTCAGGCTCTTCTTTTGACGAAACTTGACAAACAAAGTTACTGGATAAAAACAACAAGGCACCAAATAGACAAGGCACCAAATAGACAAGGAAGATTATACACAAATGAGTTCCTGAAGATCCTGACGATAATCTCAACAGCACTCATAATAGAGCACAAAATTAAGCATCGGCGGACCCCTAGCAAGCTAGAGGTGGGACCAGGTGCCGGGGAGGAGTAAGCATCCCCTGTTGGCTAGCCGCACCCGCCGTCGATGTTTAAGCACGAAAATGAAAACAATATATAAAATTCATGCACTCTCTGACGTTATGTCTATATAGAAAGTGCTCTGGCGACAATGTCAGGGAAATATATTCAAAACATCAATAGCACACAAACATCAATTCACTAAACACAAAAGATAGGTAAAAGTACTGCAGGACCAATAGGCAACCGTTTCCGACTTAGGTCGGCCATTTGCTACATTAGATGAGAATTTAATATTCGAAACACGTGTCTGATGCATAATATATTGGTTTGATATTTTCTTCAAGAAGGTATAGAGTTAGAGCCCTTCCGCATTATTAGAATCATATGATTTGATTAAGTACTCAGATTACATGCGCATAACACCCCGACTTGTCCACCGAGCGACCTTCAATAGCACACAATTGTTGTGTATAATATACTCCTTGTTTTAAGGTACAAACAACATAGAATTTTAAACACAGCGGCAAACGTAACAAACAGCTGAATGTGTAAATAGATAGCAAAAGCCTAAGGGCCTACGAGAAAAGGTTCGTGAGCAAACTCTAGTCATATTTGTGCAATTACTAGAAGAGTCCAAGGGTCTTGTATTCAATGACGAGGTTTGGACATTGCTTGTAATGGACTCCCTTTGTCACAGACAGTAAGAATACAACGGTACTGATCAATAATACGGAAGTGTTCCACCTCTATACCTTCTTGAAGAAAATTATTTCAAACCAATTTATAATGCACCAGAGACCTGAAATGAAATCCTCATCAGTGATGCTTCCAGCCAAAGTGATTTTCAGGAGTCATCATTTGAAAAACATTTTCGTAGCGCCCTTTGGTATTATTCTTTTTAATTCAAACCTGCATTTACTTTACAGAAAGTACGTGGCTCCAAATTTCCTGTAGGGTCGATTCAGCAGCATATCCAATTTAAATCTATGTTCAAAATAACATTGGAGAGATGATGCTTATTAATTTCGATAATGATGTTTCTGAAACAGCAAAATAATATATATGATGTCTAGTTGATAAAAAGCCAAAACAAATGTACCATCACAGAATATTCTTCTGGTGACTTCTGGATAATATCCATGGTATTTTAAAGCGATTTATGATAGATTATGGCAAGCTTCTTTCAATATTTTGTATTCTGTATATACAGACAAGCGCTGTACCGACAATCGTGGATATGGTACAGGGTGTGTTCACAAACAAGTGCACGTCATCTTCCCAAGCTGACTTCCTCGTCATCACACACCAGGGGCTGTATTTCTATGACGACTATACGTCACTTACTTCTGGACCATGCCTGTATGAACCTAACTATGGGGCGACGTTCTATGGATTTAGTAACCTTCCGGACGTGACACAGTGGGAAGCTGCGATGGCCTTCCAGAATTCTTGGGTGGATATTTATACTGGTAGGAATATGGGTTTTTTTAAATCTTATACATGTAAATTGTACTCATGTAAAATACATTTTAATTTAAGAAAATGCCTATCAATTTCCGCCCCAAATGATGCAAGAAACAAAAATCGCATTTTTTTTTATTTCGTTTTTTCAAAAAAAAAAGAAGAAAAAGCCAGCCATTACACCCTCAAACAGAGCTATCTCAGCTACTAGTAAAGAAAAACAAAATATTACATAGAATGATTTTGAGAAAGCATTTTATCCCATGTCAAGGAGCTTTATGCAAATCGGTAAAGCCGCCTTGAAATTCGTTAACATTTGATGAGATTTGATTAGATGGGATAAACGCTTATTCAATGATGCTTCTCTTTGTGGATTGCAAAATGATTTCCTTTCGGATCTTTTCCATTTTGTGCGGGGTTGGGGACCAGTGTCCCTTATATCTACATGTTAAGAAAAAACAGAGGGGCGCGTTTTTTTGGTTTAGTTTGTCTGTATGTCCAAAGGCAAAACAATCCGCATAAATGTGATTCTTTATCTACAGTGATTTCTGGTCCCTACGAATTTTTTTGGGTCCAAGGGCATGGGCTACAGAAATTATAAACGTGAAATGATTGTTTAGGTCAAAGGACGATCACGAAATGGTTTTTTCTCTCTTTTTAGGGGTGGGGAAAAGGTCAAAGGTCAAGGTTCATTGACAAATTTTCTTGTTAAGAATTGTTGATGGCACATGCAGGGAGCATAGTTAGCATATCCGTTTTGGTTTTTAGTATCAGGATACAATGCGCCTGGTACATTGTGTCCAGAACACTTAAAGAAGACCCTGACGATAATCGCAACAGCACTCACAATAGAGCAAATAATTGATCATCGACGGACCCCTAGCAGAAATACGACATATAAATATGATAAATCGAAGAAAATTTTAAATGTTTCTATAATTTCATTTCAGGGGGTGATGTATACCGATGGCAAAACGCTGGAAATTATATCTCGAAAATAAATGTTTACCCAAAATCAACGAAATCCCACATTCAATACATTACTAGTACGAGTATATCAATAACGCCCACGAATCTCGTGTGGGCAGTCCACAGGAAGGACACGGGTGGACATCTAGTGTATTACTACGACGGCACGCAATACTATCTGTATAATAACCAAAATCCGAAACAAAGGGTGTTTCTACAGAATGCCACTGACGTCATTGACCAAAATTCACGAGATTTGAATATTTGGAAGGATCTCCCTAGCAACGTCGTTGGTTTGACGGCTGTGGATAATTCTGGTGCCGAGTTTGTTTACGTCACGTGGCCTGACATGTTACATTATAAACTAGATAGGCATGGACAGATACACAATCTTGGACAAATCAAACTTTCTTAAGAATGGCCACAATGTTTCGAAATATAATCGATTTTTGTCTTTTACTGTATTTGTGCTTATTTTTGCAGGATTTGTTTTTGACTAGAGTTTAAAACGCTGTTTGAATCAAAGAATAAAGCTAAATTCCAAGTTCTTCTGTTTAGTGAAATAGGTTAACATGTATAAATGTTTTTATGTCAATTGGGTCGATTTTTACACCGATGTTCCGTTAACTCAGTTGTGCTATATAGATAATAATTTTAAGTACACGTAAATATCTCATTCTTTGCCAGATCCCATTGTATTACTCTGTAAAATAATTACATCATTTATGTAATTTTCAGAATAAATACTGTTTAAACCAAATATCTCGTTTGATATCATGAAAGTGTATATTGATATCTCCTCATTATAAGATACATGCATTCTGTTTTTCGTTCTAGCCAGATAAATTCCGAAATAGCAAAAATGGCAATCGCGAATTCAAGTACTTCTTTGCTAATTACAATCAAAATTACTATTGAAATAAAATAAATTCCAATGGAACCGACCGTGCCTACATTTCTATAGTCATACTCACATGAAGCCGATTTTGTTCATGCAGTCTTTGCTATCTCGTAGGAAGAAACACTTAGCACTTCCAAGAGAATATATTGATGACGAACTCTCGAAAAATTATCCAAATTTTAAGGATTTCCTACGCGCAATCTATCCGTGTGAGCTAAAGATGAAAACAGACCACAGACGATCTAATGTAGTGTTTTGACGACAATGGTCACCTAGATACTTCATTGTATTATGACAAACGTGACGACTTCAACTTCAAAATTACGATTTTCACTTTCCTGTGTAGTAGCATTTCTTCTTCTCCTGCCTATAGTTTATGCATGCTACTAGTATTTTAGCTCAAACTACAACGATTTTGTTCTGATGGCAAGGCGACTAGCTGAGAAACTACTTAACCGAATGCTAGATCTTACAATGTTTCTTCAAAACAACAAAAACACCAGAGCATTTGTTATCCTCAATATCAAGAAATATTTTCGGTTATATATATGTGTAACCATACATCCATAAACACTGAATTTGACACACAAACAGCATCTGACCGTCAGACGTAAAACAGTTGTGACGTCATGAAAATGGTGTACCAATGTCGATTTTATACCGTCATTTCCCGGACTTTTAGGACTGTTTCCATAGAATTTGATGACGTCACAATCAGTCTATATCAGATGCCGTCTCAAATGGGAAGTAACTCTGGTTTACGAAAATAGCGAATAGTAACAGGTGTTATCTACCCTGCAGGAGATACTTACTCCTCCCCAGGCACCTGATTTCTTCTCCATTATGGATCCATTCCTTATCCTTTGTAGACTATTATACAGGCTTTTCTTTAAAGGTTTTGGAGTTATCTCTCTATATGCTGAGGTATTACAATGTAATTGAAAATCTCTACATTGTAATACAGATAGGAAAATTTTGACACCTGGTAATGCTCTTAAATGCAATAAAATAAAAACAAAGGTCTACTGTATAGAAAAATGTCAAGTTTTATTGTCGTTTTGAACAACTTGGCAAATTTTGGGGTCAATACAACTTTCAAAAGAACAACCATGTTCATAACACACAATCACATACACTTACTTCTTAAACAAAAAAATATAACATACAACATTTTGTTTACAGTAGCGTCACCATCTTTGTGCTGAGTACTTCCTACAAATCTTAAAAAATTGATACAATGATATTTCAACTTATTTTCAATGGAAAAAACCTGATAATTCTGATGTAAAAAGCTACTATTACCTTGTGCAAGAAGATGTTGTGAATTAATGAAAACACATTACTGTTAACAAAAATCTTATCAACACTATTGCTTGCCTATGGTCTTGCTTGTGAAGTACAAAATTGTGAAAAAAAAAATTGAAATACGCTCTTTCAAATTCTGATCAAACATGACTTTAAGGGTGAAAACAATTTCTTCCTTAATCTAATGTAAATCATATTACACACTGACCAACCACCATCCCATTATTTGCACCTAATCCACTTTGATATTTAAATGCATCAAGATTATTAATTTCCTTTAACATAAGACATCGCAGTAACAGCAAATATTTGTCTTTTTAGTTCATGCTGCATTAGAGGAAAATTAATCCGAATAACATGTTATTATTTAAAATCATATAATTGACCCTTCCCATTGTGGGAAAAAAATGCAAAATTTTGTGACGTCACAATGCTTTTGCCTCGGACAAACAAGCTTCGAACCTCGGTCAAACATAGAAATTGCATTGTGACGTCATGGAATTTCTCAAAATTTTCTGGCGTTCGGAAGGGTCAATTATCTTACATGAGATCAAATGCAAGAGATCAATTTCTGAGAAAAAAAATCTTCAATATTTCATTTTCAAACTGTAATATTGTTTAAACATACAACCATAATACATTAGACTTAATGCTCAAGTCCTTATATCAAAAATAGCAATCCAAGGAATGCTTGTGTCGCTTGCGAAGCAGATTTTTTTTATTGAAAGTAGGTCAAATATCAAGGGCAAGGTCACTAGGTAAAAAATTATGGAACGCTTAGAAAGGTCTTTTCATAAGGAATACAAATGTGAAATATCAAAGCCTATCACTTACCAATCAAAAAACATTACCAATCTAAGATTTTTTGAAAAGTAGGGCAAATATCTACGTCAAGGTCACAAGGTCAAAAGTTATGATATGTGTAGAAAGGCCCTGTCACAAGGAATGCACAAATGAAATATCAAAGCCCTATCACTTACCAATCAAAAGATATATCAAATCGTAATTTTTTTGAAAAGTAGGTCAAATATCTAGGTCAAAGTCACAAGGTCAAAAATTATAGTATGTGTAGAAAGGTCTTGTCACAAGGAATACACATGTGAAATATCAAAGCCCTGTCACTCACAAATCAAAAGATATAGCCAATCTTAGATTTTTTGAAAAGTAGGTCAAATATCTAGGTCAAGGTCACGAGGCCAAAAACTATGATATGTGTCAAAAGGTCTTGTCATAAAGATTACACATGTAAAATATCAAAGCCCTATCACTTACCAATCAAGAGATATAGCTAATCTTAGATTTTTTGAAAAGTAGGTCAAATATCTAGGTCAAGGTCACGAGGTCAAAAATTATGGTATGTGTAGAAAGGTCTTGTCACAAGGAATACACATGTGAAATATCAAAGCTCTATCACTTACCAATCAAAAGTTATGGGGTGTGACACCCAAGTGTGACAGACAGACGGACAGACAGACAGACAGACAGACGGACGGACAGACGGACAACGGACAAAGTGATCCCTAAGTGTCGCTGTGCTTCGCAGGCGACACAATAAAATTATGTAAAGAGAATTGTAATTATTAATCATTTTTTCAAGTCGAAAAGAAATGCCCCTTTAAAACTATAAGCAGTGAGCAATTGGTTGTAGGGATAAAAGTAAGCACAGAGGAAATTTTTGTTTTGCAGTGAAGAGATTTTATTCAATTAATAAAAAGTTGTTCATTTTATTTTAATATAAATTTGATATAAGGACTTGAGCAAGTCTAACAATACATGTATGCCATATTTCTTCACTTTCCATTTGAGGACAAGATCTAAGGTGTGGAGGGATTTCATTGATCGTATGTGAGAAAACATATTGCACCTGACTTTTTATACCGTTTATGAAGATTGATCTATTTCTTAACAACTGATGCCCCGGATGGCGCAAAGGTTAATTTCTATCTTCAATGAAAGTACCACAACTTTGTTTTTTTAAAAGACAAAAAGACAGACATACAAAAAAAACTGACAATATGAAATTTCTTGATTCAAGGCTCGTACAAAGTCCAGTGAGAGAAGGAAATGGTCAAACTTTAGATCATTGAAATGCTTCAATCAAGGTTTCTCTCATATATTTGCATGACAATTATCACATTTATGGCACAATACAATTTTTACTCCAAATGATGTATATTCCAAAGCACTATGTGTCAACTCACGGAATTAATTAACTTACAATCATGATTGCAGAAACAGCCATTCAGCTTTTTTCCCCTACCATAGCTATAAACCCCTATTAAACCTTTTAAATGGTAGCACAACGATTTACATTGTACAAGTAAAGTGATTTGGAAACCTAGTATTGTTGTATGACCCTGGCTTTAATTTGACATTGGTCCCCTGTGTATCGCTGTCTAAAATAATACACATATTGCACTGCAATATTAATCTTAAACGTATAAACCAGTTACCTATACTGACAAAGTTTTGGGTATTTTAACAGTTTGAAGAAGCTACCTGGAGATATGGCAGGAATACAAACACATAGACACTGCAAAAAGAAACTTCTGTAAATTTTTTGCTTCACAATGGAATATTGAACTGCTACAGAAATTTAAGAGAAACAAAATGTCTATGACATAGCTACATTACCATACTAATAACAATTTTTTTTCAAAATTTAAAGACCCCAACATTCTATCATACTTAACACACAGAAAGATCCTCAGTACTCAAATCTGGTACACATAATACATAAACATGAATACTGCAACATTAACCATTGTTAAGGGGCGTATTTACACTACTGCTTGCCCCATCTTCAAAATCTGCAACACTACATTACATAATGTAATAATAACGTCTAAAGCCAACTACAATACTTAACATGATATGTCATAAGTGTATGATATAAACGTAATTGTGTAATTTAAGTCAACATATTCATTATCATGATGAAAAAAATTAGGTCATATGATACGCACTCACATGAACATTATATCAATTTAAATCAAAAATTGTGATCGATCACTCAGAAACTAGTAGATATGTATAACAAAATGATTATGAAATTGTAAAATGTGGTACAATAAATCTTTTTATTCAAGTTCTACTTGAAATTTTCATGTGGGGGTAATTTTTGCGTGTCTAAAGAATCAAGGAATTTCGCGAAAATTTCCCCCACACGAAAATAACCCTTCTGTATTCTTACAAAGGCAGAGATGTTCATGACGTTTGTATCGCAAACATATCCCCATAGCATATAAAGTCTTGATGTTATAATCGCCAAAAATTTCCCCCACCAAAAATAACCACTTTTACGGTACTGATTTTCCATTACGCAATAATTGTACCGTGCTGTCCATCATTCACTTCATGAGTTCTATTACACCAAATGTCATGTATTTAAAATCCTCGGAGTTTCCATAACACGATTAATTAAAATAGATCCTGACAAGTATTTTCTATCTTAATACTTCTGAAGCGATCTTGACAATATTCAATGTGTCTAATCAAAAACCGTATCAGAAGCACTGAAAATTTTGGCATACCCAAGGTTTACGAAATAGTCTCAGAAACCACAGGACATTTTCAATAATTTGGTTGTTAGCCTATATAACATAATTTACTTTTACCAAAAATCAATCGGACATTTTAAAATAAAACCCACCAGACATCATCATCAATTCAGCAATTTCCGTAAAAACTGGGCATTCCGAGGCATCAATCGCCATTAAAAGGGGAAGTCTAAAAATGTAAAAATGAAAAACGCAATAAGTCGTAGCCTTCAGACAAAACAAGTGAAAAATAAAACACACGGTGTATAAAGCATTCAATGGAAAACGGGTTTACATATCAAAGTACTTGTTGTGTAAAAAGTTTTTTTTTTGTTTTGTAAATGTCATTAAGGATCGAATTCATATAGGGAAAAATGCAATTATATTAAAGGAATTCATGTAGGAAAAAAATGCCATTTTGAAAATTCTACATATTGTTGGTAAAATGGTTGAGTATCATGAAGAATTGTACATGTATTAATTTTGTAAAAATATTTTAAAAAGGGGAATTAATTAAGGTGTGCTTAACTCTAAAATATGCCCTTTAATTGTAACCAGTTGTAGAGGAATATATAAACTTTGTAGAATAAAAATAATTGTTTGATGGCCTTTGTGCATGTAGAGGTAAAATGGCATCAAATATGTAAATGTTACGTGTTAAACATTCACTAAAAATATTTTGTAGAAATGGAGTATATTTGAACATGTAAAATTTTGGTGAAAAAGATAATAAGATGATAATTATGTATTTGTAGTGCTGTATAATGGATGCCTATCATCAAACTTTTGTAGAAATAAAATGAATTAAAATGTTTAAAATACAACTTTTGAGACACTTGTACATATAAAATTAAGATATATATTGCAGGGATTAAAAACTCAGTAAGTGATAAAAATCTAAAGGAACTAAATGCTGCCTTAAATATCAATAAAACAAAAATAGCATCATATAATTAAATAATTTACGAACAAATAAAGGATATAAGAAGGTTATTTACATTGCCAAGCCATGACAAATCTATAAAATATTAAGGGGTAATATGTAGTTACTAGTACTGCCATTAATATTTGCAACAAAAGTAATGAAATGATATGCTACATCTGTAAATAACCCTACATTTTGTGTTCATTTGAATATTAAAGGAACAAATAGAATTGATATGGGACAAAAAAAGATTTTTCCATTGCATGATTATCAATAATTCAATATTACAAAAAAATTCCTAAGAACATTATAATCATAACATATCACTGTCCATCGCAAGCCGAACTTGATGGTGACGCTCCTGCTGCAATCGTTGAAAATGGTGAAATTCCTCTCGAAGTCTCTCAAATCGTGCATCGGAATCTTCGTAACGGCTTTGCCGTGATGGCTTCGGGTAAAGATCGTCATAGAAGTCGGATGTGCTTAGACCCGTTTGTATTGCGTTAAGCAGTTCGTCATCCTGGCTGCTGATTGGATGCTCGCGGAGTGTGTTTATGAGATCATTTTCAAGTGCCTGGAGCGAGTCAAACTCGTATTGATCGTCTGCAGAGGTATCTTTTCTAGCACTATTATCTAAGAACGGGGACGAGTCCTCACTGATATCAGGGTCAAGAGGATTCCCCATGGAGTCCACAGAAGCACTTTTACGAGCGTACGGAATGCGCGAGTTACCACTAGAACCAGTCACGTGTGAGTTATTACGACTACCGAGTCCACTACTCAGTGAGTCAGGAGTGAGATCAAGATACGGAGGTTTACCCGGCTCAGTCACATGACGTGATCTCCCGGCCATGCTTCCCCTACCAGAACTATTCACACTTGATCGACTGTCACGTTTTGATTTATATGGCTCTACGTCGTTTGAATAATGATCTGGATGTACACTTCCATCAGTACCATATCTACCATACCCCACATCACTGTCTGAAACATGAGGCCCCCTGGGTACAACCTGTGCCGGAATGTCATCGTTATATTCAGTGGATGGCAGCCTTCCTGCAGATTTTGCCCGACGGGCTCGTGGGCCTTTTCTTATCTTATCCACTGTACCTTGCAAATGGTCCCTAGTGTAAGAAGGCAATTTTTCAAAAGTGCTTCCATTACTTGATGACGGTCTTTCCCGTACCGTATTATTCAAGGAGCCAAAACGAGATTGAGGTCTAGAGTCAGATGACCTTGACCTTGGACGCAAATCATTTGAACGGGACTGTGGTCTGGAATTTCTTTGATAATCTGGAGCAACCTGATCTCCCCTTAATGAATCAAATGGAATGTTCCACTTTGGCTTTTCAAGTCTATTGACCAAAGTCGGCTCATCTTCGTAGTAGGATGGATAGGGTTGAATAGAAGATTCTGTAAATGAAGGTAAAACGGAACTGATATCTTTAGCAATGAAGGGTTGAGTAGAGCTGTCCTCTTCCTCAGGATCTCCAGTGAGATACGTCTGATACGAAGGCTTCATGGAACTATGACGAGGAAATCCTGGGCGATGATGATGTAATGGTGAGTGATGATCAAATGACGGAACAAAAACATCGTCTAAATCGGCTGGAATGTTTTCATATGAGGGTTCCTTATGCCCCATTGGTCCATAATTCGGTCTCTCCAGTCCATGAGAAAAACGCGTGGTCTGATCCTGCTGCCCAGGGGAGTAGGGAAGTGATGAATCCCTGTACTCCACTGGCAGGGGAGGGCGTGTCGGAACAAAACCGTTTTCGTCATCATAATTTTCATTTTTCTCCTGTTTAGGCATGGAGAGATGGTTATAGCGTTCTGGTAGGAAACCATTGGCTTTATCACCGATCGGAGGTCTAGGTGGTAAAAAATCTTTCGGATTAACGTCACAATGGAAACTAGGTTTGGATGAAGACGATGATCGTGGAAATGATTGATTTACATATGGATGATGATCAGAATAATTGTTATGGTAACCATGGCGATCACTACCGTATCCATGGTAACCATCATTTGGAGATCTGTCTCTATATCCATCATGGGAAGTATCCCTTCTTCTAACACTGGATGCTCCTGACATGTAAGATTGTTCAGGAAAACGACTTCTCCCACTTCCTAACAAATTATCCTTCTCACTATGAAATGAATTTGTATACCCACTTGTCCTTGACCTTGAGCGATCATGTGACCTTGAACGATCATATGACCTTGAACGATCATATGACCTCGAACGATCATATGACCTCGGCATAAAATCATCGTCCTTGAGAAGTGGGTCATACGAATCATGACCCCCTCCGTATGGCACACGATAACCCTTGTCTGAGTTATAAATATAGTCATTCGGGGGATAAAGTTGGCTTTCTGCCAAATAATCATGATGCATCATGTCCAAATCCCCATTACTCTTTTTGGTCTGCGGAACAAGGAATATTCCGTTAGTGATGAAGTCCTGCCTTAAAGTGTCTGTTCCTCCAGATGTGTCCCGGCCACCCCATTCTGCCGAATCTTCCCTGTGGAGACAAAAAATAGTATTACAATTAGTAAATAATGTATCAAAAGCCTGATAGTGGGGTATTTTAGGCATATTCAATTTAGTTTGAAAGAAAGGCAGACATGTGTTCAGGAAAGGATAGGCATATGAAATTTTATGAATCAAAAAAAATATTGTATGTTTTATTATAAATAAATTTGAATTCATTAAAAGCAGGAGAGAGTACAATTATAAATATAGAAAATTAAGTAAAAGACAAAAACAAATAATACAACTTCATTTTTGGAATAAAACAATGGTTTTTTTTTTCTCTAGCTTTCATTTCGGTCAGATTGTTAGTTTTAACAAACAATGCCCGTACATAATTAAATGAAATTTACACATTTTTGTAAAACATGTCATGCACTGTCTCTTGCTTTCAAGATAAGATAAATCAAACAATGTCAAAGACTGTAGGGAAATGAAAGGCTATGAAGCAGGGACACTTGTATCCATTCAATGCAGCAAAATCTGTTAAAAATTTACTTTTTAAAATTAATTTTACCAAAAGAATTCCTAGTAATAAAACACAGTTGAAATAAACAATGAGGGAAATAAAATACGCCATGCATGCATTTTTTATATCCACACAGTAACCATAGAAACCAGATAATTTTACTTCACCTTTTTTGTCCTTCCTTTGGTTGCCATGGTAACAATAAAGTAAACCTTAATTAATCTCAAATCAACATTTTTCTTCTTAATTCTGTCATTTGCTACATGAAACTTTGAAGCTTTGTTTTCAAATTTCCTCTTTCAATATTTAATTTTCTATATTAAATCATATGTCAGAAAAAAAAAATAATGACAGTGAGTAAACTTACATTCTATAATTTGGCATAGAGTCAGCTTCGTCTGCAGGTCCTAAGTACTTTACATTTCCTGAAAAAGAGTTTAAACACAATGATGAATCTGGGAATTTCATTAGAGTTATCTTTCTTTGTCTGCAAATCAGTGGTACCAAAACAAATTATAAAGAGCCAGACATGCTCTGTATAAAACTTGCAAAATTCAGAGCACCAGAAACACAATGTCATGCTTTTAAAGGTATTAAATTCTCATCAGAGCTATTTTGAACAAGCTGAACAACTGAATGATGTGATGCAAATCTTCTTTTTTTTAAGAATTTTCTAAATTTTCAAGATTTGAAGTAATTATTTCACAAAATTATCAAGCATTTCTAGATAATATAGTTACAGTTATAGCAAAATCCTGAAGACATAAAAAATTTCTGTGCTTTAACATGTATTGCATCCTTAAACTTGTGAAAAGTGATTTTTTTTAGGTCACAACTATCATACTTACCGTATTTCTCTGTATGTTTATCTCTTCGCTTGCTACAAATCACTCCAATAATAGCTAACAGAACAGCCACTAACAAGAAGAGCAACCCTCCAATAATCCCTCCAATCTCAGCCTGTGAGAGGAAGAAACCACCTGACTCTGAAAATGAAAGAAACGCTCCACTATAAATCTATGAATACTCTGAGCTATTTGGTTAATGTAACAATTTAAAGACATTGAACACATGTGGTGAGCTATATTCATTCTTATTGATAGAGTTATTTCCCTTTTTGGGTAGAACCTAATGTTTACATTTGATTCTAACCTATTACATATCCACACCGTCAAATTTCGAATAAACGACTGTATATATAGATCAAATTTTGGATGTTACACCATAACTATGTGACCTTGAACTTGAAGGTGACCTTATCTTATGGTACACTCTAACTATGTGGCCTTGAACTTGAACATGACCTGATCTCATGCTACACCCCACTATGTGACCTTGAACTTGAAGGTGACCTTACCTCATGTTACACCCCACTATGTGACCTTGAACTTGAAGGTCACCTTTTCTCATATTACACCCTAACTATGTGACCTTGAAGATGACCTTACCTCAAGTTAGGCATTGAGTTTGTCATACTTGGCAAATATTACTCGACTTCTTGACATTATAAACTTATCAGTAGCAGTGAGACTTTCAGACAGAGAGATGCAAAACATACTGATTTATCTATGGTGATGAGAACATTTAAAAAGTTGTCAGTTCAATCAAGGCCAGTAGCATCCACTATTTGACTCCTTCATAAAATCAATCTATTAATTAATCAAACAAATTAATCAATATAAGAAAAATACCATACCAACTTAGGCTTTGTTCTCAGGGAAAATTATTCATCCTAAGCATATATGTTACTTTCTAATTTCTTTTGTAAAATTTGTGAAAATAAATCTTGGAAACACTTTCTGAATATATATGAAAAACAAAATTGATAACAGTGTTAAGATGTCAAACAAAACATTGTTCAATGCCATGATGCCAGTACAAACAACCTTAAAGAATGCACACAATGACAGGCATTGTTATCTATAATTGTGACATGCTGATCTCAGAGCTTGTGGGTAATTAATTCATTAATTGGCTTGGTATAACTAATGTGTATAAAAACCACTGAATGGCTTGGGTATAATTAACATACCCACTCCATGATAATGTCTAGATTTAATATCAGTATGTCTTTTGATCAACTTTTGTTCATTTTACTTCTTTCAAAATATTATTGCTGTTTAAAGTCATTTCGTTTTATTATTTTCTTTTCATGTCATTTCTGTTAAAATTTCTTTTCTCTTTTTCTTGAATTTTAGTTTCGCCCATTTTTTTTTTTCTTGTTTTTTTAATCCCATTTTGCTCATTTGTTAAATTTCATAAATTTGGTAAAATAGACTTTTTAACCATTTAAGATTTTAATTACCAGTAGACCAAAATTTTTTCTTTTTTATGATATTCTATATCAATTCACTCCTGCTTCACTCATTTCTTTATTATTTTATTATCAAGATTTACTTCATAATTTTGTTGAGTCTTATATTGTGATTTTCAAAGATTTTTGTCAAATATCCAATCAGAATCTATATGGCATTGAATCTGATTGCGTATCTTTTCTTTCCTCAGCGATAAAAAATATAAAATGTAATAACTGCTATCATGAAAAATAAAATAGCACAGAAAATTCTGTATTACATAGCTCTTATCCTTGCTTGAATGAAGAGAATAAACAGTACGTTGATGTGCGTAATTTAAGTGCAAAAAATTCTAGTTTTGCTTCCATGGATAAAATAATCATATTAAAGCCAAATTTGCTTAAATCATAGAAAAAAGCACAATAGAAATTCATTAGTATTCTACGCTCCGGCTCTTTGATAGTTCATATTTAAACACTTCAGGTCCCGGCTGTGTTCATATTTCATTATTATGAAATGAAACAAACAAAGCATTAACACCGAGCGTAATGGATCGTTTATAAAGTGTGCGTTTATCTAGATGGATCTCATAATCAATTTGTCAAATCAATAATATATCGTGTTGACTTAGCCTCAGAGTGCTACCATTTCGTATTCAGAAAATTCAATACCGTTTATGAGAGATATTTCAATTGAACTTCAAAGTTTTGCGCAGAAAATATGGGACTTGTGAGGTCAAGTTACAAGCCCCGGAGAGATGAACATCAAGCTAATCTTTCTCACGTTAAAGTCCATTACGATTCTATGCCAATACAGAATTCATGAATTTCAGCAACCTGCAATACCAGCCATTGACGTACAAAGAAACAATATTCCCAATTTTGAAACTTCAAAGAAAAGAAACCAATTTATTTTTATTCTTTTCTTTGAATCATAACCCTAGTGATTTGGTATGGCCTTATTAATATTTGTTTGATTGAGTTCTTATTTTGTTTTTCGCTCTACATTTTAACAGTTCTATAACTAGAATACTACTTTGCTGTACATGCTGAGTATGTTAAAATCTTCAATGTACAAAGTTTCATTAAAATCCATCTAAACATTATGGAGTAATTGCAATGATAAGTATTAAAGCACAGACTACTGTAATACATTTTCAACAGTTTCCCTTCCTTTATGCATAACATTAAGAAGATACATTTCATGGTCTGTATTCGTACCGAAAATCAAAATCAAGTGAGCTTTTGCCCTTTTACTCTACGCAAGGTTTCCATCCCCGCTGAGCTCACCTAAGAACACCGTTTGACAGATGTACCGCCCCAGTCAAACTCCTCTAAGGGGCATAACTTCTACAGTATCCGTTCCTTCATCCATAACATTCAAATTTTCAAAATGGTGAAGGAGAGCAAGATTTCGAATGGACAGATGAAACACTACCTATTCGCTATTTTCAAAAACCAGAGTTATGTCCCATTTGAGATGGTATCTGACGTAGACTTATTATGTCATCAAATTCTATGGAAACAGTCCTAAAAGTCTGGGAAATAACGGTATAAAATCAACGTTATCATACCATGTTTATGACGTCACAATGGTTTTACGTCAGATACCATCTGTGAGGGGAAAAAACTCTGTATTCTGCAAAGACTCAATATGTTTATGTCCAAATCATTCATGTTCTTAGTGTTCAGTTCACATCATTTAGCTATAATCCAAAATTCTCATTCTTAATATCACAAAAGTAATTGATATCAGTGATAAATCCTAAAATCAGAAGATCTTTTAAAAATCAGGAGAGTAAGTAAGTGAGAATGACTTACTTGATACATGTAACTTTTTTTATTATGATCCATGTACAAATTAATGAATATTAACTGTTTTATAAATCTCATGCAGGGGGATAAAATAGAATGATTTAATGCAAAAATTTGGTATGAAATTCAAATGAATCTAAAGAAATAGAAAGGACTTGCTGGAAGTGTATATACGTAACTAAAACAGAAAAATTGGAAATAGTTTTAGTACTATACAGAGAATGCATGCAATATATTGCATGCAACATTAGTAAATCTCCTGTTAGAACTTTAAAGTCAAGTTTCTTGCGATAGTTCATGTACAACCAAGTTGGTTTTGAGACATAAAAATTTCAAGAATAAAGGAAGGGGCATGGTAAGGTGCATTCTCCAAACAGAGTTGTCTCCTCTTTAAAGTCAAAACAATCTCTGCCACAGACTCCAAGAATTCTGCCCTAAAGTAACTATGACGTCATAGCAGCGTTACATTAAGATATGCTTTATGGCGGCAAGTCTGTGGCAGTGATGCTGTAGAGTAGGGTAACGGAACGTAAACTTGAGCTGCCTGGAGTTTGGGTGGGGTGGGACTGGGCAGGACAGGGCAGAGATGGGTTGGGAGATGACAGTGGCACTTTGCTCACAGTAGGAGCTACTTTCATCCATTATATTATCATAATATCCCAAATGAAAGGGTACGTAGCAAGCTCTGAGAAGGTAGGGTTGTGTGCCATAACAGAATGCAAGCTTTTTGGGATTTGTTTTGTTTTTGCTAATTTTTTTCCTTAATCATATATAAATTTGACTAATATATAATATCTGAATATAAATAACTGAAATAAACTGAAATGGTGCAAAGATTCAAATAAAAAATTTATAAATGAATTATATGACACATACATCATAATACACAAAACCTAGACAAATTTAACATACTGTACAAAATAACATGTCATTCTGTAAAGGACACAAAACAAACGACAGGACATTAACCAACAAGCAAAATTACGTCCAATCTACACAGACAATCACAAAACAAGAGTTATGTACCCTTGGAATATTCAGATATGGGTGTCGTAAGCACCCCTGTTGTAGAGGGCACCACTGTCTCTGGAAACATGCAAGGTTAGCAACGGTTACCATGGTGATAGATATGTTAGAGGTTATCTATAACATTTAAGGCAGTAAACATGTCACTATATATAAAATGTATATACTGTTAAGAGAGGGTATATAAGCATTAATCAATGCAATATATAAGATAAGATCTGTATTTAAAGTCTGTGCACAATTAAAACAGGTAAATAAAAGCAAAGCTCTCTGCAGCTTTTAACATTCATGATCAGCGTATTTAGTCTTTTTGTAATACATTTCACATCCATTGTCCATGAAATGGTCACTGGTGACCTTGACACACATTGGGTGCTGATTCTTGCTTGATCATATTTGCAAGTTTTATTCTTTTTTTTAATTATAATGCATAAAAAGTAAGTTATCGCAAAATATGTAAAACTGTGTCTACCAGACAGACAATTAGATGCTAGACAAAATGAACTCTAATACCTGCATTGTGGCTGTCATAAAAAGAAGTAAAAGAAGAAGCAATGACCTGATGTATGTTGACACAAATAAGGACTGTAAAAATAGACAAGCTACTTAGAGGGGGGAGGGAGGAAGAATAATGTTACATTCAAGCTTCCAGTAGCACATCAAACTTGGATGGTATAAAACACACGTATGATCATCATTTCAAGTAATGTTGAAACTAAGGATAGCACAGGCCAAGGTCAAGTGAATTGAAAGTAGAGATAGTAGGTCAAGGACAAGCAAAGTAAAAGTAGAGATCAAAGGTCAAGGTAAAGAAAGATATTGCAAGAAGAAATTTGGTATTGCCACACGCTATGCAATTAAACAAGCTCAAAGTAACTGATGCCTATGGGGACTGCCCAATATTGACCAAAGGGAGACAAACAACAAAATTATCTTGAAAAGTAACATTCATACTCTTAAAACAAGGACAAACGTATAGAAAAAGTGCGCCAAATAACGAAAACAAAGAAAACAATCAAGTATATTAGTTTTTGGAGGCCTTGGACAAGATTAGTATACAGATGAAAACATGTATTATAACAAGTCACCTGATCTGTCAAATCACATCAAAACATAAAAATAGAAAAGAAATCACATGACTCTCATGTGACTGATGTCTAGATCACATGATCAGTAGCTTACCTGGTGAGGCAGGTGTCCTAACCATGGCGACATTACTGGCGATACTATAGGCCACAATGGAGTATGTATACATCCGGAAATAATACGTTGTTTGTGGAGCGTGCTTAGTCCATATATACGACATAGAGGATATATTGACAAATTGAGCTATAGATGACCATTCTTCTCCGTCTATGGACAGTTCGATAACGTAATAACTCAGCTGGATGCTTGTAGGAAACGGTGGCAGCCATCCGATACGAATACCTCCCGTAATTATGGCGGCAGAGACGTTTCTAGGAGGAGGAGGACGTGGCCCTGAGGATGAAAATTAGAATTAGAATAAATTGAGGGATTCCATTCTGTGCATATATTTGCACGCACAATGAAATATGACTTTTGAATAGTGATACATTTATGGCATGTACATGTATAAAGAATTTCATTTTATGAATATCAACATGTTTACAATGATGTAGAATTAATTTTCAAATCAATTCCTAGGATTTATCATGTGATCCAATATATTAATATAATGTGCAGAAAGAATACATCTGTAAAACATGTTTTCATAATTTTTTCCCAAACTAGAAATTTCATTACATCATTATTATGCTTTTACATCAGATACCATCCCAAATCAAACAGAAGCACAAACTAACGTAAAGACAGAATATGTAATACTAGTGTAATCAATGAGTACCATGAGATTGTATATGTAATACTAGTGTGATAATTGAGTACCATAAGATTGTATATGTAATACTAGTGTAATAATTGAGTACCATAAGATTGTATATGTAATACTAGTGTAATAATTGAGTACCATAAGATTGTATATGTAATACTAGTGTAATAATTGAGTACCATAAGATTGTATATGTAATACTAGTGTAATAATTGAGTACCATAAGATTGTATATGTAATACTAGTGTAATAATTGAGTACCATAAGATTGTATATGTAATACTAGTGTAATAATTGAGTACCATAAGATTGTATATGTTATACTAGTGTAATAATTGGGTACCATAAGGCGACAGAAATTTAATTTTTAGTTTTACGGAATTTATTTTTTCAAAATAGGGTAGGAGGAGGTAATAAAAATAAAATAAAAATCAGTAAATTTCAACATTTCATGTTTTGTGCCACAATAACGATCTTAATTCAGCTTGTTTATCATGTTTTCAAAGCTGAATTCTCTAAAACACTTGCATGATAAAGATTAGGTGAGAATGAAAAGTAATAACCAGTAATTAGTAAGAGCGGAAGAAAAAAAAATGTACAATCAGTTCATTTTATTTTTTTTCCAATTGTGGTAAAATTAGGGTCGGCGGATCCATAAAACTAAGAATTAAATTTCTGTCGCCTAAGACGTATATGTTATACTAGTGTAATAATTGGGTACCATAAGATTTGTTTATAGTTGGGTAGTACATGCTACCACTGGCATCTGTGGGTAAAGCTGTCGGAAGGGGTGCACCAGTACCTGAAACACACAAAACACACATGTTACACATATAACACACATAACACAGTATACTACACATACCCGTAACCATAAGCATTTCTACAGATGCAGGTACATGTATTAATTTAATGCACTTTGAATCAAATAAATGCTATCACTAAATGAAATGAATTTTTTTCAATATCTACCTCTAACTAATGAAATTGAAGAAGAAATTGACTAATAAATGTAAAATATGGAGGACATTTCTAAAAGCTGAAGGGTAAAAATACAACAGAAGGGTACTTTGAGATTTACTGTCAAAATGCAATAAGTGTGAATGATGAAGGATGATAATTTGATTCATGCAGCAGTTAAGAGTTCATTTGTTAAGTTCCTTGCAATGTTATTAAATTGAAAATATTTTCATGGTTGAGAAAATTTGACAAGTAAGCTACCTTGGCATAACAGTATATTGAATCCTTGAAAAAAAACTCAATTGCTTTGATCAGATTTAAATATTTAAATAACAAAAAAAAAAAAGAAAGTAAGAAAAATCCAGATGAACTGCTAGTCAAGCCCCAATTCTGTATCAAAACATCTAAGTCTAATGATATTTCTTTCAACAACTTACAAATAATGACAAAGAAGTTATGAAATGAAGTTCTCAACTGCAAAATGGAAGATATCAACTGTATTTAATGTTTCACACTTAGTGTTTGTTGACAGTAAGTAGCATTCCACTTTTATGCAGTAACACAAGTTAAACTATTATAACTAACTATTCTTAAAAGAATGCTAAGTAGGTAGATCTACATAAAGCATCTTAACGCAGTCAAATGACATCACAAATCAATTTCTTTGACCTCCAAAACTAAGCTTGAAATTAGTTCAGCAGACTATAATATAAAAGGACCTTTTTGATAGCTCTGGCCTTGACCTTTGACCATCGCAATCCAGATGGGATGTTCCTCTTGCAAATAATAACAATGATGAAATTCTGACATATATGAAGGAAGAGCTTGGAGATAGGGGCTAGTCTATCATTCTGTCCATATTGTCTTACAAGTTCAGGTTTTCTGACCTTGACCTCTGACCTTCAAAATTAAGAGTTTTTTTTGTCATGGTGATCCAGGCTATTATAGTTTCTTCTGCATCAAATTTATCAGATTGTTTTAAGACAGACAGAAGACATACAGACAGACTAATGGACAGCACAAATACATGTACCATGATACAAAACATCTCTACATAATGGAAGATGAAAAAGAAAAAAAAATCTGAAAAAAAATTATTATTATCAATTTGGCATGTCAAAAGAATAAAAAAAAGATCATAATCATTCTACCCAAATACTACTTTTTATTATCATTAAAAAGGTGTTGTACTCAATTCTAAAGGTAATTCTATATTTAGACTTTTTTACATTTCAGGTAATTCTATAGTTCATGTGAAATCTGTTCACAGTCATGTGGACTCCTCTTACTTTATAAGTTGATATACAAAAGAAAAGCAGGTGATAATTGGAGGTAAATATAGAAGGAAATAGAGAAACATATAAAGCAAGTAAGTTTATAAACACTGTACAAATATACAACAAGTGGATCAGAGGATATATTGTGATACACAATGCCATTAATAGCTCTAAAGGTCAAGGTCATTGACCTTTGACCTGGATATGTACTTAACACATGTAGTAAAACCATCTAGAAGTGCAATATTTGATGCTTGTCATCTGATGAAATTTTCATACTACAGAAAGACAGACAGACAGACAGACAGACAGACAGGTAAACAATTCATAATCTTGGACTTTTTCTACATTGAAATATACATCGAGAAGAGAATTAGTGATTACAAAATAGACGTACAAACTTTGTTCATTTTTTCGTAAGTGCAAAATTGCCAAATTTTCTGAAATCTTTAAAAAAAATATCATGTAATTATATAATAAACCACTAGGATAAAGGAGGACAAATGGGTTAGAACATAGGATAGTGAAAGTCAGCTATTACGTTACTCAGTGAGGACAGTACAAGAAAGAAATGGAGGGATTTTAATGGAATTAGGTATGAGGGAAGGAGTGTAGTGAAATATACACATATATTGACGTTTAAAAAAAATGACAAATATGTTTACGATTAATACTCAGCGTGGTTGTTTTAGTTTTTTTTCCTGAGAGCATTAAATGGGTAGAAACAGGGGAAAATTAACATGGGGTTATCGTAGCTCTGAATTAATTTGCTTTCTCCAAAATAGATTAATTGTAAAAATGAATTAAGATACATCTTCAAAATTAATGTAAATTAAGTGAATTCCCATGTTGAAAAAAAGCGTAAGTTTAAATATGAAGACCTAGAATGAAACAAACATGTACAAAATGATTTTTTAAGTTAAGACTTCCATCATCACAAATCTTCCTACCTAGTTCCATGTAAATTTAAAACGTTTATAAGGTCTGTGAATTTAAATGCATGTCCAACAAATGGGTGACGATATATTGATTTTTTTTACTATCAAGTTCAACAATAAGTTGCATGCATGCACTCCTGATTTTATGTGGGCAAATTTCATACGGGAAAAAATGTTGTTATATCAATATAACTATTCATCATTACATATTACATGTATTCTTACCTAGAGTCTTAACAACAACAACATCACTGAAGTTTCCATCGCCGTTAACATTTCTCGCCATGATTTTGAATTCGTAGATGGTGTCAGGCTGAAGGCGGTAGACGGTAAAATGTGTGGCATCCTGCGGAATGACCTGCATGGTTAACCACTCACTCGTCTGGCCGTTTCTACTTCTGTACCTAGAATGTCAATCATTTTAAGAAAATATAACATGCAAATCTGATAGGAAGGGGGCAATAGTCAGAAATCCTAAACCCCCCCTCCCTACCCACACACACTTAAAAACAGACACACCCTCTTTTGAATTTGTTGAAATATCGTAAAATTTTAGCATTTGTTGAAAATCACTGACTAATAGTATTTAAGCTAGTGATTTTCAACAAATCCTAAAATTTTAGTATAATTACATGTGTAAAAATGGGTTTTTTATGCCATTTCATATTTTTAATAATCAGATAAATTAACATTATGGTATTCCATATCAATTTAGCTTCTGAAGTTTGGTGTAGAAATTGTGCTATTATTCTTATTAGCATTCATTATCTTATCTTAAAAACTGAAAAGATATTTCAACATCAAGAAACATTATTCTAATATTGTGTGCAACAATCTTACCTTTTCTAGGTATAATCAATAATCTTTTTGAACAATATTTATAACAGGTAAATGTGTCCTAGCTGTAATTATGTTTTTTACCTCCCCAAATTTACCTCATACCACAGCTTAAGAGATTCATGTGAACTCATCAAGAGCTTACCATATCAGAAACAATGCCTTGCTTCCACCATTATAAGCTGGTATCCAAGACAACCGTACACTGAACCAATCAGGAATGGTCGTGATGTTATATGGTGCATGTGGCGTGGTATCTGAGAATAAATTCACACACATGAGAAAATACGAACAAAACAGAAAGATTATAAATCTATTAAAAAATAATCTTCATAGACTGCTTTTAAACATTTTAATTCAAAGCTTCTGTTGGCAGTTTGTGTGAAACTTTTATATGTATTAGACATAACTATGCCAACTTAAGTCTGACATTTGTTAGGAAAAAATCAGACCTGTCTAAAATTTGCCAGACAGGTTTGACGGTACGATGCGTTTAGCATTTATACATTGCAGTGGATACAATTAACACTGAAGACTTACTAGAATAGCTTGACACTTGCATGTTTAAATCCATCAGTGAAAGTTGTTCACAAAAAACAAAATGAACTAAAATTTTGAGCAATCTCATGAAAACCCCTGATAATTTGTGTGGCATTGAGAGCAATTCCATGTACATGTCATACAGACCTTGAATAATGAGTTCTGTGACGACAACAATGGTGGCAAAGTCGTTAGATGCTTCACACTCGTATTTTCCATGATCCACTTTGTTGAGTGACGTTATCGTCAGATTTCCTTCGTTCAGGAGAATTCTACCACTAAAATTCAGTTTGCCTGTCACCTGAAAATGAATGTAAAGGAAAATTACATGCATGGCTATCTCAAACTCCCAGGTTTGAAAATTCTCTACAACCACTGCATAAAATTTCATCAGAAGTTATGCCTATTTTAAGTGCCCTGGAGGTTAAAATACGTTTTTCAAAAGTCCTTGGCCAAACTCCAAGGTCAAGGTCAGATGGCCAAACATTTTGGTTTTGTCACAAAGAACACTAATTTTCAAAGCCCTTTTTCACTGCTCAAAAGTTATATTGGTTACTATTACTATTACTATTAAGGTTAAAGTCAAGGTTTATTGTCAGTCAGATACACAAATGGTTATCATGTGATAATTTACTGAATTTCGAGTGCTTTTTCTGAACCCTAGTGACCTCTGAATCCTACAACCCAACTCCTCAATTCGTCTAAGTCAATGTTATACCTTTCTCCACAGTATTTCTGGCTTCGGTTTCCCTGCTGCCGCACAGACCATTGTGACCTCATCACCGCTTCTTTTGACGTAACGGGGTTCTGGACGGATAATAAAACGGGGCGGGTCTGAAACAGGCAATGACATGACATAATCAATTGTATATCGATCAATTGATATGGTCACTGGTCGAAATATCGTGCATCTTCATTAGAGGTCTAGCCATAAATTAAGTGTATCATATCCATAAACCTAAAGACATGTAAAACTCATTGGTTACAGCTAGTGTATATTTAAAAAGAGTATCTATATGACTCGTATAGATATTATTTACTGTTAGGGCAATTGAAACTTTTATTTACTATTTGAAATTCAATAAAGAAATGCAGGTTATAAACACATATATCAGTAATTGGGATGGACACTGGGGCCATGCCACATATATTCCCATTAATTGATGGGCCCATTGAAGTCTGTATACTACCGTAAGTTTCTTCAAGTTCAAGGTTATTCAGAAATGGCCCATTAACATTAGAGGAGATCATGGAAAATGTCCCACACTCAATACTAACTTCCCTATCACTGACAAATTAAGGTTGAAAGAGGATCAACAAACCTTGTACTATAACTTGAACGAGAGGCGACGACTTCCCACTGCCTACACTACTTATAGGTGTACAGTTATAGACTAACCTTTTACTATAACTTGAACGAGAGGTGAGGACTTCCCACTACCTACACTACTTATAGGTGTACAGCTATAGACTAACCTTGTACTATAACTTGAACCAGAGGTGACGACTTCCCTCTGCCTACACTACTTATAGGTGTACAGCTATAGACTAACCTTGTACTATAACTTGAACAAGAGGTGACGACTTCCCACTGCCTACACTACTTATAGGTGTACAGCTATAGACTAACCTTGTACTATAACTTGAACAAGAGGTGAAGACTTCCCACTGCCTACACTACTTATAGGTGTACAGCTATAGACTAACCTTGTACTATAACTTGAACCAGAGGTGACGACTTCCCTCTGCCTACACTACTTATAGGTGTACAGCTATAGACTAACCTTGTACTATAACTTGAACAAGAGGTGAAGACTTCCCACTGCCTACACTACTTATAGGTGTACAGCTATAGACTAACCTTGTACTATAACTTGAACAAGAGGTGAAGACTTCCCACTGCCTACACTACTTATCGGTGTACAGCTATAGCTCCCTGCGTCCACCTGCTGTACTTGATACACCAATAACGAGCCGTTACTAAGCTGGGTTAAACGGCTTGAGCTGAAATCCACGACATAGCTATTCTTGGTCCAGCTGACCTCGTGTACTGGTGGATTGGCATCAACCGGGCAGTCAAGTCGTTGTCGGAAACCGAGGGCCCAGGTTACTTGACTCTCCATCAAGTCTACTAGTACCACAGGCTCATCTAGGGAAAAATAGGAATAGATATAGCTATCTTTAGAAAAGAACATATAAATTAATACATAAAGAATATTTATAAATCATGAGTTTGTGAAAAGAAAGTGCTCTAGTCTTCTTTACATGAAAGCAATTGTGACGTCATCAAATTAAATGGAAACAGTATGAAATTCAGGTTAAACATGTTTCATACATATATGACACTTCTATAGGAATTTAATGTATTTTAATACTTTACATCAGAAATCGTATTACTACAGGAAGAAACTCTGTATAACATCAAATACAAACGTACAAGTGACATTAAGAAAGGCAGAAGCTTCCGGGTCTTCTCCGACTCCGTTCGTCGGTTTACACGTATACCATCCCATATCTCCCTCGTACACCGGCGATATAATCAGGTGCTCGATCAGCTGTTCATCGTTAGACGCGGGATCCATCTGTGTCGTGATGCGGGAATTATACCCGGGGAGATTCCGCACATTGGTGCCGCCAAAATACCAGCTGTATGTTAGGTTGTTAGGGAATGCATAGGCACCACAGGTGAAGGTCACTCTTTGACCCTTGACCACTGTCATGTTCGATGGCTTGTTCAGAATGTAGGCAGCACCTGACAATAAATAAGTTATCTAATTATGTGAGGGAAAGGAATGAATATCTAAGATTTTCTTTTTAAAGAAATATAAAGCATGCAAGCAGATTATTAAATGATGTTGGTTACATATTACAAATGTGTATTTGAAAAAAATATTACTTCATAAAGATACAGAGCTGAATATTACCACAATATCTTTGATGTCAAGGTCACAAAGTCAAACATTTTTGTACATTAATAAGATTAACTTAAAGGTCATCCCTTAATTACCATGGTAACAACTTTCAAATTTATGACACCTTATGTGAAAATTTCTTTTTTTTTAAGGTTAACTCCAATGTCAAGGTCACAAGGTCAAAAAGTTTAATATCACCGAAAGGTTGAGTCAACAAAAATTACGCATGTAAACTATGAAAGTCCTATAAATTACCAATCAAATTTTAGGAAACCCAAATGTTTAATTTCTTAAGTGCTCTTTGACAAACAAAAAGGTCAAGGTCACAAGGTCAAATTGCTCATTAGAGGGGGTGTTATAATGAATATGCATGTAAAATATAAAAGCTTACACTTGCAAGTCAAAAGTTATGCCGAATGTTAAAGTTTTTTTCAAAAGTAGTCAAGCACCTAGGTCAAGGTCACAAGGTCAAACATTTTGGTATCACCAAAAAGGTAATCATTATGTCACAACATGTGAAATATGAAAGCCCTGTAATTTGCCTAAATGTCAAGGTCACAAGGTAAAATTTTGATATTTTTTTACCTTGTACAATAAGATTGATTTTCTTTGACACCTGCCCGACTGTGTTCTGGAATGTACACCCATACTCCCCTCCGTCTGACCGTTGTAGGTTGGTGATTGTCACTGTCTCCTTGTTAAGTGCGATGGTGAGTCTATTTGTGTTGGCGAGGGGTGTATTGTCTTTGGACCATACCACGTCAGGGATGGGGGTGCCAGTGGCCCGGCAGAACAACTCCACCGTGGCCTCCTGGGCGGCACGTACTGTATTGGGGGAGCTTGTTACGATGCTTGGAGGCGCTGCAAAGAGATAAAGCGATATGTTTATACTTATAATGTACAATAATATAAAGCGATGTTGTCATTTTCTTTTATTTTTTACTTAATATATATATATCCCTTGTGACAGAAACGGTTGACATTTTTAACCAAAACACATGAGATGTTTTAATTTCATGAGTTAGTTAGTGCGCTACTTGACGTCAAAGTACGTTGAAAATCATACTGGATGTCAAAAATATCATTTTAAGGAAATTTATATCAATTTTACAATTTTCATTGAATAATGAGGTATTTTTATGATTCTTTTATACTCTTAGGTTCTGTTGATCAGAGAATGGGGTAATTGTTTGCGTTCTAAATGAGGGAAGCGAGCGTAAACTATACAGAATGTCTTCAACTGACGTCAAAAAAACAAATACTGAGTAGTATCGAGCGTTGAAACGCTGCATAAAGAAGTTTCATATGAATCTTAGTTAATTATAACTTTTAACGGAAATGTTGTTCAACAAAGGAAATGCATCATAATGGAGTGTTCGAATAAATAGAACGCCACATTTTATCAATATCCCGCTATACTGCCGCAGCGCCCGGAAAATTAAAAGCGAAAGATGTCAACCTCAACTCTAATAAACAAAATCCCATATTACATGTGAAGAATTAGTAAATGACAATATATTGGAATGAAATCAAGTTTACAGGAACATTACCAGAGAACAAATAATTTGCCGGTACGAAAAAGAAATCCCCAGTGGAGGCCCGACCAAAATGAGGGGAGCGGAAGGAGTGAAAGGAAGGGGATAAAGGGGAGGGAGACGTGAAGGGCATCTTTGTCAGTATCAACACCACTTTCTGATACATGCAAGAAAGTCAAACCACAGGCAAGAATTAATGCTCAAATTTCCAAAAGTAAGTCAAAGGTCAAGGTTACAAGCTGGAAAGTTTTGGTATCAATGGACAGGTCTTTCTCAAGGACGTAAAATATGATAGCTCCATCCCCATACATGTAATTCCAAAGTTGTGATTGTTAAAGTGGGTCAAATGTGGGTCAAATGTCAAGGTCATGAGGTCAAACATTTGGTATAAATGGAGAGGTCTTGTCACGAGGAACACATGCACGTGTGAAATATGAGAGCCCTATCACCTACCGTTCAAAATGTATGGCCAAACGGTTAAAGTTTTTCAAAAGTAGGTCAAATATCAAGGTCACGAGGTTTAATTAAACACCGCTAAAGACGGTATGGCCGGATTGCAAAGTAAGTTTTTGTCAGTAACTGGGTCCAAGGTAAAGAGGTCAAAAGTAGTTCTCGAGATTTTGCTTCAACCAGAAACTTAACCAAAATCTTTAAGAAGGTCAAAGTCCAAGGTCAAGGTCACTAGGTCAAATGTTACGGCATAAATTGAAAGGACTTGTCATGGGCAACCTACAAATATAATATAAAGTTTCTACTGCATACAGTTCCAGTCCGGGAAAACTCAAAATTCGGCAACGTTGTCAAATTCAACAACACATTGCTGAATTCAGCAACTTTAAGTTGCCGAATTTAGCAACTTTTCACTGATTAATACAAACAGCATTAAACTAGAAAAATCAGCATGTATATGCTGTCAGTTTCTTGAATAATTATCCATTCTACATGTTTTTGAGCAATTGAGAAAAAAATTCTGCATAGCAATTAAAAAGTTGTCCATTACATCTAATGTTAAATCAGACCGTCACTACATCTGTATTTTCAGTCTTGATTTTTTGCCGAAAGGTTGCCGAATTCGGCAATTTGTTGCCAAATTTGACAACGTTGCCGAATTTTGAGTTTTCCCGACCTGGTTCCTTAGATTTTGCTTTAACCAGAAACTATGACCAAAATATTGACGGGCAGACGGACGGACAGTCGGACATCGTCAATCTATAGACCGGAATTGCTTTGCTATCCGGCCAAAAATTGGTATCAATGGAAAGGTTTAGTCACAAGGAATACACATGCGAAATAAGAAAGCCCTATCATCTACCATTCAAAAGTTTATTCCCAATGACAATGTTATATAGTTTTTGCCGCGGTGACGGACAACCCAAACAGACAATCAGACTAAAAGACAGACAAATACATATAGGCCAAAAACTATATATGTCCCCGAATCCTTGATTCCGGATGAATAAATGTCTCCCAATCTTTTATTCCGGGCCAAAACATCACTAGGAGTTATTTTGAAAGCAAAGAAGGCATCGGGAAGGAGAAACCAGTTCACTGTCATAATCCATTTTTTTAAGGTTTTGACATGAAACATTATCAGAACGTGAGTACGACTACATGTACGTGTACAGCCCCAAATCAGAAAGAAAAAAAAAATGAGTACAATAGTAGAAGTAGGACGAACGACGGACAAATCAGTACGAGTGCATGTATGTATGATACAGGCATCGAAAACTGCTTCCTTGGACTTGCGCATGGCTGTCATTCTGATTTTAACCAATCCGTGCCTCAGATCGCTGATGACGATCATTATCGACATAAACTCACGTGAATATTAGCAGAATTCCCTAACAATTGACATGAAGGACCCAACAGAGCGCATTTGCTAATCCTCCTAACTCATAATCTTGATTGGAATTTCTCTATAATTGAATACTTCTGTAACGTTGACAAGCCCAGTGGCCCTTACAAAAATTATCAACTAACGATCTCGCTATTTTACACCAGACCTTTGTCGCATTATCGGAAGGTCCCCGCTCCCGTTCACACATGACGGAGGCGAGTGAATGACACTGTGCAGAGTTTATGAGTATTCTAAAACTCTATCTGATTATGACGGTCTCTCGGGCTTTGTTTCATGGCGGTATATTCACTGAACCAATAATTAAACTACTGTGCAAGTAATTTACCGATTCAATACACAGGGCATGTAGGAAAAAGCACGTCACGACCGTATGTAATAAAGTTCATGACAAGGGTTTGCTATCATCAATGTATCAATGAGGTTGGTCCATGCATGTCCCAGTTGGGCTTCCATATATTTTTCTTGCATGACGATGGCATCTTCTTAAGACAAGTGTACGTAATACCTTACGGAGCGCAACAATATGGTAGTATGGTACCACTGATAACTGTGATAAAGGGACTCCGTGACATGATTTGATTCTTCAGCTTAAAGAAAAAATTAACGTAAAAATATATGATCATACAATATTTGCTTATTTATGATAACCACTCTCCTACGCATCAACATTCATTGAGTCGATCAAAAAGGTCAGCGTGATATCAAATAGCATGGAAACATTAATTGTATCGAATTTCCTCTTCTCCCCACTACGGTATTGACTTCTGCTGACCGCTCCAATTTGTATCCTGCCGCTTGGCGCCAAAATCCTTTATATGATGATACTTAACTTACAATTTCTTTGTCTTACAAGAGAACAAATAATCTATCACAATTACTGTCATTTGGGAAGTAAGAGAAATTTCGGGCTAATCACTATACTCTCTTTTGGGAATCGTAGATTCTGAAGATCTCGCAAGGGGGTAGAGATCAATATGTTTTCATGCCGTTTGGCCTATTCAGTGCACCTTAGGCTTTTATCAATATGACCGACGTTAGGTTCAGCAGCAAAGCCCTTCCGTCTTCTTATTCGTTTCGTGTACCGGCATATTAGGGAAAAACTTCAATAGGAATGAGGAATTAGACTTTAACAATCCTACTCATAGACATAAAATAGAGAAGATTAGCTTCTGCACGGCGGGAAAAAGTGCAGTTGCAAAAATCAGCGCTGTGAGTAATTCGGTCATAAATGCACAGGGGGTCGGTTTGTAAGGCGTAACTTTCAATTTCAGGCATGACAAACACAGCTTTATTTTAGTCATATTTCTTAGAAAAGATGTCAAGAAAGATCTGCGTACATGGAGGTTACATCACGACCACTGTGAGCTCCATAAGGCTTGGGACAATTAAATATAACTGAGACAAGAATGCACGATTTTTTTCCTTTTCGAGATATCTTCGCTAGCTAGTTAACGTGCGAACTTGGGGGGGGGGTTATTTGTTTGTATTCTATGAGGGGGTGTTTCTATTTATGTTTTGTGAGATTTTTGTGTCGTTTTTGTTGTTTATACGTCTCCATCACCTTGAGTAAGTCTTTGAACTTATCGAAAGAAGTATGAGAACGTTGCAAACAGTTTTTTTTTTTTTGGAAATGAAATGCTTATTTCTACTTCGAAAAGAATTCGAACAATTGACGCTGGCAACCGGTCAAAGCCGGGCTATTACAACCATATTTACAGAAAGCACTGAACGTGATTGTGGTAAAGAACCTATATCCTAGACATATTCTAATGTTTTGTTGCAAGTATACCAAGAGTTTTATACCGTAAATCTTAGCGACGACTACGAGGACTTGAATTTTTCATCTTTAAAATTCATCGCGTTCTCCGCTGAATTCCTTTTTAGAATACTAATTAACCAATTTTAAACTTGGATTCCGCCTCCAAATCCCTGTGGACGTGCAATAAATTCATCAGCGCAAAAAGAAAGGATTTTTACATTAAGTTGCTTCCATTTATATACTAGTACTTGTATTGAATTCGCGATATTCGGGCGGTTTTTATGTACAATATACTGCTATTGTCCGTTTCAGCTCCCAATGTTGGACTTTGGCGAAACTGCTAAGAGAGTGAAAAGATTTGGAAAATTGAAATGAGAAAAATTCTGAGACAAAAATATCAAAGAGGATTAAATCGTGGCAATTTGAAATTGAAACGACATTAAAATTTGAGAAAAAATCTTTCATTACATTTTTTATGGTTTTTTTTTATTAATGATAAAAGAAAATATCAGAAACAGCTAGCTATTTTGAATTAAATTGACATCAGAACGTGTGCCAAAATACAATTTAGTCACTATTTTTTGCAAATGAGATAAAATATCAAAAACAACAAAACAATTCGTAATCTAGTCGCGTCAATCACGTTAACATCTCTTCATTAAAAGAACAAAATACTCGGTACAAAAGCGACAAAAATCAATAGATCAAATTTGATCTGTAGGCCGAGAACAAACAACCCCTCCATCAATCCTCATCGAATTTTCAAAGAAACAATAGCTCTTAAGTCAACAAGTCTGGTTGCCACCGTTTACCAGAGTTCTCCAGTTTTTAGCATCGACCAACTTCCGTTCTGCATTGAAAAATACGATGTACGCTGCCGATCCCGACTCACACCTCGTTAATTATGATGAACAGACATTCAAATCGCTTTGGGTAATATTTTTACGATTGGATTTAGGGAGATAATTTCCCTCAGTACGTGACACATTTTTTCTCTTGTTTTCTAAGAGAGGCTGTATCTTTTATTAAGGTTTTGATTTGCGACTCAACAGTTGCGTTTTGTAAATGATTTCCCCTATGATAATACATACTAATACAGAGAAAAGGAAATCCGCGGCGCGCTCGATTCCGCAATCAAATTTTAAGTTTTGCGTCGCATTCACCGCCGCTATGTATTTGAAAGTAGTAATCACTTCCGGGCTCTTTGTCTAGTATGGTGCTCTGGTTTTCAACATTTTAACTTCCATTCTAAATTACCTTTACAGCTTTCTATGACAAATTGAGTAAAGAGACGATTCTGGAAAAAAAAAAAAGATGCCATCTTTTGTAAATAAATGCCTTGACCTACATTTACATGGAAATAAATACCTTGACCTACATTTATTTGGAAATTAATACCTTGACCTACATTTACATGGAAATGGATGATCTGCATGATTACCTTGTAAGTGGTAAAAGAATTTCTAAGTATGTTCACCATGCATTAAGACGCTTTATCTTGTTCGTCATTTATTGAGAACCTTTCACGTGTTCACCATGTTTTGAGAACCTTTCACGTGTTCACCACGTATTGAGAACAATTCACGTGTTCACCATGTATTGAGAAACTTTCACGTGTTCACCATGTATTGAGAACCTTTCACGTGTTCACCATGTATTGAGAACCTTTCACGTGTACACCATGTATTGAGAACCTTTCACGTACTCGCCATGTATTGAGAACCTTTCACGTGTTCACCATGTATTGAGAACCTTTCACGTGTTCATCATGTATTGAGAACCTTTGACGTTCTCGTCATGTATTGAGAACCTTTCACGTGCTCACCATGTATTGAGAACCTTTGACGTTCTCGCTATGTATTGAGAACCTTTCACGTTCTCGTCATGTATTGAGAGCCTTTCACGTGTTCACCATGTATTGAGAACCTTTGACGTTCTCGCTATGTATTGAGAACCTTTCACGTTCTCGCAATGTCTTGAGAGCCTTTCACGTGTTCACCATGTATTGAGAACCTTTCACGTGTTCATCATGTATTGAGAACCTTTGACGTTCTCGTCATGTATTGAGAACTCTTTTACATGTTCGTCATGTATTGAGAACCTTTCACGTGTTCGTCATGTATTGAGAACCTTTCACGTGCTCGCCATGTATTGAGAACCTTTCACGTGCGCGCCATGTATTGAGAACATTTCACGTGCTCACCATGTATTGAGAACAATTCACGTGTTCGCCATGTATTAAGATCCTTTAACGTGTTCGTCATGTATTAAGATCCTTTAACGTGTTCGTCATGTATTGAGAGCCTTTCACGTGTTCGTCATGTATTAAGATCCTTTAACGTGTTCGTCATGTATTGAGAACCTTTCATGTGTTCGTCATGTATTGAGAACCTTTCACGTGTTCGTCATGTATTGAGAGCCTTTCACGTGTTCGTCATGTATTAAGATCCTTTAACGTGTTCGTCATGTATTGAGAGCCTTTCACGTGTTCGTCATGTATTAAGATCCTTTCACGTGTTCGCCATGTATTGAGAACATTTCACGTGTTCGTCATGTATTGAGAACCTTTCACGTGCTCGCCATGTATTGAGAACATTTCACGTGTTCGTCATGTATTAAGAACCTTTCACGTGCTCGCCATGTATTGAGAACATTTCACGTGTTCGTCATGTATTAAGAACCTTTCACGTGTTCGTCATGTATTAAGAACCTTTCACGTGCTCGCCATGTATTGAGCACCTTTCACGTGCTCGCCATGTATTTTAAAAGAACCTTTGACGTGTTCACCACGTATTGAGAACAATTCACGTGTTCACCATGTATTGAGAAACTTTCACGTGTTCACCATGTATTGAGAACCTTTCACGTGTTCACCATGTATTGAGAACCTTTCACGTGTACACCATGTATTGAGAACCTTTCACGTACTCGCCATGTATTGAGAACCTTTCACGTGTTCGTCATGTATTGAGAACCTTTCACGTGTACACCATGTATTGAGAACCTTTCACGTGTTCACCATGTATTGAGAACCTTTCACGTGTTCATCATGTATTGAGAACCTTTGACGTTCTCGTCATGTATTGAGAACCTTTCACGTGCTCACCATGTATTGAGAACCTTTGACGTTCTCGCTATGTATTGAGAACCTTTCACGTTCTCGTCATGTATTGAGAGCCTTTCACGTGTTCACCATGTATTGAGAACCTTTGACGTTCTCGCTATGTATTGAGAACCTTTCACGTTCTCGCAATGTCTTGAGAGCCTTTCACGTGTTCACCATGTATTGAGAACCTTTCACGTGTTCATCATGTATTGAGAACCTTTGACGTTCTCGTCATGTATTGAGAACTCTTTTACATGTTCGTCATGTATTGAGAACCTTTCACGTGTTCGTCATGTATTGAGAACCTTTCACGTGCTCGCCATGTATTGAGAACCTTTCACGTGCGCGCCATGTATTGAGAACATTTCACGTGCTCACCATGTATTGAGAACCTTTCACGTGTACACCATGTATTGAGAACCTTTCACGTACTCGCCATGTATTGAGAACCTTTCACGTGTTCACCATGTATTGAGAACCTTTCACGTGTTCATCATGTATTGAGAACCTTTGACGTTCTCGTCATGTATTGAGAACCTTTCACGTGCTCACCATGTATTGAGAACCTTTGACGTTCTCGCTATGTATTGAGAACCTTTCACGTTCTCGTCATGTATTGAGAGCCTTTCACGTGTTCACCATGTATTGAGAACCTTTGACGTTCTCGCTATGTATTGAGAACCTTTCACGTTCTCGCAATGTCTTGAGAGCCTTTCACGTGTTCACCATGTATTGAGAACCTTTCACGTGTTCATCATGTATTGAGAACCTTTGACGTTCTCGTCATGTATTGAGAACTCTTTTACATGTTCGTCATGTATTGAGAACCTTTCACGTGTTCGTCATGTATTGAGAACCTTTCACGTGCTCGCCATGTATTGAGAACCTTTCACGTGCGCGCCATGTATTGAGAACATTTCACGTGCTCACCATGTATTGAGAACAATTCACGTGTTCGCCATGTATTAAGATCCTTTAACGTGTTCGTCATGTATTAAGATCCTTTAACGTGTTCGTCATGTATTGAGAGCCTTTCACGTGTTCGTCATGTATTAAGATCCTTTAACGTGTTCGTCATGTATTGAGAACCTTTCATGTGTTCGTCATGTATTGAGAACCTTTCACGTGTTCGTCATGTATTGAGAGCCTTTCACGTGTTCGTCATGTATTAAGATCCTTTAACGTGTTCGTCATGTATTGAGAGCCTTTCACGTGTTCGTCATGTATTAAGATCCTTTCACGTGTTCGCCATGTATTGAGAACATTTCACGTGTTCGTCATGTATTGAGAACCTTTCACGTGCTCGCCATGTATTGAGAACATTTCACGTGTTCGTCATGTATTAAGAACCTTTCACGTGCTCGCCATGTATTGAGAACATTTCACGTGTTCGTCATGTATTAAGAACCTTTCACGTGTTCGTCATGTATTAAGAACCTTTCACGTGCTCGCCATGTATTGAGCACCTTTCACGTGCTCGCCATGTATTTTAAAAGAACCTTTGATGTGTTCGCCATGTATTGAGAACATTTCACGTGTTCGTCATGTATTAAGAACCTTTCACGTGCTCGCCATGTATTGAGCACCTTTCACGTGCTCGCCATGTATTTTAAAAGAACCTTTGATGTGTTCGCCATGTATTGAGAACATTTCACGTGCTCGCCATGTATTGAGAACATTTCACGTGTTCGCCATGTATTGAGAACCTTTCACGTTTTCGTCATGTATTGAGAACCTTTCACGTCTTCATCATGTGTTGAGAACCTTTCATGTGTGTTTTTTTTTCAATCGTTTGGACAGTGTATAACCATGATAACATAAGAAATTTTACCGTTTTCGATTTGCAAAAATTAACGTCTCACTTTTTTCCCATACTATGTACAAGTAAGCTGTGCAGAAAATTCATTCAATGCGCAAAGAGGGTTTTTTACAACTGAAAATATTGCAGTGCAGATTTCTGTAGTATAAGCATGATAAAGAGGATTAAATATTTGTATCTGCAAATCATGATTCTTCAAATAAGGGAGATAACCCCTAAAAATATATGTAGGCACGAGACGTCTGGGGGTATTTCTACAAGATAAATATCTCTATCTCTCTCTTTCTGGTATGAATAATAAATACGATGAAGACGATCAATCATAAGATATCCAATAAGAATGTCCATAAATACACACATAATCTGATAGAAGTCTCCTTTCTCACAGCTTGAATACTTAATTCGGGTATATGAGCTGAACATGACTATATAAAACAAAACGCCAGCCCACTCATCTGTACTTTTTCCTCTGCCTCCCCAGATTCAATATGCCGTAGGGGTGGATAAAGGTCAAAATTCAAGGGGTTAAAAATCTTTAGATACCAAAAACGGAAGGTTTCGTAACAAGAAATACAAATGTGAAAAAAAAAACCTGAATACTAATATAATAGCACTGTGTGTCACTAAGGCCATTTCTTGTTTTTATTCTGTTTTGCGTCTTTTTGAAATTGAGATTTAGCAACCAGCCAGCCAGGGAAAAAAACAAACAAGCAAATAAAACAAAATAAATTGCAATTTTATATTATGTGACTATGTGAAATCTGACAGAAACTAGTTTCAATTGATTATCAACAGATTTTAGTCACCAAAAGAATGATCTACATAATACATTATCTTGATCCATTGCAGTACTTTTACATTTTTACATGAAATTTCTAAAATTAATCCATTTCTCTTCAATTTTTCTAGAAAACACATTTAATTTGCAGAAGAATTTATTACTTAAATTTTGTTTTGTTTTCTGACTTTGGGCTCAAACCTACGAGCACGAGGACGCAAAACAGAAAATAACAAAGAAATGGCCTAACCAAGTGGCGCAGAAAAAATTGGAGGTCGTGCACGTTAGCTACGATGACTGAAATAACGACGAAGGAGGGAGAAAGGGGTCAACATCCACCGAAATTTGTCAAAAAATATTGATTTTTTCCTCCGTTTTTAGGTATTATCACAGCCAATTGTGCCTCATATGAAATTCATGTGAAATTTACATGAACTTAACATGAAAGTTCACATGAAATTTATGTGAAACGAGTACGAACATGAAATTTACATGAAATTTTTCACATGAAATTCATGTGCAGATTTTTACATGGATGTTATGTGAATTCAGTTTCCTGTGACGGTCACTTAGAAAAATTCATGTGAAATTCGTGTGAAGGAAATTTATGTCAAATTCATGTGAAATAATTTTCACATAAATCTTATGTGAAATTTATTTGAATTTTACATGAAATTTCATGTGAAATATACATGATGCTCATTTCATATGAATTTCATGTGAGGCACAATTGGCTGCGTATTGTATATTCACAGCCATAGGCTGAACCATCTTCATCCCATCCCTGACGGTCTGACCCCACCCCCACCCCCCAGGAAAAGCCTACCCTCCCTCCAAGGACAAAAACGTAGATTTGCCAACTAATATTTCAACAATCTGTCACCTTTTTCGTCTATCTGTGTACAGCATGTGTCTAAAGAAAAATACTGAACAATTGCATTCTTTCGATAAAGTCTTACGTTGCAATTTGAAACTCGAGCATTTTACAATTATAGTATACCATATAAAGAAAACGTTTGTAAAACCAATATAATAATACCGACTTTTAATCCTTGCTCTCCATTGTAAAGAGGGATTTATCAGTCGGCCTTTCCCATTGTACTTACTTACCCTTAACAAAGATTCCTGGTGTTAAAGATTACTTAGATATCTAAATCAAGGTTCTTAACGGCTCTATAGTAAAGTGTAAGGAGCCTATGCTAAGTGGTCATCACCTACATTTGTAAAGGTCTGAATGGTTATGAAGGGAGTTAACCCATGATCGATCTATTGAGCATAGACACTTAGGTCCTATTTAAGCCCGATCAACCTCATTCCGTTTACAAGAAATAAGAGTCATCAGTTAAACATCAGTCATTCAAAATGAAATTCAGATGAGCAGTATAGGCCCACTTTGGCCTCTTGTTATTGTAATGAAAGGTGCCTGCTTACTACTGCTTACTACAACAGACGAAATGTCTCACAAACATAACTTTTTTTAATATCTGTCCTGAGATGAAGCGCAGAAAAAAACGGAGAGGAGGGATTGAGAGAGAGAGAGAGAGAGAGAGAGAGATTTTGTTGACCCTTTAAAAAGTTCTATCATTTAAGTATCCCAGTTCATTTCCACTTAAATTTTATAACATTTAAGAACTTTCTACAAGATCTGATGTCTATATCATTTCTCTTACTATCGTGCATCGTTTATGTTGTCGGATACTATTCGTAACCGAACACGAAATTGTAAATGATGCCTCTCTCTCTTAAAATTTCATATATCTGTAACATGCATCAAGACTTCTCATCTATCGTCTGGTCTAATATTGCGTAGAATTCCAAAAAATAAATTTACTTTTTGAATATCATCAATATGAGTTTTATTGTACATCGCCTTAGCTCATTTCATGCTTTTGAAAAGGGATTCAACTGAGAAAGGAATGCTCTCTCTCTCTCTCTCTCTGGGAGGGGGGGGGGTCATGAGAGTAAATATGATTGTGAGATAAGTACATGGTAAGGAGCTCAATTGTTCACAAAAAAATATGGTGCTGAAATTCACTGTGCATCACTATGAAAGGGAAAAAGAAGGTATAAAACGATCACTTTGAAACGCGTAATGCACTGGGCAATGCATATGGAAAACGAACTTTCAATTTTATAAGAGGTAGCTTTAGGGACAGTGCCCGTGGGGTCGGTCAAAAGATAACAATAAATTATATCAAGGTCAACGTTTTCTATCTGTGGGGAAGTAAGTAGATAAGAACTAGGAACTCAGATAATTTAATTAACATGATTAAGGAAGTTATATATGGCGCTCAATAAATCAAGATCATAAATCATTAATGTTTGGATTTAATTACTTTTCCTGTATACATGGTATACTGTCTTAATTAGATTGTAGACTTTTGTAGTATGGATATCGTGTTTACACCCTCATGGCAAGTTCTCTCCCCTAGATTTTATTTATGTAGGTGTACAGAAAAGGAAGCGATCGAAGTCAAAATCACCTTTCTGCATTTTTCAGGGAAAAATTTCAGGGAGAGGGGGGATGTTCTTGACCCCATGTAGATCCGTAATTGTACATATATGAGTGTAATCAATTTTGCGTGCATATGTATAGAGAATGGGAGGCTGGAGTAAAGACACCAACCTTTTTTTAGTCCTATATTAAAAGAAAATTAAAACATGCATAATCATGATAATGACTATCATGACTATCATGGACTATAGTCCAATATTTCAAACATATCATGGGATAATATAGGCCAGACAGCTGGTATTGGAAATCGTACCTTTTTCCAAATACTGACCCCCCCCCCCCACCCTATCCCACGCCAACTCCTTCCAAAACTCCATGACGTAACGGAGCGAGCGAGCTTACAGGTATAATATATGAACTAACACCCCCCCCCCCCCAACCCGTCCCATTGTTTAGGTTTCAAAATAAAATAATTATCATGATAAAGCATCTCCTATCATTATTGGTCAAGATATATTCAAGTAAGTACAATACTGTCAAATAGATAGAGATAGGAGCACGTGTGATCCCTAGCAACATTTTGAAGAATTGTTTCTATAGTAGATTCAGACATCTAGCAATGTGTTGTTAATTCAATTTGACCTCGGGGCACAAAAATACACATTTATAGTACACCTTACGACCCTCTCCCTCTTACCACAGGTACATGTAAAATGTTCAGCTAGCCTGACCTGTTTGACATGTTTTCCTGTTGACTTTGTTAATTAATTATATATGGACTCATTTAATGAATTATTCTTGATCATGTATATTTGCATTGCAAACTTTTCATGTTTCATCTTTATTTGGACAAGATTTGACACTAAAAAGTTGCATACAAATACTTTTTTATTTATAAGTCATCCAAAGGTAACATGAACGAAGAAATAAATTCTTAGCTACGTAACGTTTGAACATCGAAAAACGATCAAGACCCAGGCCTTTGTGTATTACATACGATAAATTTCACCCCTTCCAAATCTTAAATGCACCCAATTCATTAAAAAAAAATTCTATACAATACCCCATACAGTCAGATACTAAATGAATAGGGTACCATTTAGCCAGCAATTCAATAAGAGTTCTTCAGTTATTACAACAACGATACCTTGGTACAAAATCTATATATCAAATAGTTTAAATTCCTATACCGTTTTAAAAATCCTAACTGCCTAAGTTGGAAAGTAAACACAGAAAATCATAGTTTAAACAGACACTGGGCTTTTTATTTCTATGTGGTAGCAAGTAAATTCAAATTTTGATTTAGACTGAACAAGTATAACTTAGAGCAAAGCAGGTGGCTAACGTAGTCTGGGCTATTTAAATATTCATTCACATCCCCCTTTTTTCTTTGTGTGTCACACACGCACAAAAAAAAACCAAACCCCATCATACCTGGAAAAGAACTATCCTGGGCCGGCAAAATCAAAAGAAAATTCAGGTAGATCCATAGCACCACAAAACTTGGCTCCCTAAAAAAACACATCAGTTTCTTCTACGAAAGCATTTGTAAACTTGCAAGATCACCGGGCCGCGTTCCCCCACACACACTCACGTCTTCACCATCATAAAGTTACAATCTCTCAAAAAATTCCCTCGTTCTAAAAATAACCATCAGCGCACATGTCGACCTGCCTTTACCGCGCGAGTAGATAAAGAAAATCTGCTCCGACGCCCCACTTCAAACGAATTTGAACGTTCGCCGACTTTTCCAATTTAACACTACGGGCGATAACTCTTACGAATGTTCAACCTTTTGCGTCCCACTTATAGTTTTATATGTCATCGCTTCGCATGGGTTGTTCTATTTTTAAATGAATCACCACAATAATGCCGAAATCTCAGGTAAATATTTAAACGTGTAAAGCACCCAGCATGCATAAGTAAATATAGTGATTTTTCTCACCATGACGCGTAGTGCACTGTTTGGGTGATAATTTTATAGTGCAATGAGATCATAAAAGGTAGTAAAGACACCTTGATTATTGAAAAGCAAACTGAGATTTCTCACATTAGATAGTGACAGCAGGGTACTAATAAACAATTAAAAATTGACCTTTCATTTTTACAATTTTTGAGAACAAAAATATAGATTTAGCTTTGCAAATTAAATTTATCTCAAATTAGCGCTGCGTGACACAGATATACTATTATTGCGTGATAACAGATATTGAGATGTCGTGATTTGAGTGAAGACTTTCTACGGGGTCTATAGAAAAGTAAAACGATGATTATTCTGATGTAAAAAGAGGTATAAAGGGGTTAGTAAACTCGGATCATAAGAGAGTTAGAGATAGTATTGCATTACACACTGTAAAGTATTTCATTTGTCTACATTCACATGTACTATACTTTTTCTTCTTTTCAAGATGAGAACTTTTAAACTTAAAAATAAAAATTTTTGTGTATATATGTTGCTGACACGCCCTTTCCCCAACCCTAGCAGTATGTCTGTCCGTTAGTTCGTCTGTCTTCATCTCCTCCTCTTTCCGTCAGTCTTCTGTAGAGCTCCGGGTCAAAATTTGTGTAATGTTCACTGATCCTGTTTTTATTTTGACACGTACATGCACTTTATGTTCCACATAGGTCGTGTCATGACCTTGAACAAAGGTCATATACTAAGGGTCAAGGTAACAGAGTATATACGGGTGGGACCTTTGGGACAATATGCTGCGAAGGTCTTTCATAACATCGAAAACAGTTCAAATCTGCAATGCAATGCAATATGATTGTAAAATGTCTTTGAAAAGCATATATATGTAACTTTTTAACTTTTAAAGGATCTCTCAAACCCACTGTCGAACTTATACCACATCTCTTTATCTGAAAGGTCAAGGTCATATTACAAAATCATTTACAAAACACATTTGCAACCTACACCCAACCCCGACTCAATCTCTTTTAAATATAGGTACATTTTGTACTTTGACTTCTCTGTCTTTACAAAGTACCAGATTCCTTGGACATGTTTGGATTTCTGCACAAACATTATAAAATGTACAGGAACAGTAAACCATGTTACAAACCAATTTTCCTAACAGCATGTATACATAATAACATAGAGTAGCTGGTCTCTGACGTCCCATAATTCCTCACCATTTATCACCTTCCTAAAACGGATGCTTCACACTTACTATGGCAAATTACCCCGACTATTTTGGAAATATAATGGGGATAGGAAGTCGTAGCTTGTACAGGGCATGATGAAAACGAGTCCAAATCAATTATTTCTCGTCAGTTTAAATTGGAATTCATCCTATGATGAATTTATTTGATATTTTAAAACTGTTTTAAGAATACTGCAAAAGACCACAAGATACAAATTTAATACAGAAAGCACAAGCTCTATGTTTATGAAACATACATGCCCCCAGTGGCAGCTTTGAGAACATGATCCAAACAGAAGTTCAAAATAAAGTCACAAGTTCAAACTTTTGATACTTATGGCATTGTAATTCCAAAAGGAATGTATACATGAAATATAAAGGCCCTAGTATCTTTCATATTCGAGAAAAGTAACTAAGGTCAAAATTGAAATTTCAAGGTCAAGGTCACATGGTCAAACATCATGATCTGAAAAGCATGATCTTAACATAAGTAATATTTAAGCCCTACCACTAATAGTTAAAGAGACGTAGCCGAGTTTAAAGTTTAAGAAAAGCGGATCGAATTCTTAGGTCAAGGTCATATTGTCAAAGTCAAGTTTCTAAGATGTTTGGTTTTGTCATAAGTATATGTAATATACAAGTAAAATATTAAAGCCTTACCACTTATGGTTCAAGAGATAAGAAAAGTTGTAAACTTATTAGTTTGCAACCCTCTCTTCCATTACGCTACGATATTGCGAAAACATGAGAAAATTTCGAAAATCCCATGATATATATAGCATTACACATGTATCACTTGAACTATACAAAATTTGAAGGCGTTTCAGGGAACAATAGATTATATGAATTAGTTTAGTATTTTGAAAAAGTAGGTCAAAAGTCAAAATCAACGAATTGAGCACCAAAAATGCGCCTTCTCAAGAAACATACACGTGCAAAATATGAAAGCCATGATCATATCATATCTACTTAAAATTTTATACCCTTTTATTGAAAGCGGAGCGAAATGACAGACGGACAAGACACACTGACAGACGGACGGACGAACAAATCGCTAGATGTCCCCTTGGTCATACATGACCGAGGCATAAAAATGTGTTTGTGGAACACGGAAGTCCTCGTCAGTATAAACACTGTAAACTGCTGAGGTCAAACTCCAAGGTCTTGAGGTTACGAGGTCGAACATTCTGATACCAAAGGAATTATCTTTCGGGTTGTTTTTTTTTTTTGCGTAAATTAAACAATCAAGCCAAAGCTACAAAAATGCCCGGGAATCGGAAATTTAAGTTTATGTTATTTCAAAATGGTATAATTATGTAAAAATGCAATAAATACATTAAAAATAAAAAATAAAAAATGCCCGGGAATCGCCGATCACGGCGATATGAAAAGACTCTGTGACAAATGTCAAGGTCAAGGTTATACTAGTATGTAGTACAATGTACGATGCAAAGGTCAAGGTCTTATCACAAGAGATTCAATAATTTGATATTTAAAATTTTCAATGTCACATCAATAATTGAGAGAAAGTCAAATACAAATCCCGAAATCAGAATTCAAAATTTAGAATCTTTGTTTATTTGACCTCGTGACCTCAAGACCTTGGGATTTGACCTCAGCAGTTATAGCATGTAACAATAAACGCGGAACCAGGAATAATACTTATCTAAAGGTGACACTGCTCGCTAAGTAGGTAGAAAAATAGCTAATTTATAAAATAGCAAGACATGGTCCAGGTATAATTCTTTTTTTCAAAGTAGGTCAAATTCCAAAACCAAGGTAACTAGGTCTAAAGTCAAGCCACGAATGAAAGGCCTGCATGGTCATGTGATCTATTTATCTTTAAAAAAAAAGAAGTTACAAACTTGTATGAATTTAGAGTTATTCCTCTTTGCACGTCAAAATGCGCGCATACAAAACCGTTGTATTAAGGAAATTTCCCAAAGGAAAAAAGAGTGTAATGTAAAGTGCACACGATACTTTCATTGAAAATCTTAATCTAATAATTCATTCAGACAGTAAACATGCCGTGAGAAAACTGAATTAAAACGTAATGCAAGTCATATCAAGTTATTATTAAAATAACTATATCGTAAGAGTTTGAAAAAAGTGCTTTTTGAAAAATATGCAAGACACTGCGATATACAATTGAAACTTTTACTGATTAAAAAAATATTGTGAGGAATAAATAAGAATATTTCTAGATTTATCAGTATTATCAATAAAAAATATATCTAAAAATGACAATAAGAAAATTGACTACCTTTGCAGCTTCTGTCTATATGGTGTACAAGGAAATCAGAAATAGAATATTTAGTGTCGCATTATGTGAAGATTAGAAGCTAGAAAGTAGTGGAAATTTTGCTACAAAATCTGAAGTTATGGAAATGTAGATTTGCCATTTTTTAGATAGATCAGATCATAGAATGTGCGCGGATAAATTTCATTCATTTTTTTTTCATTTTCTGAAGGTGCAAGTGCAATTGTGTGCTATTTTATGCTCCCCGAAAAATTACGGGGGAGCATATACAAACAAAATGTAGTCTCTGTCGTGTCTGTCTGTATGTCTGTCTTCTAATCCCTGCTTTAGAATTTGATAATATTTCACACAAATGTTCATTAAGATCGATCCTATGGGACAAAGGTCACTGAAGGTCAATCATCAAAGGTCAAGGTCATTTCCAGGCTAAAATAGTTTTTTAGGAATTAAAAAAAAAAATGAAAATTCATTAAAAATCTGCGATTTGTCCAAATTGTCTGAAAGTTAGTTCAATGCCAATGGTAAATGAATTATCTTTTTCATAAGTTACGGGTTTTGATATTTTTTATTGCGTTGATGAGAAACTGTGTGCCAAAAGGAGGGGGGGGGTGTTACACATAACTAAAGGTGAATGTACAATGCCATAAAATGTATATATAGGCTGCTTATGGGAATTCCACAATTGTTTATTAGGATAGCCCATTCAGGACATATGTCACTAGAGATCATTCATAAAGGTCAAAGTCATTTTCAGGCTAAAAATAGCTATTCCTGTATAAAGATATAAAAATTCATTGTTTTGTCCGCTAGGACTGAAATTTTGAATATGATAAAAAAATGCATAATTTATTACATAAGCATAACGGGTTTTGAGATTTTCAATTGCGTTGATGAGATATTGTGAACCAAAATAAAAAAAAAGGGGGGGGGGTTCCACTTATCATATATAATTGCTTCAATACATGTATGTAAAGGCAAATAATCATGATATAAAAAATTATCTATAGACAGAGTACCGATATTCAAGGTTTAATCTTTTTATAAACATAGTCGTCAATATCAAGAATACAAGTTGCTAGCTAGCAGGAGATGCTTACTCTCCCCGGGCACCTGTTCTTATCTCCATTAGGGATTATGAAAATGTATATGTTGCATGGTTTATTTTTAAGGTATTATGAACGCAGTAGCTTTTCATCTAAATTCGTTTTGCATATATACGGACAGTCGAACAAACGGACACTGTCATTTCAAGGAAGCATATGAGAATGAAGGCTGCATGATTTGTCCAGAGACTGCATGGTGATCACGATGCCGGTAGAATTCATGTCAGACAGTACATGTGTAATGTCAGTAACACTATCTGACTGTAGAATGTACTTGATCTACTATGACTGCTCATGACTGTCTGTCATTTTGGGATGGAAACGTCAGGATCTCATAGGAAAATAATGAACTTGGTTTTAGGTAGGGCTGCAACGACTCACCGCGATTCTCGATTAACCGCAGTTAATGACAAGTTGACGTTTCGATACAATACGAAGAGGGATCGTGTCGTTGCCTCGCGGTTCATTTTTGGCATTTAGTATTCCTGATGATAAATAAAGACATTCTAGTGGAGCATGTTAAACACAAACAAATTAAGCCTCGACTTGAATTAATAAATGCTCGACAATATACGTACCTTGTAGATCCCAAAACATTCAATAAATGATGATTTTATCTTAATAAATTGTTGTCGCTGAACTTTTAATAAAATATTGGGCAAAGTACAGAAACGCTTTTATATCTGTACATTTTTAAATGCGACATAGGATCGTGATACGAATCGTATTGTGGGTAAATATCGTATCGTGGACTAAGCATTTCGTTGAAGCCCTAGTTTTGGGAATATTTGGTAAGGCATCTATACATATAGGGAAACTTGTCATATACATATGATTATAATAGGAGAGTGAATGTAATACATATCATACATAATTTCCTAAAGGAGGTCCATACTGTTTTCAAGCTTGGTAAATTGTTGATATATAAAGTGTCGTTAGTATTTCTCGCGCTGGATCATCCTAGCCTGTTTTTCATTTTCTGATCGTATAAATTGGTCACGGTCTTTCCCAGACGAGACACATTAACTCAAGGAACCAATTTTAGCATGATCACACCCGCGTATGAATATCATCATCCCATTTCTTCTCCGTCTGGTTGTGTATCGGAGAGTCACTCAAGTAGAGGACAAAAACCAACTATATGTAAATGAGATGCAACAAGTATGAGATTTAAAGCATACGACCACTCTAAGAAATTACATTTTCTCAATTCCTCAATAAACCAGCAAAATATGTCTTGGCAATTTTCGGTATTCCTGTCCGTGTCTCCACATATTAGTTTCAGCTTAATCAATCAAATCAGTTCACTCCGGCTTTCTTTTTTTTTTCCGCTAGCTCCAATTCATTCTCTGTCTATAGCATTGTCTGTTCAATCGTAAAATCTTACGGAAAATTCCCGCGAAAACGGAGACAGAATTTTCCCGCCCATTTCACAGACGATGATTCCCCAAATCGTCTTTAGCCCCGTTGAGTTTCTGATGAATAGCGGCTTCAAAGAGGACTCATATTTTTAGAACAAAACCAATTAATTGGCGATTTCTTGCGGCCAGATTTGAGTTTTCGTTACTAGAAGTCAATACTGCCTCTCCCCAACTTGCAATTTGTTTGTTCTTTCGTGTGAATATAACTTCGTGATCGACATTCCAGTTCATTAAACAAAGTTACACCGAACCCGAGATCAATACGAAATAAATACACAAACAAATTTCTAATATTTAGTCAGAAATAAAAATAATGCACTCTATGTTTGATGAGATTGGAATCAAAGAAAACAAATAAAGTTTTTGCACGTTGCTCATACGGTAAATGAGTTTGTACAAATACGAGAAGACAAATCGATCTAGTGATGATTCGGCCATCAAATTATCATTACTGAGACAAGTTCTCTGCTTTTGTAATGATAAATTGATTTTAGGGTCTTAGTGAAAGTGCCAGAAATTTAAAAAAATCTGTTTCTTCATATCGATTGAAAATAAATCGAAATTAATGTAATTGTTATTTTGTATTCAGTGAATCCGTCAAAAATAAAGTCCTAAAAGCTAAAAAGTGACAGACGGACTGACGGACGGACGGACAGACGGACGGACGGACGGACAGACGGACGGACGAGGTGGCGATAATTGGACACTATAAGTCCCCTAGCTCCAACGAGCCGGTAGGATATGACAAAAAAAGAAACAAATCTAAATGAAAGATGTAAACTTGTATGTTCCTTCAACTACAAGTGTACAATGTATGCTCAAAAGAGACAACTATCGTTTTAAAAAGATGTAGCAAATTTCTGCCAAATAAACTTTATGACGATACTTTGAGATTATCGTCAGGAACTTCTTTAACTCATTTGAAAAATACATCGGGAAATGCCAGATTGTAGACTGGGCAAAGTCAAAACATTATAGGGTGTTAGAATCTAGCAATGTTTCGATTAGGACCAACAACCAAACAATTCGTTAATTTTAAAAGCGATTTGATGTAGAAATATAAGATACAACTGGGGGCAGAGATGGGATCTTAGACTGATGTTAACGACCTGATCAATAAGAACCTGCGATGCATTTAGTGGGAAGAATTATACCCAAAACTTATAGCTTAATTGTTAAGCGATCGGGTATAGATAGATATTTACGTTACAACTGGTGAAAGCGATGGAATTTTGATCATTTGTGGAAAGGGAGACATTTCGAAACAAACACAATTCGGTGACAGTAATAGCGAGATCTGTTTGATACATTGAAAAAAGTATCTTTAATGTCAATAGGTAACTAGATAGATGTAAAACATGAACATGCAGAGCTAGAAAAAAAAAACAACAACAACAATAAAAAAAACAAGTATATTTGCTGACAGGGTTAAATACCCGAAACGTGCATGTCTGGTCCACTGAAATTTATCTGCCCTTAAATGATGCTATTGAATTTGAAGACGTTTAACATACATCAATTACATGGAGAGGTAATTATAATATTTCCAGAGTTCATATGACCGAAGCCAGTGTATTTCCCGATTTTTCAAAACAATTTTCTCCTGGCCAATGGATTTTACGGACTAATTCCTTGCTCAAGGAGTAATGGAATTGCTGTAATATGTTTATAGCCTCTTTAATTTCCTACTTTCAAACAAAAAATCTTATAATCTTTATCTGACATGCTTTGCTCCACTACCATTTCTGAAGTAATATCGGAATTCAGGAAGACAATTCTTTCATTGCGACTAAGCTGCAATCTAATTACCATTTCACGTGATGATGTAATAGCTGTTGAAATGTCGTTTGCTTCTATTTGTAACATTGTTGTCGTAATCGGAAATTGTGCCATGGTTATAGGTTTCTAGATCTACGTACATGCTGAACAATTTGCGATTGGCTGAATTACCCTCGTTACCAGAATCGTCAGCTAACAGTACGGCGGCTCTGATTGGTGAAATAGCCGGAGAGAATCGTCATATAATACGACTTAACTGATTGGTGGAATAGCCTGAGGTATAAAGTCTATTTGGTCTTGCTCAGAAAGAGAAAAGACATGCACAGAGATAGGGTATCTAATCAACTTATTCTGAGGTTTATATTCCAGGAAAGGGTTAATCATTTATTACTTTCTCAACCCTATACCTATTGATAAGCAAACATAATGCAAATAATATAGACAAACCTTTTTTTTTTACATTTTACCGACCTCAAAGGGCGTGACTTGAGTGGGGTTCCAGAGCCTCTAAATTTTTCTGTCTGAGAACAAAAAATTGAAACTTTGCCGTTTCCTTGTGATTGACGGTCTGGGATTAATTGAAACTATTTTCCATTGTCATGAAAGGGTGTACTGATTATACTGTGTACATGTAAATAAATCCCCTTTCGCACTTTGACAGTGCCTTCATGGCGTTTACATGGCATTCCAAATTTCCCAGAGTGCCGAGGGATCGCAGGAAAAAAAATATTCATAAGCTGTTACACTAAAGATGCGTTCTCACGGCGCTCTGATTGCGCTCAACCTTAATATCAAATTTAAAGCGCAGTAAGGTCGTTGTGATCGCTGTTAAGCGCGGTAAGGACACAATGCAACCTCTCAAAACGCTGTGGGGTCGCCGTAAAAAAACGCAGTAGAGTCGCAGTGTACATTTGTAGCCTCAACCTTCCTTGCGTTTCCGGTAAGATCTCTAGGCGCGCTCACTGCTTTGTAGGATATCTTACGGCGACCCTATATACTGCGCTCGACGGCGTTCTCACGGCGACTGTTTATGCATGTAGTATGCTCAAAATGAACGCCGTGGCTCAATGTCCTATGCGATCCCACAGCGCTCATTGCGATGCCACTGTGCTCCACCTTCATTTTTAAGGACGCCAATGGAGCGCCTTGGGAACGCCGTCCTCGAGTTTTTAAAAACAAACTCACCGTTAATTACTAGATGGACCCACGTGCTGTTGTTATTACCGTCTTCCACACCGTTAACGTATGTGATAGCACACTCGTAAAGTCCTTCGTCAGTACCCCGGATGTGAGAAATTTCCAAAGAAGTACGGTTCACAAGTCGAATACGCCCTGTTGAAAATAAGACAAAACGTTTTTCAGATTATTTTAAAAGCACATAAAAAATGTATAATCATTATTAGAGGACGCAGTCCGCGCCGCAGGCGCGGACGTAGTCCTCATCAAGGTAACACGTGTATATATATATAGGAAAAATGGTGTTTTTCAATTGAATTCTATGCTATACCTATAGGTTCCCAAACCGTGGTCAATGACGTCATTCTCCCCATTGCCCATTTGATCGGCGTGAAGCGCAAGCTTATTTTTTTGACAATGTCACTTGACGACAGAATGAAACCCATCGATGACCAAGATTTCTCGATCTCCTTTGAATATTCTTCGTTTGGCTTACTCCTTCAGTGTCCCAATGTATGATTTGAACTTTGCTTCACGTAATATTGACATTGCACCATCATTTCCAACATATATCATGTTTAGTCCGAATATCCTCTTTGAAAATTACAACGTGACGTCAGCATGCGACGCGACGTCAGCATACAACTTTGTTTCGCGGACTTTCTTTCATTGACAGCTCCCTCAGAAAAATCATAATGCTGGGAGAAAAAAACAAACAAAAAAATATCAGCGCGATCAGCGACTTACCGAACTTCATTCTGCATTCGAGGCCAGGATGATTTGCAGCTGATATTTTGATACCTGTAGATCGAATATAAATGTAGTTTCTCTCCACATATATGAGATCTACATGTAGAATATACAGGAAATATATGCAGTGTAAATCCCAACACAAACTTCTAAATGTCTGCTGCTACAACGCGTCACAACTTGCGTCATCATTTACATTATTTAGTACAAATAGGTCAACACAGCTGGGGTTCTGTTCAAAGCATGAAGTATATTTTTTTCTGTCAGAAATAAGGCTGGGTATTTTTTCCCTTGGAGGTAAATCATAAGCGGATCCAAGGTAGAGGGGTGAAGACTTCAGATTTTTTTTAGAAAGGGGGGGGGGTTGATTGTATTCAAGGGGGGGGGGGGGCGGACAGGGGGTAGATTTCTTCTAACTTCTCTCCTTCTCTCCCCTGTCCCGCTCCCTTCTCCCACCTCCTAAACTCTCCCTCCCTCCCATCAGCCTCCCTCCAGCTGCCTCCTTCCTCCCCCTCCCATTCATCTTTGCCTTTTATGGGGGTGGGGAGCAGACATGGGGTAACCGCTCTCTCCGCCCCTTAATATCTCCCCTCCCACACCCTTTCCCCCTCCCTCTCCCCCTCTCTCCTTCCTCCCGCCCCTCCCCCTCCCTTTCACCCTCTTTTAAAGTAAAGGAATGAGCAAGAATTTTGTCTTCAGATATTACATTGGAAAATCATTTACATTATTTAGAAGGGAAAATCCTGTAATACTAATGTTATACTGTACTTATTAGTTAATTTGTAAGTTTAACCCCTTTTTCCAGATCATCCCATATAAAACGATATATTGCTGATAACACTATAGACGGCGCCGAAAAGGAAGTTTTCTCTCTCTTCTAAATTTTGAATGCTAATTTTTTCCGGTGAAAGTAAAAGGGGAGAGGGGTGGGTGGGTGCAAGGGAGGATACATTCCTGATACGACAACTGACATTTCATCACCCAATGAAATTTAAAAAGTAAACATTTAAAAGTTTAATTGAATTCATTGAATAATCAAGATATATGTTAATCTTACAATATATGAATACTTCACAAAACAGTAAAATTCTTTTTTCTTTTTTTTTTCTTTTTTTTAATTTTAATGGTTCGTGCCCACAGTTTTCTTGCCCGAGTTCTCTTTTCCTTGGTTTTCGTCAAGGTCCAAGGAATTAAAATGTATAGATTAAGATGACATCACTTGATCTTTTCTTATCTGTCATTTATGTTTCAAAATTAAGCATTGCGATTTCATGTTTTAACTGATTGTTTTGTGACATTGAGAATTATTTCCCCGCATTAACGAGTTCTGTGCATGCTGTCGATCTAGAAATTGTCTATAATATCCCCTCTCCTGTAGATGATTCTGGATTTCAAGAAAAAAACTAATGTAAGGCTGATAAAGACGGTAAAAATTATGCTGGAAAAAATAACAAGAACACATATTGTATGACATATTTATTCTTATTAACTTAGTAAAAAAATATTCAATGATGTATGGTGAAAATTGGGTATTAATTCTTTGAAATTATATTTCATCTGCGTCCTCACAATGGCTTTGCCATAATTCATATTATTTTATAATGGTAATTAATGTATTTCCCACTTTGACTGTGTAACAGGAGATTAACATAGGGCTGGACCGAGGATAGAATCCGAGACCTTCTTTACACAGCCAATTGTGCCTCACATGAAATTTATAGGGAATGAGAATCATGTAAATTTCACATGAAAGTTCATGTGAAATTCATATAAATTTTACATATAATTTATGTGAAAAAAAATTCACATGAATTTCTCATGAATTTACTTCACATGTAAAGTTCATGTAAATTTCACATGAATTTCATATGTGGCACAATTGGCTGTGTACAGACTGAGACATCTGGGTCAGATTCTGCAGACCCTTATAATATGATTCCGCTATCATGCCTCTTTTAGTTCGACGTCCGTTATTAGCCTAGTCAAAATAAACTTTAACCTAAAAGAAATTGCAACAAAGCAAGTTTTAGTTTCTATGAGTTCTATGTACCAAAGTAAGATGTTCCAAAAAGTTTCTATAAAAATCTACCCCGTACATGTGCCTCAAAATTAGAAAATAAATTAATTAGAATCTAAAAATAGAACACCGTGAAATATCGCAGTTTACACTGAGCATGGTATTTCCGGTGCTGCGTTGACTTATTGTCCGATTTCATTCAAACAGTTTCTGTTGTTGTTGCACTAAATCTGACGGGTTGCTTTATGTAAATGAAATACACGAAACATAACGATTTTTAAAAATTCCGTCTACATCGACTCGTTTTTCGTGTTAGTACGAATTTCCTCTGCGTCATGACGTCATTTGCTAGCTAGAGTTGTCCATCCTGTCAATACTGTTGTTTTATTTTCGAAGTAAATGATCCTGTAAATTATCACAAAGTTATAGAAAATACACCATTATTTAGATATGAAAAAATGTTGCCGGCGAGGTGAATACCTATGAAAAGCTACTTAGCGGTACAAGGTCCACCTAACGTATGAAAAGGAGAGGAAGGTGACCGGGGGGGGGGGGGGAGGGGGGAGCTGAATATATTGACCAGTGACACTGAAGTGAAGAACGATATATACGGGCGATATCTTACCTTTTTATTTATTTAATAATTTATATATTTATTTATTTATTTATTTTTATGTCTTTATTTGTGAAAAAAAATCATATTTAAATCTGTTCATTTATTTATCCGTAAGGGAAATATTAGCTTAAGAATTTGATTTTTAATTTACCGATTTTTGTTAAAATCATTTCATTATTTTCTCAGTCTTGCCATTTGGTTTAATATTGGGAATTATTTTCATAATATTTGTTATCTATATACATGTATAGTCATTCATTTTGTGTAACCAACAGGGAAGCTCGTATCTACATTGTACTGGGGGTTCACATGATGATAATTTTTTTTTTTAAAAAGTACCATCCCCTTGAAGGTTATTTACAATCGATTTATTGTGGCGGACGGAGGAGCTTTTCTGTTCTAAAATCTCTTCCTAAGACTGATCAGTTTTAAATATATTTTACGTATATAAAAAAAGAAAACTCATAAAAGAATTAAATCAGATAGCAGATTTTGAGAATGTGTCCGCTGTACATACAACATCATTGGAAAAATCACTTTTGACTTTTGGAGTGTATTATACGCAGGACAAATGAACAACGTCTTATATCAATTAGGACTCGTGTCATACAATGCAGTATCCTGTCAGCTTATGTAAAGATAAATACAGATTTTCATTCTATGTTAATAACCATCCAGTGGAAATTTAAAAAAATATTATTTTTTTTTTCCAAAACATCGGAAATTATATATCATTGTCTATTCATTTGAGAGTATTACAAGTACCTGGAAAAAAAACATGGCCATTAATCCCATTGAATTTTTTTTTCTTTTTGCATGTTGAACACTGATTTCATGACACTGTGTACAGATTCTAACTTGGAAATGCATGATGTGAAGATACACTTTTTTCAAAAGGAATATACGTGTTAGTCGTTTGGGAATTCTATATTAATTTGATTAATCAAATAATCATTCCACACATTCACATATCTATAAAAGCTAAAAGTCATCTTCACAAATCGCGGCTCTGATACATCCTAATTATAGCTGTCCCATTCTATAGAGTAGGACGTCTCAGAGCCGCGGTTAATGAAGTTCAAGAATTCTTCTGAATTTAGTCAAATACTAGTGAAAATTTAGTCTTTAAAATAATTTTCCAAAAATTATAAGACGGCGTCTCATCCCCATCCCACACATACGCGTATTTGGGTAAAATGTCATACCGCCCTTTTGGGAAAAAAATCTACATTCGCGCATATAAAGCAATTGCCATGGATATGATATTTCATTGACAATGTATAGTGATATACCCTTATTGAAATACAGAAGCTATTATGTATGACCTTTCTTTGTCCATGATCCTGTTCACTTTTCAACATAAAAAGCGTATATTCCATGGTCACTGTTGATAGATCTATGATACATTTCTCATGAGAAAAAGTTTTTGAGGGGAGTTAAGGGGTTTAGCCTTGTGTCAAACAAAAACCACCTTCACCTGTCCGTGGCTTCGCGTTTGCCCCCCCCCCCTTTTTTTGCATCATGAATAACATTCACTTATTGTTGACCAACTCGTGGCAAGTACGCCACTGAAATAAACATATATCTAATTTTAAAGCCTTTTAAAATTAGAATTCCTTTGTTTTTGTTAAGTGCAGTGTGGACTCTCAATTAAGCAGATTTTGCTATATCCACTACGTTCAATCTTTAACAATGGACGTGTTTAGGCAATTCTTTTTATAGTTTAAATTTCGCTCTTTCTCTATCAATGGCCAATTTGATTTTATAAGAGTGCTCTGGATGCTATGATATGTGAGTATGTACACTTCTCAATAAATTTACAAGAAGAAAATACATTTTTATTGAAAAATCTATTAGCTTTACTGTTTTCCCCATTTTCATCATTTTTTGTTTAGTTTTTGCCCCAAAATTCACAGTTTGTACTGATTATATGATTGTAACATTAATTATATGTTAGCTGGTATACTTAATAACAATTACAAAGAAAAAATAATTTTTTGGAGTAAAACGTCTCTCAAATAATAAATTTTCCCAGTTTTCGGTGCTTTTTAAAATGTTTTATCCCAAAAATGGTATTTAGACACCGATTTCGTCAATAGAAACTTGTGATATCTTAGCCGACATATAATAGGACGTGTTAAGGCAAAAAAAGCTTTTGTTGCAATTTCTTTGAGGTTAGGCTAAAATTAAGGCTATTTTGACTAGACTATATGTATAATACTAGTAACCGGAGATGAAATCGGACTGGGAATCGAAGTCCTTCTGTGTTAAACATATGTACATGTACATGTAACCGCATTACAACAGAGCTATAATAAACATCAAAGAAGTACCCATCAGTTATTCAGTCTCAAAGTCGAGAAGGTAAGGAAAAATAGTTGCCAGAGTCACCTAATGCTCGACTGCATAGCATAATATCTCTCATGACAGCCAATTTATTTAAACTCCCTTTCTCAGGCAACAACATATATCAAGTCACATAAAAAATTTAAAGTTTTAAATTTAAAGCAAAATCATTGAAGCAGAAAAAGTAGGTCAAGGTCAGATTTCAATAGTCTAACCCAAGATGCATCCAATATGCAAGTCTGGTGCATGTACCACTTATAGTTTGCTCAATATTGGCAATTTAAAGCAAAATCACTGAAGCAGAAAAAGTAGGTCAAGGTCAGATTTCAATAGTCAAACCCAAGATGCATCCAATATGCAAGTCTGGTGCATGTAGCACTTACAGTTAGCACAATATTGCCAATTTAAAGCAAAATCACTGAAGCGGAAAAAGTAGGTCAAGGTCATATTTCAATAGTCTAACCCAAGATGCATCCAATATGCAAGTCTGGTGCATGTAGCACTTACACTTTTCTCAATATTGGCTTTTAAAGGTAAAATAATTCAAGCGGAAAAAAGTAGGTCAAGGTCATTTTATGAAAGTTTGATCAAAGATACATCCAATATGCAAGTTTGGTACATGTAGCACTTATACTTTGCTCAATATTGGCTTTTAAAGGCAAAATCATTCAAGCGGAAAAAAAGTAGGTCAAGGTCATTTTTTGAAAGTTTGATCAAAGATACATCAAATATGTAAGTTTGGTACATGTAGCACTTATACTTTGCTCAATATTGACTTTTAAAGGCAAAATCATTCAAGCGGAAAAAAGTAGGTCAAGGTCATTTTTTGAAAGTTTGATCAAAGATACATCAAATATGTAAGTTTGGTACATGTAGCACTTATACTTTGCTCAATATTGGCTTTTAAAGACTTTATTGCTATCTTAACATTACCTTATCATCTCAACATTTGCCTTATCATTTGAAATAATTTTAAAAATCCCAACCCCAGGGGCTATATCCTCATCTGGATATATTAAATGATGTATAATTAAACATTTGCAACAAAAAAACCAACAGAATATGAATATAGGAAAGGTAAATGTGTAATCTTAACATTTACCTTATCATCTAGTTCGGACGATGCCGACGCCGACGCCGACGCCGGGGGTATTGCAATAGCTCTTTTGCACTAAAGTGCAGTCGAGCTAAAAATGATTAGAATTCCCATTGGAACAACTGTGCAATAATTCGAATCGAGACCCATCTTCTCAAGACAAGTGTACGTAATACCTTACGTACGTAAGGTATTACGTACATGTACATTTGTCTTGAGAAGATGATCAAGACTAGGCGCCCAGCGAGGTCAGCGTCTCCTGCTTGCATGCACATGTAACATCCTTCGCAACAGCTCCTTGAAAACTTGTCAAATTCGGTTATTGTCTGGATGATTGATGCACATATCAGTAATATGAATCAGGTAAGGATGTCTTGTTTGGTGATGTTGTCAGCCATTCAATCGCAATCCAGAATGTCACTGATCATTCTGGAAAGAGGAATCTTCGAGTTTCTTACAAAATATACAAAGTGCCATGCCTGTATTGGAGTGAAACATATTAATCAATGGTCTCGTATCAAAGACCGATCTCTTGAGGTCAGTATGGCTTGTCCGTTACTGACCATTCTTGACCCTGTTCAATATGGATATCACGTATGATCGATCTTTTCACAGTATATGATGAAACAACTTGGAAGAGGATATTGAGAATTTGATAACTGTGCAGGATAACAGTAGGCGACAGACAACGGACGCCAATACTTCACTAGTACTTCGCTCATGTGAGCTAAAATAACTTTCATTTTAGCTTAGGTCAGGATTGAAGAAAAATCCTTGTTTCGACACCCTACCCTTCTCTTTCTCGATCATTAGATCAAAGGAGGCGAACAAATGCTATCGTGTCCAGATATATTTTATATCAACACAAAGCGTTACTTGGGCAAATATACATACTTGTTCATACGATAATAAGAGGGGATTGATCAAAGAAAGAGTACGCTATGCAACGTGCAAACATTCTTGTTAGATGTTAAAACAGATTGCTCACCGGGATAGGCTTTGAAGTGTCCGAGCTGAATGCTGTTCATTCCATGCGCGGGTGTAGAGGGTGTCGGGGGGGGGGGGGGTTAAGGATCACGTACTCTAGCTACCCATCTTAATTGTGTACATGCTTTTCCCCAAATTTTACGTGTAACTTTCTTAAATGTATAGGCTGGGCTGAGCATACCCCCCCCCCCCCCAAAAAAAAATGAACGACGAGCTTGATACCCTGGAAAACAAATTCCTAGATCCTCGCATGAATTTATTCTTACTCGGAACAACATTTGCTACATGATGTCATGACAGGACAGTGCATCTTCATTCAGACGTTTATAGCTGTTTGAATTATCTCTAGCAAGCGTTTTCCCCATAAAATTATTTACCCTCTGTGACTTACATGTACAGTGTATAATGCATACTGCACATGGTACATGTATGATTCGCTGGATCGTAAATTTACGGTGAGGGAGATTTCCATCAGAGACTTCTTGGTTACCGTGTGAGAAGCATGGTTGTGCACTTGTGATCCGGATATCTCCACAATTTGCTCTAAAGGTTTCGAGATATTATTGTGTCCATCTGCGTGTTGCCTGAGCCCCTGCGTGTTGCCTGAGCCCCTGCGTGTTGCCTGAGCCCCTGCGTGTTGCCTGAGCCCCTGCGTGTTGCCTGGGCCCCTGCATGCGTGTTGCCTGAGCCCCTGCATGCGTGTTGCCTGAGTCCCTGCATGCGTGTTGCCTGAGCCCATGCGTGTTGCCTGAGCCCCTGCATGCGTGTTGCCTGAGCCCCTGCGTGTTGCAGTCTTGTTTGTGTGGTCATCTTACAGTGAGGTTATTTTACACAGCAGTGCTTTCTTCGAGACAGCTGGGTAACCGAAATGTGGGAGGATTGTGCGCACGTAATCCGAATAACCACACAATTTCCTGCTAACGTGGCAGATGGCCGTCTTAAGTTGGCACTTATTATCCATTGGTCTCGTTTTGTTTTTTGTTTTTTATGTAGCCTTTTTGTGTTAGGTGATTTGATGTTATTTTGTGTTCCTTTGAATCTTGCTGTGTATGTCTACTTTGTATTTTCGCTTAGGGTGTTTTGCGGCGGGTGCTGCAACAGAGTCTTGTAGGAGATCCCCTCTTTTCTTACATGTATGTACAGATGGCCGTCCTAAGTCGGCACCGATTGTCCATGGGTCTCGTTGGTTTATGTGTTGTCTTTTATGTTCGATGTTTGATGTCTCGTTTGCTGTTCCTTGTCTCTTGCTGTGTGTGTCTTCTCTGTGTTTTCACTTGGGGTGTTTTGGTGTGTTGTTGTTGGTGCTGCAACCGAGTCTTGTTGGAGATCCCCTCCTACTTTTATGAAACGATCGTTGTTTTTTTTTTTTTATTTCTGACAATTAACGGTTGTTATCATTTATACCTTGATAGCTGTCATCGATATTTTCGGGATAGGAATCATACTGTAGAAATACGGTAAAAGCTTTCTGATCCACTCCGTACTTTTTCCACTCAATGATTAATTTCGTTGTCTCTGGAACGCTTGATTTTAAAGGACAGCCCAAAATCTGTGTCCCTCCAATGTTTGCAGTTCGTGTTGATTGAGAAGCGAGGCTTTCTGAAAAGATAAATAAATATATGAACAGCTACATTTGTAAATTCTCGCGACCCGGGGGAGGGGGGGAGTGGTCAATATATCCAAATATTTTATTTCTCAGTATATACATAATCATTGTATAATATATGCACCTTCTGGCGTCCGTCCGTTGTCCGTGCGGCTGTCCGTCACAATTAGTTTCTTCTACACACCTCTTGAAAGTTTTATTATCATCTTAATATTCAGATCACCTAGTGTGCTTTAACACGATTAGTCAAATAAAGGAAAATGGGTGCGATTGGCTGACGAATTTTCATACTTTTCATCAGATGCTGCACAGAATTTTGTGAAACCATACAGGATCAGTAATCGAGGTCATTTCAATATGCTGACGACACAGCTTTCGTTGTAGACGATACCGAAGAGTCCTGTACTGTAAGAATTATATATTCTCGAAATGTACATGTTTTACATGTATATTGAAATCTTATAATAATGACTGTAAGATTTATAAGGATTGTAATATGACAAAACATTGGTCAGAAAGATGTAAATTTTCTTTAATGTAAAAAGATGGACTATACATTTACATTCTTAGAATCACATTTAATGGTACCCCTAATCATGAGGGAAAGACATGACTGAAAAATTAGTAAATAACCTTAAATTCCGTCTATTAGAAGTCGAAAGTCCTTCGGGGAAAATACCGTAATAAAGTCATTATAATTACTCCCTAAACTAACTCATCTTTTTTACTGCTTTAAATACTAAATCTCCCTTGATGATGTTGTTTTGGACATAGAAGTGATACTTCTAAATTATAAATATTGATGGGAATAATAACTGATAATATATATCGCCTGAATCCTTATTTATTAGAAAACCACGAAAAAGGAAATTTGGTCTGAAAACTACGGAAGCCCGTTAGTGCCAAATATGAATAAATAAAAATGGAGGAAATGCGAAATATATTTAGGAAAATGCGAAATGAATTAAGGAAAATGAGAAATAAATTTAGAAAAACGAGAAATATATTTAGAAAAACGAGAAAAATATTTAGGAAAATGAGAAAAATATTTAGGAAAATGAGAAATATATTTAGGAAAATGAGAAATATATTTAGGAAAAAACGAGAACAATATTAAGGAAAATGAAAAATATATTTAGCAAAAACGAGAAATATATTTACAGAAGGTGGAAATATAAAAACAGGGAAACCACAACAAATAATTAAAGCTTGACCTTGCCACTCCCGAAACATTAATGAGTAATGAATTACAGTATCTATTTATCAAGATATAAAGACTTCCTTGTATCTATTCCACTTCCCCGCAACTCCCGCTGCTTTTACACGAGAAATGAATCCTATGTATACGGGCAAAGATGCATGTGTAATATTATCTGTCTGGTATTTGACATTGCAGCTCTTGCAAACATCCATTTCGAAGACTGTTTAGTTTATGATGCGCCTTGACCAGTACCAATCGTTTATTTCTCTCGTAAAAGCAGCGGGGGTCGGGGAAGAAGTGGAAGAAATACAAGAAGGTCATTATCTCCTGATAATCTCATTAATATTCTGGGATTGGTAAACGGAGAGTGTAGTGGGGGAATTTAATGTTTATATACATATCGTATTTCTTTTGTGGTTTCCATTTATATCTATGGGGAGTGAACAGTACCCCTTCCGCCCCTTCCTCTCCATCCCGCCCCTAAGCTTCCTGCTCCCATCCCCTGAATTCCTCCTCCCTCCCCTTTACCCTCCCTCCCGCCACTCCCTTCTTCCAACCCCTGCCCTCCCTCCCACCTTCCGCCCCTGTCCCTCCCCTTCGTCCCCCCCCCATTTCACCATGTCCACTCCCTCATTTATATTTCCAGTTTCTGTAAATCTATTTCTCATTTTCCTAGATATATTTTTCATTTTTTCCTAAATATATTTCTCATTTTCCTAAATATTTTTCTCGTTTTTCTAAATATATTTCTCATTTTCCTAAATATTTTTCTCATTTTCCTAAATATTTTTCTCGTTTTTCTAAATATATTTCTCATTTTCCTTAATTTATTTCTCGTTTTTCTAAATATATTTCTCGTTTTCCTTAATTTATTTCTCGTTTTTCTAAATATATTTCTCATTTTCTTAATTTATTTCTCGTTTTTCTAAATTTATTTCTCATTTTCCTTAATTTATTTCGCATTTTCTTAAATATATTTCGCATTTCCTCTTTTTTTATTTATTCATATTTGGCACTAACGGGCTTCCGTAGAAAACGATTCATATAATGGAAATTTGGTCTGAAAACGATTCATATGATGTAATTGTATTAGTTAGTTAGAATTTATCACGCCGAGAACCATTTTGCAACGTTTTCTTTGTAATTTACGGCGTTTGAAAAAATATAGTGACCTACTTCGGCGTCGAGGTAGGACACCACGTGACCGTCACACTGCGAGGTCATTGGCTGAAACTAGTACGAAGCGTGATAATGACATTAATGAAACCTTGCATTTATAATTTATATAATAAAAGATTTTTTGTAGGAAACGTGTTTTGGAAAGCATATACTTGATTAACATACATATATTTATCGAAATTTGAAAATTTATCCGACTTATTTGTCATTATTTATCTCAAAAATACAATTGATATTGCTATCACTTGTCATCAACACAATAACATCTATAATTAGAAAACATTAAAAAAAAAAGGCAATCAATATTGCATTGTTGTAAGATGATATTCTCAACGTCTCATGAAGTCAGACAGGGTAATTTTTATATCATATATTATTCAATATTCCCATCATACAAGCGTAATAAAATATGCATGAATTTCTTGGTCCATCCCGGGCGCGGATCTAGGTGAGGATAGAGGATCTGAACCCCAACCTGTACCCCCACCCCCGTTTTTGGAATTTACAAAAAAAACCCTGATTTTCCTCTTTTTTATTTTAGTATCAAAATACTTTTCCAAACAATAGACTACAACCCCCATCCCCACTCCACCACCGATTGCTTTGACTCCATCCCCTATTCTGCATCCGCCCCTGTCTCCAGAAGATTTTCGAAGATTAACATCGCGTTGTACCATAGCTGATGCCTTCATTTCCTCGTTTATGTTATGAAAACTAATCTCGTAATATCTCCACAACTCGTAAAATTTTACGTTGGAACAAAATAATTCCATTAAAAGTAATAATCATGCTGCAGTAATGATTTCTACCGTAGTACCGTTCCTAGATAAGCTGTCAATCAAAACTCTATTTCTACCCTCGGACTGGCTCTAATTTTAGTCCCCTGCACTGAAAAAGTCGAAGTGACTTTTATCTTTCTCTCTGTCTGTCTGTATGTCCGTCCGTGAACGTGTAGTACATACCAAAGATAATTAAGTTGTCAATCAAAACTCTATTTCTACCCTCAGACTGGCTCTAATTTTAGTCCCTTGCACTGACAAAGTCGAAGTAACTATTATCTTTCTCTCTGTCTGTCTGTATGTCCGTCCGTCAACGTGTAGTACATACCAAAGATAAGCTGTCAATCAAAACTCTATTTCTACCCTCAGACTGGATCTGCTTTAGTACCCACACTGACTGAGTCGAGGGACTACTATTATACATTTTCTCTTAATCATGACTTCCTTTGTGTTCTTCCGTATGTCTGTAATTCGTGAATACTTAAAAGTTAATTTAACGGACAGAGGCGGATCTTGATTTTGTGAAGAGGGAGGGGGCTAGTCTATGACTTTGAAAAAAATGTACAATAAAAATAAAAAAGAGGGAAGATTGAGACTATTGGTAAAATCAAGGAGTGTCCTGACCCCTTTACCCCCATAACGCCCCCTATATCACCCCCTTGAAAGCATGTATGTATGTATCAGTAATATAGCATGAACCGGTAATATAGCATGTATCAGTAATATAGCATGTATCGGTAATATAGCATGTATAAGTAATATAGCATGTATCCGTAATATAGCATGTATCCGTAATATAGCATGTCAAAGTAATATAGCATGTTTCGGTAATATAGCATGTATCAGTAATATAGCATGTATCGGTGACATAGCATGTATCAATAATATAACATGTACCAGTAATATAGCATGTATCGGTAATATAGCATGTATCAGTAATATAGCATCTATTGGTAATATAGCTAGTATCGGTAATATAGCATGTATCAGTAATATAGCATGTATTGGTAATATAGCATGTATCAGTAATATAGCATGTATCAGCAATATAGCATGTATCGGTAATATAGCATGTATCGGTAATAAAGCATGTATCAGTAATATAGCATGTAACGGTAATAAAGCATGTATCAGTAATATAGCATGTAACAGTAATATAGCATGTACCAGTAATAAAGCATGTATCAGTAATATAGCATGTATCAATAATATAGCATGTATCAATAATATAGCATGACTGTATCGTTAATATAGCATATATCGGTAATATAACATGTATCGGTAATATAGAATGTATTGGTTATATAACATGTATCATTAATATAACATGTATCGTCGGTAATATAGCATGTATTAGTAATATAGCATGTATCGGTAATATAGCATGTATCGGTAAGGTAGCATGTATCAGTTATATACCTGTAGCATGTATCGGTAATATAGCATGTATCGGTAATATAGCATGTATCGGTAATATAGCATGTATCGGTAATATAGCATGTATCAGAAATATAGCACGTATCGGTAATATAGCATGTATCGGTAATATAGCATGTACAATGTATTGGTTATATAGTATGTATCAATAAAATAGCATGTATCAATAATATAGCATGTATCGTTAATATAGCATGTACATGTATCGGTAATATAACATGTATCGGTAATTAAGCATGTTTCAGTAATATAGCATATCAGTAATACAACATGTATCAGTAATATAGCATATATCGATAATATAGCATGATTTCCTAGCTCTTTGTTTATACAAACTCTTATTCTTCATGTCCTTAGAATCTTTGATCTGACAATGTACGTGTACATATCAAAAGAGATATCACATGGAAAATTGATGGAAATTGCAAATTTCCTTCAAGTTTTTTTGTGATATATAAAATCTTAATTGCCTAATTTGTGTTATAGAGGAAAATTACTTTGTGATAAAATTGTATTATGACTGTCTCGTGAAATTTACACGCGCGTTGTCCCGCCGTGCCTTTCTATGGGACCACGATTATCTGGTCGGAATAATTTCCTGGAAACCTACGTTAATCTGTGGTAATACGATATGATTGGTGGAATGGGAAAAAATCAAAGGCGATATTATCAGACATCAAAAACTGTTACCGCTTTAATCCTTAATGGTGTCAAAACATGTAGGTCGAGAGAATTATAATGAATATACCCGAAAATATATTTCGTGTTCTTATAAATCCATCTTAAATAACACAAAGACAACGCAAGCGTAGCAACCCCTCGTAGCTGTATGTTCAATCAATGCAAAAGGATTAAAAAATTAATTAGTAGTTCGTAGTGACCTTGACCTTTGACCCATAGCCTTAAAAAAATGTTTTCTTCCTCTCCCGCAAACACCTTTCAGAAGGGAGCTCGACCGGGAAGTTTGCTCCCTATAGGTGAAATTTGAAGAAGTTTTTGTGATCCTGTATATTGATTGTTTTGTCTTCTATGCTGTTCACAAGGTCTAAAGTAACACTGACCTTTGACCTTGAAAATCACTAGAGTTGATCCTCACATTATGGGGAACATTTTTTGAAGGCTTTTTGTTTCTATGATGGTTGCTTGGTCTTCTATGTTGTTCACAAGAATTCGAACACACGCATAAACACTTCATCACACAAACGAACACGCAGACGCATGATAGCGAGAGTTGCGAGAGGATAAAAGAGACTTTTTATACTTGACCCTTTAATATGTGACCTTGCGGGTGACCTTGACCCTCATTTGGTGTTGAGACCCAAAATGTTGTTAGATCCTTAAGAATATTTGTTCAAGTACCCTTGACTTGATTAATACAATCCAATCCATACAGATACAAGTGAAATATCTTATATAGCCTTAGTTGTATAAGACCACTTTACATGATTAGATTCTGCCGTTGCATTACTTTAACAAATTACACCGGTAATTAGTTAGCTACATTTCCGCGCCCCTTTTGGTTGTCATTCAATTTGAGTAAATGGACAATCCCGAAAAAACAGAGGAACGAAGGGAGGTATTATATTATATTATATTATATTATATTATATTATATTATATTATATTATATTATATTATATTATATTATATTATATTATATTATATTATAGCACTTGTAGCCGTATGTGATCTTTCCAGCGTATTTTCATAACTTTTCAAATTTTATATGAACAATATCTTCATGTATCGCGGAACTCTTGAAGAAGAAGAAGGGTTGGGACGTATCGGATCCGCGATTCATGAAGATGTACGAACAGAAGAATAGTCATTCTTCATAAAAACACCACAATTAAGTTGTTTAATGTACTCCACAATGTACTTGCTCATCATGCGCAATGATATTTTGTCGATAAATTCCTTTTCAGATGTACTTGTTTTCTTGTATTATCTCTATATATACATCTATAATACCCATGATAATAAAGGCACAGCGGTTATATAAAATATACATGATGTTCTTCTGTTCTCTGTGATAATATCGTACCATAACATCACAGTTAGTAATGTTAATGTCAGCGGGTATCACAGATCTATAATTCAGAGATACGAATGACGGTGATCTGTTTGTAAAATATCTTGTATGGAAGTCATGTAGCATACGATGATGACTGCAAGATCGGGGGGAGGGGGATTTAGAAATCCTCACCAATTGCCGATTTTTCCCTATTCCAACGTATGTTTTCTTTTTTCTTCTTAAAAATTTAGACTTTAAATCCCCCCCCCTTTTCTAACTTCTCCGTCTGGTTCCGCGCATGATACATGAAAATATTTATGATTTAGTACATTTATTAATTATCTTTCAGGATGAGTTATAGAAATGATCAGGCCATGATTACAGAATCACACTGGGTTTCTGATCATAACATACTATTCTCCTCCCACTAATAAACCCGACAAGGAAGTTTGCTCAAGAAAACAATATTGAAGAGAAATATTAAAGACAGTCCTTTTTCTCTATACGTATACTATTCCTGAATAATGAGACAATGTTATGGATATATTACTTACAGAATTATTATTTTATTGAAATGTATAGATTTTAAACAGAGGAATTACATTACTAAATTTAGAATTTGTGGACATGATCTTAACATTGAAAGAGGAAGATACACTGGGGTGGGGCGTTCGAATAGAAAATGTACCTTATGTAATTTATATGATATTGAGGATGAATTCCACTTTGTACTTAAATGTCCGTTTTATGTTGATATACGTCAAAAATACATCAAAAGATACTATTATATCAGACCTAGTGTTTTTAAATTAATTCAACTGTTAAGTACCGTTAATGTCAAAGAATTAAGAAATTTAGGCAAATATCTAGAGGAAGCATCAAAGATTAGACTGCAATCATTATAACTTTTGTGTGTGTGTATATGTGTATATGTGTGTTTGTGATTTAAGAAATGAATCTTATATTTTTTCTGTTGATGCAGGTATCACCCGAAAAATTGGACAGAAAACTGCATCAATGCGCGTAGCGCGTTGATGCAAAAGTTTTCTGTCCAATTTTTCGGGTGATACCTGCATCAACAGAAAAAATATAAGATTCATTTCTTATCATTTAATTATAGAAAACAGACTGTTTTCTTGGATCTAAAAACAATCAATCACCGCACTATATTTCGTAAGTCGGAAGGTTTCGCAGTGAGACGACTGCCAAAATAAGTTATGGCAGCCGCCATGATTCAAACAGCGAACGATCGTCCCTCTATATCTTTGGAATAAGGACCAATTTGAGCACATTCTACATGCACTGTTAATTTTTGAGTGAGTAGAAAAGAAATGGTACCCTTGATATGATAAGCAAACATCAACAAATTGTATTTTCAGCAACGAGTTCATTCGTGTTTGAGGGAACCCCAAGTTCTAAAAATAGTGCTATAAATAGACTTCCGTGAAAAATTGTGTTGATCGATGTATCAACAAAATTTCTCAGCCAATCAGAATCTGTGTTTCTTGAAAATGACTATGGAAATTAAATGATTTTATTTTCTAAATATGATTCATACGTAATAATCTGCTATAATACGGCAAATTTTGATATATATTCATTGTTTTACTACATATAATATATAAGTTAGTAATATTATTACATTTGCCAAACTGTGCGAAACTAACTTTTAAGTCCTATAGACATTCGGTCCACAGTAATTTTAGTTCCTATAGACCTCAGCATTTTCCTATAGACCGAAATAAAAAGGCACAGAAACAGATCATTTAGTTATATTCTCTCTCAATTTGGTAGACAATTTGTGTGATGGGATTTTCATTTTCAAGTTCATTTTGTTCTATTTCCCTGTCAGATTCACTGTCAATATCTGATTCGTCACTAGAACTAGCACATGCCAGGTTTCGTTTCGTGCCCGGGTGTGCACCTTCAACATATTTCAACCGGTCAAAGAAAGACATCGGGACCAAGACTAGATGACGAAAGGACGATAAAAAACGGAAGTGCTACAACACATCAACGTTTTACAGGTGCTTAAATAATAATTGGTAGTATAAATAGGCTGGATTTAGGCCACGTAAAAATATTTATATCCATTCACGTGTAAAATATTGAACAGAAGGCGTCTTAACGTTACCGTAAATATGGAACTTGCTGTGATTACAATTAAACATTTATTGGGTACCTTTTGGATAATTTAACTTCTTTGATAAGTTCGATTGAAAATGACACACAGCTGGTTTTTTTTTCTGCAGTTGAAATAAAAACTTCTCCTTGGTGGCGGTATCTGAGAAACGACCGATTAATTTTATATGGCCTTACCTGCTCTTGCTAAGCTATTGCTGTGCGAAGAGCAAACATTTACATGACTCGGGCCAGATTTCCTGTAGACAAGTCGGTCTACCGAGTTTTTGATCTCTATAGACCGACCAGAATAACTATAGACATTGTCTATCGGTCCACCGTTAATTTCGCACACTGTGCAGCCATTATCATTATTATTACTGATGTTTCTCTATCATGACACTCACTCTCACTGTAATTACTATTTATCATTATATTTTGTAAATATTGTATATATGTTCCTTATTCTGATGTGTCTCTGGCACAAAGAAATAAATACTTGAACTTGAGAGATAGGCAAAAGGTCCAAGAGGCCAAATCGCTCACCTTAGTTGCAAATGAAGGGCTAAAAGTGACAAAAATGCTTCTACTGATCAGAGCCCTTGACAGCCATATTTGTTGACCGATAGGCACAAAAACTTGGTAGAGGACCTAAAGTACTTGCTTCTTCGCATGCGGTTGCAGGGGAGAAGTCGAAAATGTGTACACCAATCAGAGCCATCTGCAGCCATATTAGTTGACCGATCGGCACAAAAAATTGATACCTTGAGTACTTGCTTCCAGTAAGGTCTCGTGAAATTCGGTTGCAGCGGTTGCGGAGAAGAAGTCGAAAATGAGTCCGCCAATCTGAGCCGTCGGCGGTCATATTTGTTGACCAATCGGCATGAAAACACAAACTTGGTAGAGGCCGGACCTCGAGTACTTACTTTCTGTAAATTTTCGAGAAATTCTGTGCAGCGGTTGCAGGATAGAAGTCGAAAATGTGTCAGCCAATCACAGCTATCGGCGGCCATATTTGTTGACCGATCGGCACGCAAAAAAAAAATCGGTAGAGGACCTCGAGTACTTGTTTCCTATAAGATTTGATGAAATTCTTTGCAGCGGTTGCAGAGGAGAAGTAGAAAATGTGTCAGCCAATCAGAGCCATCGGCGGCCATATTTGTTGACAGATCGGCACGCAAAAAAAAAAAAAAAAATCGGTAGAGGACTTTGAGTACTTGTTTCCTATAAGATTTCATGATATTCTGTGCAGCGGTTGCAGAGGAGAAGTAGAAAATGTGTCAGCCAATCAGAGCCATCGGTGGCAATATTTGTTGACAGATCGGCACGCAAAACACAAACTTGGAAGAGGACCTTGAGTACTTGCTTCCTGTAAGGATTCGTGAAGTTCTATGCAGCGTTTGCAGAGGAGATGTCGAAAATTTTAAAAGTTAACGACAGACAAGCTTCGCTCGTGTATGCTAAAAAGATGGAACAAATATTTAGCAAAGAGAGCAAAAGATATTAGTTCCATATTTAATATAGTCAGTATATCTATTATTCTCTTCCTCCATTCCCTTTTCTCATCTGTCTTTTTACATGGACTTTGACTTTGCTACAATATGTTCGCGAACTCTCCATCCAACCGGAGTCATGTTAATTTCATTGAGAATTTACGATATGTACTTCTCCCTCGCCTTCAGGCCTCGATTCTATCAATCCATTACAACCTTGCGTGATGGAATACCTCTATGACCAGAGACCATGAGAGACTGGGTCGGCGTCACGGCTAGACCAAACGCCATTCTCATAGACTCGCACACTCGGCGACATCGCGCGCTCCCTTATCATTTACACATGAATAATGACTGGTCCCAGGAGAATGCATTGACTTCGTCTCTGTACCGGATCAAAAGTGCAGGTACAATCAATTATTGATGGGAGAAATAGACGATCCTGGCTAACCATGATCTATACATGCATCTGATAGCTTGTTTATTACATTAACCTTGTGCATTTTGACCTTTGAATGCATAAAGAAAACGAGTCGGTGCTTGTAATCACGGCCAGAAGATAGAGTCATGCCGCTCTTTGACCGAAATAAGCAAATCGACGCTTTAGAATTGAAAGGTCGTAAGTGCAATTTGCAATTTTTTCAGGAGAGAGATAAAACTGTTTTACATTGCTATCTTGCAATCCAAGAAAAAAATAAAGCCTGTGTTTGTGAAACACGAATGCCCCCGCCCGGTGGCATCTTTGTTAGTATAAACTTCATTTTCTGTTAAGTATGTGAAAGGTCAAGTTCAACAATTTTGGTATCAATGGAAAGGTCTTAATTGTCACAAGGAATACACATGTGAAATATGAGAGTCCTATCACTTACCATTCAAAAGTTATACCCAATGTTAAAGTTTTTGAAAATTATGTCAAAGGTCAAGGTCAAGGTCACAAGGTCAAAACTTTTGGTATCAATGGAAAGGTCTTGTTGCAAGAAATACAGATGTGAAATATGAAAGCCCTATCACTTACCAATCAAAAGTTATGCCAAATGTTAAAGTTTTTTAAAAGTAGGTCAAAGGTCAAGGTAAAGGTCACGAGGTCAAAACTTTTGGTATCAATGGAAAGGTCTTGTCGCAAGAAACACACTTGTGAAATATGAAAGCCCTATGACTTACCATTCAAAAGTTATGCCCAATGTTAAAGTTTTTGAAAAGTAGGTCAAAGGTCAAGGTCACGAGGTCAAAAATTTTGGTATCAATGGAAAGGTCTTGTCACAAGGAACACACATTTGAAATATGAAAGCCCTATCACTTACCATTCAAAAGTTATGCCCAATGTTAAAGTTTTTGAAAAGTAGGTCAAAGGTCAAGGTGAAGGTCACGACGGTCAAAAATTTTGGTATCAATGGAAAGGTCTTGTCACAAAAAACACACATGTGAAATATGAAAGCTCTATCACCTCCCATTCAAAAGTTATGCACAATGTTAAAGTTTTTGAAAAGTAGGTCAAAGGTCAAGGTCAAGGTCACAAGGTCAAAAATTTTGGTATCAATGGAAAGGTCTTGTCACAAGGATTACACATGTGAAATATGAAAGCTCTATCACCTTCCATTCAAAAGTTATGCCCAATGTTAAAGTTTTTTCGGACAAACAGACAAACAGACAGAAAAACAGACGGACAAGCCAAAAACTATATGCCCCCGAATCTGTGATTCCGGGGGCATAAAAAGAAACCATAAAAACTTTGCATTTGGGTATATAAACAAAAGGCAACATGTTTCTCCACAAGAATTCCAATATAAATACAAAAACTTACTAAATATATCACATACGGCCGTTCATACTTATGAAACTTGGTTTTTTTGTCTATGATTTCCTTTATAAGACATTGGGATATAAAAGGTCATCACTAACACTTACGACCTTTTAGAGTTAAATTTAGACAAATTTTGGGTCGTATCTGACACATACAACCTTTCATAAATAGGTTTTTCAATCCGTTACCATGGTTACAGACGGGATATCATTATGAAACTCCACAGGGAGATGGGAAATTGAATGACCTAGTTGTTCATAGCAAAATGTCAAAAAGTTCGTATGTGTTACTTACGACCTTTCAATTCTACATTTGTTCATGTTTTGGATTGTCAACCCCTTTTTCATAATGTTCTAATAAAGAAATTCGAAAATTTATATATCAGTCATGAGAAATTGAATCTTTCACAGAATTTTTTGATATGCAAATTTTTGAAAAGTACTAGTGCTTTTAAGAAGTACAGAAATGTTTGGACGCCCCATCGTTAACCTTAGCCGCAGAAACGGCCAACGACACTTGGATATTTGGTTGGTAGGGGTGTGTTGGCCGCAGGAAAGTACATTGAACAAACCCGGGACCCAAATTTAGGATATGGCCGGCACGAATCGGCAAATTTTCTAGGGGATTATTGACTGTGTCTCACTCGAATAAAATAAAACTAAACGATCGGCAATCATATTTCACCTTGTTAAGCTTTAATATCAATGATACGGCCGGGATTCTACTTGCCCCCGCTTCGTCTCTTCGAATTCAGGCGCCATGTTGTAAGTTTACACTCATGCGTCAAGTCAAACATGTGACACCACCAGGTTGTTTCCATAACAACGTCCATTCATATGGATCGAGGTGTCACGTGTTTGACCTGACGCATGAGTGTAAACTTACAACATGGCGCCTGAATTCGAAGAGACGAAGCGGGGGCAAGTAGAATCCCGGCCGTATCATTGATATTAAAGCTTAACAAGGTGAAATATGATTGCCGATCGTTTAGTTTTATTTTATTTGAGTGAGACACAGTCAATAATCCCCTAGAAAATTTGCCGATTCGTGCCGGCCATATCCTAAATTTGGGTCCCGGGTTTGTTCAATGTACTTTCCTGCGGCCAACACACCCCTACCAACCAAATATTCAAGTGTCGTTGGCCGTTTCTGCGGCTTCGTAAACCTCTGAGATTCTGCTGATACAGTATTTCAGTCATGAGAAACATTTTTTGAATCTTTTACAGAATTTGTTGATATGCAAATCTTGAAAAGTGTTTTTGACAAGTCCAGAAATGTTTGGACGACCCACCGTAAACCTCTGAGATTCTGCTGATACGGCATATACCTACTCATAAATCATTTATTTGCATGTTAAGTATGACGACCCTTCATTTTAAACATAGCTCGCATTTCAAAAGTTGACCTTGACATATGACCTTCAAAGTTCGAAATGTGCACGTGTTTTCAATTCAATTCATTTATTCCAAAAATAGGACCTGTCAATCCATTATATGCAATTTCAAAATCTATAACAAATTCCAAACTCTCTCTCTCTCTGCTCTTCTCTTTTCTTGTAGCAGTATATTGATTATCCAAAATCGATGCCCCTTTGATCTCAGCATCCAATAAGCCGTATCAAGCTATCCAATCACTCCATCCTATATTGAGCAATACTTAGTCACGTGGTATGTGGTCACATGACCAAGCTACGGCTGACCAATGCGACCTTTCCAGCGTCCGTATGCCATAATTAGATTTGTTATCCGGTAATGACTGTACGGTAAATTACCTGCTTAGTCCGAACTGTTGAGTAGAGTATTGCGCCAATTTAGCCTCGTAAGGAATCTCTCTGTGAACATGATTTATGACTTATTCTGGAAGCATGGGCGGATCTAGATTTTTTTTTGGGGGGGGGGGGAGGGGATGTTCCAGCCCTTCAGACCAGCGTGCAGGTTATGATTAAGGGATGAAAATATAAAAATTGAAAAAAAAAAACCGGGGAAATAAGAAATATTTTAGTCAAATTCCAGAAAGGGTCCTGAATCCCCCCCCCCCCCCCCCGTTTCATATAGATCCGCGCCTTATAAGGATACACGTCAGTTATCACTCAATAAATTCGTCAACGCATTCTCAAAATTTGTAGTTTGCGGAATGTTGACCAACTTGTCGATGGCGCTTCATATTATTTCCTCAAGGCTTATCAAGATTGTAGCTTGTAATGCAATAAGCAAATGATCTGTTTGATAGCTACTTCATATTGTGCTATCAAAGGCGAGAATGAGACTTCAGGCTTTTTCCCGGAGAATTTTGTTATCATCTGAGGACGATCGAGAACAGATAAACGAGAGTCAAATGGTCAAAAGAAAACACAGTTAGTCAGGGGTGGATATATGCAATCCAGTGGCGTGACTAGCTACCATGTTGGTTACATATGCTATAAAACATCCACTTTTGTTTTTAACAAAATTTTCTGAATGGATCCTTTTTATTACTACTGCGAGATACGAACAATCTGTGGAGACTATGTGAATTTCAATTAATTTTGCAAAATCTAATTCTTTGGAATTTTATGAATTTTTCTGTAGAAATATTTTTTTTTCAAAATACAGGAATCAGGCGATATCGCGAACGTTGACTCACGATCATTAATTAGGTTTCTTACATTTATTGTGTAGATATCCCCTTAAGGATATGAGTGCATCGATATTCCAATCCGCCACCTGTACCATCCGTGAAAATGTAATTAAGGATGAAAACACATAATTCGCCCCATACAGATCACCAGACATGCCGATCCCGAAGGTAATGGAGGACAAAATAATGATAATAACCAAAAAAAAAAAAAAAAAAAAAAAAAAAAAAAAATCACGGATTCAGAGGCTTACTGAACATCGGTTCTGCGGCTCCGAATGACCTTGAAGCTGGAGAAAGAGAAAAATAAAAAACACAAGACGATCAAAGATACATTTGTAAGAGTTTCAAGAAAGATATGAAACGATGGTAAAAGAAAAATTCGGAAGAATATAGATCTGTTGAAGAACTATACATATGTACACATCAGTGTATGTCGCCCGTCGCATGTTAGTCCCAAAAATATATGACCTTGACCTTGCAGGTGTCCTTGACCCTAAGGCTTAATTTTTACGTGTTGTGTCTCATCATGCTCGACAATCACTGCAAATTGTATTCATGTAATGCATATAAATCTTTATATGTGATGCATATAAATCAAGTTCGTCCATCTTATAAAATCTGAGAAATTGTGAATGACTGACGGTCAGACAGATTACCAGAACCTTAATGCAGCTCATGTGCTGCAGGTAACATTAAGTTAGACCGGATCTTTTCATCAAATAAATTCCAGCAGTCAAACTTGATTTAGATCCAGTCTCTTTCCAGACATACTTTTTTTCAATGTAGGTCTTCAAGGACAAAGAGAAATGTGTATTTTATTCTCATTTACTCTTCACACTTCTATTATTGTAACTTTATGGACACAAAAGAATTCTTAGCAGGATTTACTGTCCTCGCAGGAAATCAGTCGGATTGCATAGATCCAGACGCAAGTGAAGAAATCTTAAATCACCAGTACTAGAAGCATATATCAATCAGGAATGCTTCGACGAGCTCTATCATAATACATTGAATTCCCCCTTTTTTACACTATTCATCTCAAATTCGAACTGAATTTAGAAAATATGCACTACCAATTTAATCAAAACAAAAACGTTATACATTGGGTCCCATGCAGAATTCAATTTTTACTATGAATCCTCTGCAAAATATCCATATACCAGAGATAGCTGACTATTGTATTGTGGAAGCTAATTAACACTAAAAGCTTTGTTTTATACCTTTTACTTGGATTTGCAGAATTCATTAGTCGCATGCATTCCATCTGCTCACAGACAGAGTGGCGACCACGAGAATAAATGTCTGAACTAGAACACTGCAGAGTTTGACGTTGGAGCCATGATCCTGTAATTCGCTGAAGAGAAAAAAACCTCGGGTTGACAAATATAGCTGAAGAAAAAGCCATACAACCAAAAAAAAGGTGAATATTCTCTCTTTAATACATTGACTTGTGATGCTTGCTCATCAGATTTAGTCGACCAACCCAGATTTTAATATATCACATGTCTCCTTTACTAACATCTATGGGTATTTTTAAAATACTGGTAGTATTGCTCGTCAATGTTTGAAGAATAGAAATAGAATAGAAAACATGTCCCCTTTCACTGGTAAACAAAGAATAAATGTAAAAAAAAAATATTTGATTGGCCATACGAACAATGACCTTCCAGGTCAGAGCATGACGTTGAAAAGACCGCGAAATTTGAATACGAAAAGAATTTCACCTGGGGCGATATAAATTTTCCTTCTATGGGGCGCAGTAATATATCATATGCAAACTAAATTTGTTGACGTTTTTAACAGAAATGTAATATGAATAGATTACAAAACGATTTGAAGATTTCAACTGAAAATATGTATGAAAAGTTAAAAAAAAAATCTCAACCAAAACGTCTGTCTATCAGAGAGAGATAGAGAGAGAGAACCCACAATTTTATGATATAGAAACAATTCATTCACAAACATGCCTATAGCTAAAGCATTCTCCCTAACCTAGCTAGTGCATGCATCACTGTGTGTTAATGATCTCTTCGTAATATTTACTTATGCACAGATTCAGCTCCCACAGTATTCATTGACGACTGTAAGGGCCATAGACATCCCATAAACTAGCAGCCGGAGTGGCGATTAATTGGTGATGTAAGATTTTATCTTTAACTAATCAAATAGTTTTATTGGTGAGGATGTTGAGCAAATAATACAACTTGCAAAAAAGGTCGACTATTGGTTGATCCAGGCTTTCAGAAGCAAGAAGGAGGGGATGTCGCTCGGCATTTGAAAGGCAAAAGAAAGGTTATGCTTAGTAAGGACTTAATTATGCCATGTTTTGGCACATATAAGATTTAGACTAACTTAGCGTTGTATCAAAGTGTAAGGTCAATATGGCAAGACCATTTTATTGGGCACCAACACGTGCCACAAGCAACTCCCCCGTCAAGGTCCTTTGAGTAACCGATCGCTGGTTGAAGTTTGTTTAGTCGCATACATGTCAAAATCTGTTGAAAATCGCGTAGCCCAGACCAAGCAAACAAAAAGAGAGAAATACCAATATTAATATTGTGACACATTTACAAAACCCTCCATCTTTCGAGCAGCTTGTAACCTTGAACACAACTCCTAATCCAAAGGTCAAAGTCAGAAAAATCAATAGAAAAAAAGGTCAAGGTCACAAAATTCGAAACTAAAGGTACAAATGTATAATGTAAACGTATGAATAAGTCTTATTACAAATATTAGATAAATGTAATAATTCTTCTTATTTACAAATCATAAAGATATGAAGCCTCATGTTTAACTTGTAAAATATAGGCCTGTCAAATTCCAAGGTCAATGTCAAGAGGTCAAAGGATTTTGGCGACAGCTGAAGGGTCTGGTCGATAAAAAATCATACATGATCATGTACGTACCCTAGAAGTCAGCGTTACTTGTTTGACATATCAGTTTTATTAATTAAACTTTATTTATTTTACAACGTTTAACAAACAAGTTACACAACTTATATTAATGTCTCACGTTGGCTCAGATGTTGGCGTGAGGGGGTCCAAGGAGCAGGAGGAAACCGGAGTACCCGGAGAAAAACCCCCTGCAGAGGCCTGGGTGGGGGACTACCTACACTCCCACATAAGACCCTTTGCCGAATCTGAGATTCGATCCCGGGACCTTAGAGGTGAGAAGCGAGCGCGCTACCACTGCGCTAACCCGGCCTTAAACGACATTTCAGTGTTTCAGATTTAAGGTATTTTCCTGTTAAATGGCTTCAGACAGGAGCCATCCTTCAGTAAAGCACGTTTTTAGGTTCAGAATCATCTCTAATTACATTCTTTATGTACAAAGAAGCTTCCTTTAGTATTTTAAATCTTCTAATTCCATCCAAAGCTAATAAAACATAGGATTCTCTAATGCCTTGAAATTAGAGATTCTATACACAAAATTTACTAATCCGACCAAAGCTCTCCTATAAAGAAGGAGAGAAAGTGAAGCTGCCTCTATAATCTCCTTAAATCAACCGCAATCTTTATCAATTTTATTGAACTACTAAAAATGCGAGTTTCAGAGTTTGGTACCTCTATGGTGACAGTTAATAGAGCAAGACTTGTTATAAACAGATAAAGTGCAATTAAGGCTTCAAGCCCGCTGTCAGCTTCTAAAGCCAACAACTCACGAAATGGATTCAGATTCAATATGGCGAGAAAAATGTGTCAATAAATTACTGGTGTTGTTTCTCAGGGAACCGTGATTTGAGGTGATTTCTTTACAAACGAAAACAAATCGAGGGTTAATAATCTGGGTGATTGCATTCGATATAGGTCAGGAGCGTGCACTTCAAAATGCAGGAGTTTGATTCTGAGATTCTTGTTGGTTTCAAATCAATAAAAAATCATTGAAAAAACTCAAAGATGCTCCTATGTTTATTATTTTGATGGTGCTCTTCTAGTTTCTACAGCTTCTAATTTTTTTTATTGGTGCTCCTTGTCTTCGTGGCCTCTTCTATTACTGATGACTTTAATTATGTTCCCTGAGTTGTTGGTGCCTCTCGATTTAAAGGTGCCTCCTCTATTACTGATGACTTTAATTATGTTCCTGGAGTTGTTGGTGCCCCTCGATTTAAAGTGCCTCTTCTATTACTGATGACTTTAGTTATGTTACTAGAGTTGTTGGTGCCTCTCGATTTAAAGGTGCCTCTTCTATTACTGCATGATGACTTTAATTATGTTCCCAAAGTTGTTTGTGCCTCTCGATTTAAAGGTGCCTCCTCTATTACTGATGACTTTAATTATGTTACTAGAGTTGTTGGTGCCTCTCGATTTAAATGTGCCTCTTCTATTACTGATGACTTTAATTATGTTACTAGAGTTGTTGGTGCCTCTCGATTTAAAGTGCCTCTTCTATTACTGATGACTTTAATTATGTTACTAGAGTTGTTGGTGCCCCTCGATTTAAAGGCGCCTCTTCTATTACTGATGACTTTAATTATGTTACTAGAGTTGTTGGTGCCTCTCGATTTAAAGTTGCCTCTTCTATTACTGATGACTTTAATTATGTTACTAGAGTTGTTGGTGCCTCTCGATTTAAAGTGCCTCTTCTATTACTGATGACTTTAATTATGTTACTAGAGTTGTTGGTGCCCCTCGATTTAAAGGCGCCTCTACTTTAATTATGTTCCTGGAGTTGTCGGTGCCTCTTGATTTAAAGGCACCTCTTCTATTACTGATGACTTTAATTATGTTCCTGGAGGTGTTGGCGCCTCTACATTTAAAGGTGCCTCTTTTATTACTGACGACTTTAATTATGTTCCTTGAGTTGTTGGTGCCTCTCGATTTAAAGGTCCCTCTTCTATTACTGATGACTTTAATAATGTTCCTGGAGTTGTTGGTGCCACTCGATTTAAAGATGCCTCTTCTATTACTGATGACTTTAATTATGTTACTAGAGATGTTGGTGTCTCTTGATTTAAAGATGCCTCTTCTATTACTGATGACTTTAATTATGTTCCTTGAGTTATTGGTGCCTCTCGATTTATATAAAGGTGCCTGTTCAATCTATGACTGATGACTTTAGTTCTATTGGTGCTTCAGCAACTTGTTTTTTCTCATTCCATTGAAGCTTCTAGTATTACTGCTGCCTCGTGTTTTAAATGAGCCCCTAACCTTTTTGCTAACTGTTACCCAGGTAAGCTAAATGGGGTAAAGCTATTTTTAGAAAATTCAAGAGGTCCTGAACCCCTCCCCCGATTCTAGACCCGCGCTTGCCTCTGTTAGTGAGTAATTGAATGAGATCAGATTAAGATATTATTATGTCGTTTTTCTATTTCACAAGGTACTAAGTATGAATATTTACATAGAATTGAATGAAATTCAAACTCATCGTGCTCGATCACAAAGGGCAGCCATCCATTATAGAAGGCGATACATCAAACAAAACAAAACAAGAATTTATTCACCAAGCCCCTTTAATTAACGGAACGACATGAAAAATTCATTAATAATTTGTGAAAATGCAGGTTCTCTCTAACCCTGCACCTTAATTTCTTGTTCCTACTAACAAAAGCCCGCCCGTAGCTAGTCCACGTTCATAAGCCTATATCCAGGAAAATTGATGTACATATCCATGCCTCATTTAGTTCTTTTACATGCTTCACACTACTGAGAAGTCGTAGATCAATTCAGACGAGAAAGATGCAATAAAGAACATGTACATGCGAGAGATTTCTCTGCTTAGAAGTGAGAGTTTTTACTTAAAAAAAATGTATTGGTTTTAGAGTATCATGAATGTGAACGTAGCAACCATGTATGTTTGCGTGTATGCTTAAGCATTCTCATTTTCAAAAAGAATTCTGAATCAGTACTAAAGTTATCTCTTGCTCAAAGTGTCAGAGGCCTTTCCAAATGCAGAGCTTAGGGGTGGACTTGGGGGGGGGGGGGGGCATCTGAAAGATATCCCCATCAGGACATTAAAGGGGACATCTTGGAGGCCAAAGCTAGGCCAGACCCCAGCAACAGTGGCTGAGAAGTCAGTTATCCTCCTCTATTGCGTGCATGCGCCTTCGTTTGATTGGTAATCAAATATAAAGTACACAATCCTGTTATTATATCTTAGCTTGTAGTAGTTCAGTATCAAGCCATCTTGTATACGACTCACCTCATGCACAAACTGGAATTTCATTGGCTGTCTTGATTCCCTTTGACCTTCATAGTCACATGATATAATTTCATTGGCTAATCAAAACGAGGCAACCAATGAAAAAAAATGTTTTTTGCCTGTGGAAATGGAGGTAAACCAGGTAATGAGGAATTACAGCTAGATTGAACTACGGTATTTCGGCCCAAAATGACAGGATTTTGGGCTTTATATTTGGTTCCCATCCGGCAGGGAGACAGGGAATCAATGATAAATGTACCTTGGGTAAGAGTACACAAGATTTCTTGTCAATGTTTGCTAGTGTAAACAGCTGCCGATTCAACTACTACAAGAGGATAGGGATTAGCCAAAATAAAGTCATATTGCTGCTCATATGAACGGCTGGTCTGCAACAGAGAACAACATATTCTCTAAATGACCGACTCCAAACTTCTACCAGCGATCGGGTCCCTAAAACCCTTTCAGAAGGTAGCTCATGACAACCGAGGTTGTAACCGACTCTTTTGTTGCCACTCTAACTAAGACAGACCCTTGAATTATGAAAAGCATTCACTTAATTTTGTCCTAGCTACGCCACTGACATCAATCATTTTTACTTCCCGACGTTGGTCCATTTTTAAGACAAACGACAAACGACCTCCAAAAGTTACTTCCGTATTTGTTGCCTGCATGTTGGTTTCTCCGCGAGTTTGTGCGTGATTTATCGCTGTTTATCTTTTTCGTTCCAGAGTCTCTCCAACTGAAGACGTGCTAAGAATGTTGTAGGCAATTTGGGTCATTAAATCTTAAGGGGGAAATTACAGGAATTTCCAATGACAGGCAGGCGAAATCACCATGTTTAAAGTGAAGATTGAAACTGCTTTAGGCTGTCAAAAATAACTCGATGTCGTACTGTGTAACTGACAACCCAGGAAATAATGAATTTTCTCGGATTTTCTTGGGAGACTTGTGACATTGATGCGTCAAGGAATAACGCTCCGGATTTGGAATGATCCGTCGTAGGTTCTAAATTTTATTTCAGATGACGACATATTCGCCCATCCTTTGTTTATACGGTCTGATGAACAAATAGTGATAGATCTTTCTAAATTTCAAGCTGTCAGGATTTTCGAAAAAAACCGGCAAGGAATCAAAGATGAATTGAACGCCGCAAAATTTAGTCCGCTTTGCACTTAACAAATATCCAAAATGTTTAGTGAAAATGACAGTCTTACAATAAGCCTTTCGCGATTAAACTTCAAATATCGTTTTGAATTTTTGAAAATTTAAATTTTAGTTAACCATTTTCATAAAACCTGAAGAACATTTTGAAATTGTAGACGGCCTACAAATTTTAAGGTTATGAAAGTTTAGGCGTAAAAGAAAATAAAATATCAAAACTCCATGCAAAATCTCTCTGAAAATTCTAGTCTTTGTCGACGACTGAAAGAATTCTACGTGTAATCTACAATAGTTTTGAATCGAACATATTTTGATTTATTTGCGATAAAAATCGCAACTTCCAAGGACTAGTATTCAAAATAGTTTTAAATGTCAGAATATTTTATTCTTGTCTTAAATTCTAAATTATTCCAAATTGTTTCAATATTTCAGTATTTTCGAGTTTTTGTGAAACTTAGAATATGAAATTCAATACATATTCAATATTTTCGAATTTTTGTTGAAACTTAGAATATGAGTACATATCATTCATTTTTTAAGATATAAATTTAGAAGCTGAGAAGTTTGCAAAGACGGATATTATATAGAAGAGATTTCTGTCTTTTGAGTTCTAGAACCTTGAACATTTGCTGCACAAAGATGGAAAATAAAGCACAAGTTTGTCTACGAAACTGCAACTTTTAAATAGCTTTATTGATTATTCATTAGTATAACGAAAACAATACTGGTATACGTAGATAGAGGGGGTATTATGTGAGCACTTTCTTGTCGTAGACGGAATAGTGATTTATCTATTATACGTCCCACTCTTCTCCACCAAATATGACAGGCGCAGATCTAGAAGTGGATGAAGAGCCGGGGTCATGATCAGGATACTCACCCAACCTCCCTAAAATTTGCAAAAATTCATTATTTGTCATGTTTTTATATAATTTCTCTACAAGATCTAAATTGGACCCCCTCTGACGGACTAGAAAGGGCCTGTTTTGTAACGGGAGTCAGGAACCACACCCCCTTCCAAGGAACTCGCTAAAATTTCCTCTACAGATTTTCCGTTTTTCAATATCCTAGACTAGATGGACCATATCTGACAGACAGGACCCCCAACCTTGAAAAAAAATCTAGATCCTCCCGTGTAGAGGGGGGAGCAGTAGGACTAAGTCCCTCTTCACTAAATGTGATAAGAATGGTCAATCTCGAGGAATGAAAATCACAGACTTGACCCAAAGGAGCTCGACTTCACGGAACTATATAATCCATTCCTCCTATTTTTACCTTTATTTATTTGCTCAGGAGTATTGAAGTGGCGTATATCATTGAGTGTTGTTGGTGCCGAGCTCCTGTGACTGGACCCCGTACAACGAGTTGACCCCCCCCCCCCCCCACTCCCCAAAAAATTTCTAGATCTGCCAATGTGTGGTAAGATATAGGGTAGGTAACTCTTCAGCCTCGATCAACAACTGAATCTACCTCCAGGAATCAAGTTCAAAGACTGGACCCGCGTTGACGAGCAGGACATCCTCCCCGAGAAAATCTTTAGATCCGCCTATGTATGATAAGATGTAGGATGGGGTCCCTCTTCACCAAATGCGATAAGTAGTCTAGCTTTAGGACAAAAAAGCAATTTTCTATAGAGATAATTTACTTATCACCTCAAGTCTAACCTAATTCTGGAACTATTTTCCTCAATGATAATGAATGCAAAATATCCAAATTGAGCAACAAAGACTTCCTGCAAACTTTGAATTGAAAGTCGATTGAAATATTTCTTCCAGGGAAGGAAATTTCAAATACAATTCGTCCTCTTCCACCGTCGTTTCTGTATATTTGAGTATTTCTGTTTTCATCTTTAATGCTGATTTATATGTTCAGATCTCATTTTTAAAAACAAAGCTAATTCTAAGACTATTTCCTTCATGATAATCAAATTCTAGCAAACTTTAATTTGGAAATGATTTAATCTTTAATTGTTTTAGATAAATTTTTCAGATCTCATATCAGAAATCGAACCTAATTCTTAGACTATTTCCTTCAATAATAACGAATCAATGCAAACGATCCAAGATGTTTCTTGTTAAATCGAGATTGAAGACGTTTCAATGCAGTTTTAGATATCTTAAAGATTCAATCATGTTTAGCTAAAAACCTGCGAGGCCAAAGTAGTACATGCTTTTTGATGCTGACAAAAATTAATGTTTATTTTCTTCGTTTAACTGAGTTTGCAGAAAGAGTAGGGATTGGTTATGAAAATCTTATGGGCTCTTCAATTTGGAAATAGAGTTTGATAAGTATAGGCCCCATCCCCTCTCTAACCACCCCCCCCCCCCCCCCGGATCTATCACGCTTCACGGATGCTCTATTACTATAGATAATCCATAGAACATTTAGCAAACGGGAAGCGTGATAAATCCCTGTCCCCTCCCCCCCCCCCCTAAAAAACTAAGTGCGAGACTTTTGATTCTGTTCTTTATAAACCACACTGGTTCTGCATTAAAACATATTGGCGAATGAAATGAAATGACATATCAGCTGATTATATCTGTTGAGGTCAGCTTTAAGGCATCAAAATAGATTAGTAAAATATATCTGTAGCGGTCATCAGCTTTAAGACATCAAAATAGATTAGTGAAGGTAAAAAATTGCATTACGTTCTGCCAACTTATTCCCAAAGACAATTTCACAACGATGATAAAAGCTTGTGAACTTTTATTTTTCTGTTCTCGGAGATAAAATTCTAGTAAGAAATTGATCGGAAGAGCCCAAACAAAGTGAAATTAGTCTCTAAGGAAAAAATAACGTGTGACTTCGGTTTTTTTACGGTGAGATATATACATCTCCCTGCTTCCAGACTATTGATAGATGATATGTTTACATAAAATTCCTTAAATAGTTAAAACAAATTTTATCTATGCTTGTTGGTAATAAACAGAAGAGATCAGAGCTGTAATATAGACTAACGACTTTCACAAGAGAATTTGACGGGGCTGCAATAGTGTGTAAAGGAGGAAAACGAGAAATTGTGTCTCTCATACCTTAAAGGGTTTGATTTGAGGGGAAGATCTGTACAGAGAAGACAGACAGACATATCTTTTCTCCAGATTAGCCAATGAATGAACAAGAGCCCCAGGGGGCACAACGCTCACCTGATACCCATGCACGCTCTAATTGACATACTGCTATTGAATACTGATAGTGCCAGTACCGGGATTTTAGCCCACAACCTTTCTAAAAAGATTTTTGCCGGATGCAGAGAAGTTTTTTTTCAGACAACCTTTAAAAGTACAAACAAGAAAAAATAGTCACATTTCAAAACAATAACTTTTTTAAAGTCATATGCCCAACTAGTATAGTTCAATTATGCAACATCAAAAATAAAATCATATTGTAAAATCCCACTTTAATGCGCAGCAGAAAAAGAATAAAACAATGAAATGATTTCATAAATTAAGTTTATTTAAAACTGAACGACCATACCTTTCATTATTGATAGCTAGCATGCCAGAAATTATAAAGCCTGACAGGCTGTGTTTGTGAAACGAGAATGCCCCCGGCGGCATCTTTGCTAGTATAAACGCCATTTTCTGTTAAGTATGTGAGAGGTCAGGGTCAGCGTAATATTGGTATCTATGGAAATATCTTGTCACAAGGAATACACATGTAAAATATGAAAGCCCTATCACTAACCAATCAAAAGTTATGCGCCATGTTTAAGTTTTTGAAAAGTACGTCAAAGGTCAAGGTTATGGTCACGAGGTCAAAATTTTGGTATCAATGGAAAGGTATTCCACAAGGAATACACATGCGAAATATGAAACCTCTATCACCAGCTTCCATTCAAAAGTTATGCCCAATGTTAAAGTTTTTCGGAAAACAGACAGACAAACAGACAGACGTACAGGCCAAAAACTATATGCTCCCGAATCTTTTATTCCAGGGGCATAAAAAACAAAGATTTTTCGGTTTTGCCTTTATTCATATTAAAGTATACTGAAATCTAAGAATGCTTTTGAATAGTATTGATTTCATCTCAAATACATGAAACGTACAGTTAAATTCGTTTTAATCCAATATTTATCAATTCAAGTGAATTGTGCAGAAATTGGGCCAATTTGTTTTCCAAAAAGCAGTGTACGGTGTATCAAACCTCATGATCCAGAGGAAGAGATTACTCATTCGACGTTTCTTCAAGAAATCAGTCCGTAAATTACTTCATCTAAGAGAGTCTAAGACAGAGGAAATTCGAGCAAACTTTATACATGAGAACAAGTATATGCAAGTGTTCCAAGTACATGAATGATAACCATTATGAAAGTGTTCCAAGTATAATGCACATTAAATAAAAATCTATTCCGTTTGCACTGTATCTCCTGAAATGTATCGCAGTACTAAAGGGTTGTGGAGGAATTAAACGGATCAAATCTAAAGTACAGCGACTTTGTTTACAGTTACAGTTATAGGTCAGAGACCACTAAAAGGCCGGCTCTGATTGGAGAAAAACCTGTAGGGTGAGGGGGCCTGTTATTTTAAATGTGACAGAAGATGTGATTGGCTATCAATTCTATTTTCTTTTGGTATATTGTTTGAATATGATATATATAGGTAAAAAATAAGTGCGATACCCGGATATTTCCCTAGCTCCCGATCCGCTAAAGGGGACGGGCGAGGGAAAATTTGAAAATTCTCTGCGGGGTACCTTGTGACGCAAATAGTGCGAAAAAGAGCAGGTCATGCTATATTTTTTAATTTAGTTTCGTATAAAGCTTGAATCAATGAACAAATCGGTATATAACATGCATGGCCAGCAATGTTAGTATAGACGTTATAAGGCATTTCGTTAACATTACGGCCTATGGAAAATGATTTGGTTGTCTCTGACCTAGAAGGTGTAACTACAGTAACTGTTAATCATTTTAGCAGGCTGGTGAACCGGGCTGAATAAGAGGTGTCACCTCATTGGTCATAACTATTGAAAATTTAAAAATAGCACATTAAATCAATGTATGATTCCCTGCTGTCTGTAGAAATTGAGTTTTGAACATGATTTTGCCTTTTATGTAATAAATCGATTGTTATAGATCGATTTGAAAATATATAAAAATTAGCAAATTTTCAATTCGGAAGGAGGGGTCATTAAACAAGTGAATTTTGCAGAAAATGTATGCATGACCCCCTTTTTTTCTTTCGTTTTTATGCGTGCCAAAGATGTCCTAGGCCAAAAATATTCCTTAAAAATCTAAAAGTGGATATCTTGACAAAATTCTTTCACTTGTAGGGTACCATGCATGAGTACCTCATATCTACAAAATGTCATGACAATCTGAAGAGTGGTTATAGAAAAGAAGCAGAAAATGTATGAAAATCACCCCCCCCCCCTTCCTTTTTACATAAGAAAAAAATTCATAAAAAATCAAAAAAATAAAATTTAAGCCTAAAATACATATCAAAGCATTAAGTAAGTTAAATATGATAAATATGCAGTAAATGAGTGTGTAAAATCATACACTTATTGAGTTATTTAAAGAAATAGTGCAAAAATGTGCATTTCTGACTAAGTCCGAAAAGACGTCAAAAACGCGTCAAAAATTTGACTTCGAAGTGGAACCAAAAATAACAACACTTCTTAAGACATCTCTCTAGATCATCCTGATGCTTTCGGTTTGTCGATACATGCTTCGGTTCTGAAGAAGTTTGTCATAGGAGGGTAGCCCCCGTGACCTACTATTGGCTGTGGTGGCGCCACCTGTTGACGGATCCGGACGAAAAACAACAACACTTGTAGGGGACCATGAGTACTTCATACCTACCAAGTTTCATCAAAATCCCTTCAGCCATTCTGGAGAAGAAGTTTAAAATGTGAAAAGTTTACGACGACGACGACGACGACGACGACGACGACGGACGACGGACGACAGATGCAACACTATGACAATAGCTCACTTGAGCCGTTGGCTTAGGTGAGCTAAAAACACTTCCAAGACAATAGTGTATGAAGATAATAAACTCAATTGGTGCCGAAAAGTAGGTTTTTGTTGTTTTTTTTTTTTTTGGGGGGGGGGGGGGTCCTTGATAATTTTCCAATGACAACTTTTCTGTCTATGAATAAAACAAGACATCTGACTCAAGTACTTGACTTCATAATACTCTGCCCTTCCCGCCCCTCCCCATCTAGCTAAACTAGTATATATATATGGAATGATAATCCATCGTTCCAAATACATTGTATCCGACGTGATGTGTTTACACGAACAGAGACCTAATAATTTTTAAAGCTCTAACGAAGTTTAATAGATAAACAAGAATGTTCAAAATCCTGAGATCAGTGCATAGTCTGTACACATGGGCAAACCAGTGTTCCCAGATAGGAACAAGTTCAAGAAGGATCATTCAGCTAATATGACATTAAATAAAACGTATTTTTAAATCAATGCAGCATTTTCTGTCCTCATACTCTGGTGTTGAAAGAAGCTGTCTCGCACACAAGAACTGAATCACTCTTAAAGGGGGATAGACAGGGATGTAACTCTCTCCCCCTCCCGCCCCCTTACCTCCTCCCTCCCTCCCTTCCTTCCTCCTCCCCCTTCCCTCCCTCCTCCTTCCCTTTCAACCTGTCCATCCCTCCTTAAAAGAAGGTCACTAAACATTATTAGTAAGTACTCTGTTCACAATACTACGTATCTCCTATTTGATCAAGAAGTGATCCTTCGTTTTTTTACAACGCATTGCCATCACAAAATAAACTTCTTAGTCTGAGATCTATTGAAAAAATAAGACGGTAAGTTTTTGCCATTTGTCTGAAATCAGTAGCGAAAAAAAAAACCTACACTAGCAAACGTTAATTTTGAGAGCATGATGTACATCTTTTTACAAAAAACCCGAAACATAAAGCTTTGGCCCGTCCAATGTTGTCAATTAATTCAACAACTTGTTCTCTCATGAATAAAACATTCTGATTCCCGATCCCGCATATGTATTTTTGTCCGGGCAGTAAAAGGCTTGATCCCGAATAAAATGCAGGAAATAGATAGGGAGATCTACCAATTACTTAGCCTGGCGTCGCGGGGATTTTCCCGCCAAATGAAGGACGGGCAGATCTTTCATACTACATCGCTTAATCAAATGACCATCAATTACGACCATTGTGATGCCCTTCCTACGGCACCGTGTAAACATGTCAGCTCGGACACGGTGTCAGGAAATCAACAACAATATGGACATGCTACTGTTTCCTTTACTGTATTAATTCCCGGAAAGGTCGATATACAGTGTATTGTTAAATGCACGGCGTCAATATCACGGATTGGACCAGGTGGCAAAAAGTACATAATCTCATATTCGACCCTTTTCCATAATTTTTTTGTAGATTTTCTTCTCAAGGTACTCTGTAAAATGTTTCGTTTCGTTTTTGTTTCGTTTCGTTTCGCACTTTGCAGGTGCCCTCTTCTAAAGCTGGAGAAGAACTCTGCTGTGATCACAGCGGACAACACATGCACACGATCGGATAACGTCAATATCCCAGATTGTAACAGGTGTTAGAAAGTCCATATCCTAATATAATATGGTCCCTTTCCATGAAATAAATATAGTTTTAGGTTCCTTACAAATCATAAGATCTACAACCTGACTCCTCTGCTATGATCACAGTGGAACACACACTCATCGGACAGCGTCAATATCCCATTTTGGAACATATGGCAAAATGTCTATAACCTTCTACGGTCACATTCCATGAGATAAATTAATAATTATTAAGGTTCTTTGACCCCCCCCCCCCCAAAAAAAAATGGAGAAAACCTTCGTAACTCGCCCACGATGCTGTGGAAGACATGCACAAACGGACAGCATAAATATCCCGGATTGGAACAGGTGGCTAGATATCCCTAACCTAGTATACGGTCTCTGTCCGTGAAAATTAAAGGTCTCCGACGTGCCTACTTATGCTGTGACCTGGGAAAACGCACAAATAAACGGACAGCATAAATATGCAAGATTGGAACAGGTGGCAAACATTCATAGCCTTCTACGGGCACCTTTGGTGAAATATTATACATGTACATGTATACTAGTATAGTTTTTTCAAGTCCTTACAGATCTGGAGAATATCCCCAACCTGTCCACTATGCTTTGGATCACAGTGGAAATCACACGCATAAGGCCAAAGCAAAGAGCAGTCGGAAGAAATGAGACGCAGATTTAAAGGTCTTAAAAATTGAAAGGGGGAAAAACTCTTTACAACTTTGTTATTTTGCATATGTTATATAGAGAAAAAAGACAATTTAAATGCTTCATCAGTTATTCCCCTTTGTTTTTCTGGCCCCAAAATTATTATTTCTGAAGAGTGAGCACTATAACCTTTCAGAAAATATATAGTTTAACGTACCTTACCCGGCATGCTTAAATCCCTAGAATTGCCTGGGTTAGTTCAATGAATAAAAGTGAACAAATCAAGTCATGATGCAAGATTGATTTCTTCAGAAGATTTTACCCTGATATGATATGGACCGTCAGAATATATATACAAAGTAACGAAACCCTTGGTGCACTTGTGGACAGTTATGGACTACAATTTGTTATCTAGAACAATAAAACAATTAAAGAAAATTTCTTCAGGATGCAATCTCGAAAAACAAAGTTCCTGAAAATTTGTAATAAATTGCTCAACTGAAATTAATTGAAAACTGTTAAATTGCGTTCAAATGTAAATTTGCGTTCCAATTTATTCCAAAGCTCCTTTCAATGAAAAGGAAAGCAATAAAGCTTTTAACCTAGATTTTCAACCTTCTTTTCCCATCAAGGTAATTTTGCAGATCCATTTTTAGACTTGAGTTGTAGTAAAAATCGCAGGAATCCAGTAACCTATTACAAACTAATAAAATGATTTTTAAGTTTTTCTTAACATGCAAAGACAGCACGTTTTATTGGTTTTACAACGTCTTCAATGGGCAGCTCTGCAAATTCCAGTCTGAAATTGTATCTGTTTTCTCCAGAGCCTTTTTTATGGAGTTAATTTGATGTTGGTATAATGTTACATGTACGTGATGCTTCCCAATATTCTAAACTTATCTCCTGTGAATGATTTATGGAAATTATTTTGTAAAATTACCACAAATGAATTCAACCTGCAATTCCATCGATAGGAGCTAGTATGCAAAAAATGAAATGTCGCTTCATCCTCCGATATTGTTGTATTGTATTCATTACATGTATTGATAGGTCAGAGCGTTCGAGCGTTGAGCTGTTAGAATAGAACTTTTTCGACTAGAAATGAAATGAAAGTATCTCAAACATTATAGACTTGAAAAGCTGCAAAGGGAAAACGTTTTCTTTGAATTTTATACGATAAAGAATTACTTCTCGAGTTTCCATTGTGGATTACTGACGAGGGTTTAGTACCCGAAACGTGCATGTCTGGTCCATACTGTAAATTTATCAGGTTTTAATGCTATTGAATTTAAAGACGTTTAACATTTGACGAGTTCTATTTCATTCGAATACATGATCAGTTTTTATTCCGGTCCATTGCTTATTTTGTCGTGATATCCATCAATGGTTATTTCGCTCAATATTTTCATTAGTTACTACGCTCAACATTTTTTATTGGTTCCTTAGGTCAAAATTTTCATTGGTTGTTTTGATCAAGATATTTTCATTGGTGATTTCGGTCAAAATTTTCATTGGTTATTTTGATCAAGATATTTTCATTGATTATTTCGGTCAAAATTTTCATTGGTTGTTTTGATCAAGATATTTTCATTGATTATTTCGGTCAAAATTTTCATTGGTTGTTTTGATCAAGATATTTTCATTGATTATTTCGGTCAAAATTTTCATTGCTTATTTCGGAAGAAAATTCAAAACTGACAATTTCTAACATAGATTGACAACCCTAATATTTTTCTGGATCTTTGTTGCCTTCTTCGATTTCTCATTATAATATTTATTCCTCTATCATATACTTACCCCCCCCCCCCCCCCTATTTACGTTTGAACGGTTTTCTTTTCATATATTTATAACAATAATTAATGTAAATTAAATCCATGCAAAAATTATTCGTAGTGTTAAGTTCAGTCGGCTCGTCAATTACGTCATTGAACTCTCTTGTAGAAAATAATGAATTAATTTCTATCTCGGAATGAAAAATATACGACAGTGCAATTAAAGTGCAAGTTAGTGACTAACATAGAGGAAAACTAGAGTGATTTGATAGAGGTATTCCGGGGCCATATGCTCGCGGCAATGTATGATTTATGGGGGCAATTTGTATGATTGGCTGGAAAATGTTCCCCGCTAATTTTTACGGATGCATCGTAAGGACATAGAATGCCAGGCAATATCCCCAAAGGTGCAACTTACGGTGCGCCATTAGCGACACAATGACAGTATTTGGTTAATGGAAGCCCGTATGGGACATACGACATGCATACGCTAATGTTGATAGGTAGCAACGTAATTAGAACCTAGGGAGAAGGTTCTGGTACTAAAGGGAAAGTGGTAAGTGGTTGGAGGAGCCAAGAGTATTAATGATAACGTTTTTAATACCACAATAGACTATAACAAGGCGCCAATTTATGTTGAAATATTAACCGTTTTTTATCTGATTCGAATAGTGTTGTGTCTCAAGAGGAAAATCATCTCATGAAAGGGATGATTAACACGTAGAAAATATTTCCAGTTTATATTTATTTATCTATTTATTCATTCATTTATATTCATTCATTTCTTCTTGTTTTACCATTTCATCACCATTTATCTAATTTTAATAATGCTACTTTACGTTGCTGTATTTCTGTATATGAATGTGAAATATATCAATAATAGAATTTGAAAAAACTATCAATTATTCTAAAAAATATTAAATCACATATTTTTATGATTAGTTCTTATGACAATTCAAGTAAAGGAAGTCTTTTAGAATTCTTCTCTGAAGTTCAATTATATCGCCTGTCGTCATCACTACGTGCACATACTCTAAATATAAGGCTGCTTCTAATTTTGAATTTAGATGAAAAAGCAAACCTAATTCAGTTTTTCTGATGAGATATTTCAAAAGTACAAGACAGTCTAAATTATCTTGAACAAGCCTTTAATTTTCTAAAAATAGGTCAGTGACTACATTTGTCTTTGATAATAGGTACTTCCTGAACCTAAAGTGTATACAACGATCCGTCAATTTCCAAAAAAAAAAAAAAAAAGCTTAATCACAAAATCAATCTTTTTCACACACCATTGCAGAAGTAAATTAAGGAACAAAAGGGTTTTTTTTTCTATTTTTTCTGCGCATGCGTCTGGAGATAAATATACAAAGGATGAGGGCAGTGCAGATCTAAATTCTTTAAGGGCAATTTCAAACCCATTAGGGGGAGGAATCCAACCTATCAGTTTGAAAAAAAGATTACATGTACATTGTACTTATAAATGGGGTAAACTCTGCATTTTCAGGAAATCATGGGCAGGGGTATTGATTCCTTAACCGCCCTCCCCTAGATCAGCGACTGGTGAAAATTGATCGATAGTAGCATACGATGACTAGATAATGATGATTGTAAGTGCATAGGGTAGCCCAAATGGAAGATGAATGTAATACAGGCTTTCTACTCTACCTTGATGAAAAAGTAGGAAAAAAGTAGGAATAGTGAAAGAAAAAAAGTAGGAGAAAAATAGGAAAAAGTAGGAATTAATAGGGGAAAAGTAGGAAATTTTTGATCACTTTTAGTGACAATTTTCAGTAAGTACGACACACAAATCACAGTAAGCAATGATTGTAGACTGGTAATGTTCATCATTGAGGAAATCACAGAGAGAAATAAAGGCAGATTGAATTTTCATGTAAAATATACAGAATGGGCGAGCGAAGCGAGCCCGAAATTTTTCAGAAACTTTGAATCAGATGTCGATGACAAGTGAAGCAAGTAATTTTTAACTTTTGAGAGGAGAGTAGGAGGTTTTGAAGAAAAAGTAGGAAAAAATAGGATCAAAATAAACAAGAGCCCCAGGGGGCACAACGCTCACCTGATACCCATGCACGCTCTAATTGACATACTGACATTGAATACTGATAGTGCCAGTACCAGGATTTTAGCCCACAACCTTTCTAACAAGATTTTTGCCGGATGCAGACAAGTTTTTTTTAGACAACCTTTAAAAGTACAAACAAGAGAAAATAGTCACATTTCAAAACAACAACTTTTTTACTGATTTGAAAAGATGGATTATGCGATCCAAAGTCATATGCCCAGCAAGTATAGTTCGATTATGCAACATCAAAAATAAAATCATTTTGTAAAATTCCACATAAATGTGCAACAGAAACAGAATAAAACAATGAAATGATTTCATAAATTAAGTTTATTTAAAATTGAACACCAAACCTTTCATTATTAATGGCTAGTATGCCAGAAAATAATAAAGCCTGTGTTTGTGAAACACGAATGCCCCGCGGTGGCATCTTTGTTGGTATAAACACCATTTTCTGTTAAGTATGTGAGATGTCAGGGTCAGAGTAATGTTGGTATCAATGGAAAGATCTTGTCACAAAGAATACACATGTACAATATGAAAGCCCTATCACTAACCATTCAAAAGTTATGCCCAATGTTAAAGTTTTTGAAAAGTAGGTCAAAGGTCAAGGTCAAGGTCACGAGGTCAAAAATTTTGGTATCAATGGAAAGGTATTGTCACAAGGAATACACATGTGAAATATGAAAGCTCTATCACCTTCCTATCAAAAGTTATGCCCAATGTAAAGTTTTTCAGACAAACAGACAGACGGACAGGCCAAAAACTATATGCCCCCATATCTTTGATTCCGGAAGCATAAAAAACAAAGACTTTTCGGTTTTGCCTTTATTCATATTAAATTATACAGAAATCTATGAATGAGAGCTTTTGAATAGTATTGATTTCATCTTAATACATGTAACGTACAGTCAAAATCGTGTTAATCCAATTAACACAGACAAGTTGTTAGCGGACAATATTAATTCAAGTGAGTTTTGCAGAAATTGAGCCAATTTATTTTCCAAACAGCAGTGTACGGTGTATCAAACCTCATGACCCAGTGAAGCCACTTGGACAAATTATTTTCGGTAAATATGCTAAAATGCGGTGCTTGGAAATATATTTTTAGCATATTGAATCAATAGTCGTGATAAATTTAACTTCGAACTTGATCTTGTCTTTTATGCAATCTACAGATAGGTTTGAAAATATGCAAAATTCGGAACATTTTCGATGAGGACGCAGAGTTCCTGTAAAAAAAGTGAAATTTGCGAAAAAAGGACATGCATGACCCCCCCCCCCCCCCCCCTTTTTCTTTAAATTTTTATGCATGCCAAAGATTCGCAATCAAAAAAGACCAATTTTACAGACTTCCGGGCATTTCAAGTCAGTCAAAATTTTTAGTGTGCACCTTTTTATTTCCTGTAGTTACCCCTACTAAAGGGGCAAGGAGGTATTGAACCAATCAAATCTGTAACACAAGATATATGGCGACTATGTTTACCATAGATACAGAAATAAGACAGAGAAAATAATCATTAAATAGGGAAATTGTTCTGAAATATGCATGTATGAAAAAAAAGCAATCCAAGGAATGCTTGTGTCGCCTGCGTAGCGGATTTTTTTTTTTATTGAAATTAGGTCAAATATCAAGGGCAAGGTCACTAGGTTAAAAATTATGGAATGTTTAGAAAGGTCTTTTCATAAGGAATACAAATGTGAAATATCAAAGCCCTATCACTTACCACTCAAAAGATATAGCAAATCATAGATTTGTTGAAAAGTAGGTCAAATATATAGGGCAAGTGCACGAGGTAAAACATAGGTAATCACAGATTACGAAGCTCACCTCGTGACAGCAAAATTCAATTCAAACATATTTCTTAGTACATGTATATTGGCTTTTAAAGGCAAAACCACTCAAGCAGAAAAAGTAGGTCAAGGTCATTTTATGAAATTTTGATCAAAGATACATCCAATATGCAAGTTTGGTACATGTAGCAGTTATACTTTGCTCAATATTGGCTTTTAAAGGCAAAATCACTCAAGCGGAAAAAGTAGGTCAAGGTCATTTTATGAAAGTTTGATCAAAGATACATCTAATATGCAAGTTTGGAACATCTAGCACTTATACTTTGCTCAATATTGGCTTTTAAAGGCAAAATCACTCAAGCGGAAAAAGTAGGTCAAGGTCATTTTATGAAAGTTTGATCAATGATACATCCAATATGCAAGTTTGGTACATGTAGCACTTATACTCTGCTCAATATTGGCTTTTAAAAGCGAAATCACTCAAGTGGAAAAAGTAGGTCAGATGCTGCATCCGATGCATGGGTCCATCTCGGCATCCAAAGATGAATCACTTGTGCAAGTTTGGTTACTGTAGCATTAGTACTTTGTCAGATACTGAGCTACCCCAAACTTCTTATCCAAATCACTCAAGCGGAAAATGTAGGTCAGATGCTGCATCCAACGCATGGGTTCACCTCAGCATCCAAAGATGAATCACTTGTGCAAGTTTGGTTACTGTAGCATCAGTACTTTGTCAGATACTGAGCTACCCCAAACTTCTTAACCAAGTCACTCAAGCGGAAAATGTAGGTCAGATGCTGCATCCGATGCATGGGTTTACCTCAGCATCCAAAAATGAATCACTTGTGCCAGTTTTGTTACTGTAGCATTAGTACTTTGTCAGATACTGAGCTACCCCAAACTTCTTAACCAAGTCACTCAAGCTGAAAATGTAGGTCAGATGCTGCATACGATGCATGGGTTCACCTCAGCATCCAAAGATGAATCATTTGTGCCAGTTTGGTTACTGTAGCGTTAGTACTTTGTCAGATACTGAGCTACCCCAAACTTCTTAACCGGACGCAGACGCGGACACGGACGCGTGGGGTTATAGCATAAGCTCACTCAACTTCGTCGAGGTGAGCTAAAAATGATGGTATGTGAAGAAAGGTCTTGTCACATAGAATGCAAATGTGAAATATCAAAGCCTATCACTCAGCAATCAAAAGAAATAACCAATCTAAGATTTTTTGAAAAGTAGGTCAAATATCTAGGTCTTGGTCATGAGGTCAAAAGTTATGATATGTGTAGAAAGGCCTTGTCACAAGAAGGAATACACATATGAAATATCAAAGCTCTATCACTTACCAATCAAAAGATATAGTAAATCTTAATTTTTTTGAAAAGTAGGTCAAATATCTAGGTCAAGGTCATGAGGTCAAAATTATGGTATGTGTAGAAAGGTATTGTCAAAAGGAATACACAAGAGAAATATCAAAGCCCTATCACTTGCCAATCAATAGATATAGCCAATCTTGGTTTTTTTTTAAAAGTAGGTCAAATATCTAGGTCAAGGTCATAAGGTTAAAAAATATAGTATGTGAAAAAAGGGCTTGTCACAAGAAATACACATGTGAAGTATCAAAGCCCTATCACTTACCAATCAAAAGATATAGCCAATCTTAGATTTTTTGAAAAGTAGGTCAAATATCTAGGTCAAGGTCACGAGGTCAAAAAATATGGTTTGCGTAGAAAGGTCTTGTCACAAAGATTACACACGTGAAATATCAAAGCCCTATCACTTGCCAATCAAGAGATATAGCCAATATTAGATTTTTAGAAAAGTAGGTCAAATATCTAGATCAAGGTCACAAGGTAAAACATTATATGTGTAGAAAGGTCTAATCACAAGGAATACACATGTGAAATATCAAAGCCCTATCACTTATCAATCAAGAGATATAGCCAATATTAGATTTTTAGAAAAGTAGGTCAAATATCTAGGTCAAGGTCAAAAGGTCAAAAATTATGATATGTGTATAAAGGTCTTGTCACAAGGAATACACATGTGAAATATCAAAGCCCTATCACTTACCAATCAAAAGTTATGGGGTGTGACACCCAAGTGTGACAGACAGACGGACAGACGGATGGACGGACAGACGAACAACTGACAAAGTGATCCCTAAGTGTCGCTGTGCTTCGCAGGCGACACAAAAAGTCAACATCTTAAAAATAAATTCAGCGTATATTTGATAGCATATGTGGCCAAGTTAATTCGAAGTATGAAAATAAGTACACAAAGCCAAACTAGCTATAGCTTGTCTTATTTAAAAAATCATTAAAAATCTAAAAGTTGATATTTTGACAAAATTCTTTCACAGTTTCATTTCTAGCGATAAATATAAAAATAAGAGAAAAAAAAACTGAAAAAGAGAAAAAAAAAATTGTTGGGGTCCCGCCGGGGTTTGAAGCTACTCCCCATGGGTCCATTTGGCATGGAAAACATACATTATACCTATGTACAATCTTAAAAAATATTCCTTAAAAATCCAAAAGTGGATATCTTGACAAAATTCTTTCACTTGTAGGGTACCATGCATGAGTACCTCATACCTACAAATTGTCATGACAATCTGAAGAGTGGTTATAGAAAAGAAGCAGAAAATGTATGAAAATCAACCCCCCCCCCCCCTTCCTTTTTACATAAGAAAAAATTCATAAAAAATCAAAAAAATAAATTTTCAGCATAAAATACATATCAAAGCATTAAGTAAGTTAAATATGATAAATATGTAGTAAATGAGTGTGTAAAATCATACACTTATTGAGTTATTTAAAGAAATAGTGCAAAAATTTGCATTTCTGACAAAGTCCGAAAAGACGTCAAAAACGCGTCAAAAATTTGACTTCGAAGTGGAACCAAAAATAACAACACTTCTTAAGACATCTCTCTAGATCATCCTGATGCTTTCGGTTTGTCGATACATGCTTCGGTTCTGAAGAAGAAGTTTGTCAAAGGAGGGTACCCCCCGTGACCTACTTTTGGCTGTGGTGGCGCCACCTGTTGACAGATCCGGACGAAAAACAACAACACTTGTAGGGGACCATGAGTACTTCATACCTACCAAGTTTCATCAAAATCCCTTCAGCCGTTTTTGAGAAGAAGTTTAAAATGTGAAAAGTTTACGACGACGACGGACGACGGACGACGACGACGACGACGACGACGGACGACGGACGACGGACGCAACACTATGACAATAGCTCACTTGAGCCTATGGCTAAGGTGAGCTAAAAAGTAGGAAAAATAGGAAATAGTAGGAAAAAGTAGGAACAGTAGAAAGCCTGGCGTACATAATGATGGGACCCCCTACACCCCTCCCCCTTTAATATATCCGCGCTTGGAGGGAAAGAGCAAAGGAATGCTAGACACTGATGACTAGATGATGGTGAACAGGGTAGCTCAAATGGAAGATGAATGTAATAGAACATTAGTGTACATAATGATGGGACCCCTACACCCTCCCCCTTTTATATCCGCGCATGGAGGAAAAAAGCAAAGGAATACTAGACACTGTTTACTAGATGATGGTGCACAGGGTAGCCCAAACGGAAGGCGAGTGTAATAGAACACTAGAGTACATAACGATAGTACCCCCTACACCCTTCCCCCTTTTATATCCGCACTTGGAGGAAAAAAGCAAAGGAAAGCTAGACACTGATGAGTAGATGATGGAACACAGGGTAGCTCGAATGGAAGATGAATGTAATAGAATACTAGCGTATATAATGATGGGGCTATTACCGAACTAAGAGTACCGTAACGAGGTAGCCAGGGGACTCAGGGGATTAGTATTGATTCCTTAGCAGTTAGCCCTGCAAAGGCATAATATGATTAGAGAATAAATCATTAATAAGGGATAAGGATAAAGAACAGTGCATGAGAGAAAACTCCATTATTTTACTTAACTATATATGGGAAGGGGTTGATGTGTATGTACTCTAAGAAGAGAGGAGGTGGGCAGGGACGGTGGGGTTGATGTGTATGTACTCTAAGAAGAGAGGAGATGGGCAGGGAAGGTGGGGTTGATGTGTATGTACTCTAAGAAGAGAGGAGGTGGGCAGGGACGGTGGGGTTGATGTGTATGTACTCTAAGAAGAGAGGAGATGGGCAGGGAAGGTGGGGTTGATGTGTATGTACTCTAAGAAGAGAGGAGGTGGGCAGGGACGGTGGGGTTGATGTGTATGTACTCTAAGAAGAGAGGAGATGGGCAGGGAAGGTGGGGTTGATGTGTATGTACTCTAAGAAGAGAGGAGGTGGGCAGGGACGGTGGGGTTGATGTGTATGTACTCTAAGTAGAATGGAGGTGGGCAGGGAAGGTGGGGTTGATGTGTATGTACTCTAAGAAGGTGGGTTTGATGTGTATGTACTCTAAGAAGGTGGGTTTGATGTGTATGTACTCTAAGAAGGTGGGTTTGATGTGTATGTACTCTAAGAAGGTGGGGTTGATGTGTATGTACTCTAAGAAGGTGGGTTTGATGTGTATGTACTCTAAGAAGGTGGGGTTGATGTGTATGTACTCTAAGAAGGTGGGGTTGATGTGTATGTACTCTAAGAAGGTGGGGTTGATGTGTATGTACTCTAAGAAGGTGGGTTTGATGTGTATGTACTCTAAGAAGGTGGGTTTGATGTGTATGTACTCTAAGAAGGTGGGGTTGATGTGTATGTACTCTAAGAAGGTGGGGTTGATGTGTATGTACTCTAAGAAGGTGGGGTTGATGTGTATGTACTCTAAGAAGGTGGGGTTGATGTGTATGTACTCTAAGAAGGTGGGGTTGATGTGTATGTACTCTAAGAAGGTGGGGTTGATGTGTATGTACTCTAAGAAGGTGGGGTTGATGTGTATGTACTCTAAGAAGGTGGGGTTGATGTGTATGTACTCTAAGAAGGTGGGGTTGATGTGTATGTACTCTAAGAAGGTGGGGTTGATGTGTATGTACTCTAAGAAGGTGGGGTTGATGTGTATGTACTCTAAGAAGGTGGGGTTGATGTGTATGTACTCTAAGAAGAGTGGAGGTGGGCAGGGAAGGTGGGTTTGATGTGTATGTACTCTAAGAAGAGTGGAGGTGGGCAGGGACGGTGGGTTTGATGTGTATGTACTCTAAGAAGGTGGGTTTGATGTGTATGTACTCTAAGAAGAGTGGAGATGGGGAGGGAAGGTGGGTTTGATGTGTATGTACTCTAAGTAGAGTGGAGATGGGGAGGGAAGGTGGGTTTGATGTGTATGTACTCTAAGTAGAGTGGAGATGGGGAGGGAAGGTGGGTTTGATGTGTATGTACTCTAAGTAGAGTGGAGATGGGGAGGGAAGGTGGGTTTGATGTGTATGTACTCTAAGTAGAGTGGAGATGGGGAGGGAAGGTGGGTTTGATGTGTATGTACTCTAAGTAGAGTGGAGGTGGGCAGGGAAGGTGGGGTTGATGTGTATGTACTCTAAGAAGAGTGGAGGTGGGCAGGGAAGGTGGGGTTGATGTGTATGTACTCTAAGAAGAGAGGAGATGGGGAGGGAAGGTGGGGTTGATGTGTATGTACTCTAAGAAGAGTGGAGGTGGGCAGGGAAGGTGGGGTTGATGTGTATGTACTCTAAGAAGAGAGGAGATGGGGAGGGAAGGTGGGGTTGATGTGTATGTACTCTAAGAAGGTGGGTTTGATGTGTATGTACTCTAAGAAGGTGGAGTTGATGTGTATGTACTCTAAGAAGGTGGGGTTGATGTGTATGTACTCTAAGAAGGTGGGGTTGATGTGTATGTACTCTAAGAAGAGTGGAGGTGGGCAGGGAAGGTGGGTTTGATGTGTATGTACTCTAAGAAGAGTGGAGGTGGGCAGGGACGGTGGGTTTGATGTGTATGTACTCTAAGAAGGTGGGTTTGATGTGTATGTACTCTAAGAAGAGTGGAGATGGGGAGGGAAGGTGGGTTTGATGTGTATGTACTCTAAGTAGAGTGGAGATGGGGAGGGAAGGTGGGTTTGATGTGTATGTACTCTAAGTAGAGTGGAGATGGGGAGGGAAGGTGGGTTTGATGTGTATGTACTCTAAGTAGAGTGGAGATGGGGAGGGAAGGTGGGTTTGATGTGTATGTACTCTAAGTAGAGTGGAGATGGGGAGGGAAGGTGGGTTTGATGTGTATGTACTCTAAGTAGAGTGGAGGTGGGCAGGGAAGGTGGGGTTGATGTGTATGTACTCTAAGAAGAGTGGAGGTGGGCAGGGAAGGTGGGGTTGATGTGTATGTACTCTAAGAAGAGAGGAGATGGGGAGGGAAGGTGGGGTTGATGTGTATGTACTCTAAGAAGAGTGGAGGTGGGCAGGGAAGGTGGGGTTGATGTGTATGTACTCTAAGAAGAGAGGAGATGGGGAGGGAAGGTGGGGTTGATGTGTATGTACTCTAAGAAGAGAGGAGGTGGGCAGGGAAGGTGGGGTTGATGTGTATGTACTCTAAGAAGAGAGGAGATGGGGAGGGAAGGTGGGGTTGATGTGTATGTACTCTAAGAAGAGAGGAGGTGGGCAGGGAAGGTGGGGTTGATGTGTATGTACTCTAAGAAGAGAGGAGGTGGGCAGGGAAGGTGGGGTTGATGTGTATGTACTCTAAGAAGAGAGGAGGTGGGCAGGGAAGGTGGGGTTGATGTGTATGTACTCTAAGAAGAGAGGAGGTGGGGAGGGAAGAAGGGGTTGATGTGTATGTACTCTAAGAAGAGAGGAGATGGGCAGGGAAGGTGGGTTTGATGTGTATGTACTCTAAGAAGAGAGGAGGTGGGCAGGGACGGTGGGGTTGATGTGTATGTACTCTAAGAAGAGAGGAGATGGGGAGGGAAGGTGGGGTTGATGTGTATGTACTCTAAGAAGAGTGGAGGTGGGCAGGGAAGGTGGGTTTGATGTGTATGTACTCTAAGAAGAGTGAAAGTGGACAGGGAAGGTGGGTTTCATGTGTAATTTGATTACTCTGAATAGCGTCCCACTAAAACAGATGATGGTTATACATTTTGCACTATAAAGAAAATATTTCCTCTGGAGTTATAGGTATAAAGATAGGCTTTCCTCGGGCCGTAAAGGTATAAACATATGAAAGGTCGATATACTTTGTCATGCACAACCTGCTCTGGCTCATTTACAAGTCATGCTTATTAATAAATTATAAATGACAACAACAAATGAAAAGCCCTACTGTATTAGCATATTTTAAAAATGAAAAGTACAATGAGACCCGAATATCTGTTTCACTTATTCTGGTTAAGAGTATTCACATAGTCATTCGTGTCATGTTAATTCACTTTTACTGGTTAATTTTGATTAACATTAATTCACAAACGTAACATTATTATCAAAAAGCAGCTGTGTCTGATTCATTTGTTTTTGTTGGAGATGTTCACAGAGGTAGCACTGTCTGCTTCACTTCATCTGGTAAATAATGTTCACAGAAGTAGCCACACCCAACTCACTTGCTCTGGTTAATTGTCAAAGAGGTAGCCATGTATGATTAACTTGTTATGGTTAATAATGTTCACAGAGGTAGCCATGTCTGATTAACTTGTTCAGGTTAATAATGTTCACAGAGGTAGCCATGTCTGATTAACTTGTTCTGGTTAATAATGTTCACAGAGGTAGCCATGTCTGATTAACTTGTTATGGTCAATAATGTTCACAGAGATAGCCATGTCTGATTAACTTGTTCAGGTTAATAATGTTCACTTAGGTAGGCATGTCTGATTAACTTGATCTGGTTAATAATGTTCACAGAGGTAGGCATGTCTGATTAACTTGATCTGGTTAATAATGTTCACAGAGGTAGGCATGTCTGATTAACTTGATCTGGTTAATAATGTTAACAGAGGTAGCCATGTCTGATTAACTTGTTCTGGTTAATAATGTTCACAGAGGTAGCCATGTCAGATGAACTTAATTGTTCTGGTTAATAATGTTCACAGAGGTAGCCATGTCTGATTACCTTGTTCAGGTTAATAATGTTCACAGAGGTAGCCATGTCTGTTTAACTTGTTCTGGTTAATAATGTTCACAGAGGTAGCCATGTCTGATTAACTTGTTCTGGTTAATGATGTTCACAGAGGTAGCCGTGTTTGATTAACTTGTTCTGGTTAATAATGTTAACAGAGGTAGGCATGTCTGATTAACTTGTTCAAGTTAATAATGTTCACAGAGGTAGGCATGTCTGATTAACTTGATCTGGTTAATAATGTTCACAGAGGTAGGCATGTCTGATTAACTTGATCTAGTTAATAATGTTCACAGAGGTAGGCATGTCTGATAAACCTGTTCTGGTTAATAATGTTCACAGAGGTAGCCATGTCTGATTACCTTGTTCTGGTTAATAATGTTCACAGAGGTAGCCATGTCTGTTTAACTTGTTCTGGTTAATAATGTTCACAGAGGTAGCCAAGTCTGATTAACTTGTTCTGGTTAATAATGTTCACAGAGGTAGCCATGTCTGATTAACTTGTTCTGGTTAATAATGTTCACAGAGGTAGCCAAGTCTGATTAACTTGTTATGGTTAATAATGTTCACAGAGGTAGCCATGTATGATTAACTTGTTCTGGTTAATAATGTTCATAGAGGTAGCCATGTCTGATTAACTTGTTATGGTTAATAATGTTCACAGAGGTAGCCATGTCTGATTAACTTGTTCTGGTAAATAATGTTCACAGAGGTAGCCAAGTCTGATTAAGTTGTTATTGTTAATAATGTTCACAGAGGTAGCCATTAGGGCTGGGCGGTGCACCGAAAATTTCGGTGCTTCGAAATTAGCAATGTCGGTTCGATGCACCGACATAGAATTGCAGATTTCGATTCGGTTCAGACGTAAATAATCAGAGTAAACTGAATCCAAATAGTGACCAGAAAATGCTTGAAATAGCTTAGAAATTACCTTTAATAAAGCCAGAAAGTAAGAAAAGAGTTTAACATTCATTTATCGCGCCGATTTACGTGTAGATCCCCCCTCCCACTTTCAGTCCTCTCATGAAACGGAAAGTGAAACTAGATCTACTTTCGCTTTCCGTTAACTGGTAAGAGCTAGTGCAAGCAGCAAGAAGACTAAACACGAATTGTAGTCGCCAAATATCATGTAAGAAAAGCTATGTCCACTAAAATATTTACTGTGAAAGTCCTATGAGACCTGTCAGTACTTCATTGTTAAAAATGAGGCCTGAGGTGTTGAAGTAATGTCTCACAGTATACATACTGTTGGAGCACATGCATCCACAATAGTTTGGGATGTAAAACTGATAATTTTCTTTAATAATGGTAAATACCCTCATATTCCTCAGACATTTGTGAATTAATGCTCTATTATAATGTTAGACTGAAGTGATAAGTTGGTCAAATCAGTTTGAATACTTTATTTTTGTTAATTTTGTTCATTTAACAAATTACTTTGTATTTTTTCTCATTCAAGTGAATCGAATCGAAATTAATCGAACCGAAGCTTTGTGATTCGAAACCGAACCGAACCGAAGGATACCTGAATCGTCCCAACCCTAGTAGCCATGTCAGATGAACTTAATTGTTCTGGTTAATAATGTTCACAGAGGTAGCCATGTCTGATTAACTTGTTCAGGTTAATAATGTTCACAGAGGTAGCCATGTCTGATTAACTTGTTCTGGTTAATAATGTTCACAGAGGTAGCCATGTATGATTAACTTGTTATGGTTAATAATGTTCACAGAGGTAGCCATGTATGATTAACTTGTTCAGCTTAATAATGTTCACAGAGGTAGCCATGTCTGATTAACTTGTTCTGATTAATAATGTTCTCAGAGGTAGCCATGTATGATTAACTTGTTCTGGTTAATAATGTTCACAGAGGTAGCCAAGTCTGATTAACTTGTTATGGTTAATAATGTTCACAGAGGTAGCCATGTCTGATTAACTTGTTCAGGTTAATAATGTTCACAGAGGTAGCCAAGTCTGATTACCTTGTTCAGGTTAATAATGTTCACAGAGGTAGCCAAGTCTGATTAACTTGTTATGGTAAATAATGTTCACAGAGGTAGCCAAGTCTGATCAAATTGTTCAGGTTAATAATGTTCACAGAGGTAGCCAAGTCTGATTAACTTGTTCAGGTTAATAATGTTCACAGAGGTAGCCAAGTCTGATTAACTTGTTCTGATTAACAATGTTCACAGAGGTAGCCAAGTCTGATTAACTTGTTCTGGTTAATAATGTTCACAGAGGTAACCATGTCTGATAACTTGTTCTGGTTAATAATGTTCACAGAGGTAGCCATGTCTGATTAACTTGTTCTGATTAATGATGTTCACAGAGGTAGCCATGTCTGATTAACTTGATCTGGTTAATAATGTTCACAGAGGTAGCCATGTCTGATTAACTTGTTCTCGTTAATAATGCTCACAGAGGTAGCCAAGTCTGATTAACCTGATCTGGTTAATAATGTTCACAGAGGTAGGCATGTCTGATTAACTTGATCTGGTTAATAATGTTCTTAGAGGTAGCCATGTCTGATTAACTTGATCTGGTTAATAATGTTAACAGAGGTAGCCATGTCTGATTAACTTGTTCTGGTTAATAATGTTCACAGAGGTAGCCATGTCAGATGAACTTAATTGTTCTTGTTAATAATGTTCACAGAGGTAACCATGTCTGATTCACTTGCTCTGGTTAATAATGTTCACAGAGGTAGCCATGTCTGATTAACTTGTTCTGGTTAATAATGTTCACAGAGGTAGCCATGTCTGATAACTTGTTCTGGTTAATAATGTTCACAGAGGTAACCATGTCTGATTACCTTTTTCTGGTTAATAATGTTCACAGAGGTAGCCATGTCTGATTAACTTGTTCTGGTTAATAATGTTCACAGAGGTAGCCAAGTCTGATTAACTTGTTATGGTTAATAATGTTCACAGAGGTAGCCATGTCAGATGAACTTAATTGTTCTGGTTAATAATGTTCACAGAGGTAGCCATGTCTGATTAACTTGTTCAGGTTAATAATGTTCACAGAGGTAGCCATGTCTGATTAACTTGTTCTAGTTAATAACGTTCATAGAGGTAGCCAAGTCTGATTAACTTGTTATGGTTAATAATGTTCACAGAGGTAGCCATGTCAGATGAACTTAATTGTTCTGGTTAATAATGTTCACAGAGGTAGCCATGTCTGATTCACTTGCTCTGGTTAATAATGTTCACAGAGGTAGCCATGTCTGATTAACTTGTTCAGGTTAATAATGTTCACAGAGGTAGCCATGTCTGATTAACTTGTTCTTGTTAATAATGTTCACAGAGGTAGCCATGTCTGATTAACTTGTTATGTTAATAATGTTCACAGAGATAGCCAAGTTTTGTTTACTTGTTCTGGTTAATAATATTCACAGAAGTAGTAACTTCTGGTTCACTTGTTCTGGTGTATAATGCTCAAAGAGGTAGCCATGTCTGGTTTACTAGTTCTGGTTAATAATGTTCACAGATACCACCATGTTCAGTTCACTTGATCTGGTTACAGAATATGTGGTTCAATGTTTGTTTGACATGAAGTACTACTGACGAGGATTCAATATCCGAAACACGTGTCTAGTACAATAAAATTGGTACTATAGAACATATACTTTAATATTGACAATTTCTCGTCAAAATATAGCTACTTCAATTAATTCGATTATCATAATAAATGTTTATATAGTTTGCTATGCTTTTTTGTCAAAATTTATCATTTTTTTGAATTTACGATTTGAAATTTACATGAAAATGTATTCTCTTTACACTCAAGACCTACCATGTGAACTCGTTCAATGCTATAAACATGTTCAGTCTGATGCCCTGATAAGTATAGATTCATCTGATAGATCTCGATGGTCTGAATTACAGAAATAGGACATTTGTATTCGTGAGGAGGCCGATAGACTATCGTGATGTATTACTCCACAGTATCTAAGCTCTAGATAAAGGTTCCTCCAGTGTCAGCTACACTATCCCAATGGTCAATGTACAACTACGTAATGGACCGTTATTGGAATTATTTTGTACATTAATCAAGCATACATATCGGATTTTGTTGATTTTAAGTCGATTTCCTTTTTTTTCTCAATTATTTGCTTTTTTATTGTATAACAATCATTCCGTTATTTGATCAGATGCACTACATGTCACGAATCAGTAATTGAAAAAGTAAAAGCCAATGAAAATGCAAAATCAGAATTCAAATTTCACAATCAGTGAGCAATGACGTCATTGTTCTATACGAAGTTTCTGTAGATATCAAATCAAACATAATGGAGCATAAAAAGAGAAAATTAATATAGATTTGAATGGATTCGTTTTTCAAGCCAAGAAAACTATCATCTTCTTCCTTGATTATTTGTTCATAACACATTCGAGGATGAAATCGTAAATGAAATGTCTTCTACGCCGGCGATCTTGCACGCGAGGTTTTGCGGACTCGTGGTCTTTCTTATTAGGTTGCAGTTCCCAAAGGACCGGAAACTCTAGAATGCATAGTCAACTTGAGCATAAAAAAGACAAACCTCCCTAAATGAAGAACTTGATTAAAGAATCAGCCACGTTGCAGGCATCTTTTTTAATATGTTGAAGCCCGAATTTCCTCTTATCTAAAAGTAAAGGCCGGAGCCTATTGGCTCGTGATGAATGGCGCGTTTATTACGGTCGGATCTTGTAACATTTGATTACAAAGTCTGGAGGGAGCCTTTACCAGTCAAAAAATGTCTTTTTTATCGTCCAAAGAGACGCGGACATCATAACAATTGAGAAAATGTGAAATAACTGATTATATATACGGACGGTTTTATGAATCTCCTTCAGTGTTACGGCCAATAATACGGCTAGAGAGTGGTCACGTCAAGATTTGTGGTTCATTGATTATTAAGTAAAGTCTTAATAACCATGATATAACGATAGGAATCAGGATTCTTAGGCTTATTGGATGAGGAAATATTTCCAGCAAGGCCACACTGCAGTGCTCACAGCGGAACATACACGCATAAAATAGCAAAAATACTAGTACATCCGCCAGACACCAACCCATCAAGTACAACCACATAAATAATAGCCGGCATCAAAAAGAACACAGGTATCCAGATAAAATCAAAACAAACCGAGCAAAAACACCATTGAAACATGAAATACAATATTATACTTCAAAGGACTGAGATCATAAGCATATAGCAAATGGTGTATGTATCCTGATTACATGCACACAACCCTCATACTTATCCAAACACAGAGATAAACAAAACAAAATCATTTCATCTTTTCAACAAAATACATGTAGCGTTAAATCATGCGTGGTTTATGGAATATTTTAAGCCAAGAAAAAGCATTCACTTGTTAAAATGAATATTAGCTAGCACTATGACAATATTTGAAAAAAAAAAAGATGCACGTTTCAAAGAATAGAAAATATTTCAAAGCGCATGTAAATTTTACAGCAGATTTCCCCTAAGAAATTTTAGCTATTAAACCGTGGTTGTTTGCTATCTATTCATATGAAATCTACTAAACAGTAGTGATGTCTCAAGAGGAATAGATCACAGATCATACAAATCCGTTCCTTTATTTCGTTAAGCGGCCTGATTCATTTTGAGTGATACACTATTTACACATGGCTCCTTCCACATTCACTTACACACTAAGTGAGGATCTAGAAATTATTTTCCAGGGGGGGGGTAGATACATCGCGAGGGAATTTTGAAGAATAATACTTTCAAAGGGGGGAGGGTGATAAGCATTTTTGACAAATTCAGCGATTGAGTGTTGTATGTGTGTGTGTGTGTGGGGGGGGGGGGGGGGGGGCTGAACCCCTACCCCTACCTAGCCTAGTTACGCGCTTGACACATTGCATCGGTATTCAACGTACATGGAATCAATATGTCTTTTTCTCTATGGGAGACGCTGCGTTACAATATGTTATCTGTAAAAAGCTAGCCAAATTGATTGTTAAAAAATAAATCGTCATCGCAAGACATTTCATTGTTCGTCGACACAGCTGATTTATTCGGGATCGTGTTCCACAGATGGTATCTTGAAAACAAGAATAAATCCCATCGCTAGAGTGGAGCACTGGTTAATAGGAACTACCACGCTCAAATCGTTTTAATTTCAGCGCTTCAAATAATATCTGTCAACAGATATCACTAGTAATGACTTACAAGAAAAATAAACGAAAATCAATTCGACACCGATATATTTCATATCTGTACACAGATTTATCTATCATATCAATGTAAGACAGAGAAACACGTAGGATTTATGATTTATGGACAATTTGGAGGGGAGGAAAACTAGGTCTGGTATCGCACATATAACAGTGAAATGACAGAAAGTGTGAGCGGTAACAGTGAATGCAGATAAATCACTTTCAGCTATTAATACACTCAGTTTTAATAATTATACTTTTAATTCATAAGCAATGATGCAATGCTAACTTTTCTAATCTTGTTTTCTGTCCTCAAATACGAACGAAAGTATCAAAAGATACAGACATGAATTTAATTTTAATTCATCGTGATTAAGGTAACAAAATAAACAGTTTTAAGACATCTTTCAAAGGCTTTCCTAATCCCACTAACTGTCGTAGAACAAACAAAATCCTTGAACGTAACTTAGCCTTTGCCATCTGACCCATTTGTTAGTTTTTCCTGGTCTCGAAGTTAAAACTCAGGATATAAAAAAATGGACCTGACTGTTTTTTCAGTATACATCTAACCTTTAAGGCGTTGCTGGCTGAAGCGATTTCATCTAACGAAATATATGCTCGTCTATACAAAGACTTCCTCTGATGACATCACGCAGTAATGTACAATGTGAACTATAAACTTTTTGAATTTATTTTGCACTGCTGTGGACACTGATATCAAATATCACGATCAAAGAAAGTAAGCTTACCCACTCATACATATTGTCAACTTTTTATTCATATGGCATTTGATCTAAGTAAAGAGAAAGGAGGAGTTTTACTAGTTAAAGAATGTCAGGAACGAAATTAACTATGAGTAGTATTCCAAAGATACAGATTTCTGATAATTCAATCTTGACGAATGACCAAGACGACATGATAAACAGTTGGATGCATTCCGAATTAGACAAAAGTTTAGATCAAGATTACATCCGACAAACTCTTGTAAAACATTCATTTGACGAAGATCTATACTGTCCCGCAGATAATATGCATCAATCACCTAAACGTTTATATTAGTGACAAATTATTGTAGCGATAAATCAGAGGAATAAATCGTCTGGGTCACGTCTGCAGAAATTCTGCATTTTGCAGACTATTAAGTAGAATATGATGAAGAAACTAAATCGTGTTAATTATGATGCAGAATTTTGTTTTCGAAAAAAAAAACCCCAATAAAATACGATTTTAATCTCTAAAGCTTTGTCTTGAGCACAGGGTCTTGAATCCCTCTAAGAAATTGCTCACTTTACCGTCATGTTCCCCTATAACAGAAAATATACGATATGCTGTACTAGTATATTAACTTGAGGATTCAAGTCCCTGTGGTCTTGAGCAATGAGTACAAGATTTCATCGATCATATGTCCCAGACATGATGTCAACAAACAGAAAAATTCGCAGTCATATTTCGCAAAATTGACGTGCCACAATGAACTAAAACTAGTGGTTATCATCTATACTATGCTTATCATCCTATGTCAGGAAAAAGGTCGAGTCACGTTCCGACTGCTATACTGGCCCTAACATCCGGCCCCTGCCCGTCCGTGCAACGTTAGAAACATTGTCGCAACTTGCTACGACGAAAGAGCGCTTTGATTATTTTCACCCATTTAAATTTTTTCAAGTGCTTTAAATGAATCTCTCTCACTTCATTAATAAAAGATTGTAAAAACCTCTTTGCACTTTCAGCGGTACATGTACATGTGCCGTAAATCCTCTCAACATGTTCAAGGATATGTCGTTTTGAAAAACAAAAATTGATACTGCTTAAAGGTATTGATCGTACCCAACCTTCCGTTATGTAAACCTGTCTTATTCTTGAAAAAAAAAATACGAAAATGTGTTTATTGAACAAACTAATTAAAAGAAGAAATTGCATAAATACAGAGTCATTCAAATGCAAGCATTCAAAGCAACATCTTCAATACCGTTTTACATAATCATGTGATAATAAAGAGAAGGTATTTATTTATCTTCGTTTCCAAGAGCAGATACAATCAGAAGTACCCCCACGAGAGCACTGCAATACTCTGAGAAACCTAAAATTGCTACTTGAATGCAAAAAAATATTTACTCTGCATTTAATATTTGTTCATTCTTAGGCTTCATTCATGAGGGTTTTATTAAATCAATACTCTATTATACGGTTCTGTTTTAACTATTTCTCCATTTTGCTTTAATCTATATATTTTTTTGTAACAGTATTTGAATGCCATTGGTGGTTTGATAATTAAATGTATCACCAACTATACAAAGGGGTTTTTTATTGAACAGACTGTGATGTTCTGGGTTACAATAGTTTCTGGCTGACTGCATAAAGAGTTTCTAATCTCTTGTAATTGTCTTGTAATTGTTGAGTAATGGTCAATCGCACATTTTTTATTCCATAACTTCAAGAATGAATAGCCGTCTTCTCTATTATTACTCATCCACGTGTATATATTTCAATACTGTGTAATCTGACAATGGGCTTGTTCAAAGGAAAATGTCTGACAGACGGAAATAGTTTCCTTTTCTTGGACTTGCACTTTATATAGACTCAATGCCCCCTCCCTCTTCCTTAAAGTTCATTTTATGGCTTCAAGAGAGAAAGTTTAATTCATTTTACATATCATACATATATTTGAATAAATCAGTAATATGACAAAAGAAGCTGAAAAATAGGTAAGGGCGGGCATGTTTCTATTTAGAAAATGTCTCACAGACGGAAAGACGTGTCGGTAGGTTACATTTCGTGCTCTCTTTTGACTTTTCATTAGACTTACCATCAGGCAAGAGGAAGGCAACATGCCATACCAGGAACAGATATCCATACAATTTAAGCCGGTCTCCATCTGAAAAAATAAAGAATTTACAACGTTTAACAAAGAAGTATATCTACTAAAAGTCTTATGTAAGGCGGTCGCCAATTCGGTCCCTGGAGTTTTTTGTTTTGTTTTGTTTGTTTGTTGTTGTTGATGTTTTTTTTTTTTCAGGTACTCCTTTTCCTTCCCAACTGTCCTCTTCTCAAATTTATTATTAATTTTATTGTATTTATTGCATATTTTCAATTGCATGCTGATTTGCCTGATGGTATCAAGTGACTAAAGAACCGGAACCAGAATCAGTGTTTTTGGCGGACTAGGGACATTGGTTCTGTAGGACATTGGTTTCTTAAGGACATTGGTTCTTACAACAAAGAAGATCGTCACAACTTCAATTTCCGATCCAGCCAATTACGGTGTTCTTTTGGGGACATCGCGTCTATGCTTCTTCGTGTATTACAATATAGACGCGAAGAAGTGGGCCGCGAAGAAGTCTCGCTTCTTCGCGTTCGTAATTCGATGTATACGCAAAGATGCAAAAATGCGATTCCTCCAAAAGAACATCGTTTCCTCGTCTTTTACAGTCTATTGTATGCTTCAACTTTTTAAAATTTTAAAATCAAAATTAGAATTCGAATGCTGATAAAAAATCATATGAAACATCTTAGTCTCGTGTATTGTACAATATCCTTTATGTAATTATCTTAATTAGGAAAACTAATTACTACTAGCATCCAAAAATCCGCTATCAATTGCCATTGACTGATGAAATTTGCTTGAAGTGGTCTACAAAACGGACTGCGATCCGGCTGATTACATCCGGTAATTAGTGCCTGCTCGGGAAGCGTGGATAACTCGACTTTCACATATTCGCTCCTAGGCCATTTCAAAGTTCTCAGACAATTTTTTTATATTTCGGTTGCATGCATGGACGTCTTAATTTGTTTGATTTCTTACATGTGATAATTCCCGTAAATTACATCGAACAATGCAGACAAAAAACTCTAGTCCTCAAACTTGATATAACATTTTTGCATTAATGCGTGATGCTTAAACTAATTGCCTTTTCTTGTATATGGATAAATTTGCTTTTTCGCGATTTTCCAGTAAATCGCGTTTCTTCAAATTTACATTTCACCCGTACTAAACCAAGTGCCATGATGACTTTGTCTCATAAAAATCATATTATAAATTAACTTTGTCGCATGGTATCTTAAAGGAAATGACTGCGAGATTTTCGATTCCACAATCTTAATTCATACGCCTGAGGTGAAATCATTCATTTGGACATTTCCCCAGTTCTGTAGCAATACAATGAAGCCAAAGGAAAGTTAATGATTGCAAAAAACAAATCATGGATAGAAAAACTGAAATTTAATACAGCGGGATTATGCCTTAAGGTTGTGTGCTTCCTTCATAACGAACATGTTAATATGACTGAAGAGTTCTCCCTGGGGAACTCCCACATTTTGTAAAATCTAAAATTACATGTATACATTTTGTATAAAAAAGTTTAATACATTTGGGACACAATTTATTTCTTATTTTAATGGGAAAATTTAATGTTTGTGAGACCAACTTTTTATATAAAATTGTTTGAAGATGCACGTGGCATTGATTTATGGTTCAAAGTTTTTTTTTCATGCTAATAGAAATGATAAATTTATGAATTCCTTGGTTTACATATTACTAACCGCTATGAGCGATGGGTAACAGATTGCACAAGATTTATGATATAGTTTAGTATAACTGAACCTAAACATGGGATCTGTATAACAAATTTCAAGTTGACACTGAAAGGACTAAACAAAAAAATGTACGTTCCCCTTCCTTTTCTCAATACTTCGTTCATACAGTCTAGCGTTTGTTCCTATTAGCACAATACTCGTATATTCGATTTTTAAAAAAAAATTCTTTATTTATTTTTTATTTATTTATTTTTTTTTTATTAATTAATTTTTTTTTTTGCATAAAGGTTACTTTTCTTGAGAATGATTAACGATAGCACTATTCACAATATTTAATTATTTCTTAGATAAGATTGATCCACTTTCGAAGACAGTTTGCAGTTTCTACTAAAATTACAGTATCGTCAACATACTACATGTAGTACTGTACAGGTACGTCAAATAATTCAATTGTGGCTTCATCATAATCCTCTTGGTCTATATTCCTTAAAGACAATTTCAAGAAAAAGAAAAGAAAAGAAAATCGGCAACATTTTTTTGGCTTTGCCGTAGATCAACTTTGCGTGAGGGGTTTATATAACACAATTTTGTGTGAGGGGTTTATGACACAACTTTGTTTGAGGGGTTTATAACACAACTTTGCGTGAGGGGTTTATAACACAACTTTGTGTGAGTGGTTTATAACACAACTTTGCTTAAGGGGTTTAAAACACAACTTTGTGTGAGGGGTTTATTATAACACAACTTTGTGTGAGGGGTTTATAACGCAACTTTGTTTGAGGGGTTTATAACACAACTTTGCTTGAGGGGTTTATACCACAACTTTGTTTGAGTGGTTTATTTTTTTTTTCATGGTATGGTATGGTTTATTTGCAAGAGGCCAACTAGCCTATAAGCATGAAAATGAATTACAATACAATAATACATGTTATGGAGGAAAGACCTCAAAATATGATAATAACATAGAGTAAACAAAATACAGCTGAACACAAATAAACTCTTGAATAGAAACATATGCATTCAAAGCAAATCATATTTTGAAGAATGATGAATCTCTCATTTCCAGCATCAAGCAAAGGATTTATCAAGCAAAGCAAAATTACGAAATGTGTAATAATGTAACGTAAATGTAATATTCTATAGTATACAATGTAATATTCTAATACTAGCTATACCATATGGGCTTGTCGTGCATATGTCGTGATGTAAGTACTTATAAACTTGTTAGTACATGCAAATGATGCAAAACATGCAGAAGAGATAAAACGAAAAATGCATAACGAGGAGGAAGAGAAATACCGAACGATAGATTAGTATATTACACTAAGTAAAGCTGTCTCGAAGAAAGGATGCCTGTTTTAAGTATCTGCCTAGGTTACAAAGTTGTTTCCTGTTATGAATAGAGAGGAGCTGAACTAATTTAAATGCTGATGGTCTCTGCCAATAATAAGTTTTAAGATATAAGCGTCGAAAATGTGAGTATAAAGGACAGACAAGAATGAAATGATATTCATCCTCTATTTCATTTAAAGAGCACCTACTACAAATACGTCGATTTCTATCTGTATTATTATAACGACCTTGTTCTATGGATAATTTATGTGATGATAGTCTTATTTTTGTTATGAGAATTCTAAATTGATCGGGAATGGATTTCTGTAAGTAAAACTGAAGAGAAAATGTTTCGGGTAAGTATTTGTGAAGCATACATTTATGAGATATTTCGAAAAAAGCATCTCTGTCCTGTATAAATTGATCAGTGATTCTTTTCTTAAATACATGTAAGAAAGACTTTTCATCGGGGACTGACTGTGTTAGCCAAATATCGGAGAACCCAAGTGAACATAGAAGTTCTTTGACCTTATATGACCAGGAATTCGGGAACAGGTGAGTATTCATTTCTTCGTAAATATTTCTAAGAATACAGTTTTGTGTCTTTAGCAGCTTTAGCCAAAATTTCATCAACCGGATCTTTCTTATAGTAATTAAAGGTAGACGCCCTAATTCCGAGTACACCATGAAGTTAGGTGTGCTGACTTTGACATTCAATATTCTTTTGCAAAACTTTAAATGCACATTTTCGATATCTTTGCCAGCATGGAAACCCCATACCTCGCCGCCATAGTTAAGAACACTTGAAACGTAAGTATCAAAGACGCTTAGTTTTGATTCTATATTTAGTAAATTATCGTTACAGGTTTTTGTAATTCCAAACATACATTTACTACCTTGCATTGCTATAATTTTCTGAGTCTTATTGAATTTACCATTGTATTGTAAAGTTATACCAAGATAATTAAAAGAATTTACTACCTCAATTTGATTATTATTATAACACCATGAGTCTGTACTACTTAATCTATATCCGTTACGGAAGACAACAATTTTTGTTTTATCAACATTTACCTCTAGACCCCATTTTTCACTATATACATGTAACTGATTCAAGATATATTGTAAACTTTGCTTGGATTCAGCAAATAAGACGGTGTCGTCCGCGTAATACATGAGAAACAAAGATAATTCTCTTAGATTAATAGAATCACAATTGTTGTAGATGAGATCAGATTCAAAGTCATTGACGTAGAGAGAGAAGAGAAGGGGGGATAAGGCCTCACCCTGCAAGAGACCTGTTGTGCTGGAGAAGAAATCGGACATCTGTGACCTATATTTCACGCATGATTTAACGTCTTTATACAAACATTTTATGATACTTAGTAACTTGCCAGTAATACCAAGTCTTGCCAGTTTGTAAAATAATTTGTTCCTATCTACAGAGTCAAAAGCTTTTTTATAGTCAACAAAACAGCAATATAGTTTCTTTTTCTTATTTAGATACAGAGATATAAGACTATGTAAAGCAAAGATTGCGTCTGTGGTGCTATATCCCTCCCTAAAGCCAAATTGTGCATCAGAAATAACGTCATTCTCATTCGACCACCTCATAAGCCTGTTATTCAAAACGGATGTAAATATTTTTGACAGATTGCTCACAAGGGTAATTCCACGATAATTATTCGTATCGTTAACATTGCCTTTCTTGTGTAAAGGAATGATTATTCCGACTGACCAGCTTTCTGGAAAACATTCTGAATCAAAAATTTTGTTAAAAAGTCGAACAAGTACTGGTAGCACAATTCCTTGAAATTTGACAAAATATTCATTTAGCAGATGATCAATTCCTGTGGCCTTACCTGACTTAAGTTTCTTAAGAACATCTAAGATCTCTTTTTCATCAATAGTTCTATCTAATTCAGAAAATACAGCTGGAGGATTAGTAAGATTATTAGAATGTGCATGATCAGTATTATTGCTATTATTGCATACTTTTTTAAAGTGTTCATAGAACTGATCACAGGATAATGTACTTTCGATTTTCTTATTCTTTTTAATTCTGGTTTATAACACAACTTTGTGTGAGGGGTTTATATAACACAACTTTGTTTGAGGTGTTTATATAACACAACTTTGTTTGAGGGGTTTATATCACAACTTTGTTTGAGGGGTTTATAACACAACTTTGCGTGAAGGGTTTATAACACAACTTTGTGTGAGGGGTTTATAACACAACTTTGCGTGAGGGTTTATAACACAACTTTATGTGAGGGGTTTATATACCACAACTTTGTTTGAGGGGTTTATAACACAACTTTGCGTGAAGGGTTTATAACACAACTTTGTGTGAGGGGTTTATAACACTACTTTGCGTGAGGGTTTATAACACAACTTTGTGTGAGGGGTTTATAACTCACTTTGTGTTAGGGGTTTATAACACAACTTTGCGTGAGGGTTTATAACACAACTTTGCGTGAGGGGTTTATAACACAACTTCGTTTTAGGGGTTTATAACACAACTTTTCCAACTCGTGATTTCTATGCTCAAGAAATGTTATGTTGCTGTAGTTTTCCACCTTTGAGTGTAGCATATTTTTCTTCGTGTGCAAATTTTTTCCTCCAACTTTATCTCATTTCTAATAAAGTTAGAGAAGAATTATACCGTGATGTACTGATCAAGTAATAAGCCAATAAAAAAACCTTGCTTACCAAATAATATATCTATCTTGAACCATCAAGTCATATAACTAACAATAGACGTTCATACAGTACATCAGTCGATGACATTAATAAACGTATGGTCAGGCATTATATTCAACCCAGACGTTCATTTGATATCAGATATAATAAGACGCTATTTTGGACATTATCGTCTAAAATTACGGAAAATGCTCACGATTTTCTTTTCTATACCTTGCTTCCACAGGAGCTCGATGCCAACAACCCTCAATGACACCCGCCCATTCACATCTCTCTATAGTCAAAGTCTTCTATATATAAGGAAAGTAGAGGCAATTATTGGTTTCGAGCTCCTGTGCTTGCTTCCAGTTCAGAAATTTTTATCACATACTAGTATCGGTTTGCTTATACAAAAGAAGGGAAAAAGTCGAATAAGTCTACGTGGTAAAGATGACAAATATGCATGGATAATGACCATATCCCTGTATACAGCACAAAATTGATAATTCAGAAAATCAGAAACCGAAGGCATACAAAATCAGGATAAAATAGGAACCAAAGCAAACAAACAAAAACCTCCACCATATGAAAAGAAGCGAAGGAAGGACTATGTATATAGTTATAGAAAGAGCATAATAATCTCTCTGATGGGAGCCTTTGACTTGTATAATCGTCAGAAACATTCTTTTGGTTGTTGTCACGCCTCGTACTAATTTCAGCCAATGACGTCGCAGTATTACGGTCACGTGGTCTCCTATCTTGGCGCCGAGGTATGTCACTAAATTTTCAAACGTCAAAAATTACAAATAAAACGTTACAAAATCGTTCTCGGCGTGATAAATTCGTTATAGGATTAGTTCCCGTCATACTTCCTACTCAAAGTAGGTGTGTTACGGCCTCATCCCCCATGTGCACAAATTTACACACCTATTTGAGTAGGAAGTATGACAGGAACTAACCCTATAACTTATATAATAATGCTCATTAAATTTGTGGTATGGCTGAATGAATGAGCCCTGTTTAAAATATCTGACCATGTCTTTACGAAGATATCATATAACCATGACCTCTGACTTTGAAAATGACTGGCATGTTCTTCATCAATATTCAGTTTGTTACAAGAATGAAGATGTATACTGGCTTACGAACAGACAGATAGACAGCATCATACTAAAATACGTATATAGTACACCGTCCTCTGACGAGCATTATACTAAAATACGTATATAGTACACCGTCCTCTGACGAGCGTCATACTAAAATACGTATATAGTACACCGTCCCCTGACGAGCGCCATACTAAAATACGTATATAGTACACCGTCCCCTGACGAGCGTCATACTAAAATACGTATATAATACACCGTCCTCTGACGAGTGTCATACTTAAATACGTATACTTGTACACCGTCCTCCGACGAACCTCATACTAAAATACGTATATAGTACACCGTCCTCTGGCGAGCGTCATACTAAAATACGTATACTTGTACACCGTCCACTGACGAGCGTCATACTAAAGTGCGTTTATAATACATCGTCCTCTGACGAGCGTCATACTTAAATACGTATACTTGTACACCGTCCTCTGACGAGCGTCATACTAAAGTGCGTTTATAATATACCGTCCTCTGGCGAGCGTCATACTAAGATACGTATACTAGTACACCGTCTTCTGACGAGCGTCATACGAAAATACGTATACTAGTACACCGTCCTCTGGCGAGCGTCATACTAAAATACGTATACTAGTACACCGTCCTCTGGCGAGCGTCATACTAAAATACGTATACTAGTACACCGTCCTCTGACGAGCGTCATACTAAAGTGCGTTTATAATACACCGTCCTCTGGCGAGCGTCATACTAAAATACGTATACTTGTACACCGTCCTCTGACGAGCGTCATACTAAAGTGCGTTTATAATACAACGTCCTCTGACGAGTGTCATACTTAAATACGTATACTTGTACACCGTCCTCTGACGAGCGTCATACTAAAGTGCGTTTATAATACACCGTCATCTGACGAGCGTCATACTTAAATACGTATACTTGTACACCGTCCTCTGACGAGCGTCATACTAAAGTGCGTTTATAATACACCGTCCTCTGACGAGCGTCATACTTAAATACGTATACTTGTACACCGTCCTCTGACGAGCGTCATACTAAAGTGCGTTTATAGTACACCGTCCTCTGACGAGCGTCATACTAAAATACGTATACTTGTACACCGTCCTCTGAAGAGCGTCATACTAAAGTGCGTTTATAATACACCGTCCTCTGACGAGCGTCATACTTAAATACGTATACTTGTACACCGTCCTCGGACGAGCGTCATACTAAAGGGCGTTTATAGTACACCGTCCTCTGGCGAGCGTCATACTAAAATACGTATACTAGTACACCGTCTTCTGACGAGCGATTTAAAAACATAATGTGTAAATAGCAAATTTGAAGCTAAACGCACGAGAGACAAGACTTGATTCACTTTAGTTAATTTGTCTTTCTGTTGTGGAATTGGTATTTGTGAAAACACTACAATATTACATTATTTATATTCTAAAACAGAATTTTCTTTTTTTTCAGAAATTTAAACGTCTGCATGCATTGACACTAAAAGCGACTCTATCGAACGACTGAACAAGGCTTCATTTGTATGAATTATATGGACTAAATTTTATGTCATTGTAAACTGCAAACAAGTCGGTCCCCATTGATTTTACAACAAAAGTAAAATGATGTATAATACCATAGAGACTTGAATACATAATTGCATGTATAATTAATACGTTAACGAGCTGCTCACCTGGCATATCTCTCTATAGCAGGCACCGGCTGTTTTTCAATCCAGGGCAATTAGCATGTCTCAATTTGCGCTATTATCACTTTGCTAGCTTCTGGTAATAGACTGGCATCTCTGTTGTATCTTTACTTAATTTCCATGTATGTCACCGACTCATGTATTCTCGGAATTTGTCCTCCAGCGCTTCATTGTCTTGAAAACATATTTTACTCCGTTAAATCATTTCTGAAATGGAAGAAATCAAAATAGCAGTAGATTGAAATATTTCTTCCAGAGGGAAGGGATGATGACAAATAAAAAAAAAAAACCAAACACTCAAACAAATGTTCGGCCCCTTGGCCTTTATCAAGTGTAAAAAACGACGATCTATAACAATTCTAATAAAATCCATCCTTGCTTCTCTGACGTTCAATGCATTGGCACTGGACGTCAGAGAATCAAGGATGGATTTTACTTTGTATCGTTTGTATGCGTAAGTGGCGACAACTTCCATTAATTCTATAGGTTAGTGGCGACACCTGTAATCGTTTCACGTAAAAGTGGCGCAATGTTCAATAAGTTCTGTAGTTGAGTGGCGACACCTTTAAATGTTTAACGTATAAGTGCATGGCGGGATGTTCAACCAGTTCTATGATTTAGTGGTGACACCTTTAAACGTTTTACGTACATACAGTAAGTGGCGCAATATTCAACCAGTTCTATGAGTTAGTGGTGACACCTTTAATCGTTTCACGTTTAAGTGGCGCAATGTTCAATCATTTCTATATAGGTTAGTGGCGCAACTCTAAACGTTTAACGTACAAGTGGCGCAATATTCAATCAGTTCTATAAGTTTGTGGTGACACCTTTAATCGTTTCACGTTTAAGTGGCGCAATGTTCAACCAATTCTATGAGTTAGTGGCGACACCTTTAATCGTTTAGCGTATAAGTGGCGCAATGTTCAATTAGTTCTAGGTTAGTAGCGAAACCTTTAATTGTTTCGCGTATAAGTGGCGCAATGTTCAATCAGTTCTATAGGTTGGGGGCAATATCTATAATCGATTCACGCATAATTGGCGCGATGCTCAATCAGTTCCATAAGTTATTGGCGGCACCAATAATTGTTTCTAATTGTTTTTGTCAGCGGAGAAATTTTCCAGATATATTCTAGAAGTTAGTGACGACATCTTAAGTAAAGAATTTCATATGTTTGGTTTAAACTGTATTTATTTGAAAAAAAAAACATAATACATGTGACAAATATAAACAACATAAGATTGGAAAACAAGTGGAGGTCCACTTATGTGAATTCCTCTCTCTATCTTATTATATAGGCTGGTCACAGTTTCGTATGTAATCAAAGAAAAGCAAATTTGTATACATTGTGTTATCAGATAGAAATAATGAGAACAGAAGAAAGAAAAAAAAAAGAGTGCAAATGATGAAAGAATTAAGAAAAGAATAATATTTTCAATTATAATTTAGATTCCTAGGATCATATGTAATATATACTTATAAAAACAAAATGTTCGTTCATACATGTATTTGTAGGAAAGATTAAATACGGAACTTACATGCACACAAGTGACTATGAGAATTTCAATATCTGAAGAAATATAAACATTTTACTAAAACGGATGATAAATATATAACGTCATTAATACATTTGTACATTCTATACCCACATATAGGTGAAGTAGGAACAACATCAATGGTATACTAAGAAGTTATGAAAGAGAGTAAAAAATCATCAACCAAGGCAATCAATATTATCATTAATTATTTGTACTAAATATGCCAATATGTATCTGATTGTTATTATTATCATTATTCACATAATTATAACGATATATAGTAAGTGGCATTAGAAATAAATAAATCTTAAACTTCATATAAATCTTTTTGATGATATAATAAAATTTTGAACACTTTTAAAAATTGTGGTATTTAATTCTTCACTAAAGTTTTCATTTCCAAAGAGTAGATTGGTACAATTAATTTCTATATTCAGTGAGTTTATGTAAGTCTGGCGAATAGAGTTGTATTTGTTACAATGCAGTAAGAAATGAGAATTTGATTCGATTTGTCCACAGGAACAGTAAGGGTCGGGTTCAAGATTACAAAGGAATAGGTGTTGTTTTAGTGCGCTACATCGCATTCTTAACCGAGTATGAAAAATTTGACCTTGTCTTGTACCGGATAGATAATATTTAGGGATTTTATTTTTACAAGAAATGGACTTTTTAAAATGTGCTATGGAATTTATTTCTTTAATGTGTTCGGGAAGACTATTCCAAAGTCGGATGCTCGAAGGGATGAAACTATTTGAGCGGTATGTAGTTTTGCAATTTATATTGATATAGTCGTTTGAGTGCCGGGTATTATAACTGTGAAATTACTATTTTGGGGTGGGAGGATATTTAGCAAGTAATCGGGAGTAAAGCCTTTAATGATTTTAAAAATTTGTATTAATTTGTGGTTTTTGCGTCTACTTTCTAAAGTTTCCCAGCCCGTTTCATTATAAATTGATTGTCTACTTGTATATTTGGTTGCGCCTGTTACTATCCGGCCAGCTTCAAGATTGATTTTTTCTAATTTTTCTTTGAAATAAGTCGGACAGTTGTCCCAAATAATATCTCCGTATTCCATTAAAGGACGAATAAAAGAGAAATACATTGTTTCTAAGGTAGATCTTTTTAATTTGAATTTTAATAGTCTCAGAATATTAAGTTTTTTGGATAATTTTTCTAATATTGAATCAATATGTTCTCCCCAATTTCCGTTTTTTGATAGTATTAGTCCTAAATGTTTGTGCGAGTTTACTTCTTGTATGTCGATATTATTCATCGCGAGGGTCGGATGTTGTGTAGGATTGATTTTTTTAGAGATAAGTAAGGTTTCTGTTTTATTGGGGTTAAAATTTACAAGCCAATTTTGTGACCACGAGTGGATTTTATCAAGATCGGAATTTAGTAGTTCAGCATCAGATAGGGGATTTTCGATTATTATGTAGATAGTGGTATCATCAGCGAATAATTTTATAGTACACCCGATGTCGATTACAATGTCATTGATATATATAAGAAAAAATAGTGGACCAAGAATGGATCCTTGAGGAACTCCAGAATTTATATGAAGAATTTCAGATGTTTTACCATTTAATACAACTTTCTGTTTTCGTCCAAATAGATAGTGCCGAATCCAATCAAGTAATTTTCCCTGTATACCGAAATTTTGAATTTTGAAAAGAAGTCCTTTATGCCAAACACGGTCAAAAGCTTTGCTGATATCGAAAAATACAACTCTTATTTCTTTTCCTGCATCTAGAGCATTTGAAAATTCATCTGTAATGTAAAGTAATTGATTTATTGTGGAGTCGCCCATTGTAAATCCTGATTGATGTGGTGTTAATAATTTATTTGAAATAATGAAATTATGTAAATGTTTGTAGACGCATTTTTCAAAAATTATACTTATGACACTTAAAAGGGATATAGGTCTATAATTTGAAACACTATGAGGGTTATTCTTTTTAAAAACAGGTACAACATTGGCCAATTTCCATTCATTGGGAAAGGTATTTTTTAAGAGGGAAAGGTTAAATAAAGTGCAAAGAGGAAGCGATAGTTCATCAGATGCTTCTTTTAACATTTTGGGGCTAATATTGTCAGGGCCACTTGCTTTATTTGTATCTAAATTTAGAAGAACATCTTTAACATCTTGCGTGCTTATCGTTATTGATTCTAATTTTGAGTTTGAATTTTGGTGCAAATTTGGGATATCTTTATTGTTGTCATTTAACGTTGATTGAGCCGCAAAAAATTTATTCAGGAGGTTTGCCTTATGGATATCATCATGTATTACACTTCCGTCATCTGTTATTAGAAGATCGATATTTTCAGTTTGCTTGTTTATTCCAGAGATCTGGTTTACCAATTTCCACCAGTCCTTGGACCCAAATTTGTTTTCCTCGATTTTAGTTGCTTTTTTCTTATGATAATTATATTTTGCATTTTGAAGAAGATTTACTACTTTATTTCTTGTTTTACGAAATTTGGCCCAATCATATTGACTATTTGACTTTTTAGCCCTTTTACGAAGTTTATTTCGTTTCCTTATATGTTTTTTAATTTCACAGGTAATCCAAGGTAGATCATTATTGTTTATTGTTACTTCTTTATTTGGGATGGTTTCTTTTGCAGTGTCAATTATTGTTTTTGTTAAATTAGATACGCATTCATCTATAGTTATTCTGTCATTTATTAGTGAATCCCAATCAGCACTTCTTATTTTTTCACGATAGGCATCGTAATTACCAGCATCATATAGGAAAACATTTCTTTTTATCAATGAATTTAAATGTTTAGGAGATTTAATATAACAGTTTATGGGACAGTGGTATCTTACATTAGTATTGAGGAAAGGTTGAGAAACTTCGCAAAGTTCCACCAAGTTTGGATTATTTGTAAGAAGCAAATCGATTAGCGTAGATGAAGTTTCTGTATATGACGTAGGATCGGATACTAACTGGTGAAGGTTATATGTAAGAGTTATGTCCCTTATTTTAGATTTAGATGGATCAAGTTGGTTCTCGTTAAAGTCCCCAGTGATGATTATGTCTTTTATGTTAGAGTCAAATGCTAATTCTATCGAGTTTTCTATAAGATCCCATACATTTGATTGACTATTCGGCGGACGATAGAATGTACCACAGAGAAGATGATTATGTCTATTTTTGATTTCAATCCATATACATTCTAATCCTGGTAATTCAAAATCATAACGACGTTTGCAATATACATTCTTTTTTGCATAAACAATTACACCACCTCCAGGTCTATCATTTCTATCATTTCTAAATGGTTTTTGAAATCCAGTAAGTATAATATCATTATCATCAGTATCTGAATTTAGCCAGCTTTCTGTGAAACATAGTAAATCAAAATCTTTTAAAATATATTCTATAGTATGTATAATTTAGGTTTGATGCTTTGAATATTCAAATGAACCATAGACAGATACGATTTTAGTAATTTAGATACATTTGATTCACTTGTTGCAATACTTGAAGAACTATTTGTACAGTTAGAATCTGTAATTTGATCATGAAGTGATGGACCTGGATTTAACTCTACATCACCACAGAGCATAATCATAATTAATATGAACAACAAATGAATAGATATTTTTTGTTTTGATTTCGACATTATGGTATTAAGACATAGAAGAATTCGATATGTAATATTCTTATTTTCAATACATATACCGTAACGATATTTACTTTGTGAGCATGACAATACACTATAAAAGTTCCCTACTCTGGCTCGGTATAGAGTAATCGAAATATTCATGATATTTTACTATCTTTGATGTCAAATTTCAGAGCCAGAATAGGAGCCTCATTTACAAGTTGTAAATTTAGATTCATGAAATATGAACAAATTGTAATGGAAGAGAACATGTATGATCCTAAGATAATGCAAGTTAAACGATAAATAAAATATGAGTGGGAACGAAACAAAACATTCTGTGCATAGAAAATATAAACTATAATGCTGAACAAATAACATATATACAATGTCATGGTAGGGCGTTTTGTAAGATCAATTGCCCTACAGGCACCTCGAAAGGGGGGGGGGGGGCATTTAAATTAGAAGTAAATTACAGGAAAAGGTGTAAACTTTCTTATCTCAATTTGAGATATCGAAAAGATGCTTGTTTGGTCAAACTAAAATGGGGGAGTACATGTATGTGAAAGTGAGGAAATGGGAAAAAATGATACAGCGAGATTTAGAATACATTTCCAGAAATCGACGAAAGCTAAAGACTTGAACAATGTACAAGAGTTTAATTATTACAGGGTCTGATTTTAGGCAGGGTAGTATCAGATTTTCTTGATGAGGGTAATATAGATGAAGAATGTATATACCTTTACACAAATTCAAACATGCAGAGTATATACCTTTACAAAAAGTCAAGCATGAAGTAAATATATCATGAATTTTAAGAATTGGCTAAAGCCAGCAGATAATTGGAGCGGAACTGTCCGAGTGCGAAACAACTTGAGGTGCATAGGGATGGTGACGTATATATGTTTATCAAGTGACCTTTTTTTCAAACAGTAAGAAGACACATGCCAGAGCAAACTCTGTCTTCGAGAAATTTATTCACTCATATCAAAGAAGAGAGTTAATTTGTGAAACCATCGAGTATCGCACCATGAAGGTCTAACCTATGAATTTTTACCGAGTTGCTTTCCAATAAATTGAACAAATGTATAATGTTTTAGCCAGGCTTTATCCATGCGGAGTATAGAATCGGCATACATGTAAATAGCCCTTTACTGAGCACCAAAGAGTACGAGAGGCTCCGATCGCAGAGGGTAACCTCGCAACGCAGAACAGTCTTTTTTTTACATTTTTGTGCTATTAAAAGATAATTTAAAGCATAAAGGATGTAAGAATGCCTTAGCTATGAGTTGCATGCAAAATAAGGGGATTATTCGCTTTTTAAAACGCCCAAACACGATCAACGTTCTACTTTCACTTTTATCTACATAAATCACGCCGATAATTTTTTCAGCTTTATAAAAAGATTTTATTCTCTTATTTTGGATAAAACTCAAAGTTAAAGCATCCTTACACAGCATCACATTCCCCTTTTTGCGATAAATAATCAATATCACACGAAGTTATAGAAAAACCTAATGTTCTGCGTTGCGAGATTACCCACTGTATTATAAGGACAATATTTTCATTCGAAAAATATCGGGTCTTTTCGTCGAATGCTCGGCAAAAAAGAGACGGTGCCGAGTGGGTAATATTATGACACTTTAAAAACCTCATCAATAAGTGTATCCCCGTCATGACGTCATTTCAGCAATCTCAGAGGACTACACACACATGAGACGAGGAAAAAATCCAAACGAAGACCTATGACATCACTCTGATTAAAACCAGCCCCCCCCCCTTCTCCTTCGTCGTCAGGGTCTGGAGTACACCCATTAAGGGTCATGTTCTGTTCACCTTTCGTTTAGGCAATCAAATCGCAACATACAGATATGCAATATCTAATTACGAAAACTATTTTATAATCGGGATTGGGACAAATCGAATAATGGCGGCACCCAGGACCACAGAGTGCACGCCATCGAGATTGTACTTTACATACACAGTTTGTGTATTATGTAGTAAAGGACACTTACGATGATGATCAGGTTATAACCTAATTGTTTTTAATTTGAAGTAAAATTGACATGGGAACGTGTACTATACAATATCTTATTTTTAAGCCCCCGAAGGGTCGATGAAATGGACGCTCTGTTTGGTGAATAAAGTATCATTAAATATTTTGGTCAACAATTCATTTAACACGACCCTTAACATGTGTATTCCAGACCCTGACGACGAAGGAGGGGGGGGGGGGGGCTGGTTTTAATCAGAATGCTATGACATTATCGACAAAGATAGGTGTCTAGAAAGAAGCAAGAACAGGTAGTAAACAAATAATAAATGTAGAAAGAACAGGTAGTAAACACGTAATGAATGTAACAGACATAACGACGAAACAGAAATAGCAGAGTAAGCTAGCTTGACGTATAGATGTTTTTAACATTTCTGTACTAAAAACTAGCTAGCTTACTTCCTGGTATCCTTAACAAGTCATTTTGTTATTTGTTTCCACGAAATATATAGTTAATTCCGCATCCTCCAAGGAGTTTTTGACATTTTATAATTAATCAATTTTTTTAAATAAAGAGCTGAGAAAATCCAGATCCCGTACTAGTATTGCACACTAACCTTCAACAAATATCCATTTATACCCACAGGAGCTCGACACGACGACCCACAATGATATCCGCCTTTACTCTCCATTATCATATCGTTTGACTTGTGAGAGATGGGAAGGGGTGGGTGTCAATGAGGGTTGTTGGCATCGAGCTCCTGTGTTTACACCCTATAACTGCTCGGATATTGATGTTATAAACCAAATTATCTCTCCAACAAAACATCAAATTTTGTAAATCTAAAACATTAAGACCATTATCTCTCATAAATGTCAATTATCATTCATATTCCTCTTTTCATAACAGAAAATTATACCAGGGCGATCATTCAGGGACCCCTAGGATATCCAACCCAGACGGACAGAACACCCCCCCCCCACTCGGTCCGCCCTGTCCGCTGGTATAATAAGTTGGCAAGTCCACTCCCCCCTCCCCAGCAGCCCCACCTGAAATGAAATGCTTGATCCGCGCAAGGGATTATACCTCAGAAAAGATGTAGGTTCTTTAGACGTTATGGCATTTTATAGAAACATATGGCCATAGAAAGGGAACGGTATAATAAGTTGGCAAGTCCACCCCCATCCCCTCCCCGGCAGCCCCACCTGGAATGAAATGCTAGATCCGCTTACGGAATTATACCTCAGAATGATGTAGGTTCTGTAGACATTATGACATTTCTATTCACACATACCGTCATAGAAAGGGAGCCACCCACACGCTGGTATAATAAGTTAGAGAGCCCCCCCCCCCCCTCCCCAGCAGCCCCACCTTGAATGAAATGCTAGATCCGCGCACGGAATTATACCTCAGAAATAATAATATAATTTGACCCGCAATACTCAGCGCTAGAAATGACGTACGTTCTGAAGACGTTATGACATTTTTATTCACACATACCGCCATAGAAAGGGTACCACCCACACGCTGGTATAATAAGTTAGCGAGTTCTCCTTAATGACGCTAATCCACTATCCGTAGAACGGTTCTGTCTAACAAATCGCCTTTATGTAGTAATTTTCCTGACAAAAGTGTGGGTAATTCGGTTCAATTTGTCCCTCCGTTTTTTCCACTTTTAATTGATAATTAATTTTATTCAGAGACAAGACTGATATTCGTATCCTTCTATGGCGTTGAAGATAATCGTGCATAGTGCTTTTCATATAAAAAAAGTTTTTCTTCAAGGTGATATTGACTTTGCATTTTTATACAAGATTTTAGAAGGGCATTGCAACATTTGTGTAGATCTAAATTTATAAATATACTATTATTACTGAGCCATTTTTGTTGAAGCTGTTCTGTCTGATGTTGATGTATCCCCCGAGTGTGTTCCGCTGTGATCAGTGTAGGCAAGTCTTGTTGGAGATACACAAAGTCTACGAAGTCTTACACGGAGATTCACGAAGTCTGTTAAAGATACACGAAGTCTTAACGGAGATACACGAAGTCTTACACGGAGATGCACAAAGTCTTACACGAAGATAAATGGAGTCTTACACGGAGATACACTAATCGTCCACACCTAAACCTTCTATGTTTTAATCTGATCCTTAAATATCCATTCAACAGTGCACAAGTATGAAACAGAATGAGAAAAATCTGCGGGAATCGGAAATCTTAGGGTTAACTGAAGTCAAAAGAAAGCTACATGTTTGTAAGCTCATTTTCTTTTTAAATCAATAATCCCTTTTAGCTCACCTGAGCGTTGCCCAAGTGAGCTATTGTCATAGCGCACCGTCCGTCCGTCCGTCATCCGTCCGACGTAAACTTTTTGACATTTTCGACTTCTCATCTGCAACCGCTGCACAGAATTTCACGAAACTTTACAGGAAGCAAGTACTCAAGTTCCTCTAACAAGTTTGTGTTTTTCGTGCCGATCGGTCAACAAATATGGCCGCCGAGGGCTCTGATTTGCTGACACATGTTCCTCTGCAACCTCTGCACAGAATTTCACGAAACCTTACAGGAAACAAGAGCTCATGGTCCTCTACCAAGTTTGTGTTTTTTGCGCTGATCGTTCAACAAATATAGCCGCCGAGGGTTCTGATTGGCTGACGTATTTTCAACTTCTCCTCTGTAACCGCTGCACAGAATTTCTCGAAACCTAATAATAAGCAAGTAATCATGATCCTCTACAAAGTTTGTGTTTTTCGTGCCAATTTGCTTACAAATATGGCCACCGAGGGCTCTGATTGGATGACGCATTTCCGACATCAACAAAAGTGATGTTCACAATTTCACGAAACCTTAAAGTAAGCAAGTACTCAAGGGCAGGCTTTCTACTCTACCTTGATGAAAAAGTAGGAAAAAAGTAGGAGTAGTCCATGAAAAAAAGTAGGAGAAAAATAGGAAAAAGTAGGAATTAATAGGGGAAAAGTAGGAATTTTTCCATAACTTTTAGCGACATTTTTCAGTAAGTATGACCCACAAATCACAGTAAGCAATGATTGTAGACTGGTAATGTTCATCTTTCAGGAAATCACAGAGAGAAATAAGGAGAGATTGATTTTTCATGTAAAATATACAGAATGGGCTCGCTTCGTTCGCACGAATTTTTTTAAAAACTTTGAATCAGATGTCGACGACAAGTGAAGCAAGTAATTTTTTTTACCTTTGAGATGAAAAAGTAGGAATAGTAGGAGGATTTGAAGAAAAAGCAGGAAAAAATAGGATCAAAATAAAAAAGTAGGAAAAGTAGAAAATAGTAGGAAAAAGTAGGAACAGTAGAAAGTCTGCAAGGGCCTCCACCAAATTGTCCACTATCATTCTTTTGTTTGCAACTCAGGTGAGCGATGCGGTCCCCTGGGTCTCTTGTTATCTATTATATTATATAAAACTCCTCGATTATTTAAACTTGATATCTTAATAGTTGTTAAATGTGTACAATACAATACTTATTTATTTGATTAGGTCATATTTGGGTAAAAACTCTCAAATTATTGTATAAAATGTCCATAAAAAATTAAGACGTCTGGTCTGATTCAACTCAATAAGGTTAAGTAAATTGCAAGCAGGCCTTATTTATTACATTTGATATCATTTTTGTGATAGAAAACACACTTCGCTCCTGTGTTTATTTATTCTAATAATTTGTTTATTAAAAAGTTTAAAGTTAGGTATGACCGTTCTTAGTCTGTTTTAGCAAGATCATCGAAAAAGTTTGTGGAAGCGGTAAACAAAACAATCTCTGGTTTTTTTCCCCTTTTTTGTGGATTTTGGATATTTAGCTTAATATATATTAAAAACCTAATTTCAAACTTTTTCTGTATCTTTCTATAGATAACCACCAATGAGCATTCTGTCCATCTGTTTTAACGCATGCGTGGACCATGATGGTAATAAAATTTTAATAATTTCTTGTGTTCCTGCATGTACATGTTTATGTGTTATATGTTTATATGTGTTATATGTTTATGTGTTATATGTTTATGTGTTATGTTATTTGTTATGTGTTATATGTTATGTGTTGCATGTTATGTGTTATATGTTATGTGTTATATGGTATGTGTTATGTGTTATATGTTATATATTATATGTTATATGGGAGAGGAATACTTCTAAATTGGATAACTTGTTTCCCATCTCTTTGATGCTATTATCAGTTAAATACTTTATGTTTAATCTAATCTTAAAATATCTCTACTTGAGAAAACAAAATCGGGAGCATGTATTGACAATAGCCTGTTTCACAAAAAAATCTTTAAGTACTAAGCAATCAAAAGTTACGAAATTTTCGTAACATTTGATCGCTTAGTTCTTCTTATAAATGTCACAGAAAGATAATCAAATGTAAAAGTGATGATGTCATAAAAAGATAAACATTTAATCATGTTACTACATGTTCTGTGATTATTAACTACTGTATTGTCTTTTTTTTTCTTTTTCTTTGGTTGTATGTTTCACGTCTATGTATTGTCACTTTATCTAAATGTAATCATGTGTGTAAAGTGCTATGCCCCTAAGGGCCCTGATTTGGAAATAAATAATCTTGAATCTTATAAACTAAAACTCACGATGTTTTGTCTCTTAGTATATGTTTTAGTATGTATAAATGATATTAGAAAGCACTATCTAATCTAAATTGAAAAAAATGATTTTAAGCTTATATTTGATGATGAAAGTTACAAACATTCCTGAAGTTTTCGTAAAAATTTCTGTGAAACTGGGAGCCGGTTGATTCTGATTCAATTGTAAATATGCAAGTCACGTGTGCCTAGTAACTTTCAAGATCAAACGTCAAAGTCATATTGGCAAACATCGAATTTCAAAACTTTCGTTTCGGTACAAGAAATCGAAAAGTTTTTTTTTTATGGTCGAGCTTTGATATTTCATATAAAGTGTAATCTGCAGCTAGACTAAGTATTAATTTGAACTTCAAGAGAAAGGAGGGGATTTCTAACAGCACTCGGTTGCGACACCCACAGCAAAATTGTAAACACCCAATGCAACAGAGCAGACGTCCACAGAAAGAGACACAAAAGGGATAAAAACATCAACTCACACCATTCAAACATCAAACACAAAAGACAACACATAAACACCGAGACCAATGGGCAACCGGTGCCGACTTTGGACGACCATCTGCTAAGCAAGTAGCAGAAGATGTGGTTATCCGGATTACGTGCGCACAACCCTCTCACTTTTCCGACTGCCCAGAGGTCTCGAAGAACGCACAATGGTGGTGTTAAATAACCTCTTCACTGTAAGATGAAACGCATCTTAGAGCAAACGCAAAGTTTTGGTTCTAACACAAGAGCGAACGCAATGCTTTGGTTCTAACTCATTGACGATAGAAGTCTTCAATGTTCGATAGAAGTTTTCGTGTTGACAACGATTTATTTTATTAGAGAAATGGAGGGGAGGGGGGTGGGTTTAGACTATCGATCTTTACCATTTCATTAATTGAGTGGTTAGTATATAGACTTTCAATTCATATAAAGTACTTCACTTCATATGTATAGAAGTCAATAACCAGATGGCATCCAATTTAATTTATTGACCTTGTAACGACTCAGAATTTACCTTCTGTTAAACGTTTATATAATTCACATCGTCTGGTTCGCTTATGGACTAAACGAATAAAATCGAATTTGGCTCTTGCGTCAAATCTAACAAAACAAATTATAGATTTCTCTTAGACTATTTGTTTCGAATTAAAATGTCAGACTTCCATACTTTAAGCATGCATATGAACTTATACATCACTTTTGCAAACTTTTTTAGCGATCGGTCACATAAAAGCTCAAACCGCTAGCACTCGACGCCAACAACCCTCAATGACATCCGCCCCTTCCCATCTCTTTCAAGTCGAATGAAAGTAGAAGCGGGTGTCATTGTGGTTCGTCTGTGTCCTAGTGGCCCGACCGGGGAGTTGGAGTTACTTACACGACGGTGATGAAACTTGCATCTTCATGTATGGTACTCGTCCCGCCCAACCACACATGCACATTCCAGCTCCTCCCCGTTACTAGTACCCTTCCGAAAAAAAATCTAGAACCGCGCATGAATGTCATCAGCTTTTACCTTGTAGGCTTGTACAATCCAAAATGATGGAAAGGGGGGGGGGTGTCACTCCACTCCTCTTGATCCGCCAGTGCATGTTGATATCCATGTTTAATAATTCAGACAAAGTTATTCATTCGCAATTCATTATCGTTCCATTGTAGGTGTCGCCAGGGGTCTCATTGAAATGTCAGTCCGAATTTACTTTGATCAGCGATAGAATATCGGGAGATTCTGATACTTGCTATGTTATTAATATTTCAACAGAAATAGCATAGGATCACGGAGTACAGATTTAGAAATAGAGTCGTGTATGTGTAACCAGGGGTGGCTGGCAATGACTGTTTAGGAGAAAGAGGAGGTGAGGGGGGGGGGGGGGGGGGGTACAGTCCCGGCTATCGCTGTTCTATTCAAATCTGTGAAATGTCAATGCTGATTTTCCATCAAAATAGCCTTTTTTTTACCATGTTTTTTTTTCTTTATTACCAATTTGATAATAAAGAAACATATATATATATTGGTAGAGGTTTTAAAAGTTTTGTTTTAAAAGTTTCCCGAATCCCCTCGCACATTGGTTTACGGCTAGAAGCACACCCCTTCCATCTGAAATACCTGAATCTATCCCTGGATGGTCTAACAAAATCGCTAGGGTATAGCCTAATTATTTTGAGAAAATTGTACGTAAAACATAATATGAATCAAGGCAAAGCCTTTTTGTGCGAGCGGAGAGAAAATAGATATGATTATATGAAATAAAAAAAGATCTTTCTATTATATTTTGACTATGATGAATTATCTTATCTTACAAAACTTTCTATTTGATGATTGCCAAAAAAAAGGTAGTATAAGGCGAGTGGAAACACGGAAGCATTTGTAAAATTGATCTAGACCAGCAGATCTGATGAACATTTTAAGGGGGGCTTAAAAATATGGTTCTTTTAAAATATGGTTCTTTATAATTCATTTTTGTTTTGTAAGAATAATGTTTAGGTTAGCTGAAAAATAAATTACTTAAGAACAAAAGAAAAAATAAACATATTCCGACTTCTGACAGTACGAAACCACCCGAGACGAGAAAAGCAATCAGAGCGAAACGTCTCGTTTAAAACCGGAAATGTCGGATTTCCCGTGGTTACGTCGCCTTGTTGATGCTTTATCGTTACCTGATTTACGAAAAATATTTTCAATAAATTTAACTTATAAACAAAAATTGAGTATAACATATACGTCTACTTGGAGTCGAAAAAAAATTTAAATGGCAATATCCAGCATCTCCGCAGTAACTCTGTCTGCGAGGGGACGAAAGTTTTTGAAAGCATAGTAGTACATTCTCATTCTTTGATTCAGCATATTTTCTCAATAAAATATGTGTATACGCGTTACCATAAGGGCGAGCTTCGCTCGCTATAAAATATGCATTTTCGATTAATTCGAGGGTTGGGGTGGGGGTTGTCGGAGTTTATGCACCAACCTCATTACTATAGGTGCAAATATGACTGTTAGGAGAAGTCATGAGTCGGCATCAAAAGTCACATAGTTTTGCTTTTATTGTCGACTTTTTTAACATGAACTCTACGTGACTTGTCGAATACAATGCGCTTGACAGTTTCTACCCAATAACCCATTGACCTATACAAAAGGTATCGACAGTTTTCAAATTCCTGACGAGAAACTTAACAATGGATGAGTTGATAACGGACTATCCATCTAAATTGATAATAAAGAACCAACTGGAAACTTGGGTAGAAAGGAACGCCAAAGCGGCTCAATATGATTCAATATAAATTGAGTTTGAAAAATATAGGGAGAAATGGGAAAGGGAGTCAAAGATTAGAAATTCAATTTGTTGCAAAGTATTGATTTGTACTGAGGATAAAGGCGTGAAGAATTCAAGTTCACATTGCAGATTAAACTAACGGTTCAAGAAATTCTTTGGTCTATTCTTGAAGAGGCAAATTCAAAGAAATGGTGTTCTTTGCCACATAAGTAGGTCAAACTCCAAGGTCAAAATCAAGGTAAAAACGTTGGACACTATAAAAAGTCTCGTCACAAGGGATACACGTATATGAAAGCCATACATCATAGACACTTACTATTCAAAAGTTACACAAAAGCACGGACAGACATGTGGTTTAAACGGATTTATTAACCCCCCTCTTTTTACTCGAAATCGGGGTATATAATATCATGGTAGGTAATTGTTATATTACTACTCTCATAGAATCTAGATTCCCTATAAAAATGATAGACCCACTAGAAAAATTGTATTTTCCTCCTTTGTTACATGAGCACCACCCTCTAGATGCTACAACTTAGCTCTTCTATCAAAAGCCAAAGGGACAAACAACCATCTATAAAATCTGCCGTACTTTCTTGATCCGCCCCTTTCATTTCCTCCTTTGTTTCATCATGTTTATTAACACGTCTTCAAAGCCAACATAAGTATTCATTTCCCGATCACACAACTGTTACATGTGTAATCTTTTTTGTTTTATGTGTGAAGTCAAGCTTTCATCAATACCAGTGCCTTTGTCTAAAGAAAACGAGGAATCGCACACCCCAAACACATATCCCCCATGCAAGCGTAAAATTACATAGAGAAAGAGTACGGGGTCCAGACCCCCTCCCAAGCCCTGGATTTTGACAAAACTCCTTTATTTTTCCCGTTACTAATTGAACTCGCATATTTTGGACTTATCTGTACACTTTTTCAGGACCAAAATTCTCTTATTTTCAATTTCGAAAATATTTTGGTGCCCCCTCCAAGATCGATTCCTAAACCGGCACCTGATACGTACCCTGCCCATAGTGTTGAATTTACAAAATTCATAATATTCACGCCTTTTTTCAGAATTCTCAAAATATAACAGAGCTAGATCCCAAATAAAGTTAATGTACACGTTTCCTCGATCTTGAAGAGAGCTATCATACTAACCCCTATACATAATTTATACACGTGAGATACGTACCTACCTAGCATACCCAGGCACTTTGCATTGATTTACGATCTATAACTAAACAATTCATCCTTTCTCTGGAGCATGTAGAGGTTGAATAGAAACTATACTTAGCAAAGAGCACAGAAAGTGATAGCTAAATATTTACTGTGAATTGATATCTCTGGTAGATTTCATAAGCAAATCAGGGCGGTTGACAAAGCTTAGAAATTTAGTTTTCATGTATTATCGAATATAATAACATTTATATGCTTTATAGGATGAAAAAAGAAAGAAAGAAAAGAAAGAAATTAATAAAAACACAATTTGTTAAACTGCAGTCTAACAATATAGTAATATTAGATTTATTCACATAATGTTTGTAGGTGATTTTAAAAAATGTTATACGTTCAAATGCATAGATAAACAAATTAAAACAAATTGTCAAGAATTAATGATAGTTCCAAACCTTACCTTTTATCATCCGCATAGAGATTCTTTTATACTTCCACATTAAACGAAGAAAACATAATATTATCACAAACAAATTCCCATCAACACCTCCTGGGTGATAGCAGAAATCGTGAAAATTAACACCTTTCGATTATTCAATAACGGATCTCCTCCTCCAATAGGATAGCTGCATTGTGTTGAAACAGATGCATCATTGGGGTAGCTTAAAATCTTTTAAATCGATATCAAAATATTTAAAAAGAACAATTACGACTGTTGTAAAGCCGGGAGAAGCTGGGCTAGTCCCCTTTATTCGTTATCTGATAAAATATCTCACAGATTCACGACCGTATCTGTTTTCAAACGAGAATCCAATACCGATCCATAGCAAACGCACGTGTAAACGAGTAAACATTTAATTGTTAAATTCCCGGAGGCTGCACATCACATCTAATACTTGGATCTATGACGGCCCCTTTTATAAAGATTTTTTTCCGAATAATTTCTACCGACAGAATCCTGAGGAACGCTTATCCGGCAATGCATCAATTTATGATCGGATGAGCGCATTCGTTGACAAAGGGAAATGCTGAACGTTTAAAGCACTCGGCTGCGACTCGGCTTGATCGGTCACCTGCGCTTAGCTGCGATCAAAAACTCAAGTGTGTTTCCAGTTTGCTTTTGCTATTCGACTACAAGAGTTATTCCCAAGATTCATTGACAAAGTGAATAAGAGCAAGCTAGGTGTTGATTAATGATCGGGATCTACATGCATATCACTCGATAACACCCGCAGCGCCCCCTGGGAGACAGTGCTATCGCGAAACTCAATAGATGGCGCTTAATTGAATAAAAGATGCTATGCATTCTTTGATATTTTTGGTTCTTCAATTTTAATATCTGGATTTCGGTAATTAAGTGCATAATTTTTCAAGTGGCATCTATCATATTTAGTATACTTTTACAATGTGTCGTCACATTTGTCTTCTTCTCTAATTAGTCAGACCAGAGGCTTCAGATGACATCTTCGTTTGTCTAACCAACCATTTGTTTGCCTCTTTAAATATGTTCGTCTGTCTCTCTGTTTGTGCGTCTGTCTGTTGTCAATGCGATCGCTCAGATACAAAAAGAAAAAGAAAACAAACATTCACAAAATCATGAAAGTGGACAACAGAAATGAAACAAACGACGACAAAAGTCAAAAATGATATATTAAAACACAAAATAATCAAACAATTCGAAATTATGATAAATAAATAAAAACAAATGTAAAAAGCTTATCCCCATTGGAGATTGGATCAGGTACCCATGTAAGTAGAGAAAACATCTAATGGCTAACAAGACTCGTCACTATAACGAAGGAACTCTTTGCAGGTTTTTTACAAGTTTGGTTTCTACATGTATTTCCCGTACAAAAATATAATTAGTATACAATAGTAAGCTTTCTTACACTTTATCACACTTATAGTGCAGTTAGGAGTAGCTAGTATAATAGTAAAAATTTCGTGTAGCAAAGTTTCAAATAGTTAAATTTAGAAAAGTTTTGTGTATCAAAGTGTACTATAGTATACTAGTTTCATTTTACCTTTTCGTTAGGTTTGGAGTTAATCAAGGTAAACAATATGCCACATTAAAATGCTTCTCTTGAGAATTCGAACGAGGTATGTACTGCCTAAAAGTACTGTAAAATATACTAATTATAAGCCTATCAAACTGCAATCATCATTGTATGATATCAAGTCATTCATCGTGATCAAAAAATAGCAGAACGAGTAGTACTTTATGCCCCGGTCACACTGCACTCCACGTCCAAATCACGTTCAAATATCTGTTGGACGTGGTCGTACGTGGTAATTTTTACAGTGATTGTGCTTTGTACGGTGTATGACCGTCGGCGGCTGTTCCACTGCTGAAGCACTGCCTTAGCACGACCAACCACGTCCAAACACGTCTAAAGCTAAAACCGATCGTGATAAGACGCTTTACACACGCTATTACCCGTGATACTAACACGGAACACCCGTCGAATGACCGTGGTCTGGCCGTGACAGACCGCTCAAGCTTTCGCGTCTTACCGCTTCTTCCCCAAGTTTTAATCACTGCCGGAACACGGATTATCACGTGTGTTTCACGTGCGTTGCACGTCTTTACCACGTACACGCAAGCATTCGAAGACAACGACTCCAGCAGGGGATTCTTTCACGAACAAAATCAACTACAAATAAACCATGCTTAGATATTGTGAAAATTGAATTAGTTAAATTTGTTCATCAAGTCAGCATTAAATGACGGCAAATAAATTCAAAATGATACAAATGTTCCTTTTCTGATGCGTTCGAATGGTAAGCAGAATAATCACTGTGAAATGATCTCCTTTGAGTATTTCAAAAGCTTATATCGTACTCCTTGGCTTTTAAGTTTTTTAAAAAGTAATTTCTTATGAATTTTGAAAGTCCTAAACTTTGGAGCAATCTTTAAATTTTATCTCATGAGTTGGAAAATGTAAAATCCGTATGACAACATTACAAGAACATCGCCGTTAGGCCAAAAAATTAAATGGACCCAACTGAAAATTTGAAGTTTTGATTGAAACTCTTTTGGAAAATGAGAACAAAAATCATTGTGAATGAAATGGCCGCTGTATTATTAACGGACAAATGAATTACAAATGTATAACTTTCCCTAGTCGAAACGATAACCGATTGGTTTCACGTGTTTTGATGTCGTATTTGGGGTTCCCTGTCGTTTTTTTTTTTTTTTTTTTTTGGTCTCTTTTTGTGCTTTTCTACCCTTTATTTCAATGCTTTGCTGTGGTTACTGTAACCAGGTTTTGTTTGCGATTCCATTCTTTCGGAAATATAGAAGCGTAGGGGACTCTCATCGCAAATTAGTAAATTGCGCCATTCACAACTGGCAAAAATTAAATTCCCGAAACAAACATGTCTTGTACATTGTCTTTAATGTATTTTGTCCAGTGCAGGACTTGTCTTTGTTAGAATACTTTAGACACTTTGATTTTCTTTTAGATTTATGATTAAAATTTCGGGCAAATATCAAGATTAAAATATGTAGTAGCAAAGCACATCGACCATTTATCTAGAAAAGAAGCGACATCTAAAACTGGAATCTGTCCCCGTCTATCGTCTACTGACATAATTAAGATCGCGAGAGTTTATTTATAATAACATTCATTAGGCATAATCTTGATCGGACGAGACCATTGGTTATCACGAACCAATTTATCAGTAAGAAGACTTTGTTAAATACATTATGTTATGACATTAGTCCATCGAATTTCATAAAGAATTGTGTCGTGAGATTGGATATTCCTTGCACGTCGGTGTGTCCTTCATTATGTCTTTAACAATTCTGTTTTGAAAAAAAAAAAACAAATATCTAGCACACTTACTTAATGTAAAATCATATAGTCCATGAGGTCTCCCATGGGGTGCCTGCACCCCCCGAGGGACAATTGTCCACTATGCCTGATTGGTAGAGGAATGTCCCCTGATCACGAAATGGGGCATGCCCCGCTCTATCTCCGCGGCGTTCAGGAGTTATGGGACTTTGAAAACCAATTATTCCCCTTTTCATGCAAAAATATTCGAAGACGACAACATTTGTGTTCTTGAGTGTTTTTGTCTCCAGCTGCTTTCATTTATGTTTTTTTCTGCGTCTATCTGATTAAGAAAGGGTTTCTCTTTATACTTATAACATTTAATCACATTTTTTGGTCAAACGTTGTTTTTTATAGTCAGTTGAATGCGGCGATATTAGAATTTTTTATGCATTTCCAAGATTATAGGTCCGGAACTTATATTTAACTGTGTCAGATAATCATATAAATTTGTGTATGTAAGAATGAAATATTACTTAAAAGTATTATGTCAATATCTTTTGTTATATTACTTTCACCTTGCAGATACCCTCCCTATATTTCAACGCGTGGCCTTTGTTTTTGCATTCCGGAACGTTATTTACCGTATAAAGTCGAACTACTATGCAAAGAGTTTTTACTTCCTAATGGCAAACAGTCGAAAATTCACAAAATTCAGACTTTATTTACAATGTTTTGGGTAAGTTCAAAGGCAATTACGACAAAAAATCAATACTATTCTTTTATAAATAGCAAACTCTATTAAGGAGCATATTGCTATTCCTGCAAATTGTGTCGCATTCAGAGTATACAACGCAAACAATGTTGTTCAAATGTCATACAGTAAAGTACTGCTTGAAGTTGAAACAAGGGGGGACACATTTGGCGTCCATAACACATTTCTGTAAGATTTATGACTAAAGCATTGCTCGTTTTATTTACAAATACGACATGTCATTCCGACTCCCCCCCCCCTCCCCCTCGTCTTATCAATGTGACTTGGTCTTAAGACTCTTCTCTCTGCTCAAACTATTCATACTTTGCAAAAATGTGCATGTTCTGAAAGACAAACTGTACAGACGCATTGGCGAACGAGTATTTTGCAGAATTTAATTTTATGTTGATATGTTAGAAAGTGAGATGTAATAATCATTTCAAGCAACGGTTACGTTATATACTCTTCCAACTAAGATTTCATTAACGTAAATGGAAAATATTCCTATCTCTGAGGAAGATCGAATCACGTTTATTCTGCCGGATACTTGTAATCGACAGCCACTGTTCTTGAAAAGACTGGTAGGTTATGGTTACTAAAGAAAGTACGCAGAGCTAAATACATGTATCACCTACGCAAACAAGTTCCATCAAACATGGGAGGGCCTAGAAAATTTGACCATGATCTCCACTTCTCAAAGGGGGAGGGGGATACAACCCGATCAGCAGTGCCAGTGCACTGTGCAGACCATGATTTTAAGTAAATTATACGAGTGATAAATTAAACAAAAATTATAACGTAAATAGGGCGTCAAATGAAATAACACATAACAGAATAATGTATGGGTCGGGTAATAATCAATCATTAAAGAATGTTCAATTTATTGAAATCTAATAAAAATGTAAAGTATATATATATAGAGCCTTGGAGGGGAGCGATTCGGGATTGGGCGCAGTTAATGCACGACGTTCCCTCTGAAATTAAAAAAAAAAAAATTATAAATAAATAAAAAGTATATAATAAATTCTGTATACTGTCATTTGAACTGCTTTGGACACCGAATTTAATCCAAAATTGCACTATTTTATTTATATATTTTTCATACTAGTGGAGAGATTCGCTATCGCATAGATAGAAAAAAAAAGCGTTTTAAATGTCAGAGAGAGAAAGAAAGAAGAGAGAGAATGTTCTACGAAACTTATGAAAAATAGCCCACAATATTGTCTCCAATAGTTCTACATTTTACCTTATTTTAGTAGCTCATTTCAAATTTAGATAACGTCTTCTTCTGATTATTTCTGATATAAAATTGCATGTTCTATCAAAAACACACATTCGTTTGGGTAAGGTCTTAGGTTAAGCTAAACAGTTATATATTATCTTTTCTGGGCATAAAAAATGAAGTTGATGCTTACAGCGTGTATCATGCATGTTTTGGACAAGGAATCCTCACCAGTGTTACTTCAAGCCAAAATGATTCCTAGATGACAAAAAGTAAAGCGCCCACATGAAATCAGACTGCAGCTTTTTCGTCAAATCCATTTGAGGGTCGGTGTAAGGTTGTTTATCCAATTTTCTTTTCTTAAAATTCATAATGAAAATTCAGGCTTTCAAGTGACGTGTTCAGTGTTTGTATGTTTGACTTTATTCAATTTCTCAAACTTCTTCCACGTCAATGAGACGATTTTAACATTGAAGTAGAGATTCAAGCACAAACGGAAGTTTTTGCAATCGAGATTAACAGGACGAAATTATTCCTGTATAGTTAAGTATAATTTCTTCTGGAAAAAGTAGTCTCAATTTTGCAAAGACAATGATAATGGTTTAAATTCATCCTCGGTTCCCCAGGCTAATTGCGCTTTGGCTGAATGCGCAAACAGCCTGGGGAACCGAGGATGGTTTAAATTTTGAAAAAAAAAAAATTCCCGGGGAGACACCGATACCCAATCCCTACAATATCCCACAGTCTTCCCTCTCGGCGCTGCATGCGCACCTCGGATGAAGCCTTCCGCTTTTCTTGCGTGTACTTCAAAAGTTCTTGCTACGCCCCTGGAGCCTCTCTCTGTCAAGCCTTATATAGCGTCGGAAATGAGAATAAACTTCACTCCGATTATTTTTTCAGGATAGCTGGAATTCTAATTTCAGTTTCACCTTATGTACATTTATTAGATTCATGCAATGCCTTGTCGTTTGACATCATACTATGATGACGCCATCGTCCGACCTGTGGGTGCAGCAAATGGAGCTATCTGCATGATTGGGTGAAATGCGCACACCCCATACTTTGTAGAAATGCGTATTTACATGCTTGAAATTACAAATAATAAAAATGATAATAATAAATACTGTATACAGTCATTTGAATAGACTGAATAATCCAGTCTCTTGGCTGTCGTTGTAACGGCAGACAAGTTTTAACGACAGACTCAGTCTATCATTTGAACAGGATTTGGACACCGAATTCGAGTAATAAAAGCAACAATGACTCCGTGAATTTATTTGAGGAAGATCTTAATTTCTTTGTATGGTTTGTGTCTTTGTGTTTCAATGGGTTGGTTATTATTGTTATTGGGGTTTTTTCATTTAAATTCAACCATTTCAAAGTTTTAGTTTGATATTTACATAATTAAATACTAGTATACTATTGTATTAAGTGGTACATGTAGCTCTCCTATTTAGACTTTCGAATCATAAATTTGTTGGTTTTCAATCAAAAGTAGGTATTTGGTCCCAAAAATAGAGTTTGAAAATACATTATTTAGCTCCAAACATAGAATTTTGAGCAAACATACCATACTTTGTTTGAAAATATAACTCCATTTTTAATAAAAAGATTTTTAGAAATCATGTTTGTCCAATTAATAATCCCCAGGGATAAGCGATTTTTGTATAAAAAATACAATTTATTCCAAAAATAAAAACACACCAAAATTATGAATAAAATATCAGAAAATAATCATAATCTAAAAGAGCATTAAAAGTAACAGTAGATAATAACGTTAAATAGATTATTTCACGCTGACATAAGATTCCTCTTATTAGTTACAGAAATCTAAGAATTTTAATAAAAAACACTCGATCGTTTTCACATAAAACAGCATTTTGCAACCTTTACCATAAAACAATAATACAAATTATATATCATTTGAAAGAATAGACTAAAAAGTTATTTTGTAAATCATCAAAAGACAATCATAAACAATAATTTGATTTTAAGAAGCAGAAAGAAATTTGAATTTATTCAAATCTCTTTGAAATTTCGCAAAAATAGCATATTTGACACAAAAAAATAACATTCAAAGTATAAATTCGAACTAAAATCTCATTGCATCAGAAAGCACATAAAAACAACTTAACATTCGTATGTTCAAATTTTTCAAATCACGACTTATATGGAATGTATTATTTTTTTCCAATTTTCAGTGATTTTTACATGAAAATACATGTTTTTTCCCCAAAACTCCTAAACGCCGCGGAGATAGAGCGGGGCATGCCCCATTTCGTGATCAGGGGACATCCCTCTATCAAACAGACATAGTGGTCGATTGTCCCTCGGGGGGTGCAGGCACCCCATGGGAGACCTCATGGACTAATATAAATTGTCATTATTGAAATATATGTTCTATAGTACCAATTTTGTTGTCTAGTACTTTTAATCCTCGTCAGTAGTACTTCATGCCAAACAGTTTAAAGAAAGCCGAAGTGAATTTTCCTGGCGCCATCTACAATACAGAGCTTTAATATCCTCTTGCCAAAACGAGCGGCTGCAAATTTTGTGTAGGGTTTATTAAGAAGCGTAGTTAAGTGAAAAATATGGCCAGAAATCGTTGGAGGGTAGGCGCAAGGAGCTTAATTCTAAACATGACCCAAAAAATTATGCCGAAACCCAGCTCAGGACAGAGCTATGAATGGAGGGAGATACCCCTTAATTTTAGAGATTTAGGTCTAATTTGATGACAGGAAATTTAGAATATATTTCAATGCAGTAAGTAAACACTAAATCTAGGGAAACTCCATCAAGACACGGTTTTGGTACGCCAGCGAAAGGGACAATGACCTTAAAATACGACATCAAAACACCAACTAAACACATAATACTACTGAACACATTATACACCAAAGAGCTAACATTGCATTGGGTGTTGCATTCAAGCAGGAGATGCTTACTCTTCCTGGGCACCTGGTCTCACTCCCATATTTTAGTAGGAAATCGGTGCCGACTTAGGACGGCCATCTGCCACATTAGTAGCAATGTTGTTGTTATCCGGTAGAAACATGTAACATGCGCACAACGCTATCAATTATCTGGTAATCCAGTGGTTTCGAAAGCACATGCGTAATTTTTGTGTAGAAAAGCCACATGACTGTAAGATGTCCAAACAATCAAAACAACACAGGGACCCAAGAAACTCAGATGAATGGATATCAAAACATAAAGCGTACAAAATTAACAGTCTACGCTTTGCCGACTTGAGCGAGCTCATGCATGTAATCATCTGAGGAGTCCGATCACCATTCAGGAAGAAGTGGTCGAGGTACTTTCTACAAGATGGCGCGTCATAAGTCGAGTCGTCACAGTCAGTTGAAGTGTAACGCTTAAGAATGCGCTGATACAAGGGTTTACCATCCAGAGTGTCATTCTTCTGTCATTCTTCTCTGGTGACACCAGGATCATATCCACCGTATAAAATTCGATTTACATGTATAATTCTGACACATTTTTATAAAATCTTTTGTTTATGTCATTATAAATGGCAGGTTGTGAAATTCCCACAGTAATAGATTTTTTGTATACTCGGTTTTCAATGACCCTGTCATGTTTGTATACTCGGTTGTCAATGACCCTGTCATGTTTGTATACTCGGTTGTCAATGACCCTGTCATGTTTGTATACTCGGTCGTCAATGACCCTGTCATGTTTGTATACTCGGTTGTCAATGACCCTGTCATGTTTGTATACTCGGTTGTCAATGACCCTGTCATGTTTGTATACTCGGTTGTCAATGACCCTGTCATGTTTGTATACTTTGTTGTCAATGACCCTGTCATGTTTGTATACTCGGTTGTCAATGACCCTGTCATGTTTGTATACTTTGTTGTCAATGACCCTGTCATGTTTGTATACTTTGTTGTCAATGACCCTGTCATGTTTGTATACTCGGTTGTCAATGACCCTGTCATGTTTGTATACTCGGTTGTCAATGACACTGTCATGTTTGTATACTCGGTTGTCAATGACCCTGTCATGTTTGTATACTCGGTTGTCAATGACCCTGTCATGTTTGTATACTCGGTTGTCAATGACCCTGTCATGTTTGTATACTCGGTCGTCAATGACCCTGTCATGTTTGTATACTCGGTCGTCAATGACCCTGTCATGTTTGTATACTCGGTTCTCAATGACCCTGTCGTGTTTGTATACTCGGTTGTCAATGACCCTGTCATGTTTGTATACTCGGTTTTCAATTACCCTGTCATGTTTGTATACGCGGTTTTCAATGACCCTGTCATGTTTGTATACTCGGTTGTCAATGACCCTGTCATGTTTGTATACTCGGTCGTCAATGACCCTGTCATGTTTGTATACTCGGTTGTCAATGACCCTGTCATGTTTGTATACTCGGTTGTCAATGACCCTGTCATGTTTGTATACTCGGTTGTCAATGACCCTGTCATGTTTGTATACTTTGTTGTCAATGACCCTGTCATGTTTGTATACTCGGTCGTCAATGACCCTGTCATGTTTGTATACTTTGTTGTCAATGACCCTGTCATGTTTGTATACTCGGTCGTCAATGACCCTGTCATGTTTGTATTCTCGGTTGTCAATGACCCTGTCATGTTTGTATACTCGGTTGTCAATGACCCTGTCATGTTTGTATACTCGGTTGTCAATGACCCTGTCATGTTTGTATACTCGGTTGTCAATGACCCTGTCATGTTTGTATACTCGGTTGTCAATGACCCTGTCATGTTTGTATATTTTGTTGTCAATGACCCTGTCATGTTTGTATACTCGGTTGTCAATGACCCTGTCATGTTTGTATACTCGGTTGTCAATGACCCTGTCATGTTTGTATACTCGGTCGTCAATGACCCTGTCATTTTTGTATACTCGGTCGTCAATGACCCTGTCATGTTTGTATACTCGGTTCTCAATGACCCTGTCGTGTTTGTATACTCGGTTGTCAATGACCCTGTCATGTTTGTATACTCGGTTTTCAATTACCCTGTCATGTTTGTATACGCGGTTTTCAATGACCCTGTCATGTTTGTATACTCGGTTGTCAATGACCCTGTCATGTTTGTATACTCGGTCGTCAATGACCCTGTCATGTTTGTATACTCGGTTGTCAATGACCCTGTCATGTTTGTATACTCGGTTGTCAATGACCCTGTCATGTTTGTATACTCGGTTGTCAATGACCCTGTCATGTTTGTATACTTTGATGTCAATGACCCTGTCATGTTTGTATACTCGGTCGTCAATGACCCTATCATGTTTGTATACTCGGTTGTCAATGACCCTGTCATGTTTGTATACTCGGTCGTCAATGACCCTGTCATGTTTGTATACTCGGTTGTCAATGACCCTGTCATGTTTGTATACTCGGTCGTCAATGACCCTGTCATGTTTGTATACTCGGTCGTCAATGACCCTGTCATGTCTGTATACTCGGTTGTCAATGACCCTGTCATGTTTGTATACTCGGTTGTCAATGACCGTGTCATGTTTGTATACTCGGTTGTCAATGACCCTGTCATGTTTGTATACTCGGTGCTCAATGACCCTGTCATGTTTGTATACTCGGTCGTCAATGACCCTGTCATGTTTGTATACTCGGTTGTCAATGACCCTGTCATGTTTGTATACTCGGTTGTCAATGACCCTGTCATGTTTGTATACTCGGTCGTCAATGACCCTGTCATGTTTGTATACTCGGTCGTCAATGACCTTGTCATGTTTGTATACTCGGTCGTCAATGACCTGTCATGTTTGTATACTCGGTTGTCAATGACCCTGTCATGTTTGTATACTCGGTTGTCAATGACCCTGTCATGTTTGTATACTCAGTTGTCAATGACCCTGTCATGTTTGTATACTCGGTTGTCAATGACCCTGTCATGTTTGTATACTCGGTCGTCAATGACCTGTCATGTTTGTATACTCGGTCGTCAATGACCCTGTCATGTTTGTATACTCGGTTGTCAATGACCCTGTCATGTTTGTATACTCTGTCGTCAATGACACTGTCATGTTTGTATACTCGGTTGTCAATGACCCTGTCATGTTTGTATACTCGGTTGTCAATGACCCTGTCATGTTTGTATACTCGGTTGTCAATGACCCTGTCATGTTTGTATACTCGGTTGTCAATGACCCTGTCATGTTTGTATACTCGGTTGTCAATGACCCTGTCATGTTTGTATACTCGGTTCTCAATGACCCTGTCGTGTTTGTATACTCGGTTGTCAATGACCCTGTCATGTTTGTATACTCGGTTTTCAATTACCCTGTCATGTTTGTATACGCGGTTTTCAATGACCCTGTCATGTTTGTATACTCGGTTGTCAATGACCCTGTCATGTTTGTATACTCGGTCGTCAATGACCCTGTCATGTTTGTATACTCGGTTGTCAATGACCCTGTCATGTTTGTATACTCGGTTGTCAATGACCCTGTCATGTTTGTATACTCGGTTGTCAATGACCCTGTCATGTTTGTATACTTTGATGTCAATGACCCTGTCATGTTTGTATACTCGGTCGTCAATGACCCTATCATGTTTGTATACTCGGTTGTCAATGACCCTGTCATGTTTGTATACTCGGTCGTCAATGACCCTGTCATGTTTGTATACTCGGTTGTCAATGACCCTGTCATGTTTGTATACTCGGTCGTCAATGACCCTGTCATGTTTGTATACTCGGTCGTCAATGACCCTGTCATGTCTGTATACTCGGTTGTCAATGACCCTGTCATGTTTGTATACTCGGTTGTCAATGACCGTGTCATGTTTGTATACTCGGTTGTCAATGACCCTGTCATGTTTGTATACTCGGTGCTCAATGACCCTGTCATGTTTGTATACTCGGTCGTCAATGACCCTGTCATGTTTGTATACTCGGTTGTCAATGACCCTGTCATGTTTGTATACTCGGTTGTCAATGACCCTGTCATGTTTGTATACTCGGTCGTCAATGACCCTGTCATGTTTGTATACTCGGTCGTCAATGACCTTGTCATGTTTGTATACTCGGTCGTCAATGACCTGTCATGTTTGTATACTCGGTTGTCAATGACCCTGTCATGTTTGTATACTCGGTTGTCAATGACCCTGTCATGTTTGTATACTCAGTTGTCAATGACCCTGTCATGTTTGTATACTCGGTTGTCAATGACCCTGTCATGTTTGTATACTCGGTCGTCAATGACCTGTCATGTTTGTATACTCGGTCGTCAATGACCCTGTCATGTTTGTATACTCGGTTGTCAATGACCCTGTCATGTTTGTATACTCTGTCGTCAATGACACTGTCATGTTTGTATACTCGGTTGTCAATGACCCTGTCATGTTTGTATACTCGGTTGTCAATGACCCTGTCATGTTTGTATACTCGGTTGTCAATGACCCTGTCATGTTTGTATACTCGGTTGTCAATGACCCTGTCATGTTTGTATACTCGGTTGTCAATGACCCTGTCATGTTTGTATACTCTGTTGTATGTATAGGTCCAGATTTAGAAGGATTGCTGTAAAATTTCAAGAAATTCCTTACTAATCTATGAAAGCGGAAACTTTGACCTGAATGTTTTTTTCAGGTTTCTTAGTAATTCGTAAATTTCTACTTTGGAAATCGAAAACAGTAGTACATGCCTTAGCGTCTCAGATGTATGTTTATACATGCATATGGTGGTAGTTTGGGAACATCACTGTCAAGCCAGTAGAAACTTAAAGTGGAGTGCATAGAATTGACAACTATTTGGGCATTTTCATATTTTTCATTTTAATGGGATTTGTAGTACTGTAACTTTTATATTTATACAGTCAGTCACCGTCAAGCCAGTAGAAACTTAAAGTGGAGTGCATAGAATTGACAACTATTTGGGCATTTTCATATTTTTCATTTTAATGGAATTTGTAGTAACTGTTATATTTATACAGTCAGTCACCGTTAAGCCAATAGAAACTTAAAGTGGTGTGCATAGAATTGACAACTATTTGGGAATTTTCAGATTTTTCATTTTAATGGAATTTGTAGTAACTTTATTATTTGAGCATGGTTAGTGATAATTGTTCTTTCTGGGTTTTCCTGAATCAGAATGTATCAGAGTGTAAATCTACAATGTGGATAACCCAGTAAATAGATTTATTGATGAAAGAACAATTTGCATAGAAATGACTTCAGAATTCTAACAGATAAACACGTGTTACAAGTATCACCTTCAAACCGAATTCGTTCAATTTCATTGATTATTCTATGAATTTATTCATTAATTGTATACATATTTACATACCTTGTAATAAAGCGATTTTAGTTTTGTAATTGAGACGCTGAAGTTACAATATCAATTGTATTTGGACTTCAATTTACAATACAAATGAATTCTAGAGTGTAAGACTTACATTCAGGGTCATTGACAATAATTCTGATTGTGAGTGTTTATGTGTAGTCTTTAATGTTTGGTGTTTTAATGTCGTGTTTGATGTTCCTTGTGTCTTTTGTGTATCCTACAGATATCTTGTATATCTATATAGAAAGTGCTATGACGTGGTCGCCATAGAACTTTCTATATAGACATAACTTCAGAAAGTGCATGTTTTGTAGATTTTGTTTTCAGTTTCGTGCGTGAACATCGACGGCGGATGCGGCTAGCCAACAGGGGATGCTTACTCCTCCCGGACACCTGGTCCCCCTGCTAGCTTTCAAGGGGTCCGTCGATGCTTAATTTGTTGCTACATGTATATTGTGAATGCTGTTGAGATTGTCCCCGGGATCTCCTTCATCTCATTAATATGCATGACAAATATGGATAATGACCATATCCCTGTCTACAGTACAAAATCGATAATTCAGAAAATCAGAAACCGAAGGCATACAAAATCAGGATAAAACAGGAACCAAAGCAAACAAAACCAAAAACCTCCACCATATGAAAAGAAGCGAACTCCCGATATGAGAGTGAGACCAGGTGCCCAGGAAGAGTAAGCATCTCCTGCTTGCATGCAACACCCGTCGCTTCAATTCGGTAGAACTGTCACATCCGGTTACTTCCATTTTGGAAGACATAGAGTACAATCTTTGGTTGGATGGTTCAAATGGTCTATGACAGAATATCATCCACCATATCTAATATGCTTTCCAAAGAAACAGAGCTGCATGTATGTCATCAGGGAGATATCCCTCCTGTTAAGAAAATCTTAATCAAAATTTTGCGACAAAGAATTTTAAATGTATTTCAAGTCATATTAAAGCAAAAACGCTGCGAAACTAGGCGAACGATACCTTCGGGGACTAAAAAATCTACCAGCAGCGATACCAACCTAATTGTTGAAATTTTCAATATTGAAATAATTGTTCTCGTATAAAATATCAGTGCACCGTATGTTATGTCGCATCAGTTATGCTCGGGGCGGAAAAGGAGAAAATCCGAATGGTATCAAATTATACAGAGCGAAAGTTTAGTACCCGAAACGTGCATGTCTGGTCCATGCATAAAATTTATCTGTCCTTACATGATGCTATCGAATTTGAAGACGTTTAACATTTGTACCACTTGGTGAGTGTCACTACTGGTGGACTTGGAGTCCCCGTGGGCACATGTAGCCAAGTTCGACCAATTTTAGACGATCGTTTCTTCAATGCATTCGAAAAATTTCTGTTTTCAAAATTTGTTGAAATTTATAAAACGTGGGTCCTGTAGCATCATATCCCATTCATCCTGCTACGTCGTTTCGTACAGTTTTGGACATAGTAACTTTCACTCTCTTTGGCCATATTGTATTGTTTAGATTGAGGATCACTGACGAGGGTTTAGTACCCGAAACGTGCATGTCTGGTCCATGCTACAAATTTATCTGTTCTTGAATGGTGCTATTGAATTTGAAGATGTGTAACAATTTTATTCATCAAATGATATCAACATTGAAATAAAGCAATTTGACTCCAACTGCTTTTACGTGCATTTGTTAAGCGATGACAGCGTTGCCAATAGACACTTGAATCGCACGTCAAAATATGACTATTCAGAATTGGATTTTCCTACTGGAGAGAGGGATCTACTGTACATATTTCGATATTACCTAACGTGCGTATTTTAATAGCTGGTCATTGGCCATGAAATTAAACCGCAACAATTCAGTGGACATTGGAGAAGCCTTCCTCACAATAGCCTAGCCGCATCAGAACTAACATGTCTGTGTAAATTACAAGACCCTGCTAGTCCCAAACGAATAAAGGGACGGACATCGACGCTTAATCATCGCAATTTTACATTGCCAAGAAAATTCATCAAACATGTTTCTCTTTTGTGTTTTATTGTGATCAAACACTCGGAAGACCAAGATGCGAGTTTGGCAAGGGAGATTAATCTTGTAGAATCCATTAGCGGTTCAATCTATTAACCGGCTTAGCTTTTATGTTCGGGGTATAGCAAACGACGATCCAATATCTGTAGTGAGAAAAATGTTTATGGAAATATATAACAAAGTCGCCACGATACATCACTGTAGACATTGTTAGTGTGGGTTGTAAGTCAGAGCGATTATAGAGAAGTCTACGAAGAAATGTTATGAGAAAAAAACTCACAGGGTCATTTTTTCACACATTGAGAAAAATGCTATCCGTCAATGTTGAAATTTTTTTTTCTTTTGATCCCTATCTTATGTGACGAAAATGAAAAAAAAAATGCTTTTTTGACTTGAAATAACCTAGAATAGAAAATCTTGAATGTTAGAGTGAAATATAAAACTATATGCTGATTTCTTCGTTACAAATCAAATAATGTTTAGTGCTAATTATTCTCACTACTGCTAATTCTAAATCATCAATCAATTATTTTTCCCTATTCTCGAAAAATGAAACGCTTTTTGCAAAGCAATACTTTAGCTCATAAAACATGCAATCTTTAAGTTATTGATCGCAATACATAAATACAGGAATTTATGTTTTCACCACCCTATCACCTCGCGTTCAAGACAGCCGTATCTCGTTCCGTTGTCACCTCCAGATCTGGATTTTCTATTTGTTAAGGTACATAAACAACATGCGTTAGTAATTACGAGGTGTTAATTTGAAAATAAGGCTTGACTTCGCGCGGTACATTAACATGGTTATCGCATTTTCCATATCTTCTTTAGAGCGAGATACAGGTGCAGAATGTGGTTTTTTTGTGAAATATCTGGTGCATTTTGTATGGAGAAATACTACTGTAGACTTACCAAGATTATATGATTTAATAGCAAGATCGAACATTCCCTTCTGGTGACATGACCTTCTTTAAAATTTTAGCTCACTTTGTTCCGTAAACTTTAAACAATGAATTTCAAATGATTCAAACATATGTTCATTGTATGTAAAAACATTTTCGCCATAGCTCTTTCTATATAGACAGAACCTTAGACAGTGCATGTATTTAATATATTTTTTTCATTTTCGTGCGTGAACATCGACGGCGGTTGCGGCTAGCAAAACAGGGGATTCTTACTCCTCCCGGGCACTGGTCCCACCTCTAACTTGCTAGGGGTCCGTCGATGCTCAATTTGGTGCTCTATTGTGAGTGCTGTTGAGAGTATCGTCAGGATCTTCTTTAACTCATTTAATTGAGCAAACAAAATTATAAAAAATATGAATTCTTCGTGGTGTTCGTATTTTATGAAAACGAGAATAGTTATATCTTTGAACTCTTTTATACATTATTAACAAAGGAAGGATTGAAAGGATTAAAATAGAAACTCAATAATGATTGTTGTTTGAGTGAAGTCTCTAGGTTAAGCATTTATTTCATAATTAAGGTTTAATCATATTTTATTTCAAATAATTGTAAAAAAGATGGGGCAAAAGTTTACACAATAATCACAATATCATAACCTCCTTCGAAGCAGTGCTATAAAATACCTGTTTCGTTGGTCCGTTGAAAAGAGTGATAAATTCACAGGAGTGAGGTATCAAAGCTTAGTCACAAACAAACATAAAAAAGTACCTATCAGTTATTCAATATCAAAGCCAAAAGTTTCCATTGTAACAATTACGAACACCGGATTGAACGACATTCCGAATTGAAACCAGGTGTCCGGGGAGTCAGTGTCTCCTGTTTGCATGCAACACTCGTCGCAACAGCTTCTTGAGAACTTGTCAAATTCGGTGATTGCCTTGATGTACATATTGATGTCAATATAAGATAAATATGTCTTTTTTGGTGATGATGACAGCCATTCAATTGTAATCGAGAATGTAACTGATCATTCTGGAAAGAGGGATCTGATATAATTTTATGATATCCCCGCAGCGACCGACAAAGCCTTTTCTCCGCTACAAGTCCTACTTTTAATATAGACTTGAAGAAGAAAGGGTTTGTGACAACGCTATGATACTTTAGCCCTGTGGAAAAAAATACAATGTACATCTAATTGAGAAATCTAAGCCATAAAACAGCGGACATTACTGTTTTCCGGCCTCGTTTTGGTAATAAAACAGACTTGCACTATGTCGTGATTTACGTTCAATTCTGAGAATAAATGAACAACGGTACTAAAGTAAAGATAAAGTTTGGTAATAAATTAAGGTCCCGACCACTTGTACGATGTTAATTCCACAGAGTTATGGAACTTGCTCGGAATTAGCCAAGCACAGCCGTGTCTAAAGCCCCTTTTTAAGATATCGTTTATAATAGTTAATTCCGGATTTTTCTTGACCTTAAGGTTGATGGATCGTATTTTTTAATCTTTATAAAATGGCGCGAGTTCACAAAAGCTAAACGTCAATCCGTTTAAGACTTTATTTCTAAGACTTAAAGCGTAGGGCAAACCTTTCCATCATCATCATCATCATCATTATCATCATCATCATCATCGTCGTCGTCGTCGTCGTTAATGAGAGATATTACTTTTGTTGATCGTCTTTCTCTTCAACGAATTTGAAATTTTCTGTTATCAAAATTTCTTGAAATTTCTAAAACGGAGGTCCTGTAGCGTCATATCTTACCGATCCTGTTACGTCTTTTGGTACATTTTTGGACATATTTTCACACTCTTTGGTCATATTTTATTGTTTAGATTGAGGATCACTGACGAGGGTTACGTACCCGAAACGTGCATGTCTGGTCCATGCTGCAAATTTACTGCTCTTAAATGATGCCATTGAATTTGAAGACGTTTAACATTCCACTGGAAAACAAGTTGGAGATGAGTAACTGCTATGATTTATTAATGACTATCCATTATACACTTCACAAACAATGTTTCCCTAATACATTTAAAAGTAGGGGATCTCCAACAATACCCGGTTGCAGCACCCACAGCAAAGCACCAAATTACCCTAAGTGAGCAATACACAACAACTGACGCAAGGAATAGAAAATACGACGATATGTAATAATGTCCGCTTATTTATTTTGACAGCAAAACTATACTTAATCCTAGAAATTTAGCCCAAACAATTACAATTTTAAAGTTTCTATCTATTTGAATATTTCAAAATAAGAAACGATAACAGATTACTTCAACATTTCCTTATTTTCATACGTACATCATGGCATACACATATATTCTTAATTTAATGATAATTTCTCATACAAAATTAATGTTTTTTCTCCACAGAAAAGGTTTGCGAGTGGACTTAAAATATTCTAGGAAAATAATGCAAATTTACCAGCAAAAATAGAGTGCAAGGAATTTTACGAAAAGCTTTAACGTACATGCAAATTGCATGTCTTCTGAGGATATGCATTTGAAAAACTTTGTTATGTATGTACTGAACCGCTAAACTAGTTGAATTATCGAACAGATTTTGAAATGAATTTACAATTCTAAGTCGCAAATAAGTTCACATTCAATGAAACACATAGTATGCAAGAAGCAAAACAAACCTATGAAAATATGGAAGATATATTGTAAAAATGCACTAGCAAATTTTTGGTAGTGCCAATATTTTTCATGAGCAATTTTCAAATTCTGCTAGCATTTAGCTAGCATTTCCACTTACTTCCATTCCCTGAATACAGATGTCTTTTGAATCATTTTTGAAATATGCCAATTAACATCTGGGAATTGGTTCAAATGGGAACCAATTGTGCCCCGCTCCTTGCTGACATATTCGTATACTCATGCGAAGCTGAATGTATTCAATCCTTGATCTCTGAGGGCAAAAATCAGTTAGCTCTTAACTTCAACTTCACGTACACATACATTGATGATCTACTGTCCATCAATAATCCAAAATTTGCAGCTTACTTCGACGCAATCTATTCCGTTGAACTTTAAATTAAAGAAACGACAGAGACCAATAATTCAGTGTCCTATTTGGATGTCATGTTGTCTTTTGATGCCCATGGTAATATGAACACATCACTGTATGACAAACATGACGACTTCAATTTCAATATCACAAATTTTCCTTTTCTGAGTAGTAACATCCCTTCGTTACCAGCATATGGCGTTTTCATTTCTCAAAATGTTATGCTCGGGCAAGCTCCAAGTACTCAGATTTTGTTCTAAGAGCTAGACGGCTTCCAGTTAAGCTTCTCAGCGAAGGGTACATTTGTGACCGACTTACATCGTCACTGAGGAAGTCGATATTGGGACATGGTAGCACACTATGACGTCCCCTTGCCCAGAGTCATAAATGATATATTGACGTAGACCTTTTGTGTCTTGCCAATCCATACTTGCAAGCAGGAGATGCTTACTCTTCCTGGGCACCTGGTTTCACTTCATATCGGGAGTTCGCTTCTTTTCATGTGGTGGAGGTTTTTGTTTGTTTGATTTGGTTCCTGTTTTATCCTGATTTTGTATGCCTCCGGTTTCTGATTTTCTGAATTGTCGATTTAGTGCTGTATACAGGGATATGGTCATTATCCATATTTGTCATTCTTTGTGGGAGTTACCGATTGTGACCTTTCTAACGAATTGTGTGGTTTATTTTACAACGTTTAACAAACAAGTTACACAACTTATATAAATGTCTCACGTCGGCTCAGATGCTGGCGTGAGGGGATCCAATGAGCAGGAGGAAACCGGAGTGCCCGGAGAAAAAACCCCTGCAGAGGCCTGGTTGGGGGACCACCTACCCTCCCATATAAGAACCTTTTCCGAATCTGGGATCTTATAGGTGAGAAACGAGCGCGCTACCACTGCGCTAACCCGGCCATATTGAAGTGGCGGGTGTTGCATGCAAGCAGGATATGTTCACTCTTCCTGGGCACCTCACTCCTTCACAGGGAGTTCACTTCTCTTCATATGGTAGATTTGTTTTATTTCTGTTTCTTTGAATTAGGTCTTGTTTTATCCTGGTTTTGTATGCCCTTGGTTTGATGATTTTTCGATTAACGATTTTGTACTTTTTTATAGGGCTATGTTTTTTTCCATATTTGTCATTCTTGATAGGGATATGGTTTTTTTTTTTCATATTTGTCATCTACTTGTAGTATGGCAATCTCATCTAGAATTTGAATCTGAATTATTATAAGAATTGAATTCTTTGCTCTTTGGGATTCATTTTAGCTTGAATCACCACTGATAATGATTCATTATACTTAACAAAGGAGGGGATCTCCAACAACACCAGTTTGCAGCACCCACAGCAAAACCCCAAAACACCCAATGCAAATGAGTTAAAGATCCTGACGATAATCTCAACAGCACTCACAATAGAGCGCATAATTTAACATCGACGGACCCCTAGCAAGGTAGAGGTGGGACCAGGTGCCCGGGAGGAGTAAGCATTCCCTGTTGGCTAGCCGCACCCGCCGTCGATGTTTATGAAGCATGGAAATGAAAATATAAAAACATCATGCACTGTCTGACGTTATGTCTGTATAGAACAGAGTAGACAAGCACAGAAAGAGACGCATAAGGGACAAGGAACGTCAACGCTAAACACAGAAACATCAAAACAAACCAATGAGACCAATGGTATGTTAGTAGCACGATATTTAGAAATTCGCTATCAATAAGACTACCCAACGGCAGAGTTGGACACTACGATCTTATTTGTTGTATTAAAGATAAGATTAGATTATATTACCGTTTCAGTTTTTTCATGGTCGTCTAGGTCAACCAGTTCTGTTAGCTTTCGGTTTGCGCCTCATGGGAATACGACGTATTGAACTCAATTTCAAAGCAGACAAAACTGCAACTATGAAAGCAATCTTCACGAAATACTGAATTCTGCTCACATATGGCCTCGTTTCTGAGCTGACAGAATCCGATGCGCCGTGCCATTTATAAACCTTTGATCTGAAGGAAAAATGGCAAATTTATTGACATCATTAAGGAGGCTACCTACAGAAGGCCTACCACCTTAAATACCAAATCAATGACAAAAAGGAGCTAATATGAGAGTAAAGCAGCCCTATCCCTCTTCTCAGTAAATATGTCGTAAGAGCGTTTTGTGTATTGAAAGAGCATTTGTGTATTGAAAGAGAGTTTTGCGTATTGAACATCAAAGAGACCGCCGGTATCCATACCACATGGATAAAAACAAACAATCTAACATAATCGTGTTACTCTGCAGAATTTAAGAGGAAATCCTCCTCTTTCGTTATGATCTCTGAAATACAAAGAGTTGTGAAGAGTATGGGAAACGGTTGATGAAGTCTCCGAATTTGATGATTACTTCGAAATAAACCAAAAATATTACGGAATTCAATTCTGCTTGCGCGATCAGGATCTCTTAAATTCAAAGAGTTGAGAAGTGTATACGGAAAAAGGAGATGAAGAAATAGGCCGAAAATGATATGGAATTGATTTCTTTCTTGCACTATCATATTGATATGTATCGAAGATTTGTATATTTGAATTATATTTTCTAATTGAAATGAATGTAAGAGAATTTATAATCGATGAAAGCTGTGAATTATAAACAAAAAGTATATTCCACACATTCCCTTCTCTTTGAAACATTTAAAAGTTTAGTATAAAGACACGGTTTCCCTGAAAATTATTTAATTTTACAAAAATTTATAATGCAAAATCTTTCTTTTCTTATATGATACTTTACATACTTATTTGTATAAATTCAAAGTTTTAGGCGAATATAACGCATACATTTGTAGTTATATACCTGAAAACGTCATTTTGAATTCGGGGTACGCAGCAGCAATTCATTCCACTGTCGCCACTTACAATATATTGCGTTTTTACGATAGAAGTATATGGAGATTTAATTTTACAAATTCGACAATATTATGGTCGTTACTGCATATTTTCAAATAAAACTTTTTTATGGCTCCTTTTTTCCTCAATCTTGACCCTTCGAAAAACATTTTACGTGTTCATTAAAAAAATTCAAGGACACCGTATCTTTAACAAATGAGAAAGGAAGGAGCAAAGCAACAATGTCTTTCCGATCATACAGCAGAGATGCTACTTTTAAAGCTTGAATATAGCGAAGTGGAACCTATGAAAGTTTCTCTGTATTTCAATTTCGATTGGCAACGAGAGGTAAGGGAGAGAGTGCTTTAAAATGAGGAAACGATGAACTTAAAATGAAGATGTAAACATTCTTTAGTACTCTAGTAATTTATAATATAATATAAACAAACTTCAACTGCTTCGCTGACTGAAACGAAATAATTTAAGTCCAAACGCTTCATAACCGATTACAAACAAGTGACTATCCATATTAAGAGAAGTAAGAAATTACTAATAGGCAATTTTTCGAACTCTTTTCACCAAACAATTGCAGATAATTATTTGAAACATCACACTCAAAAGACTGCTTAATATCTTTCTAATAGAAGAGAAAGATATTTTATCTACACAAAGAGGAGCACAATTAATATTCTTCAAGAATGGTAAACAGAAATGAGGAATCTCCAACAACACTCGGTTGCAACACCCACAGCAAAATCCCAAATCACTCAATGCAAAAACACAGAGCAGACATTCACAGAAAGAGACACGAAAGGGACAAGGAACACCAACCCACACCATAGAAACATAAAACACAATGAGACCAAAGGGCAACCGTTGTCGACTAAGGACAGCCATCTGCCACGCAAGTACATAAGAAAGGAGGGGATCTCCACCAAAACTCGGTTGCAGCACAAACAGCGACACACCAAACACCCCAAGTGAAAACACGGAGAAGACATATACAGCAAGAGACAAGGAACAACAAACAAGACATCAAACATCGAACAAAAAAGACCACACATAAACCAACGATACCCATGTACCAGACAATGTGGTTTACCGGATTACGTGCACACAATCCTCCCACTTTTCCGATTTACCAGAGGTATCGAAGAACGCTGTGTGGTGTAAAATAAGCTACTCACTGTAAGATGAACATACAAACAGACAGCATGACAAGGGTCCAAGAAACACAAGATGGATATGTAAATGGATATTTAAAAAAAAACCCAAAAAGTATACGAAATACAGTCAGTGCTGCGTCGGCTGTAGCACATATGGCATGATAAAATATTCGTTGAAGTTTTAAACAATTTAAGTTATTGTCGTTTATATTATGACAAGGAAAATTAAACTTTTGAAGAACATGCTGAATATGAAATGTAAATTAATAGTGGAAAGCGTTGGAAAAAATGCATTATTCTTCAAAAGTGGGTCCTGTAGCATCATATCCCACCCATCCTGCTACGTCTTTCGGTACCCTTTTTCGACATAGTAACTTTCATACTTTTGGCATATTACATTGTTTAGATTTAGGATTAAGGATCACTGATGAGGGTTAAGTACCCGAAACGTGCATGTCTGGTCCACGTTGCCAATTTATCTGTTCTTAAATGATGCTATTCAATTTGAAGACGTTTACATTACAACTGCAAAAGCAAGACGAGGATGATAATGTAATTTTAATAGTGACCCAGATTTTAAACCCATCTGTTACACAGTATTGTTGCTTTATATGAAGTTAAATGACTGATCGTGTATCAATTTTCACTATGTTTTACTACATTGAAGTGTTTTTATATCGCATTGAAGATTCCCCTTTGAACATGAAACTTCAAAAGTTAAAAAAAAATCACCTTTCCCAATAATTGATACCAATTATTTTGCCCACAACAGTCATTATGGATCTAACGTCCGGTAATAACTCCATAAAGGTAAAGACAGTTACTTGTTTGTATTTTAAAGAATTGCCTTCTGATTGGACCATGAGAGATAACATCTCCTACATGTACAAGACGCATGGAGTGGCATGTTCATTTGGTACGAACAGGAAATTGGTCAAATGAAACAGATATACCGAATGCTTTATTCATGTCTTGTCCACGATGCACGGTCGAGGGTTAAGTACATGAAACGTGCATGTCTGGTCAATGATGCAAATTTATTTGTTCTTAAATGATGACGTGTAACATTAATCCTGTTGTCCTTGAAGTTGGTTAAAGAAATTTGTCGATTGTTAAACGCCTTCAAATTCAATATCATCATTTAAGATCAGATAAAATGAAATGGACCAGACATGCACGTTACGGGTACTTAACCCTCGTCTGTGATCCTCAATCTAAACAATTAAATATTGCCGAATATTGTGAAAGGTATGACCAAAAATGTACCGACAGACGTAGCAAGATGGGTGGGATATGATGCTTCAGGACCCATGTTTTAGAAATTTCGAGGAATTTTGATAACAGTAATTTTGGAATGCGTTGAAGAAACGATCAAGCGAAGTTGATCGAACTTGGCTACATGTGCCCTCGGGGACCATGGTCCGGCAACCAGCAGTGTCACTCACCAAGTGGTACAAATTTTAAACGTCTTTAAATTCAATAGCATCATTTAAGAACAACTAAATTTGTAGCATAGACTAGACCCGTTTCGGGTACTTAACCCTCGTAACACAATATTGGATTGATTTTTAAGGTCACTGTACTTAGTCGGCACCAGTTGCCTATTGGTCTCGTCGGTTTATGTGTAGTCTTTTGTGTTTGATTTTACATGTCGTATGTCTCTTTTCGTCGCATACTATGCTCGTCTTTTGTGTTTTTGCATCGGGTGTTTTGGTGTTTTTCTGTTGGTGCTGCAACAGGGTTTTGTTGGAGATCCCCTCCCTTCTTTTAGACTGATAAAACATTATAAAAAGTGACATTTATCTTCTCTCATATATGTAGTGACCTGTCGTTTGATGAAGAAATGATATCTAACCGTTCATGTTAAAGCGGACCATCCAAAATAAATCCTCAGGATTTTCTCCATCATATTAGTTATGCTGCAATTGGGGTCTTGTTGGAGATCTTCTCCCTTCTTTTATAAGGACTATACGAACTATATCAAAATACAAATGTAGATTTAATGCTTTTGAAATAGATTAAAACTTATAAAAAAAAGTTGATATTAAGAAAGTCCCTTTGTATAAATTGTAACAAAATTCATACATAGAACAATTCTTGATTTTCAAAAATAAGGAGTTAAACTTTCCCAAATATGACGTCACTACAGTAATCACAGCGGATCACATACTCTTGAAAAGGAAAAACGGAGCAAACAGACGGATAAAACCGGATCAATAACATTACATCATTAAAACATAAAGGCGACACTATATGTATATAATCTGAATAAGCTACACAGAGTTCTTTTGTATTTATATAATTCATTTTTATCTTTTTTTTGTGCTTAGATAAGACTCTTTTTTCTTTTCGTTTAATATACATGTTTTGTAATTGTTTTAATTTAAATGCACAGTAGGTGGCAGACAGTTTTTATTGCATGTATGTTTACTTACACGTGCACTTTTAAGATTGAGACAAAGCATTTTCATTATTTATATGATACTTTTAATGTTTTATATCCACATAGTTCCTTTGTATTTTATAAATGTATTGTATTTGGCAGACAGTTAAAGCTAAATGTACACAACGAAACAAAGCATTTTGATGATTTTATTGTGTAGATAATTGATTGTTAGTATCGATTGCATGTCATAATTCAAAAAATTAAATTTGCATTAGTCATTATGAGCAAGAAACAAGCTTTGATGAACATAATATTCGATCAATAACGTTATGTAATAATAATTTATGGCTCGAGATCGTTGGTTTTATTTACTCACGCTCATATGACTTCCATTGCAGTAGAAAACAAAGTATTCATTGACATAATGGAAACTTCAAAAGAGAAACTAAATCGGGTGCTGAAAAGGTTGATGATTTTTGGCTTTTCGCTTTACATGTATGGTCAATATTGATTGGTCAAATGCTTTTATGATATAGCTTCCTTTTAAGTGCAAGGAATGCAATTTTTGGTCCCTTCTCCAGATGTCTGTAAACAAAATAAAATAGAAGTCTTGATCTTTATATACGTCTCTGCTTTAATTGAGATAAGCACGAACAAAAACAGTGCCCACAGCAAAAAATAATAAATAAATAAAAAAAAAAAAAGAAAAGAAAAAAAAAAAAAAAAAAGAAATAATAAAAAAAAGAAATCCCTACGTGAAACCAGAGTAAACAGGCACAAATAGAGACGATGCAATGAAAAGGAACACCAAACGAGTTATACATATAAAAATTAGAACAAAGAACAAATGTAGATTTCATTAAAAAGGGAAATGGTTTTATTACTAGAAGCTTAACAAACACAGACTATTGTGAGTGGTCGATGCAAGATATGTTATCATATGACACTCATCGTTGGAAACCGGCGAGCTGTAGCATAAATCCAAGTTCTGTGGGCCACAACGGTAGAATTTTTACAAGGTTTCTATTTCTCCATTATACAAATATTGAAATATATGGGCTTCCGTTATATCAGTGCATCATATGCACATTTCAGCAGAAAATTTATCATCAGTGATGATGAATGCCAAACAGAGGAAATCCAAAATAAAGGAAATTCTAAAACAAAGGAGGGGGTCTCGAACAACACCAGGCTACAGTGCCCACAGCAAAACCCCAAAAACTCCAATGCAAAAACACAGAGCAGACAAGCACAGGAAGAGACGCAAAAGGGACAAGGAACGTCAACGCACATCACAGAAACATCAAACACAAAGGACTACACGTAAACCAACGAGACCAATTGGCAACCGGTACCGACTTAGGACGGCCATCTGCCACGGAAATAGCAGAAGGTGTGGTTATCCTGGATTGCGGGCGCACAACCCTAAAGACACCCCAAACTACGCAAAATGATCTGTCAGGATGTAAAGCTATGCATTGAGAGAGATACCAATTAGTTTAAGAATAAAGCATCACACTAAAGACGGAGAATGTACTGAAACATTTCAAGTCAGAGTAGAAAAAATGTGAAATTAGCCGGGTAAATAAATTTTATGCTGGTTGTATATTACACGCGCTGTCATTTTCGCGATTATTATATAATCGCGAACAACCCGGAAATTACGCCACGCGAAATTTTCCTCCTTTACATAATATGAATATAGCCACCTTTAAACATAACCGAAGGACCAGCTTTGAATATACTATTCGTACCCTTTACTTTTAGAATTTACAAAGATATTACATGTAAATACAGAAGATCAGTGAAAATATGCCTGAGAATACGTACCAATCGTAGCTAAGGAGTCAAAGATCCAGGGGAATATGACATAATTGTGTAAGTCTCCATAAACAAGGCAATCACTAAACACCGAATCAAGGCAGGATCAGGTACCCGGGAGGAGTGAGCGTCATCTGCCTGCACAATCAGGCGAACAATATTATTGGGGACGTACAATTTATCGGCAGCTTTACATTTTGAAATGTGTAAGCTGGATAAAGGAATAAACAATACTTACATGTAGTATATACACAGAAAAGTTTCTTGGATTCTCAGAGCTCATATATACACGATCTTATTCACAGAAGGTAGATGAACTCTACGAAAATTAGACCATATTCTGCTAACGTTAAATGAGTTTCTAATATTTTAAGTTTCTCATCAGAATCAATAATTAAAATATCTCTGAGTCATGTACCTAAACATTGTACTGAACGGCCGAAGAGAGAACTTTAAACCTGGAGACTAATATGGTTATAAAACGTAAATTAATTCGACGTCGATCTTATAATATTTTAAGCTAAAAGTGAAAATATTTGCGACAGAGTGACAAAATTAAAGGGCACATGTACTGCTGATAACAGTTTTTACAAGCGAGGGAAAATCTAAAATGTTCCATTACGGCAATATCTCCGAGAAAATATGACCTCGTTGATATTATAAAGAAATGAAAATCAGTAGAGATAAAAAGAAATATATGAAAGAGATTTCACTACTACGAAAGCTTATTAGTGCCATTTTTTGGAAAGAAAAAAAATTAAAAAGTCGTTCTAACGAGTTAATAAGTCGTTCAAACAAGATAAAAAGTCGTTCAAACAAGAAAAAAAGTCGTTCAAACGACTTTTTAACTCGTTGTAACGACTTTAAAAAGTCGTTCTAACGAGTTAAAAAGTCGTTCAAACAAGATAAAAAGTCGTTCAAACGACTTTTTAACTCGTTCAAACGACTTATAAAAGTCGTTCTAACAAGATAAAAAGTCGTTAAAACGACTTTTTATCAAAGCTGTCAATACAGTGTATAACATTAGTATTGGATCGATACATGCTATAGTAATCACGGGGACTTTAAACCTATGTTGATATGATGCATACGAAGCATACATGTACTAGTATATCATACAATAAGCAATACATATCTTCTTATACATGTATATATGTAGATCCATCATCATGCAATTCTCTTTTAGAGAGGTCAGGGCGGTGCTGAGGAGGAATTAGGCAGACATGGGAAGGGGAAAGGGCTAGTAGGATCGAGGGGTCTTTGACTGAGACGGGACCATGCCCTTTGAAATTCTAGGCACAAAATCAATATTTACTGTCAAGTGGTTCTAAAGAAAATAATATAAATGCTCTGGTCGTGAAAGATCCGCTCTGTCCGTAGATACAATTCTAAAAGGCCCATTACATGTACGTACAAAGGTCCGAATTTCCCCTTTGGTTATTATGCTTAAAACATCGCATTTAATGAAAGTATGTTTATTATAGCTATGTACATTTTAATCAAAAAGATAATAGCGCCCCAGCAATTCAGTTTTAAAAAGTCGATAAAAAGGCTTGAAATATTCCCCAAAAGGATACACATATGTTAATTCCAGGGGCGTAGCTAGGCCTAAAAAGATCAAAGGTAGACCAAATTTCTATCAAAATTAAAATGCGTCAAAATTATCTACCGCCTTAATTTTATACCGTGGATTTATTTATCTTGCTGTCACCAGAAGGACACTCTGCATGGTACTTGACCAATCTACAGCCTGACACCAGCGCATTCTTAAACATTGCATTCTGACTGACCACGGGACACCATGACAAGTCCTGTCCAAAACAGGGCACCGATCACCTGTCCTCTTTGAATGTCGATCGAACTATGCAAGAGCTCGCCCCAGCTGCCAGATAAAGGACTGTTTTTCGTTTAAATTGTTTTAAATCCATTCATATATATTCAACTGTGTGTTACTTAGGCCCCCCTACGACGTTTTGGAGACATACATACATGTATATCCAACATTTCTTTGAGATCTCTGGGTAACCAGAAAAAAAAAACCCGGAAGGATTGTTTGCACGTGCACGTTATCCGGATAACCACATCATTTGCTTAATTTCTGATATGGGAGATGGTCGTCGTACCAGTGTAATATACATGTAGTAGTCTTTCCCCCTAGCCATCTCCCCCCCCCGGAAAAATGGCTATATAGTGGCCCCCCGTAAAATCTACTATATAGAAGTCCCCCCCCCAGGGGGAATTCTGCTATATTGTAGATTTTCCCCCATGTTTTAGTAGATCTTCCCCCGGGGAAAAACTACTATATATAGCCATTTTACCCCCCCCCCCTCGAATGAATTCCGGAATGGTATTTAATCCATGTTGTAAAAAAGCACGAAAATAATCCTCCCATTCCAAACACAGCATAACTAGGGAGAAAATTTGAAATAAGATTTTGGTTTTGACAATAACCTTGAGACTTGACAGTCCTGCAGACTGGCAAGCTCATATCTAGATAAAGAGTCCGACAGACACACAGCGACAGACAGACAGACAGAAAACACAAAGACAGACAAACAGGAAGACGGACAAATACAAAGACAAAGATATATAGAGAGTCACAAAGACAAACACAGACATACATAAGAGAATCTCACAGACACACACACACACACACCCTCACCCTCACAAACAGATTTACTCACTCGTAGACAGACATGAAAAAGACAAATACACATGACAATGATTCTCAGTATCATCTCCATTTTCCACAGCATTTCAGACGAAAATTCATTGACAGAAGAAAGACAGACTCAGGGATAGACAGACACCTAGACAGAAAAAAAAACCAGACTGACCCAAACATACACCCTCTCACATATACTGACACGCAAAAAGATAAATACATGAAGAAAGATACAGACAGAAAAACTTCCAGATGCATGCACAGACAGACACACACAGAACGTTATACAAACACAAAGAAAGATATACAGAGGCACTTACCCACAGACAGATAGACAGACACTAATAAACACACACAGATAGACAGATACACCTAGCCAGACAGACGCATAGAGAGACAGATTGGCAAACAGACTTACACAAAGACAGACACGACAGACATACAAACAGTCAAACATACACAAATCACAGATGCACTCTCAGACAGACAGGCAGGCGGACGGACGGAGAGAGACATACAGGGATACAGACAGGTAACTAAACACACGCACAGACAGACAAGAAAGTTTCTTTTATTGATAGAAAGGAAGAAAGGAAAGGACAGACATAAAGACAGGCACAGACAGATAGACAAACAGACAGATACACAAACATGCAGATGATATAAGACAAATTGATTGAGCATTTCGAGTTAGGTCCATATCATAACCATTGATGCAAAGTAATAAAAAAGATAAAATCCAAACCAGTCACGGTAGGGGGGAAAAATCTGCTATGGGGAAAGACTACTATATAGCAGTTTTTCCGGGGGGGGGAGCTACTATGGGGGAAAGCTACTATGGGGAAAAAACTACTATATAACACCGGCACCGATTGCCATTTGTCCCTTTTGTGTCTCTTACTTTCCTTGTTTACTCTTTGTTTTAAAATTGGGAGTTTTGGTGTTTTGCTGTGGATGCTGCAACTGTGTCTTGTTTGAGATCCCCTTCTTTCTGTAGGATCGGTTTTGATTATTGAATATACTCGTATCTTATTATTGTCTTCATTGCTAGACGGTCTCAATCAAATATCTAAAATGTTACAAATGTAACAATTGGTCCAAGTAAAGCAACTTTTATGTTGTCAAGGAATGTGGCTCTATAGATTGTCAATCTATTACAGTCCGAGGGGGGAGGGGGGTTACACACCAATTCCCTTCGCTGTAAGGGTATACTTATTTATTCAGTTCATGTATATATCAGGAAAGACCGGTCAAACGGTCAAAAAGTAAAAGTGAGACGTTATCATAAATCTAGATCAAATGTGCATGTATATAGACATCAATCAGATCTAGTTTTGATCTTGTATAAATGGTTATTTCAAAAGTCGTTTGAACGAGTTTTTATCTTGTTTGAACGAGTTTCTGAAGTCGTTTAAACAAGTTAAAAAGTCGTTTTAACGACTTTTTATCTTGTTTGAACGACTTATTAACTCGTTAGAACGACTTTTAAAAGTCGTTTGAACGACTTTTTATCTTGTTTGAACGACTTTTTATCTTGTTTGAACGACTTTTTATCTTGTTTGAACGACTTTTAAAAGTCGTTTGAACGAGTTAAAAAGTCGTTTGAACGAGTTAAAAAGTCGCTTGAACGACTTTTTATCTTGTTTGAACGACTTTTTATCTCGTTAGAACGACTTTTTATCTCGTTTAAACGACTTTTTATCTTGTTTGAACGACTTTTTATCTTGTTTGAACGAGTTACATAAGTCGTTTGAACGAGTTTCGTAAGTCGTTTGAACGAGTTTTAAAAAGTCGTTTGAACGAGTTTTTAACTTGTTTGAACGACTTTTTATCTTGTTAGAACGACTTTTAATCTCGTTTAAACGACTTTTTATCTCGTTTAAACGACTTTTTATCTCGTTTTAAACGACTTTTTATCTCGTTTGAACGACTTTTTATCTCGTTTGAACGACTTTTTAACTCGTTTGAACGACTTTTTATCTTGTTAGAACGACTTTTTAATTTTTTTTTCTTTCCCAAAAATGGCACTAATAAGCTTTCGTACACTACAAATGTAGAGACTAAAAGAGAAATTTTAATTTTTATAGGGAAGGAGATGGTTTCATTCCAGATTCAACGGAAACTGCATCAGAAACTAACTTTATCAGACAAATCGAACACTCGCAGGTTAAAAACAGGCGACACAAAGAACAAGCAGGTAAACATAGCTAACACTCAAAATGAAACACAACATCACAATCAACCGATTAGAGAAGATAATTATTACTTTATTATAAATGTAAAATGATAATTACCATGTAATAAGGTGAAAGCATATTTAATTACTAGGAAAAATGTGAAAGAATGCAGAGTATTATTATAAATTAAAATGTGAACTTTTATATAAGGCACGGTCCATTTGATATTCTGGGGGGGGGGGGGGGGGGGGGGGGCTTGGGTTTTTTTGTTGGAGCAAGATTATTTTTTAGCCCCGGACAGGGGCAAAATTATTTTTTTCGTGTAAAGTTGGAGCAAGGAAATTTTTTTTACAACAATTAATGTGTATTTGAAGAATGTCTGTGTTTGTTCAATAGAAATTCTTTATTTTTACTTAAATATGTTATTACTTTATTTTTATGTAAAACTTATATTCACCTCTAAACTGAGAGAGATAAAAGATTTTTACAATATGATGTATAATTTTTAGTGAATAAAATGTATATATGGTCATTTAACATGTAAGAGGGCCTGAGGGGAGGGTCTTCTAGAAAAAAATTTACATTTAGAAATGAAAACTATGTAGTAAAAAAATTAATTAAATTCTCCTTCGAAGCTTGTATATTAAATTAGACACTATGGTGATATATGTAAAATAGTAATAGATTATATTGATAATGTAATCGAGCATTTAAGGAAGCCCCTTGTATCAGTTACATGTATACTTTTGCTATTTCAAATAGGAATTTGCCATTACAGAAGAAAACCATGGCGAGCGAAGCGAGCCAAAATTTTTTCGTATAAAGTAAAAACTGTGGCGAGCGAAGCGAGCCGAAAAATTTCCAGGAATTTCAGCGAATTTTATGGTTATTCTTCAAATTCAGATTACTTGTAAGAGCAAGATTATTTTTTTTGTGTCACACCATAAGCAAATTTATTTTTTTCATCAAAATTCAGAGCAAAATTATTTTTTTCGAAAAAAACCCAAGCCCCCCCCCCCCCCCCCCCCCCCAGAATATCAAATGGACCGTGCCTAATGTGATACAAGTGAATAGTGTCTCATAAGCCAAGTGTGGCTGGATATCATATTTTTAAATTATGTACTGATTTTATTGTAATTATAACATGTAAATTTGATATGTGACACTTTAATAAATTATTTCTGATTCTGATTCTGATAATTTGATACTTGAATTTTGGTAGAATAAAGGGAATGGAGTAGATACCCGGTTTACGCTCGCACATATTATAAAGTCATCAGCAGAACATTTGGATTATGTGCAACACGATGTTATGAATAAAGGTACATTTTGAGGTTATATCTATCCATAAATTGCTTAAACGACATTGATATATGAAATTACATTTATATATATAATTATAGTGACGTCTATTTCTTTATGGAATTAATTCATGGTGGTGCTACTTACTAATAATTTAGCCAAGCAGCGAAACTGTGGGTAACACTTAGAAATAGGGATGGACTTTGTGCTTCTATTTTGGTCCCTTCTGCTTTGATAGTATATGTAACCTGATTCAGGTGATATATGGAAATAAACACGACGCGTTTTAACAGTGCCACCTACAATGTATTCTAGAATGCCTTCCCCACTTGCACTGGAGATGGTCTATTAAATAAATTGTCCTTCGTGTTTCTGTGGGGCTTGTGTCGTTGTCTCCGTCTGTTTGTCCGATTTTCTCTTCGCGTGGGGAAGTTCTCTTTTGTACCTTTTCCAAAAATTTGTAAGCTTTTCGTTTGTGAGTTTTTGAATATTGTTCCGGCTATTGTTTCGGTCTTTCATTCACTAATTGCTTAAATCATTCATAATATGAAAACAAGATATATTGTAAATGTTAAACGTCTTCAAATTCAGTAGCATCATTTAAGACCAGATACATTTGCAGCATGGACCAGACATGCACGTTTCGAGTACTGAACCTTCGTCAGTGATTCTTACAAAATAAAACAAATTATAAAAAAGAAACGAATTTTCTACTTGATATTTTGTTTTACAAAAAAGGGATTTATAAACAAGGACCATCCGCTGGCATTGCCACGCTCACTTTCTCATTTGAAAATGTCACTCTAAGGTTGAAAGAAAGGAGGGTATGACACTTTTAATTTTTGCCTCCGTCGTATAAATGGTGATTCTTCGTTATAAAGTGTCTAATCTTATAAACGTTGGCGAGACGATAGAGTTGTTATGTTAATACTAGAAAGGTTGACAGCTTTCCCAGACTGAGTGATTATTACCGGAAGACTTATCCAAATTGACGGACAAAACTTTCAAAGGAAAATTGAAGATGCCTTGATTTGGAGCACATTATTATCATTTGCCGAGCCTTAATGATCGCTCTGCGAGGATACCAATTTTTCGTTGATCGAAGAATCGAACGTGATAAACGAAGGTTTCATCTCTTGACGGAGAAACCATTCATCGACACGTTAACAATGGATAAGTTAACTTCATTGAATAAAGCACTTTATTAAAATTGTATTTTTATATCTGGAAATGAAGTAACTTCTTTATTATTTTCTAATTACATCCTTGAGCTGGTAAGTTTTGAACCCAGATGCCACAAAAAAAGCAGACGATTTCTCCATATAAATACCTTTTTCTCGACATAAAACTGTTAAATTCTCATATTGCATGCAGTTTACGAACGTCAAGATACTGCAATGATAGCAACAATTGACGTTAATATATTTCTTGACTGCTACTGACGTGGCAGATGGCCGTCCTAAGTCGGCACCGTTTACCCATTGGTCTCGTTGGTTTATGTGTAGTCAATTGTGTTTTATGTTTTTCTGTGATTTGGCGTTCCTTGTACTACTGCGTCTCTTTCTGTGTGTGTCTGCTTTGTGTTTTACAGTGGGTGTTTTGGGAGGTTGCTGTTGGTGCTGCAACTAGGTGTTGTTGGAGATCCCCTCCTTTCTTTAATGTTTGGGAAGATACCGGTAATCATGATCATTATACTTTAACTTCATAACTTTTAATCTTCAAATGAATTAAAATGGTCCGTAAATGATGTTCGATATGCATGCAATCAACATCAAAGAAGTAACTAATAGTTATTCAGTCTCAAAGTCGAGAAGAAAAGGCCAAATCGTGAGAATTCCCATTGGAACGGTTGAGAACCCCGGAATGAACAACATTCCGAAGTGAGACCAGGTGCCCGAGCAACACCCGTCTCAACAGCTCCATGAAAACCATTACATTAACTTCCAATTATAAAGGGCGCGGCTCCATTATGACTCTAATGTTGAGTAACTATCAGTCCAATACATTAGATTTTGTTCTCCAAGAACCATAGTCATGATCCCGTTCAAGGCTACAAACAGAACAAATGCATGAAGAATCGAAAGATACGTAAAGTTATAATACGGAAGAGTGTTCCTACTCTTTACATTCTCGAAGAGTGTTCCAACTCTTTACCATCTTGAAGAGTGTTCCAACTCTTTACCTTCTTGAAGAAAATTTCAAACAAATTCTAATGCAAAAGACACTCGTTTCGGGTAGTACATGTTTAAACTTCAGTTGATCGTTTCTTAAACGCATTCGAAAATTTCGGTTATCAAAATTTCTTAAAATTTCTAAAACGTGGGTCCTGTAGTATCATATCCCACCCATCCTACGTTTTTCTTGACATTTTTGGACATTATCACTATCACACTCTTTGGTCATATAACATTGTTTAGATTGAGGATCACTGACGAGGGTTGAATACCCGAAACGTGCTTGCCTGGTCCATGCTGCAAATGTATCTGTTCTAAAATGATGCTATGAATTTGAAGATGTTTAACATTAAATCCTCCTCAGTGATACTTCCAGCCAAAGTGATTTTCATACACAGTCAAAATTCATAAAGTAGCGCCCTTTGGTGTTATTTTATTTTTCTTAAATTTCAATTTGTGCAATTACTTTGCAGAGAGTGTGCGGCTCCAAATTTCCTGTAGGGTCGATTCAGTAGCATAGTTAAATATACTGTTCTCTCTCACAACAGAAAAACCTCGGTAAATTGTAAATGAATTTGTTATAATGCATGTGATATGGAACTTATCTTTGTTTATGTATCCCCTGGTGCAGATGCACTTAATCGGACATGATGTCGTAAAGAATAGATCTTTGATCATGTTACATGCACATGTGTATGACAACGGCAGGGAATCACGAAATCAGATAATTATACGCTTTTCAGCCGGTGTAAAATTATTGCGATCATTCATCATTTCATGTGGGTTTTTTTTCTTTTACTTTGAATGAAAAGCTACCTTATATAACATACAATAACATTAATGATAGGTTCAAACGGCCGTGCATTTCAACATAGCTTTCAAGTTGCTATCCTTCATACATTATACATTTGTACGTATAATGATATAAAAATATATGTTCTATAATAATAATTCAGTGCGCCATAAGCGCATTTTGACAACTTATGTATAATTAGTTATGCTTTATAATCCAATAGAGAATTATAAACATAGCCTAACCTGTATGCCAAAGAATCAGCTTCTTGGTTTCAGAATTATTTATTAATTTTAGAATCAATTTCGGCGCCGTGGTCTAAAGGATAGAGCGTCTGGCCAGTGACCGAAAGGTTGCTGGTTCGAGCCTCACTAGGAGCACGGGTCGGTCGACATATACTCATCTATGTTCTGTGTCTATATACAAAATGTCCTTGTCTGCGTCTGTGGTGTTAAAATATCAAATTTCAGAATTAGAAAAGTTGATCTATTTGCCAATGTTTCAAGCCAGCACAGAAACATATAAAAACCAGACGATACATAAAACAGGACCGAGTTTCAAAGAGATGATCTTTTACATGCTTTTCTGAAACTGTTCAAATGTAGGTAATTCATCCAACTCAAACGAAAAAGGATTGTATGATTTTTGATTATATTTCTTAACTTGAGAATAGCAATAAATTAGAAAATAGATAACAGATCTGATATTCTATTATCCGAATTTTAATGTACCATTTGGGGAAGACTTGATTTTCGCCCATGTTAGTATATGTAGAGAGTCTTCTAAGAATTCCTGAACCAGAATTCGAGCCGCTGGGACTCAGTATACAAACACACCCGGTAGGCATGAAATCACCCCAACCCCCCACAATTTGAAGCATCTGCAGGCATGAAAAATAAAAGTAAGTTTTATTATTTGTTTAACTTTTACAAATGAAACATTTACCTCCTCCCGATCTTTTATGCTTTTCTTGACAAAAATACATACTCGAAGAACCGTTCAAACTTATCGATATTCAAAAAAAAAATCCCTGGTAGTTCGTTTAATATATGTTTTCTGGCTTTCATCACAAGCACGGATGCCAAGATCAATAATTTCATTAAAGAAGTGGTATTTCTGAGTTTATCTAATAGATGAGTATTAGTCCGTATGCTGTAGACATAATAAAAGGGCATTTTCAATCCAAATTTATTGCTTATTTTACATAGAATACCAAGAAACAAACAACGCGAATACATTGTCTGGGGAAAAACCAATTGCCGGTATACGGCGGACGTCTTTTGATAACTACTGCCGTGATAAGACCAACGTGCGTGTTCCCAGAAATTCTGCTTAATTTCATTTCCGCTCTCCTTAATGAACCAGCGGATAATTAGGAAAATCTTGTTGTCGATCTGATAAACATGGAATGAATAATCAGTAAAAATATAAATAACGCTACAGTAGACACTAAAATACTTGTTTTAGGACAGTAAAAATCCAAGTGTCAAACTTTGCTGTCAGGGAGCAGCCATTTCTTGACGCAATGTTTCATACGCAAATGTTTAGGACCCTAATCAGTGGCACTTTAATAAACCCTCATTAGTGGCACTTTAATAAACCCTCATTAGTGGCACTTTAATAAACCCTCATCAGTGGCACTTTAATAACCCTTCATCAGTGGCACTTTAATAAACCTTCATCAGTGGCACTTAAATAAACCCTCATCATTGGCACTTTAATAAACCCTCATCATTGGCACTTTAATAAACCCTCTTCAGTGGTACTTTGATAAACCCTGATCAGTGGCACTTAAATAAAACCTCATCAGTGGCACTTTAATAAACCTTCATCAGTGGCACTTTAATAAACCCTCATGTGTGGCACTTAAATAAACACTCATCATTGGCACTTAAATAAACCATCATCAGTGGTACTTTAATAAACCTTCAACAATGGCACTTTAATAAACCCTCATCAGTGGTACTTTAATAAACCCTCATCAGTGGCACTTTAATAAACCTTTATCAATGGCACTTTAATAAACCTTCATCAGTGGCACTTTAATAAACCCTCATCAGAGGCACTTTAATAAACGTTCATCAGTGGCTTTTAAATAAACCCTCAATGGCACTTTAATAAACCTTCATCGGTGGCACAATAATAAACCTTCATCAGTGGCACTTTGATAAACCTTCATCAGTGGCTTTTAAATAAACCCTCAATGGCACTTTAATATACCTTCATCAGTGGCACTTTAATAAACCCTCAGTGGCACTTGAATCATTCTTCATCAGTGGCATTTTAATAAAACCTCATCAGTGGCACTTTAAAAAACCCTCATCAGTGGCTCTTTAATAAACCCTCATCTGTGGCAACTTAATAAACCTTCATCAGTGGCAATTTAATAAACCCTCATCAGTGGCACTTTAATAAACCCTTACCAGTGGCACTTTAATAAAACCTCATCAAGGCATTTAATAAACCCTCATCAGTGGCACTTTAATAAACCCTCATCAGTGACACTTTAGTAAAACCTCATCAGTGGCTCTTTAATAAACCTTCATCATTGGCACTTTAATGTCGATTTTGGTGTTCTTTGTCCCTTTGTCGTCTCTTGCTGTGTTTGTCTTCTAAGTGTTTTCACTTGGGATGTTTTAATTTTTTGCTGTGTTAGCTCCAACAGTCTTATTTGAGATCCGCTTCTATCATTTTTATGTTAAATAAATTGAAATTTAAAAACTGTGTATGTGTCCCTCCCCTTTCCATTAATTTTCTTCCTAAATATGACAACCCGCATTTCGGTATTCTGAGATTAAGTCCATCTTGTATTTCTGTGTTCTCTTGCTTTTATGTGATTCCAACACCTAGCAAGAAATTTGGCATGGGGTAAATCTGAAATCATTAATCAACAAACTTTCCAAATTCTGTAGGCGTTCCATAAATGAAGCAAAAAAATGTGTTTTTCTGATTACCCTGTTTTGATTGATCATTTTTAATTGCATTTGTATGAAAGAAGCAGCTTTGTCGGCGAGCTTATGAAAACTTCAGGCTTCTGATGAAAATTTATTGTTCAATTACACGGCATAGAATGATGAAACAACGAAAAATCCATTTTATATGACCAAATTACATCTATAAAAATAGTAACTTTAATTTCTGGACAAAATAAATCAGGAATTAGAACTTTTTACGAGAATTTTTTTCCATAGTAAAAATATTCAAAATTATTTGGTTAACTTCTCATACAAATTCCGAATTCAAAAATACGTGACAATTCATTAAGTGAGCTTTTACAGAAATGGTGATTTTGTCAAATGTATATCAGTGCTGAAGTAACAACCGTTGTTCAGGGATCAAAGATTCAGGGGAATATATGGCATAATTGTGTACGTCTAAATTAACAAGGCAATCGCGAACCCTTGAATGGAGAAAGGACCAGGTGTCCTGGAAGAGTGAGCGTCCTCTGACTGCATGAAACGCCCAAAACAATCAAAAGAAACATCCAGTAAGAACTTCAGAAAAAGAGAAGATGACTCTCTGCTAAAACAGGCAACATTTTTTTCTAGCACACTGGATAGGCTGATTCCTCTTTTCAGCGGTGCTAGAGTAATAGAATCTAGCACCACTTTGAGTTCCGGATAGAAAAATATCAGTCGAGGCGTTAGCTGGACGTTGATTATCCCACCCGAGACTGATATTTATTATCCGGAACTCAAATGTGGTGCTTGATTATTTCTCTCGCACATTGAAACCTTCAAGTCCTCTTCATGTAAACTTACGCATCAAAATGACTGAACGTCACGCTAAATGTATGTGCACGTGAAATAATGTATGCAAGTTTGTCTTTGACGTCATAAAGGAACAATCAACAGTGCCGGATCAGGGGTGCCGGATCGAATTTTCTCTCACCCCGGACAGAGATATCTACAAATTTACCCGTTCTGAGTCAACTCTGTCTCGCACCCCCGGATGTCTGTCTCGAACCCCATATGTGACGTCATAGACATTTACGTACTTATGTAGGTTAAGCAGTGTTTGACGTCACATGGAGCAATATTTAACGCAAAACAAACAGTGTTTATTCATGAATTAAGTGAAAATATATGGGTGAGAGAAAAATAATCAATCATCCCTTTGTACAGGGACAGGGAAATCCCACCCTCGTATCAAAGATTTGCAACGTCCACTACTCGGCAAGCCTCATCACGGACTGCAAATCTTTGATGCTCGGGTGGGATTTCCCTGTCCCTGTACAAAGGGGTGATAAATTCTATTACTCCAGCACCGCTGAAAAGAGGAATCAGCCTATCCAATGTGCGAGATCCGGCACTTTTGATTGTTCCTTTATGACGTCACAGAAAAAACTTAACGAGGCTGAGTACAATTAGAAAAATTTGATGACGGTGAAATTTCAATTTCTTTTTCTTAAAATGATATTTGATGTACAACAAATAAATAACATGAATTTAATTAAAATCTCTTTTTCAGAAATATGAAAAAATTGAGAAAAAATCATTATTTTGCAGTAAAACCCCATAAGGTCTTATTGTCAGATGCCATTATCTTTGAGATGACCCCTACATAATACTGAACGGCCAACTTCTATTTTCTTTCCCATAAATGAATTTTATCATACTGCAATTATATGATTTTATACGAATTTAGTCAAAATACCTTGGGTAGAAGTTCATTATTTTCTAATTAGACACAGCCTCGTTAAGTACGTTATTTCACGTGCACATACATTTAGCATTACGTTCAGTCATTCTGATGCGTAAACAAGAGGACTTTGAAGGTTTCAATGTGCGAGAAAAACAATCAAGCACCACATTTGAGTTCCGGATAGAAAAATATCAGTCGAGGGTGGGATTGATCAATTCCACCCTCGACTGATATTTTTCTATCCGGAACTCAAAGTGGTGCTAGATTCTATTATTCTCGTCTCGTGCGTGCATGTTCATATGCTATCTTAGCAGAGTTTCAATAGTTGGATCTTTATGGGATCATGTAATCCGGATAACCACACCATTTGTTACTAGCGTGGCAGATGGCCGTCCTATGTCGGCACCGGTTGTCCATTGGTCTTGTTGGTTTATGTGTAGTCTTTGGTGTTTCATGTTTCTATGTCGTATGTCTCTTTTTCGTCTCTTCTTGGTCTTCTCTTTCTGTGTTTTCACACCTTAATATCCACACCTTCTGCTATTTCCGTGGCAGATGGCCGTCCTATGTCGGCACCGGTTGCCCATTGGTCTCGTCGGTTTATGTGTAGTCCTTTATGTTTGATGTTTCTGTGTTGTGCGTTGACGTTCCTTGTCCCTATGCGTCTCTTTCTGTGCTTGTCTGCTTTGTGTTTTTGCATTGAGTGTTTTGGGGTTTTGCTGTGGGTGCTGCAATCTGGTGTTGTTGGAGATCCCCTCCTTTGTTTCACATCATGTGTTTTGGTGCTTTGTTGTGGGTATTGCAACAGAGTCTGGTTGGAGATCCCACTTTTCTTTTACTTTCTCTAAAAGAATGATAGTAATAATGTATCAATAAAATTTCCATTTGACGAGTTCCTGTGGCAAGATCTTGCAGGCGCTCTATCAAATGAGCAATGAACTTATTTTTTCAGAGGACACCGGTTTGATTGATCATCTTTAATTGCAACTGTGTAAAAGAGACAACTTTGTCGGCAAAATTTGATTTCTTGATTATGAAAACTACATGATTCCGATGTCAAATGGGAAAATTTATTGTACAATTACACGGCATAAAATGTTGTAACGAAGAACTGTCACGAAACCGTCCATGTAGAAATACTGCGAGGAGCAGTGTGACAAAACGAAAGTTGTGTATGAAATAGTTGTCCGCAAGCCGTAAAAATTCAAAACAAAAGATGTAACAAAAAATAGAGAATTACGTGTTTTAGGTTATCATGCAATATTTTGTCTGTGAGAAAATAGAAATCTATTCTGAATTATTTTTGCTTTGGAGAAAATGTATCTCTGCACGAGGGATAAAAGACTTTATATACAAATCCCAAATTAAATCCTTGACAATTTGATCAATTTGTTTCTTCAAAATTGAGACTTCTAAACCATTAATAAATTTTTTGCTGGAGAATTATGATAACTCATATTGATAATAGGAGAATGTTTAAACTGTGTATAATTTCCTCAGCTTAAAATAAGATATGCTGACTTTATTGTGTTGAATTTTCTATTAAACTATTAAAAACTTTATCTCCAAATTTTTGTTTTTCAAATCAAGTGTTCGTTGAGCAACTGTTAAGAAGGTGTCATCAATACGGAGCCGGAAATATTGCCAATATTCTGTAAATGTAAGGAATTCATCTAGATGGTGAATCTCGTGCCACGGTGTCTTTGTGTTAATTTCAAGGGAGGAAATAAGAGCGAACACTCCTTTGAGTTTTTAGGACATCATGCGTGTTAATCATACGCCTCATTTAATACTTTTGTTAACATTACTTCTTCAGATATACAGAACGCTGTGTTTACAAAACAACACATTTTGTAATGTATAGAAATATTAGGAACTCAAGAAGATCTCGTTGCAACTGCGAAATACCACAATTTTCACAAGAAAGAAAAGAGGAAGAAAAGTAAAACATAATATCCTAATCTTATCATACTGCAATATAGACTGGCAACCGTTCTTGGTTTTCTCCGTTCGTTTTTACTTCCTAAGAGTAGCATAGCGTAAACGAAGGAACCAGAACGGGTACCAGTCTAACTGCAATTATACATTTTGTGTATTCGAGGCGAGAGACTTATTGTAAGGGATTCGTGCAAAAACTAACACATAGAAAATTGCTGTCTTTCTAGTCTTTTCTTTGACGTCTGAACTACGATTGGTATTTCTTGTATGATTATTTATCTTTTTCATTCATTTGTTATCTTAATAGAAATATATTTTTACTCGATATTAACTAGGATAAGAAGGGGGATTACTCTCATTTTAAAATATAAAAATCAAATAATCAAAATTCGTCTGAGCGTACCATACGATTGCCAAGAACAACAATTAAAGGCAATAAAAGCTTTTGCATATGAACTGATGAATGAATGAACAATTAAACTTATTTACTTTCAGCTTTACTGAAGGTATAAGCATTAACTTTAATGACGTTCGTATGTGCTGCAAATGAACAAAAATTGACATGGAAATAACTGCCTGATGTCGTATGATCACACTTGGTGAAAATGGTTGCATTTTATTTTACGATTTACAGGCAACACGCCAAATTAATATATCATTGTTAAAATTTAATATGAATTGAACGACTGAAATGAGAGTTGGTAGATACAATACCTCAGGCGCGACTGGAGGTCCCATGATTTCCTGTGACAGCGAGCATTATGAAACAAAGAAGGGAATCTCCAACAAAACCAGGCTGCAGCACCCACAGCAAAACCCCAAATGCAAAACACAGAGCAGACAAGCACAGAAAGAGACGCAAAAGGGACAGGAACACTAACGCAAAACACAGAAAGATCAAACACAAAGGACTAGTAATAAACCAACGAGACCAATATCCATCCGGTGCCGACTTAGGATGTCCATCTCCCAGGAAAATAGCAGAAGGTATGGTTATTCTGGATTAAGTGCGCATAATCCTTCCATTTTTCCGATTACCAAACGGCCTCGAAAAACGTACAATTGTAGTGTAAAACAACCTCCTCACTGTCAGATGACCATACACAAACAAGATCGCAAAACGCAAGGGCCCATCAGTTTGTAAAACGTTATAAGAGTTATTCTCCTTTCCCCACAATAGAAATTCCCGTAATTGAATTTTGCAACATTTGTAGATTTTGTTGTTTCAGATTAGTTCTTCTCGAGAGAAACCTTATTTTGAATATTTGAGGAACTTCAATCAAAAACATAGCCTCTTATTAACCACAAAACGATATAATCCGGCAGATTCTTGCATCAATTGTTCACTTTTTGATAAAAGCATGAAATTTGGTACACATATTCATTAAGACACATCTTGAAGATTTAGCTATGGTGCTATCCCAGTTTTAGTCTAAAAAGGGATATTTTGGGGTAAAAATGTTTTTTTGACACAAAAAGCACTAAAAATTGGGAAAAGGCTATAACTCATTGATAAATTGATATTTTTTCCCATTTCCCCCCTTATTTCTATCAGTTAAACCCATTTGAAATAGTAAGGTATTGAATCATCTTGATTTCGGTGAATTAAGGTCTATTTTTTTGGTAAAAACGTTGATTTCTTTGCTCAGAAATCACCGGAAAATGGAAAAAGGCAATAACTCATGAATAAATGTAATTTTTTTGGAAGTTCTTTCATAATATTATCCTGAAGTACCCTTTTGGAGAATTAGCTATAGTGCCATCTTAATTTCAAATAGCTAAGACACATTAATTTGGGTAAAAATGGTGTTTTTGGTCTTGAAATCTCTTAAAACCGGAAAAAGGCTTTAAGTCCTTGGACCAGACCCCAAATTTGAGGTAATTGGTATCATCCAAAGTGAATAAACGATACCCATATATTCTGATATTACTTTTGTGTATGAAAATGTATTATTACAATGAATAAAAAGCTAGCTAAGACAGATATTTTCCTTTTGGGGGGGGGGGGGATCTTGGTTTTTTAGTCGAAAATCAATTAAAATTGGAAAAAATGTACAACATTTGTATGGATGGTGATTTAAAAAGTTGATAAATATGAATTATATTACTTTTGGTGCTCTTTCATATGTTATAAGTTTTTAGTTCCAAATTCAAATTCTTCTCTGTGTTTTGGGGTAAAACGTCAAATTTTTGCAAAATTTCACAGAAATTAGACAAAATCTAGATTTTTTTTCCTGCTTTTCACTTACCTGGCATTGCATATGACCATTCAATGATGAATTAAACAACATTTTCAATGTCTCCTCTTTCAAATGACATATTTACATTCATATTTTATATATTTACATTCTTAGTATTTTGCAAAATCCTCAAAATTTTCGTTTTTATACAGAAACCTGTGTTTTCAATTAGCATGATTAGAAATCTAGGATTTTTGTACATCAATTTAAACAACCTTTATGCATTATGAAATAAATGATTGAAGTCTATTTTGTTGTATGAATTTTCTGACTTTTTCAGATAAAATATGTTTTGCTGATATTTTCATTCATAATTAAAGTGTTTTTTTGGGGAATAATAATGAACAAAAATCGCTTATTTCTGGAGAATTTTTTATCGAATCTCTAAGATTTTTAAAATGATATCAGGAACGTACTTTAAATTATGTAGGTTCATCCATGAATTTTAAAATTGTTTGAAACAAACATGATATATCTGCTACTTAATTTTGGGCAAAATGCCTGTTTTTCGTTTAAAAACAGCATATTTCTGAAAAAATTCTTTAAATCAATTGTCTTATCTAATAATATAGATTTAAGGCAATTTTCATAAAGAAAGTAAATGATCTGATCAAACGAAAGTAAAATGCAAAATAATAGCTCATTTCAGTCAACATTTTGGGGCAAAACTTGTATTTTTTAGCAAAAACCACTTATTTTGAGAAAATGATTTATATTTCTTTTAAGCTGCCAATTTGAAACATCTTAGCTTTGATAATACTATTGTCTCCTATAATGAATGGATATGAATGTCCTTCAATAACTGAAATTCATTTTCTATGCTATTTTTGGTCACAAAACCCTAACTATGCACAAAATTACATATTTTGTGAATCATTTTTAAAATTTATATATCTTAATGAATGAAAACAGTAGAGCTTTCCTTTGATTTAATGGCCTTTAAGTGATCAAGTGAAATGAGTCAGAAGACTTTGTTTTGATTGTTTTGCTATTTGGGGGTAAAATATTCATTTTCATTTAAAAATCACTGACTTCTCGGAGATCTTTTTTACTTTGAAATGCTACATTACTGATTATATTCAAAAGTGTTCTGGGGTATATCATAGTTTGCCATAGTGAGTTATATAAATCTAAGGTATCTCTTGCTAATTTGTAAGATATTTTTCGGCAAAAAGTATGTTTTATATATAGAAATAGCTGAAAACTAGACTTTTACTTAAGAAATAAGTATCATTTTCAAATTTGTACTTTTATTATCTTTATTTCCTATCAAATTGTTTATTCCTATTTAATGTTCTCATCATTTTATTCTAATTTTATAAAGTATTTTTACATTTGGGGTAAAAGTAAAACTGAAAATGCGATAAAACTTATTTAGAAGTTATGTATTGCTAGCGTTTGAAAGATAAATGCTTGCTTTACGACCTTATGTTTATGTATTTAATCCAAAATGTAACATTCACAACTGAGAAATGATGAATTATTAAGAAAAAACCAGCTAGATAAGAAATAAAGAATTTTGAAAATGATTTTTTCTTTTATACTTCTTGTAAATATGTTCTATGTCGGTCTAAAACCTCAGTAGAGCTTATGTTTTGTACCTGTTATAGTGGCATGCCGACTTTAAATAAAGCTTATCTTATCTTATTTTCCTGTTTTCTATAAATAAAAATGTTTTGCCCAAAAATATCATTCAAATTAATAAGGAATACATTCTTGTATCTTAACGTACAAGGACAAACTATGATATACCTCAAAACACTTTTGAATATGTGACTACAATAAAGATGCAGAATTTGATAGTATTAAGATTTTTCCAGAAATCGGCAATTTTTGAAGAACAATTAAGATATTACCTCCCAAAAATATCAAAATAATCAAAGTAATCTCTTCTGGCTCATTCCATTTGATCACTTAAGATGCCATTAAATAATAGGAAACCTTTCCTGATTTGATTAACAAAAATAATATTTTCTAGCCAATTCGACCAAATATTTCATTGCAGACAGAAATTAAGGTTATCGTAAAAAAACTTTATATTATAAATGAATTAATGAGTTATAGCCAAGTGTTTCCAAACAACAAAATTGAAGTTTTTAACAAAAACATTCCTTGTAACACTTGTTAAGATGACCATCACTTAAGGCTTTATAGCCTTTTTCCCATTTTCTCGGGATTTTAGTGCAAAACACAACATTTTTACCCAAAAAATATTTCGTTATACTCTGAAGTCAAAGTAACATCATTGCTCATTATTTCAGATTAGTTGTAAGGATGAAATAATATTGATCTAAAATGAACAAAATATAAATGAATCAATGGATATAAGCCCTTGAAATTCCAGTTTTTAGAGATTTTGAATCCAAAAACACTATTTTTACCCCAAAAAATGTGTCTTTGATCATTGAAATTAAGATGACACTATAGCTAATTCTCCAAAAGTGTACTTCAGGACAATATTATGAAAGTTACTGTCAAAAAACTTAACAAATTTATGAGTTATTGCCTTTTTCCATTTTTCTGTGATTTCTGAGCAAAATTTGACATTTTCACCCCAAAATAATCCATTAAAACTTTAAAATCAAAGAAACATCATTGCTTACTATTTCAGATTTATTGTAAGGATGAAATATGATTAAAGAATTGACAAAATATGAAAGAATCAATAACTAAAATCCTTTTTCCAGTTTTTAGAGATTTCTGTTTAAAAACACAATTTTTACCCAAAATTAATGTCTCTTTGCTCATTGAAATTAAGATCGCGCTATACCTGATTCTCCAAAAGGTCACTTCAGGATAATATTATGAAAGAACTTCCTTAAAATTTACATTCATTCATGAGTTATTGCCTTTTTCCATTTTTATGTGATTTCTGAGCAAAATTTAACATTTTCACCCCAAAATAATCCATTATACTTTAAAATCAAAGAAACATCATCACTTACTATTTCAGATTAATTGTGAGGATGAAATATTATGAAAGAATTAACAAAATATGAAAGAATCAATGACTAAAAGCCTTTTCCCAGTTTTTAGAGATTTCTGTTCAAAAACACAATTTTTACCCCAAATTAATGTCTCTTTGCTCTTTGAAATTAAGATCGCACTATACCTGATTCTCGAAAAGGTCACTTCAGGATAATATTATGAAAGAACTTCCAAAAAATTTACATTCATTCATGAGTTATTGCCTTTATCCATTTTTCGGTGATTTCTGAGCAAAAAACAATGTTTTTACCCAAAAATATTATTTTATGCACTGAAATCAAGATGTTTCAATATCTTGCTATTTCAAACAGGTCTTAATGGCAAAAATAAGAAAAAATGGGGGGAAAATATCAATTTTTGAATGAGTTATAGCCTTTTCCCAATTTTTAGTGATTTTTGAGTCAAAATAATATTTTTGCCCCAAAATATCCCATTTTAGACTGAAATTGAGATGGCACCATAGCTAAATCTTCAAGATGGGTCTTAATGAGTGTGTGTGCCAAATTTCAAGCTTTTATCACGAAATGAACAATTAGGCCCATTTTTGGCCAGAATCTGCCGGACTAATATAGCTATAGAGGATATTTACATCCTCTATGGTGCAAAATGCATTGCGTTACAAGAAATCGATTCATGCAAAAAGTTACGGGAATTTCTATTGTGGGGAAAGGAGAATAACTCTTATAAAGTTTTACAAATAATTCGCCCAGTTTGTGTTTGTAAATTCTCTGTCACAAATTTAATGAAGTAACTCTCTGACGTTGGAAGGTTCTTTGGCAGAAATTGTTGGTTAAAGTCTAGACTTTTGCGTTTTATAATTTTAATTTTAATCTAATTTTAAATTTTGTGGATTTTTAAAGAATTCGAAGGAACTTTTAGAACATCTGAAATCCACTCATTTTAGTAGAGTCCATTCGATCAAAGCCTTTGATTTTTCGACACTTTACACTACAATTCTACATTCTAAATTGAAAGAAAGACTCGCAAAAATTATAAGTAATGCGTTTACAAGTAAGAATGGTAATCGCAAATACAAATGTATTGTTGTTAACTATGACAAAACCTACTTTGTAAAAGAAAAGTCAGATTCTGAAAATAAGTACACTGAAACAGATTTTATTCAGATGTTAATCTTTCTGATCGACAACATTTTTGTGGTGTTTGGAGGAAAGGTCTTCCAGCAAATTGTCGGAATTCCAATGGGGACCAATTGTGCCCCACTCCTTGTCGACATTTTCCTTTACTCGTACGAAGCTGAATTCATTCAATCTTTGGTCTCTGAAGAGAAAAGATACTTAGCTTCTCACTTCAACTTCACTTACAGATACATAGACGATGTGTTGTCCATCAATAATCCAAAATTCGCGGATTACCTGAGCAGTATCTATCCTTCGGAGCTTGAAGTCAAAGAAACTACAGAGACAAATAATTCAGCATCCTATTTGAACATAATGTTGTCCTACGACACTGATGGTCACATGAACACCTCACTCTATGACAAACGTGACGACTTCAATTTCAGCATTACGAACTTTCCTTTTCTGAGTAGCAACATCCCTTCATCGTCTACTTATGGCGTTTTCATATCTCAGTTGATACGCTATGCCAGAGCAAGTACCAAATATACGGATTTTGTTCTGAGAGCTAGGCGTCTTTCAGATAAGCTTCTCAGTCAGGGATATGTTTGTGACCGACTAACATCGTCACTGAGGAAGTTCTACAGTCGATGTGGGGAACTCGTCATACACTTTGATGTCCCACTCTCCAGAATGGTGGATGATAAAACCAAAGATTGTACTATATATCTTCCAAAATGGAAGTAACCGGATGTGACAGTTCTACCGAATTGAAGCGACGGGTGTTGCATGCAAGCAGGAGATGCTTACTCTTCCTGGGCACCTGGTCTCAGTCCCATACCGGGAGTTCGCTTCTTTTCATATGGTGGAGGTTTTTGTTTCTGTTTGCTTTTGTTCCTGTTTTATCCTGATTTTGTATGCCTTCGGTTTCTGATTTTCTAAATTATCGATTTTGTACTGTAGACAGGGGTATGGTCATTATCCATATTTGTCATTCATATTATTTGGATTTCCTGTTTACCGGCCTCACATCACTGATTAGACATAACTTGTTGATTTGCGCACTTTATGTTTTATAAGATAGAACATATATTTCAATACTGACAATATTCACTTACCGCATCCATTTTATGTGTTATGGCACATTCTACATTACATATTGAACGCATTGTAATTGGATAAAATTCTCAGGTCGATGAGGACGTGACAATAGAAGCGTCAACGATGGTGCGGCTGTTTTATGCAGAGGACGCTTCCTCCTCCCGGTCATCTGGTCCTGTCCCCCATTCGGGGGTTTGCATTTTCCTTGTGAAAAGAGACCTATCTATATGCCGTGTTTCCCTGGATCCTTGACTCACGAACTACGATTCAAAGCTACAAAAAGAGCCCAAATTTAAGCATCGACGGACCCCTAGAAAGCTAGAGGTGGGATCAGGTGCCCGGGAGGAGTAAGCATCCCCTGTTGGCTAGCCGCACCCGCCGCCGCATTCATTAAGTATATTCTACCTTTTATACACAGCCAAGTTAACGGATAAAGCTAGCAAACAGAGGATGCTTACTTTTCAAATGCACCTAACATCATCCACACTTTCGATTCAATTTTGTTCGGTAGGAAAATGATCTAGCTTTTTCGTTCTATGTTGTTGTTTTTTTGTTTTGTATTACCGTTGATTGTGACTTTGTATTTTGAGTTTGACCGTTTATAATTCCTTGCTAGGTTATTTCTGACGAACAGATTCCAAGTTATTTTTTTTATTCCGAGACTAATATCATAATAATTTCTGAATTTTCAGCGTACTAAGATAAATAAAGTTTGATTAGAATAGTGATAAAACGATCTTCATTGCTGCGTTAACAAGCTTTGTTAAACGAATAGCGTCAGGCAAGAGGATTTCACTCAATATCAGGAGGTTTGAAAGCTAGTTGGCTTCCACCATCGACAACGATATTTTCTCCAGTAATCCATTTTGCTGAGACTAGGAAAGCAACAACCTCAGCTATATCCTTAGGAGTTCCCAGCTGGCCTAAAGGAATACCAGTCGCAGCCACGTCGTATATCTGAAATGAGTTAAAGAAGATCCTGACAACAATCTCAACAGCACTCATTTTGATATCCATTTACATATTCATCTGTGTAGCTTGGGCCCCTGCGTTTTGCGGTCTTGTTTGTGTGTGGTCATCTGACAGTGAGGAGGTTGTTTTACACCACAATTGTACGTTCTTCGAGACCTCTGGATAATCGGAAAAGTGGGAGGGTTGTGCGCACCCTCCACAGAATAACCACACCTTCTGCTATTTCCGTGGCAAATGGCCGTCCTAAGTCGGCACCGGTTGCCCATTGGTCTCGTTGGTTTATGTGTAGTCCTTTGTGTTTGATGTTTCTGTGTTGTGCGTTGACGTTCCTTGTCCCTTATGCGTCTCTTTCTGTGCTTGTCTGCTTTGTGTTTTTGCATTGGGTGTTTTGGGGTTTTGCTGTGGGTGCTGCAACCTGGTGTTGTTGGAGATTCCCCCAGAGCACCAAATTGAGCATCGAGGGATCCCAACCAAGATAGAGGTGGGACCAGGTGCTCGGGAGGAGTAAGCATTCCCTGTTTGCCTAACCGCACCCGCTGTCGATGTTCATGCACGATATGAAAACAATATATAAAAACATGCACTGTCTGGGGTTATTTCTATATAGAAAGTGATATGGCGATCAAAACACTTACTGTTAATCCTCTCGCAGGGAAAGTAATTTTATTGCACATTGAATGTATGTGAAGAACAAGTTCGCTTTTGCATATGAACAAGTTCGCTTTTGCATATGGATGAGAAATATATCAAACAATATACAAAGAAGTACAAATTGTGGGTCAGGAGTCAATTATCAAAGGGAATATAGCATAATTGTGTATGTCTTCATTAACAAAACTTCCCGGCAGGACCAGAAAAGGGGATGATTTCCAGCATGACCACCATGCACCCGCCTAGCGAAACAAACCCACAAGAATGTGATAGGTAAGTGACATCAGACAAAACTACAAACCACAAATAATACACGACAATAATCACTAAAACATCATACAAAACAATCGAAACAGACGTACAAAAACATCAAACATTAATGACAACACATAAAAGGAAGGAGACCAATTTTCACCAGAGGCCGACTTTGGACAACCATCTGCCAATAGCAAATTGTGTGGTTTCCGGATTACGTGCGCACAACCATCCCACTTATCCGGATACACAGAGGTCTTATAGACGCACAATAGTTGTATTAACATAAAACTACTCATTGTAGGTGACGTCACAATCAAGACTGTGAAACGCAGCGGCCTTTTGAAACACAAATTCTATGTAAAAGGACCTAAAATAAAGCCTGTGTTTGTGAAACATGAATGTCCACGGTGGCATCTGTGTTAGTATAAACTTCATTTTGTGTTAAGTATGTGAAAAGTCATGGTCAAAAATTTTGGTATCAATGGAAAGGTCTTGTCACAAGGAATACACATGTGAAATATGCAAAAACCCTATCACTAACCATTTAAAAGTTATGCCCAATGTTAAAGTTTTTGAAAAATAGGTCAAAGGTCAAGGTCACGAGGTCAAAACTGTTGGTATCAATGGAAAGGTCTTGTCACAAATACACATGTGAAATATAAAAGCCGTGTCACTTATCATTCAAAAGTTATGACCAATGTTTAAGTTTTTGAAAAGTAGGTCAAAGGTCAAGGTCACGAGTTCGAGAATTTTGGTATCAATGGAAAGGTCTTGTCACAAGAAATACACATGTGAAATATGAAAGCTCTATCACCTTCCATCCAAAAGTTAGGCTCAATGTTAAAGTTTTTGAAAAATAGGTCAAAGGTCAAGGTCAAGGTGTCAAAAATTTTGGTACATGTATCAATGGAACAAGGAATGAACATGGGAAATATGAAAGCTCTATCACCTTCCAGTCAAAAGTTATGCCCAATGTTAAAGTTTTTGAAAAGTAGGTCAAAGGTCAAAGTCAAGGTCATGAGGTCAAAAAGATTGGTATTAATGGAAAGGTCTTGTCACAAGGAATACACATGTGAAACATGAAAGCTCTATCACCTTTCATTCAAAATTTATGCCCACTGTTAAAGTTTTTTCGGACAGACAGACAGACAGACAGACAGATAAACAGTCGGACAGGCCAAAAACTATATACCCTCGAATCTGTGATTCCGGGGGAGTAAAAATTCTATGGCATGCGTATAACAGGGCTCTGCTGGCTGACGCGAGCACAAGATCAATAACCCGAGAAGTCTGACCACCTTTCAGACAGGACAGAGAATCAGGACCCAGTCTTCTCTGGATAAATTTAAACAAGGCCCATCATGGAGTCCTGTCGTCACGGTTGGCCAGTGTGCAACGTTGGGAAAGACACTGGTACAGAACTGTAGATTGGTCAAGTATCATGTCCAGTGTTCTTTTGATGACCATGGGATCATATCCTCGGTAAAGCAGGCGACCGACAATTTTCTTACAGGTGCCAGGAGGAATGAGCGTCCTCTGGCTGTATAAACATTAAAGAAGTACCTAACAGTTATTCAGTCTCAAAGTCAAAAAGGCAAGGTCAAATCGTTAGAATTCCAATCGGAACGATTGCGAAATCCGGAATGAACAACATTCCGAAGTGAGACCAGGTGCCCGGGAGGAGTCAGAGTCTCCTGATTGTATGCAACATTTTATTCATAGTACGGTAGGGTATTGATAGGAGTATTTAAACACTCAGTTGCGGGGAACCATAACAAGGAAAGAATGTTAATAATAAAAAAAGAAATGCTCCAACTCTGTTGTCAGAAAGCTGCTTTATGGTATTTATAAAATTCATATTTATGTTGAGAAGAAACAGACGAACGGCAGGTAGGTAGTATATTGCTAATATCGATTATATGACTGTGTTTAACTATATGATACATATAAAGTTTCTACATACATCACTCCTTTTCTGTTCGTCAGGTATCAAAGCTTCCAAAACATTTGTCTTGACAAGTCCAGGACTGAAATATAAAAAAGGATTAAATTTGTCGTTGTGTTTTTTTTTTTGAAAAAGTAAGTACATGTATTGTAATTAGATCCAATTTTTGGTAGTTTTCATGAAAGGAGGGATCTTCAACAACACTCTGTTGCAGCAGTAACATCAAAATCCCCTCTGCAAAAACACAAATCAGACACGCATAGAATGAGATGAAAATGGTACAATGAACGCCGAATCACACAGAAATATCAACCATAAATGACTGTACATAAACCAACGAGACCAATCGAGATTTGAAGCGAGCTGCGCGTACATTAGAACTTATTTGGTTGATTGGTTTATCTTTCTTTAGTTTCATTCATCAATGAATTTTGTTTTTGAGTAATTAGCATGCAAAATGTAAGTCACTAGCCTACCTTTTTGGTTCCTTATTCGTTGATTTATTGCTACATTTTTGTACGTAATATATCAGATTTATCTTACTAGGCTGACGTCATAAATGCGCAAAGAATTGGTCTTAACATGATCGATTATCGATTACTATGTACTGCAATATGGTCATTGTCCGTTTTGTCATTATAATACAAAAAGTCTTTCAGTTGTTATGTATATTTCGGTTCTGAAAAGAGTTTGCTTAGGCAAGATACAACCGATTTCCCAGTCATCTTGTGGTGACACCTTTTCTTGAAGCACTTCGACGAAAATTAATAACCGCAGGGATCTCCAGCAGAACTCGTTTGTTGCACCCACAGCTTAAAAAAGGGGAAAAACAAAAGATATACACTGGTTACCGCTGCTAACTTTGACGATGCGACCCTATGATGAACCATATCCAAATCTCGTTAGGGAAGGCAAGGCTCCGACAACCCTTGCTAGCTGAGTGTATGTGACTGTTTTACACATTTGGAAAGGGGTAGAGCCACGAAGCCCCTACAACGGCCCTGCAATTTTCCTTGAAATTAAACTTAATGAGAAATACTTGATATATCACATAAAATATAATGAAAATTTCCCGCTTTTTACGAAAGGAACATATCACCAAAGGAAGCACCATAGGAAGTCTTATGACGTCATCAAGTGACGTCATTTTGACGCTATTGACAAATCAGAGTGAAAAATGCTAGAAAATGTGTCTTTAGTGGAGAATTTGGATGTGGCCACATGCGTCGAGAAACATAAAACTTTAATGAATAGAAGATAGAATGATTATCTTTCATTTGTAAATTTTTTATGTTTCTCGATGCATGTGGCCAATGCTAATTTTAAAGAAACATGCAGGTTTTGCAGCAATTTCATCGAAAATTGCTGAATTTGGGGGTTTCAGAGGGCTTAAAGCTGCTGCTAAATGCATTATTTACAAAATCTCAACACATAATTTAGTAAAGAACTTTACAAAGTATCAAATTACAAAAAATATTCAATCAACTCAAATGTAATGAAACAGGGCTGATTTAGGGATTTCGTGGCCTTACCCCTTTCTGCTATCAAAATTTCTTGAAATGTCTAAAACGTTGGTCCTGTAGCATCATTTCCTACCCATACTGCTCCGCATTCATTAAGTATATTCTACCTTTTATACACAGCCAAGTTAACGGATAAAGCTAGCAAACAGAGGATGCTTACTTTTCAAATGCACCTAACATCATCCACACTTTCGATTCAATTTTGTTCGGTAGGAAAATGATCTAGCTTTTTCGTTCTATGTTGTTGTTTTTTTGTTTTGTATTACCGTTGATTGTGACTTTGTATTTTGAGTTTGACCGTTTATAATTCCTTGCTAGGTTATTTCTGACGAACAGATTCCAAGTTATTTTTTTTATTCCGAGACTAATATCATAATAATTTCTGAATTTTCAGCGTACTAAGATAAATAAAGTTTGATTAGAATAGTGATAAAACGATCTTCATTGCTGCGTTAACAAGCTTTGTTAAACGAATAGCGTCAGGCAAGAGGATTTCACTCAATATCAGGAGGTTTGAAAGCTAGTTGGCTTCCACCATCGACAACGATATTTTCTCCAGTAATCCATTTTGCTGAGACTAGGAAAGCAACAACCTCAGCTATATCCTTAGGAGTTCCCAGCTGGCCTAAAGGAATACCAGTCGCAGCCACGTCGTATATCTGAAATGAGTTAAAGAAGATCCTGACAACAATCTCAACAGCACTCATTTTGATATCCATTTACATATTCATCTGTGTAGCTTGGGCCCCTGCGTTTTGCGGTCTTGTTTGTGTGTGGTCATCTGACAGTGAGGAGGTTGTTTTACACCACAATTGTACGTTCTTCGAGACCTCTGGATAATCGGAAAAGTGGGAGGGTTGTGCGCACCCTCCACAGAATAACCACACCTTCTGCTATTTCCGTGGCAAATGGCCGTCCTAAGTCGGCACCGGTTGCCCATTGGTCTCGTTGGTTTATGTGTAGTCCTTTGTGTTTGATGTTTCTGTGTTGTGCGTTGACGTTCCTTGTCCCTTATGCGTCTCTTTCTGTGCTTGTCTGCTTTGTGTTTTTGCATTGGGTGTTTTGGGGTTTTGCTGTGGGTGCTGCAACCTGGTGTTGTTGGAGATTCCCCCAGAGCACCAAATTGAGCATCGAGGGATCCCAACCAAGATAGAGGTGGGACCAGGTGCTCGGGAGGAGTAAGCATTCCCTGTTTGCCTAACCGCACCCGCTGTCGATGTTCATGCACGATATGAAAACAATATATAAAAACATGCACTGTCTGGGGTTATTTCTATATAGAAAGTGATATGGCGATCAAAACACTTACTGTTAATCCTCTCGCAGGGAAAGTAATTTTATTGCACATTGAATGTATGTGAAGAACAAGTTCGCTTTTGCATATGAACAAGTTCGCTTTTGCATATGGATGAGAAATATATCAAACAATATACAAAGAAGTACAAATTGTGGGTCAGGAGTCAATTATCAAAGGGAATATAGCATAATTGTGTATGTCTTCATTAACAAAACTTCCCGGCAGGACCAGAAAAGGGGATGATTTCCAGCATGACCACCATGCACCCGCCTAGCGAAACAAACCCACAAGAATGTGATAGGTAAGTGACATCAGACAAAACTACAAACCACAAATAATACACGACAATAATCACTAAAACATCATACAAAACAATCGAAACAGACGTACAAAAACATCAAACATTAATGACAACACATAAAAGGAAGGAGACCAATTTTCACCAGAGGCCGACTTTGGACAACCATCTGCCAATAGCAAATTGTGTGGTTTCCGGATTACGTGCGCACAACCATCCCACTTATCCGGATACACAGAGGTCTTATAGACGCACAATAGTTGTATTAACATAAAACTACTCATTGTAGGTGACGTCACAATCAAGACTGTGAAACGCAGCGGCCTTTTGAAACACAAATTCTATGTAAAAGGACCTAAAATAAAGCCTGTGTTTGTGAAACATGAATGTCCACGGTGGCATCTGTGTTAGTATAAACTTCATTTTGTGTTAAGTATGTGAAAAGTCATGGTCAAAAATTTTGGTATCAATGGAAAGGTCTTGTCACAAGGAATACACATGTGAAATATGCAAAAACCCTATCACTAACCATTTAAAAGTTATGCCCAATGTTAAAGTTTTTGAAAAATAGGTCAAAGGTCAAGGTCACGAGGTCAAAACTGTTGGTATCAATGGAAAGGTCTTGTCACAAATACACATGTGAAATATAAAAGCCGTGTCACTTATCATTCAAAAGTTATGACCAATGTTTAAGTTTTTGAAAAGTAGGTCAAAGGTCAAGGTCACGAGTTCGAGAATTTTGGTATCAATGGAAAGGTCTTGTCACAAGAAATACACATGTGAAATATGAAAGCTCTATCACCTTCCATCCAAAAGTTAGGCTCAATGTTAAAGTTTTTGAAAAATAGGTCAAAGGTCAAGGTCAAGGTGTCAAAAATTTTGGTACATGTATCAATGGAACAAGGAATGAACATGGGAAATATGAAAGCTCTATCACCTTCCAGTCAAAAGTTATGCCCAATGTTAAAGTTTTTGAAAAGTAGGTCAAAGGTCAAAGTCAAGGTCATGAGGTCAAAAAGATTGGTATTAATGGAAAGGTCTTGTCACAAGGAATACACATGTGAAACATGAAAGCTCTATCACCTTTCATTCAAAATTTATGCCCACTGTTAAAGTTTTTTCGGACAGACAGACAGACAGACAGACAGATAAACAGTCGGACAGGCCAAAAACTATATACCCTCGAATCTGTGATTCCGGGGGAGTAAAAATTCTATGGCATGCGTATAACAGGGCTCTGCTGGCTGACGCGAGCACAAGATCAATAACCCGAGAAGTCTGACCACCTTTCAGACAGGACAGAGAATCAGGACCCAGTCTTCTCTGGATAAATTTAAACAAGGCCCATCATGGAGTCCTGTCGTCACGGTTGGCCAGTGTGCAACGTTGGGAAAGACACTGGTACAGAACTGTAGATTGGTCAAGTATCATGTCCAGTGTTCTTTTGATGACCATGGGATCATATCCTCGGTAAAGCAGGCGACCGACAATTTTCTTACAGGTGCCAGGAGGAATGAGCGTCCTCTGGCTGTATAAACATTAAAGAAGTACCTAACAGTTATTCAGTCTCAAAGTCAAAAAGGCAAGGTCAAATCGTTAGAATTCCAATCGGAACGATTGCGAAATCCGGAATGAACAACATTCCGAAGTGAGACCAGGTGCCCGGGAGGAGTCAGAGTCTCCTGATTGTATGCAACATTTTATTCATAGTACGGTAGGGTATTGATAGGAGTATTTAAACACTCAGTTGCGGGGAACCATAACAAGGAAAGAATGTTAATAATAAAAAAAGAAATGCTCCAACTCTGTTGTCAGAAAGCTGCTTTATGGTATTTATAAAATTCATATTTATGTTGAGAAGAAACAGACGAACGGCAGGTAGGTAGTATATTGCTAATATCGATTATATGACTGTGTTTAACTATATGATACATATAAAGTTTCTACATACATCACTCCTTTTCTGTTCGTCAGGTATCAAAGCTTCCAAAACATTTGTCTTGACAAGTCCAGGACTGAAATATAAAAAAGGATTAAATTTGTCGTTGTGTTTTTTTTTTGAAAAAGTAAGTACATGTATTGTAATTAGATCCAATTTTTGGTAGTTTTCATGAAAGGAGGGATCTTCAACAACACTCTGTTGCAGCAGTAACATCAAAATCCCCTCTGCAAAAACACAAATCAGACACGCATAGAATGAGATGAAAATGGTACAATGAACGCCGAATCACACAGAAATATCAACCATAAATGACTGTACATAAACCAACGAGACCAATCGAGATTTGAAGCGAGCTGCGCGTACATTAGAACTTATTTGGTTGATTGGTTTATCTTTCTTTAGTTTCATTCATCAATGAATTTTGTTTTTGAGTAATTAGCATGCAAAATGTAAGTCACTAGCCTACCTTTTTGGTTCCTTATTCGTTGATTTATTGCTACATTTTTGTACGTAATATATCAGATTTATCTTACTAGGCTGACGTCATAAATGCGCAAAGAATTGGTCTTAACATGATCGATTATCGATTACTATGTACTGCAATATGGTCATTGTCCGTTTTGTCATTATAATACAAAAAGTCTTTCAGTTGTTATGTATATTTCGGTTCTGAAAAGAGTTTGCTTAGGCAAGATACAACCGATTTCCCAGTCATCTTGTGGTGACACCTTTTCTTGAAGCACTTCGACGAAAATTAATAACCGCAGGGATCTCCAGCAGAACTCGTTTGTTGCACCCACAGCTTAAAAAAGGGGAAAAACAAAAGATATACACTGGTTACCGCTGCTAACTTTGACGATGCGACCCTATGATGAACCATATCCAAATCTCGTTAGGGAAGGCAAGGCTCCGACAACCCTTGCTAGCTGAGTGTATGTGACTGTTTTACACATTTGGAAAGGGGTAGAGCCACGAAGCCCCTACAACGGCCCTGCAATTTTCCTTGAAATTAAACTTAATGAGAAATACTTGATATATCACATAAAATATAATGAAAATTTCCCGCTTTTTACGAAAGGAACATATCACCAAAGGAAGCACCATAGGAAGTCTTATGACGTCATCAAGTGACGTCATTTTGACGCTATTGACAAATCAGAGTGAAAAATGCTAGAAAATGTGTCTTTAGTGGAGAATTTGGATGTGGCCACATGCGTCGAGAAACATAAAACTTTAATGAATAGAAGATAGAATGATTATCTTTCATTTGTAAATTTTTTATGTTTCTCGATGCATGTGGCCAATGCTAATTTTAAAGAAACATGCAGGTTTTGCAGCAATTTCATCGAAAATTGCTGAATTTGGGGGTTTCAGAGGGCTTAAAGCTGCTGCTAAATGCATTATTTACAAAATCTCAACACATAATTTAGTAAAGAACTTTACAAAGTATCAAATTACAAAAAATATTCAATCAACTCAAATGTAATGAAACAGGGCTGATTTAGGGATTTCGTGGCCTTACCCCTTTCTGCTATCAAAATTTCTTGAAATGTCTAAAACGTTGGTCCTGTAGCATCATTTCCTACCCATACTGCTACGTCTTTCGGTACATTTTTTAACATAATACTTTTCACACTTTTCGTTATATTGCAATGTTTAGATAGATGATCACTGACAAGAGTAAAGTTTACGAAACGTGCATGTCCGGTCAATGCTGCACATCTTTCTGTTCTTAAATGATGCTATGAATTTGAAGACGTATCATTGATTTAGTTTATGAATGTATGAAAGTTACTATGTCGAAAATGTGTACCGAAAGACGTAGCAGGATGGGTGGGATATGATGCTACAGGACCCACTTTTTAGAAATTTTAAGAAATTTTGATAACAGAAATTTAGAATGCGTTGAAGAATCGATCAACCGAAATTGATCGAACTTGGCTACATGTGCCCTCGGGGAATCCTGGCCCAACAGGAGTGACACTCACCAAGTGGTATAAATGTAAACGTCTTCAAATTGAATAGCATCATTTTAGAACAGATAAATTGGCAACGTGGACCAGACATGCACGTTTCGGGTACATAACCCTCATCAGTGATCCTAAATCTAAACTATGTAATATGCCAAAAAAGTATGAAAGTTACTATGTCGAAAAAGTGTACCGAAAGACTTAGCAGGATGGGTGGGATATGATGCTACAGGACCCACTTTTTAGAAATTTCAAGAAATTTGATAACAGAAATTTAGAATGCGTTGAAGAATCGATCAACCGAAATTGATCGAACTTGGCTACATGTGCCCTCGGGGACTCCTGGCCCAACAGGTGTGACACTCACCAAGTGGTATAAATGTAAACGTCTTCAAATTGAATAGCATCATTTTAGAACAGATAAATTGGCAACGTGGACCAGACATGCACGTTTCGGGTACATAACCCTCATCAGTGATCCTAAATCTAAACTATGTAATATGCCAAAAAAGTATGAAAGTTACTATGTCGAAAAAGTGTACCGAAAAAATGTAACCTAGTATTGCAATGTTTAGATTGAGGACCACTGACAAGTTTCTGGAACCTGCATGTCTGGTTCATGCCGCAAAGTCATCTGTTCTTAAATTATGCTATTCCATTTTAAGATGATTATTATTTGTAAATTTCTAAAACCTCTGTCCTGTAGCATCGCATGTCACCTATCCTGTCTTTCGATACAATTGTGGACATATTAACATTCACACTCATTAGTCAAAAGTACACAAAACGTGCATATCTTGTCCATGCTGCACATTTATCTGTTTTTAAATGATGCTATTGAATTTGACGACGTTTAGCATTTGCACCGTGTATGGAGATACGAAACATTGATTTAGTTAAACAATAATAGTAATAATAAGTAAAACCAATACAAACCTTATTGTATTGACACGTATGCCAAATGGAGCCAATTCTGATAAAAAGAGAAATGAAAATATTTATTCTCTCCATACGTTCAAATATCTTAAAATGAACATAGAAGAAGTACTTAACAATTATGCAGTCTCAAAGTCGCAAAGCTAAACCACAATCATTGAAATTATCATTGGAACAGTTGCGAACTATGACATAAACAATATCCCGAAATAAGACCAGCGTTGAGCATCGACGGACCCCGAAGTCAGAGGTGGGACCAGGTGCCCGAAAGTAGTAAGCATCTCCTGTTGGCAAGCCGCACCAGCCGACGGTGATCATGCACGAAAAATGAAAACAATATATAAAATACATGCACATGTTATCCCCATGTTAACACAAATAAAGCTAAAGAGTAGATTCACAACGATTGGCCTAAGCAACAATTGTCTTACCTATTGCTAAATATTTTGTGAACATATTAACAGCAGCTTTGGTCATAGAATATGCTGAGTAACCAACGACTGGCTGGAAATATAATACCTGTATTATTTTCAAGTATAATATACATTTAAGGTAGTTTTACCTCAAGTTCAAAATCGGGGAAAATTATGCATGGATATCCAATATTTTCTTTTCATGTTATTGCAATACAGGTTTCAAATATATGACTGATCAAAAAATGTCTCTACAATATACAAAATGTGAATTTTCGAATTTTCCATAGGGTGTAATGTTAAAGATCAGGTCATCCGAATTCATAGTGGATAAAGATATCCTTATAATCTAGGGTCATTTGAAAAAAAAATGGTACTGTTGAACGTCTTCAAATTTAATAGCATCATTTCAGAACAGATAAATTTGCAGTACGGACCAGACATGCAAGTTTCTGGTAGTTAACCCTCGTCAATGATCCTCAATGTAAAAAACTGTTAAACGTCTTCACATTCGATAGCATCATTTAAGAACAGATAAATTTCAAGCATGGACCAGGTATGCACGTTTCGGTTACTTAACCCTCATCATTGATCCTCAATCTAAACAATGTTATATGGCCAAAGAGTGTGAAAAAATATTATGTCCAAACATGTACCGAAAAACGTTGCAGAATGGGTGGGATATGATACTACAGGACAATTTACATGTCAATGTAAAATTACAATGTACAATGTATTATAATATGGCCAAAGATTGTGAACGTTATCATGTTCAAAAATGTACCGAAAGACGTAGCAGGATGGGTAGGATATGGCTACACATAAACAACTGAGACCAATGGGCAATCAATCAGACCCCTGATTGGTCATCTGCCTAGCTAGTAGGAAACTGTGTGGTTATCCGGTTACTTGGTAAATTGATATAATGTACTCACATTCATATGGCCGTTAATACTTGATATGTTCAGAATGTTGCCACCTGCAATAATGTTGATTATTATTGATTAGAAAATGAAACTCAAATAGAAAAGTCAAATTAAGAGGCCAAATATTATTAGCAATTGATATAGAATCTAGAACATTATGCTAAATTTAACGCCAAAGAAGTACCCATCCGTTATTCAGTCTCAAAGTCGAGAAGGCAAGACAAAACCATAAGAACAAAGGAGGGGATCTCCAACAACACCAGGTTGTAGCACCCACAGCAAGACCCCAAAACACCCAATGCAAAAACACAAACAGACAAGCACAGAAAGAGACGCATAAGGGACAAGGAACGTCAACGCACAACACAGAAACATCAAACACAAAAGACTACACATAAACCAACGAGACCAATGGGCAACCGGTGCCGACTTAGAACGGCCATCTGCCACGGAAATAGCAGAAGGTATGGTTATCCTGGATTACGTGCGCAAAACCCTCCCACTTTTCCGATTACCCAGAGGTCTCGAAGAACGCACAATTGTGGTATAAAACAACCTCCTCACTGTCAGATGACCACACACAAACAAGACCGCAAAACGCAGGGGCCCAAACAACACAGATGAATATGTAAATGGATAACAAAAAGAGGGCGTACGTAATACAATCCGAACACCCGTCAGAACAGCTGAGTAGGAGATTAAAATGAAATCAGATGATTTTGGTTCCCTTTGTGGTCCTAATATTACGTGCATCATATACGTAACATCATTCATGTGATATTTGATTATTTTTTTAAACTGTGCTATCTAGCACGGCACTATTTTGAATAGCACCACCTTCAAATAAAATTGTGTTTCATGTGTCTATTCGTCTGTTTGTCCTACTTTTCATTCCTCGTGAGAAGAAGAGAGGGGATCTCCAACAAGAACCTGTTGCAGCACCAACAGCAAAACACCAAAATAGCCGATGCAAAAACACAAAAAACGAGCATAGTATGAGACAGAAAAGAGACATACGACATGTAAACATCAAACACAAAAGACTACACATAAACCGACGAGACCAATGGGCAACCGGTGCCGACTTTGGACGGCCATCTGCCACGCAAATGAGTTAAAGAAGAACAACCTGACGATAATCCCAACAGCAATCAAAATAGAGCACCAAATTGAGCATCAACGGCAAGCTAGAGGTGGGACAAGGTGCCAGGGAGGAGTAAACATCCCCTGTAGGCTAGCCGCACCCGCCGTCGATGTTCACGCACGAAAATGAAAAGAATATATAAAATGTCTGCACTGTCCGAGGCCACGTCTATATAGAAAGTGCTATGGCGACAATATCAGGGAAAAATATTCAAAACACTTACTGTCAAACCCCTCGCGGGGAACTTTTTTACGAGCTCCACACGGCAAAGGGCATAAGTGTGACGCAAGTAGCAAACGGTGTGAGAAGTTCTGTTTTATAGTCTTTTTAGTCTGTGTAATCCTTTCCATCGTGATTTGTGAAATCTGATTTAAGGACTTGTGTTTGACTTTCATTCACTGATACTCTCACAAGACAAAAAACGAGCATTCAGACTGTCAAGACCACACCATAGGGAGAAACAAACGACACCATTATCAGAATGACCAATCTCAACAGCGTCAATGTTAAACCTAATTTATCATATATCTACTTTAGGCCAATAAAAAGGATGGAGTACCGTACAAAAAATAAATTCAAAGAACAATGTTTGAATGCCGTCGTAGAATTAAGCGAATCGAAACTTAAGAAAAGGTGTAACATTTGATTGAAATAAAGATCGAAACAGTTCAAAATGATATTAGATATTTTGTAACGAAATCTTTCAAATTTGCATACTATGATACTCGTAAAGTTGGATGGACATATGTTACCTTTGCTCTTCTTGAGATGAGGGATCGCCAATTTTGTAAGCAAAAAAGGTGCAGTCTGGTTCACGTCTACCACTCGCCGAAAATCATCGTCCTCCATCTCTGAGGCTGGTGCTACCTTAACTATACCAGCATTGTTGACCTGACCGATAGATGATATAGTGGTGTCAAATTTAAGGCGGAATTGTATTACATTTGGCTATGCCTGAAAATTACTTCGGCATTTCATTGAGGATTTACTATCAGATACACGTGTCTGGTGCATTAAATTGTTCTGATATGGAGTATAGACATAGCAATGTCTAAAGCTTGCTCCTTGGCATACATTTAATTTTCATGTAACACTTTTTGGATTTCCTCTCTTTCAGCCTCGAGCGTCACTGATGATTATTATTTGATGAAATGCGCATATGGTACCTACGGCCTCACCCCCAGAAATTTACACACCTACTTTGAGTAGGAAGTATGACAGGAAACCAACTGTATAACGAATTTATCACGTCGGGAACCATTTTGTAACGTTTTATTTGTAATTTATGACGTTTGAAAATTTAGTTACCTACCTCAGCGTCAAGGTAGGACACCATGTGACCGTCATACTGCGACGTCATTGCATTGTATGAGGCGTGATAAATTACGAAAGAATATATATATTACTTACCAGTACATCTATTGACCCAAACGCTTTGACTGTATTTTCGATGAGCTTTTTCCGCACATCATCTTGAGTTATATCGCCTACTGTGTAAATGATCTGCAAATGATTAGGAAACTATTTTTCGTTTTCTTTAGTGATGTTCCGTTTAGTGTTTGGATAGAAAAGAGGGAATCTCCAACAACACTCGGTTTCAGCACCCAAATTTAAATACAAAAAAACTCCATGCACAAACACTGAGCAGACATGCACAGCAAAAGACGAAAAAGGGACACGGAATATAAAACCATAACATAAAAATAAAAACACAAAAGACATAAAACAACGAGACCAATGGGCAATCGGTTCAGACTTAGGACGGTCATCTCCACGCCAAGTGGCAAATGTTGTAGTAATCCAGGTTACGTGCACATAACATTCCTACTTTTCAGGATACCCAGAGGTCTTAACATCGTGTTTGTTTATTCTTGTTTTGTCACTTGATGAGCTTGTGCATTCTGTGTGTTTCTCAAAGGGCTCATTCGGTGTTTTCCTTTTGATGCTGCAACCGACTCTTTCTTTCATTTAACGTCAATAGATGCTCAATCCTTTTATTCATGGAAGATCTTAATTGGATACTGTTTGATTCTAAGAGAAAAGTAGCGGTGAAACGATGCGCCAATTTTTCCTTTTCATTTTCATCATTTGTTAGGTAAAACAAGGTTTCTCTTTGTATGTTTGTCCATACTGTTCATATTTTCTGATAGAATTTCACACTGTCAATGTCATTTGAAACACAAACTTTCTGATTGCTTTTGCCATAATTCATCATGGGTGCTTGATTTCAATGAAACTGATTAAAATCAATGTACGATCAAAAGTGGTTCATAAAATCATATCTATACTACTAAAGGAACGAATTAGCCGATTCACTGCCGAAACGAAGAGGTCAGATATAAATGGTGTGATATGAAGATATAGCATATGCTATTGCGATGTGAATTTGAGATTTTTTGAGAAGCAATTATTTCTAATTAACGTGTAATCATAAATTATGTCTCACCGTTTTCCTAAAACAAATCTCAGAAAATCTAAGGTTCAAAACCGGCGACGGACACTAACCATTAACTTTATATTTTCTACTGATTTATGCTCCCATTCTAATCCCCGACTTTAAAAGTATCTCTAAATAAGAAAGACGATTCTTGCAAGACCTTTCTAATGTCAGTAGGAGGCTATATTCGCTCCAGTTCCATATTCGGTTTCTGAAATATACGACGTACAATGTTTCAATTTTATTTTGCATGTAGAACATTCAAGAAAAGCCCTTTAAAGGTCACATGGCTGTATAAGCCAATCAAATTTGTAACAAAATCAGGTCACAGAAAATGACGTCTGAGCTACCACGTGTTTACCATGAATGTGTATTTGATATTGTTATAATCTTTGAGGATCTATCGACAAAGACATGTCAGAAAATAATTCATAGATATGTGTAAAATAAATATTTATATGTAAAGTTCAGAAAGCTTCTGACCATGCGTGGGTGGGTGTGTGTGGGGGGGGGGAGGGGGAGGAGAGGGTCGTGTTCATAGCAGGTAGTCATGCACGTATACATATGCATGTACAACAAAGGGTAAATTAAATGCACATCATGTGTAATGAAACACAAGCCCGTGACAAGGTATAATTTTGCTGTTAATAGTTCAGACTTCAATACTTAATTTGAAGGAAAAATATAAATATGTCCACAGGTGCCTTAAACGCTCGGCGCCAACTATGTGAAAATATAATTACCCCCTTATCTTTCTTCGAATCATGACTGTCTGAAAATAGCCATCAAAGTCAAAGAAAAAAAAAGAAGGGGGAGAAAAACGAGCATATTTGCAGGCACTTGATAGGACAATCTTTTCCGTGCTTGTGCGGGTTCTTTTCTAGTAATCTATAAAGGCGCGATATTTCGTATTTCGATACCATGCACATTTATTAAATAAAGCAGTAGATCGATATAATGATACACCCCTAGAGGAAAGCCTGTCGAATATTACTATTTTCGGGTCGATGATTTATTTCAATTTTAAGAGGAAGCCGGGTTATTTATTTGCTATTTATTGAAGGACTTAAGACCCCCCTCAAAGAACACTAAAGAGTAAGATCTACAACTTGTCAATTCATTTAGAATTGTCCATATATTATGAATATCTTTTGTCTTTTAAATATCTGAAGTTATATGAAAGTTATCTGTATATATGACAGATAATTGAAATCAATAGTTTGCCTTACCAGCGTTCATTAGAATGAACCATCGTAAAGCAAACGACGTATTTTACTTAGGTGTCATATTCATTACCCTTTGTACACTTGATAAAGGACAAAGGACCGGCAAGTTGTGTAATTGAGAAGTTGTGATTCAATTTTTATTAAATAATTTAACTTTTCGTAGGACGAGAGTCAAACTAAGTCATGTCCCACGTCAGACAAAAATTATGTCTGGATATTTATTTTCAGGTGCAAAAGAATCAGATTATTCATTTTACATCTAAGCCCCCTAGGTCATGCTGTCTGTCTGTATGTTCATCTTTACAGTGAGGAGGTTATTTACACCATCACTGTTCGTTCTTTTGGGGTAATCGGAAAAGTGGAAATGGAAGGGTTATGCGCATGTAATCCGGATAACCACACCATTTGCTACCTGCATGGCATATGGCCGTCCTAAGTCGGCACCGGTTGCCCATTGGTTTCGTTGGTTTATGTTTGGTCTTTGATGTTTCTATTGTGTGAGCTGGTGTTCCTTGTCCCTCTTACGTCATTTTCTGTGCGTGTCTGCTCTGTGTTTTGCATTGACGTTTTTAGTTTTGCAGCAACCGAGTTTTGTTGGAGATCCCCTCCTTTGTCTTACAGAAAACTAAGGTCTTTAATTACGCCTCTCAATGAACCATACAGGGAATTGAACCGCCAACACATATCAAAATATATATCTGAAATTAAGATCTTGAACTAGGAAATTGGAGACTGCTTAGAATAATACTCGTTGCTACGTTTATCTGGTATCTGGTACTTGAGCCTGGCTTAAGGTAAACTTGCCCCTAGGGCTGAGCTCTGGTAGCATAGTTGATACGCTTTGATTGTGCTCTATTTGGTTACAGTGGTCTAGAGGTAAACGCATAGGACCAATGACCGAAAGGTAGCTGGTTCGAGTATCACTAGTACCCGGGTCGTCCGATTTACATCAAAGAAGTACCTAACATTTATAAATTTAAGAAATACCTGACAGTTATACATGTCATATATATCTTCAATAAACCTTACGTTTTCTTTTGAAAGTCCTTGCTTGGTACAATTTTCAACTACCATCTCCAATTTCTCTTTGTTTCTCGCTAGAAGGGAGAGCTTTGATCCACATGATGCTAGATGATAACTTATCCCCTCACCTATACCTGAACTGGCACCTGTGATAAAAGAGGTCAAAGAGGGTGTATATCGCTCACCTGACACGCATGTACAATGTTAGTGTAACGATAAATTGCCTAATTTTTAATGCTAGTCAAACTATATGAGTTTTGCACTATCCCGTCAATGACTTTCGGCCAAACTACATATTTTATGATGTTTCTTAATATACCTTTGAAAATTCCGTACCATCAGAATCATAGTAATGTTAAACGTCTTCAAATCATTAGCATAAATATGCAGCATGGACCAAATATGCACGTTTCGAGTACTCAACCCTCGTCAGTGATCTTCAGTCTAAACAATGTAATATGGCCAAAAAGTGTAAAATTAAGTTAGAAATCTGATTTAAACTACTGTCCGCGCAGCTCACTTCAGAAATCGGAAAATTGAAGTTTTCTCTAGTTTGTCGACAAATTTTGCGACTAAAATTTTATAGGGGGATAGATCTCGAAGTCTCATAACTTACGGTGTATGATATATGTACCTAAGACTAAAACTACGCTCACAGTGAAAGAAAATAGTTTTAGATAGGAAGTTTTGTATGTAAATTTGAGCACGACGTCGCCGATGTTTAACACTGAGTCTATGGAGAACGTCGACGACGTCATGCTAAAATTAACATAGAAAAATCCCCATCTAAATCTATTTTCCTTCAGTGTGAGCACAGTATTGGTCGTACAGACATATATCATACACCGTTAGTTATGAGAGTTTGAGATCTATCCCCTTATTAAAATTTTAATCTGAAAATATGCCGAGATAGTAGAGAAAACTTCAATTTTCCGATTTCTGAAGTGAGCTGCGCGGACAGTAGAGATCGCGGCTTTAATGTTGATTTTGTGTTCTATTTTTTTTTTTGCAATTTGACTTTTATTACCAACGATAAGACTTCATTATTCCAATTATGGATCTTGCACCGTATGTCGAATCATTGTCAGCGTAGCGGTGTACGACAAAACGTTTTTTCTCTAGGTTTCCTGATATTTTGCAGATTTTCTTCAAATAGATTTTAAACATACTTCTTTAGAATGCATATCTTATGGTTGTTCGTTATATCCGAAAACATCATCGAGGGATGACCAGGGTGAAAGGGAGGCTGGAGAAAGGGGGGCAGGAGGAGGGAGAGAAGGCGCGGGAGGAGGGAGGAAGGGAGCGGAAGGGGGGAGTTAGGGAAGGGTGAAAGGAGGGGGAGGAATGTGGCGGCGGGAGGGGGAGGTAAGGGGATGGGAGGGAGAGGTACACAGCCAATTGTGCCCAACGTTAATCCAACGTTAACTTAACGTTAATCTCACGTTGGAGCTCTAACGTTAATTTAGTATGAATCGAGCAGATGTGTTAAACACACGTTAGATATCTAACGTTAATCTAACGTGAACTTAACGTTAGATTAACGTGTATGTGAGATTAACAATAGTATCCTTAACGTTAAAATAACGTTAATGCTCATTTAACGTAATTCTAACGTTAGATTTCTAACATTAAATAAGTGATAATTGAGCAATATACTCTTTAATGTTAAAATAACGTTACTGCTCATTTAACGTTAGTTTCACAACACTGCATCAGTGATAATTGAGTCAATGTTCTTTGTCATCCAGTCTTTCTATTTTGGATATAAATTTCAAGAATTATTGACAAAGATAAAATATTATGCATTTCTTGTTCACCTGATTTGGCTTGAAAAGTTGAATTGAAATTCAAGACCGACTCCTTCATGAAACAGTTGCAGCCATTCTAAACTCAAATCACCAGACATATCACATCAGGTAGCAAATTTTTCCATGGAGATGTGTCATAATAGACTATTGCAATCAATGAATCTAAGTTGTATTAGCAATCTTGCACCACTAAACAGATGAAGAGCCATTTGATATTGAAACAGCATTCTAGAAAGATTATAAGATGCAACATCTTTATTAAACAGAATTTTTCTCCCCAATAACATGTATTTGTTAAGAGTAAATCTTATTTCATAGAATACATTCATATCTAAAATGTCTAGATGTTCTCTCTGATTTAATCAAAAGTTCTTTTGGTGATCATGAACTTTGAGGATCCAATAGGACTCAGATAGTTTCTCTATATATGCTGTCTCTCCTGCAAAGATAAAAAAGAAGATATTTTTTTCTTATACATATATGTCTGATCATATACAATTATTGCACAGTGATGAGGTCGATATGATGATTTATGGAGTGATAAAACCAATATCGACCGAGGCCGAAGGCCAAGGTTGATATTGGTTTTATCACTCCATAAATCATCATATCGACCGAATCATCTGTGCTATAACTGTTTTATCATATACATGAAAACTGGAGAAAAAAAGGATACCTATAATGTTTTGCTTCCCTAGCACTGCTCGCTTTCACATTTTTTCTTTCAGATAATTTTTTTGTATTCTAGTAACAATTGTTTTTACACTTCATATTTTCTTATAATTTTTTCATTAAAAATGCTGCCAAGTAGCATACTCAGTAATGTCAGAAACACACAGTTTGGTGCCGACTACCATTTTCCTATATTTACATTCCTACTGCGTTTCCCTTATATAAAGGTACAAAACCAACTGTTGCTTTATTTCTCGATAATCGCAAGAGCCTATCACGTGACTTCAGAACTTACGCGGATTAATTTCTGATAAAATGCCCATTTTATTTATTGCTTTAATACAGATTCAAAACATGTATCCATTATCAAACGACGCCGTCTACCCCCAGTGATTAAATGTGTCAAAATCTAGGTCAACCACATGTACACTTCCAAGAAGTGTGACGTAGTAAGTCGATCACGCGTCAGTAGACGAAGTTCAAGGACGAACTGCATTGTTGTCTGCAGAAAGATGCCGTGTTTGGATGAGTGAATATTCAGGCATAAGTGGATCAAATATTCAGTACTTAGGATGAGGATTTGATTCACTTGTGTCATTATCAACAGTGAATTTATCTTTGCTTCTTATGGATTCATAATATCAGAAATAATTCGAGTATCAGCGAATCTTTAGCCATGATGTTGAGCCTGAGGTTAGTCATGAAAATACCGAAAGTTTTCGCGTTTTCGACGGCTGTACTCGACTTTTGCATTATTCTAATTACTTCCAGATGAAATAGGGTATTTACAGAAGTTTGTATACAATAATACCGATTGATTTCATATGTCTAAGCAGTTTAACAGTGTGTTAAAAAGAGTTTTCAAAAGTTTTCCCTTCAGTTCTGTGAAATTTCTCCAGTTTAACTCTCCGCCATGTCTGAATTATGTTGGACAAAAGTCACGAATTTTCACGATTCAATTTTCTTCAGTTTTAATTGAAATGTTCAAAATACAGCAAGAGGACAAAATTCAGTTTCTCATTTGTCAACAACGTTTCCGTACAGAAGGTACTACTTCGAATCAAGCGAAAAACGTCGAACGTTCGTTTCCTCTTACGTCAAATGGCGTTCTCCCTCCGCAATGATATTTCAAATGTAAAGAAACTGGCTGAAAAATTGGCAGAAATAACTTAGTTAACACGTAAAATGTAAATATAAGGATTGTTTTTCAGCTTTTGCGCTTTATCGGTGTGTATTGGCAGTAGGGAATGGAAACAAAATTCATGAAAAGCACTTCGTGCTTTACATATTTTGTTTCCATTCCCTACTGCCAATACACACCGATAAAGCGCAAAAGCTGAAAAAAATCCTTAACTAATACACAAAACCGCATTTTATCGCATTGCACGTGACCGAGTTTTGGCCAATGGGAAAGCTTATGAACGGTTACGTAAATTAGAGTATATGATAATGAGCAATGTCAACTTTAGATAATCTATCATAAAATTTACAAAAAAAGTCTGCAAGTTAAGTACCTGACAACCAAACAGACTCATATTCAAACAAGACAATAGAAAGAAAACAAGTTTTTGATTGCCCTGGCAGCCAAGCAATACAAGTCCTCTACTGGCATGAAATGTTTTAAAAATAACAATCCAAGGAATGCTGGTATCGCCTGCGGAGCGGCTTATTTGTGAAAAGTGGATCAAATATGTAGGTCACTTGGTTCAAAATCATCGGTATCAGTAGGAAAGTTTTGTCAAATAAAATTCATATATATATGTGCGAAATATCATACCTCTTACTCAACAATTAAAAGAGATGGTCAATCTCAAATTTTCAGAAGAGAGGGTCAATCATCTAGGTCAAGGTCACTACTTAATAAAAAATTTGATAACAACAGAAAGGTCTCATCATAAAAAATACATGTGTGAAATATTGAAGCTGTATCACTTACAAATCAAAATATTAAGCCAGTCTTAATCTCTTCAACAAGTAGGTCAAATATCTAGGTCAACGTCACTAAGTAAACCAAAAGTCTCTTACGAGACTGTAGCTCTCCTGGTTGTTTTGTTTTATTCACTCATTGACAAATGAATAAGATACATATACATAAATAACAATTTCCATTTTATCTTAAACCAAAGACCATAGCATAACAAATTATAAGAAGCACAATGAAATAATAAATCCATTAGACTGCAACTAGAATATCAGTTTATCATTCATATAATTTTTAATATCCAAGATAAAGGATTTCAAAAAATAATGCCACCCATTTTCCAAGATCCTAGGGGTCAGAGGCTGCTAGCTCATATGAACTATCAATGACACAATAAGACTATAGATCCATTATATTGCATAAACAACTAAGTTTCCATAATTAATAGAAGAGTTGAGCGCACAACTATATACGAGAAAATGACCACACCCGTTTTCTAATACCCTGGGGGTCAGGGGCTCAAACAAAATATCAGGTGCACAACAAGACCACAGATCCATCATATTGTAAAAAGAATTAAATCTCCATCATTTATAGTGTCAGAGGAGTTGCGAGCACAAGATTACATAGAGTTATAATATAGATGAAAATGACCACACCCATTTTCTAAGACCCTGGAGGTCAGGGGCTCAAACAAAATATCAGGTGCACAACTAGACCTCAGACCCATCATATTGCATAAATGATTCAGTCTCCATCACTAATAGTGTCAGACGAGTTGCGAGACCAAGATTACATAGAGTTATATAGGAGAAAATGACCTCGGCCATTTTCTTAGACCCTGGGGGTCAGGGGCTCAAACAAAATATCAGGTAACAACTAGACTACAGACCAAGTGTAATGCAAAAAGAGTTACATTTCTATCTCTTGTAGTTTCAGAGGAGTTGCGAGCACAAGAATTGTTTACAGACGGACAGACAGACGGACAGACTCCTGACGACGGGGTATCGCATAAGTTTGACTGTTCTATGACCAGTAAAGCTAAAAATCATGGCATTTTTAGCAAAATCTTGTTACAAGGAATGCACGTGTGAAATCTTAAAGCCCTATCACTTACCAATCAAAAGATAAAGCCAATGTTGAAAAGAAGGTCAAAGGTCAAAGTCAAGAGGTCAAAAATTTTGATAAAGAAAAGGTCTTGTTACAAAAATACACATGTGAAATATCAAAGCCCTATCACTTACAATAAAAAAATATGCCCAATGTAAAAGTTTTTGAAAAGTAGGTCAAGGTCATGAGTTCAAAAATTTTTGTATCAACAGAAAGGTCTTGTCATCAGGAATACACATGTATGTGAAATATCAAAGCCCTATGACTTACCAATCAAAAGCTAAACGAGGTCAAATACATATATGATATGTCTGATCCAAGCAGCAGTTCTGCAGGAGAAGATTTTTGAGGAGGGGTACCCTTTACAACACTTTCAGCTCGCCCTTGATCCATCCCTGAAAGGATCTTGATGCTGAACAGAATTTTGGTAGGGGACGTTGAGTTCATCATGTCTACAAAGTTTATCAAAATCCATCAAGCAGTTCCAGAGAAGAAGTTGAAAATGTTAAAAAGTTAATGACAACCATGACAAATGATTAATCACTATGACAATAGCTCACTTGAGCTTCGCTCAGGTGAGCTAAAAAGGACAGTTAACTGAATCTCAATAGAAGTTGTCTGTCCTTATATTTTACATGGTGCATTAATTACCTCCATCAAACAAGAACGATGCAATTCCCTAACAACAATCTTTAACTTTTCTGTAATCCATCTGTGAACTCTGCATTAATACCATCGTGTGAATCCCTGGAGTAGATCGTACACAAGCTTCCCCGTGGGTTACACACAATGCATTAATACTCAACTTTATAAAACATGTCCGGTCTTTCCAAAAACTTTTTCAGCCACTGGCCCAAAGTTAGATTCTATTACATTTTTGTATAGTTTCTTAAGGAATTTCTACTAGCCGGGCAAAAATTTTGGTAGCCTCGGGTGTCAGGCTAGTGAGTTTTGAGAAAGACTGCATGTCGTCCGCAGTGACAACACCAGAGAAATTTTCGGTATACATTATGCTTGGAATGTTAGAATCTGATAATTGTTACAATGAAAATTAAATGATATGCTTGTAATGTTTACAACAATTTGCTAGCAAAAAAATCTCACCTCCTTTACCAGGTATTTTTTTCAGTCTTCATGGTGTCTGTGATAGATGCATGATGACCGGTTATTCATACAATGTACATGTAACTCATCTTAACTGGTTGAAGTTTCCATCATGTGTTGACATTCTATTCTGTTAGTGTATGATCTTGCCTAAGAGTTGAGTCCATTAGGCATTAATTGATAACCTATAATAACATGAATAAGTACAAAGCATATTATTATATAAATAAATCTGAAAGGGCATTAATTTAAATCATTAGGCCAAAAATAGAAATACTTCTGTTTCTGTTTCAGCTCTCACTACCTACCCTACTTTGAGCTGCTGACCCTAAACTTATTTTGGCCTTATTTCTAAATATTCAATGCAACCTGATAACAGTTTTTAACATTTTGCAATTTGGTAACAGTTTAAACGTACTTTGATGGTCACCTGATGAATAATTGTAAGAGTTATTATTGTAAGAGACATGTCGTCATGAGCAAAAATATCCAATAATATTGTCATACTCTTATTGGATATTACCGGTACAACAATTATTTAACAGGTATTTGGCAAAAGTCAACTATTTACTCTCAGTAATGATGTAATGAAAGAGACATAGGAAACAAACTGTTATCTTGACCTTTGGCCTAGTGCAACGTTTACCCAGATTTCCTCCAGTACCTCAGGAGTTTGAATATCCCCCAAGTACAATGTACCAATGAAATAACTGTGACCTATTACATGTACCCTTGACCTTGAAAATCAGTAGGTGTATGATGAAGCACCAAAGTGAAATATATAAGTATGAATTACATGCTATCACATGCAATATTTAATCTTACCTTCAAGAATTCAAATATCCATTCTGTCTTTTCTTCCTTGGAAATGAATTCCTATATAAAACTTCAACTTGTACCTGAAATTTTAAGATTAAAATTACAGAATAGTTCAGAGTTCTTCATCTATAATTATACATTGTCATTGGAAGTTTTCTATCAACAAGAGGCGTGCAGGGTTTTTTTTCCTTGTTTTGGGGCCGAATTTCGGCCCCTTCCCAATTAATGCCAAATTTCCTCTATTTTTCCTTAAAAATTACTCTTAAATTCCCAAAGAGGAAATATGAAAAAATCACCTGAGAAAATAAGACTCAAAACCTGGAAGTCAGCACAAAATGTACTATTTCTAAGTGCATCTTTAAGTTTTTCATTCATCCCTTGTTTAGTTCAAGCAAATCAATGGATTAGCAATGTGAATAAATGATACTTTAGGGTTTTACTGTGATGGAAATTTGTATAAAATTTTCCCAATTTCAGAAAAAAAGTCGCAGATTTTCCCAAATGGGACAGGCACAGGCCTGGCATGTCACCTCAATGACCTGAGTAACTAAAATTTTACAACTACTTACTAGGCCACAGATGATTCAAAAGCCTGTAACATTTATGAAAGATAATGCCTATTTCTTGAATCATAAACATGATAAAAACTTTTTAAAAAGAAAATCATTTTGTCAAAATTAAAATCAAAAGTTTATCTCACAAAAAAATGCTTACAAGTTGGAAGCTAGGACCTTGACCTTAAGAGTGACCTTGATCTATTTTTGGTATTGAATCCCTTAATGCTTTACATTTTCCCTGCAAGTCTGGAAGATGTCTAATGTATATACATTTGTAATGGCCAAGTAAGTTAAAGTGTCATTACCAATAAAGCCTGTGTTTGTGAAACACGAATGCCCCCAGTGACATCTTAGTTAGTATAAACACTATTTTCTGTTAAGTACCTGTATGTGAAGGTCAAGGTCAGGGTCACTTGTTTAAAAATTTCGATGGAAAAATCTTGTGACAAGGACTATCAACGCCCTATCACTTACCATTCAAAAATTATTCCAAATGTTAAAGTTTTTGAAAAGTAGGTCAAAGGTCAAGTTCCAGGTCACGAGGTCAAAAATTTTGGCATCATTGGAAAGGTCTTGTCACAAGAAAAACACATGTGAAATATGATGGCCCTATCACTTACAATTCAAAAGTTATGCCCTATGTTAAAGTTTTTGAAAAGTAGGTCAAAGGTCAAGGTCACAAGGTCAAACATTTTGGCATCAATGGAAAGTTCTTGTCACAAGGAATACACATGTGTAATATGAAAGCCCTATCACTTACCATTCAAAAGTTATGCCCAATGTTAAAGTTTTTCAAAAATAGGTCAAAAGTCAAGGTCATGAGGTCAAAAATGTTGACTCATGGAACTGCCTTGTCATAAGGAATGCACATGTGAAATATGAAAGCCCTTTCACTTTCCATTCAAAATTTATACCCAATGTTAAAGTTTTTGAAAAATGGGTCAAAGGTAAAGGTCACGAGGTCAAAAATTTTGGTATCAATGGAGAGGTCATGTCACAAGAAATACACATGTGAAATATGAAAGCCCTATCACTTTCCATTCAAAAGTAATGCCCAATGTTAAAGTTTTTGAAAAGTAGGTCAAAGGTCAAGGTAACAAGGTCAAAAATTTTGGTATCAATGGAAAGGTCTTGTCACAAGGAATACACATGTGAAATATGAATGCTCCATCACCTCCCATTCAATAGTTATGTCAAATGTTAAAGTTTTTCGGACAAACAGACAGACAAATAGATGGACAGGCCAAAAACTATATGCCCCCGAATCTTTGATTCTGGGGGCATAATAAAAAGACAGACTGTGAGACAGGTGCCGGACAAAGTGATCTGTAATGGCCTACTGCATGTTGTATGTCGCTCCTGCAATGCAGGCAACATTATAAGACCTGTCAATAGACAAATTGATAAATAACTATTGCATATAAAAGTGACAATTAAGTCAAGATATGGCCAGTTTTATGTTTTCTAAAGGTAGGTCAAGGTCACAAGGTCAAAGTCCCTAATGAAAATTCTGGTCATAAGAAATCTTCATGTGAAATAACAAAGCCCCATCCCTTATAAATCAAGAGATATAGCCCAGTTTAAAGTTTCTTTAAAAGTAGGACAAACCCCTTGGTCAAGGTCAATACATGTAGGTCAAAGGTCAAGAACCAAAATAAGAGGATACACTTGAAATATCAAAGTCTTATAGTTTATGTGATATAGCCTTCGTAAATTTATTTTTAAGTAGGTAAATTTTCAAGGTCACAAGGTCTGGTCATGATAAATCTACATTAGAAATATCACAGCCCTATTAACCCTCATAGTTCATGAGATATAGCCCAGGTTCAAGTTTCTAATAAGTAGGTCAAACACCACACAAGGTCAAGGTTACAAGGTCAATGGTCCCAAATATAAGGTCTGGTCATGATGAATCAACATATGAAATATCAAAGCCCTAAATAAACCCTTATATTCATGAAATATCATAAAACCTAGCTTAAAGTTATTTACGTGTGTACTACATTTTTGTAGGTGTAAAGTTAAGGTCCCAAATGAAAGGTCTGATCATGAAGAATCCATATTTATGAGAGTTCAAAATCTACCCCCCCCCCCCCATATAAATTTCTTTCACTTTGCGATTAAAATTTATATAGGGGGTAGATCTTGAACTCTCATAACTAACAGTCTACGACTAATACTACGCTCACAGTGAAGGAAAAAAGTTTTAGAAAGGGAGTCTATGGAGAACGTTGACGACGTCACGCTAAAAATAAAATTAACATAGAAATCTCCCCATCTAAAACAGTGAGCATAGTATTGGTCGTACACACATATATCATACACCATAACATGAAAACTCCCCATCTAATTCGAACTAACTAACAGTGTATGATATGTGTACCTACGACTAATAGAGGACGAAGTCCTCTTTAAGATAAGAAAAGTCCGTAAAATTTACTATGAATAGATTTACCCTCTGTACACTAATGGACTCGATTTTTGTTTGTCAAAATTAGAATGCGCTGAAATATACGCATATTGATCGATTCCTCCCATCAAAATGAACTTTGGTGGTTTTCGTCGTAAGAGAACAAAGTTACGAAGTTGTCCGTATCTTCCCAGATACTTTAAAAGGGAAATAAGCATAGAAATCTTCGAAAATTGTGATTATTTTGCAAAGTTTTATGGAAGTCGCCATCTTGTATCGAAGGACTCACGTGCGATTTTCCTTGGAGATTTACACATTTTTAAATAAAATTAAAATAATTTATCCATAAAAATTGACCGATTGAATACACTAATTTTATTTCAGTATATATATCTAGAATTATTTATTTGTAAACAAAAATCTTCATTCAAATTTCGAATGACGTAATGTGTAACGTAAGTGCGCGAGAAGTTTTGTGTACTGCTCTTTAACCAAACAAAAAACCGGAGGAAAATGCTTCTTTTAACGGAGATTAAAACATTAGATGAAATATTTCATCATCGTAAGATCATAATGACATTGCAATTGCTGAATCGACACAAAATCCGTAGTGCTACACATGTACACAGTACGTAGACAAAAGTAGATCAAACCTTCAACCTTAATTCTGAATAAGTCTGATCCACTAATACCCGAAATCGTACATCCCAAACAGTTAATAATGGATGAGGGGGAAAACCCACATGCCACAAGCGCTATACACACTGCAGTCAGTCCTCGAACTTCGTCTGGTATGGTGCGTCATTGACTACGTCACATTGTAAATCTCGGTCACTCGCACAGCACTGCACTATATATAGTACACATGTGCATCTACAGGGAGCAATGGGGAATCGCCAGTCATAAAAAAATGAAGTCAGAAAAAAGATAATGTTCAAATTGATAATTTTTATATTTCTTGTTGGGTCTATAATCTTTTTTTCAAAGGAAAGCACGAGTCTATAGAGGAAATGTGGTGGTTGGGTTGGGTTGGGGGGGGGGACACGATTTATTATTTGACTAATATGAGATGGTTTTAATGAAATTTTTGCTGGCTCTATTATGTACATGTACATATCTTTATCTCTTTATCATCCTTTCAGTAACACTAAATTGAAATGGATAATCAAAATAGGAAGACTTTTGGCGATCGATTATCGTGGTGACAATTAATTGGTTCATCACCATGATCACTAGTCATTGATGTTGAAAAAAATCAGTCCGTCCGTCAATGCATCTATAAAAAAGACCGTTGACCAAGCTTTTTAAAAATCTTTAACGCCATGATTGAGATATCTCAGTGATATTGTTAGATTTATTTCATTAACGAGCGAGCGAAGCGAGCTGTGTATGTACAGAATAAATGCAAAAAATAGGGTTTTGACTTCGTCCTCTTGATGGCTTTGCCATGAGTTCATATTAATAGTACGCTCACAGTGAAGGAAAATAGTTTTAAAAAGGGAGTTTTCTGTGTTAATTTTAGCGCGACGTCGCCGATGTTTAATACTGAGTCTATGGAAAACGTCGATGACGTCACGCTAAAACTAACATAGAATTCTCCCCATCTAAAACTGTGAGCATAGTATTGGTTGCACACACATATATCATACACCATTAGTTATGAGAGTTTGAGATCTATCCCCCTATATAAATTTTAATCGCAAAATTTGCCGACATAGTACAGAAAATTTCATTTTTCCGATTTCTGAAGTGAGCTGCATGGACAGCAAGTTATGATCCAGATATTTTTGGACAATGAAAGGAAAATATGCATAAATATACTTGTTTGAATGTTACAGTGACTAAGAATAAAGAAAAGGTGAAAATATTATTGAGTAATGAGTGTCTACCTTGAATACTGATACTCGGAGACCGTTTTGTTGTGTGTATACATGTAGTCAGAGGAAGCTCGAGCAAATTTTGTAAAATCGTTTTCTTAAACTTGAAAATAAATGTACCATTGGTTGCCATTACTGCTTCGTATCTGGAAAACATGTTATCATCTTGTTTGATGAAGATTTACACGGCTTATGTTCCCGATCCGATGAATTCCTAAAACTCAATTTCTCGGCAGGTTCCCGTCCATCGTCTGCTCGCACATCTGTCTACTTCGAGCACGCGCTGCTTCGCGCCGTCACTGTTGCACTTCGTATCACACTCATTCGCCACCGTATTTGGCAAATTTGTGACATGTTCAAAGCCTTTTCGTAAGTTTTATACCATAGAGACATACCTATTTCCTATTCTTTCTTTAATTTTTTTTAACCCCCCCCCCCCATTCTCCCAAGCCACACCACATCTGCATGTCTACAGACAGGTAATACTGACAAAAGTCAGCAGAGAGAATGAGGATATGATTGTCTTATTGAAAAAAAAAGACATAATAAAAGTCATAAAAAGGCAGATAGGCTTAATCTAAAATGTCCAGGAAGAGTATGAAGGTAATTTTTCTTTAACTTTTAGGTATTTTAAGATATTTGTAGGTGTTTGAAGTTAGTTTTAGGTATTTGAAGATATTTCTAGGTATTTGAAGATATTTTTGTCAGGAATTCTTTAAAAAATAACTTTTTTGCCTATCAAAACTGTGTGAAAACCCTGAGGTGTGTTACATTTATTAACATGATTCAACATAAACAAATAAATTATTTCAAATTCTTATCATTTGTAGTTTAAAAAACAAATAACGTGAAATTGATGTTAGCTTAGATTAACGTTAGGAATTTCATGTTAATTTAATGTTAACTGTTACTAACATTAGACACGCAATAGATATGTATCGTTAAATTAACGTTAGCTTAGATTAACGTTAGGAACTTAATGTTGATTTAACGTTAACTGTTACTAACGTTAAACACACAATAGATGTGTAACGTTAATTTAACGTTAGCATGACTAACGTTAAAAATTTCATGTTAAGTTAACGTTAACTGATTTAACGTTAAAAACTTGTTAATCTAACGTTAAAGTAACATGAATCTAACGTTAAGTTAACGTTAACTGAACCTAACGTCCGCCCCCATCATCTTCGTTCAAATGGTTCTTATTTAAACACGTACATGATGTACTTGAGCTAAAAGAATGTTCTTCAATAGTCCCACAATCGCATTTCTCGCAGATTTTGATGATTTCTTTTATCGTATATTCATAATTAATTGAAAGTTCCCCGCGAAGGGTTTGACAGTAAGTGTTTTGAATATACTTCCCTGACATTGTCGCCATAGCACTTTCTACATAGACAAATCGTCAGACAGTGCATGAATTATATATATTTTCATTTCCATGCTTCATTAACATCTACGGCGGGTGCGGCTAGCCAACAAGGGATGCTTACTCCTCCCGGGCACCTGGTCCCACCTCTAGCTTGCTAGGGGTCCGTCGATGTTTAATTTCGTGCTCTATTGTGAGTGTTGTTGAGATTATCGTCAGGATCTTCTTTAACTCATTTGAAACGAATCGATTGAGATAATTTGTCGTAATTATATGATTTATATTTTGAGATGATTGATATTTTTCCAGTTTAAACATGTACATGTGGTATGATCAATGTATTTATTTTCATTATGAATTTGTTCGATTTACTAGTATGTCTATCAAAGGTCTTTTTCTACTATTCATTTATTTTTCCGTAATTTTGAGTTTACCGCTCTTGTTCTACTGCGCACATGGATTGAGTTGGTACACTTTTCGTACTAAAGTATTTCATTGGTCATTATACTTCTTTTCTATTGGTTGTCTCTATCCAATCACCGCTTACTTTTACTTCTCACTCTTCCTTTGTTCTCTTGATCGCTTAATTTACTTTATGTACATGCAGTATTTACGAAGTCGTTGTTTAAGGCGCCGTTCGAGTTATTGTAAATTTAATATCTTTCCGACTTGCATTATGATTTTGGTCACTGCTTTATATCTTTTGAATAAAGTATGAAAGAGACATAGCCTTATCATTCCGCTTGGTCACATCATGGCGCTGCGAGAAAAAGAGATATCACAGAGATGTTATAGAAGAAAGCAGTGATCATCATTTATGCAAGGCACCAAGTAACGTAGTTGAAATAGTTTACGGCAGAAAGTTTTGTGAACTGTTGTAAGGAGAGAAGTTACATGTTTAAACGTTCCGCTAGAAGTGATATCGTACCCTTACCTGTGATACGGATGGCTACTCACCTGTACCGATAGACTTGATTAATCTTGATTGCCAATCATTACTCCATGTACGCTATACATACCTTGATCATACTTACCTGTATTTTGAATGACTATCTGAACTTGCATATTTATCTATATACGGATTCCACGATGCCTCTCAAGAAAGATTTAGAGAAACAGATTTTTCAATTACAACAAGAACTTGCTGACGTTCATAGTACTCGTCCTAAAGTATATGAAAATCATACTTATATTGCTAAGGATCGTAAAATTAAAACATTTTCTGGCAGACCGAAATCAAGTAATGATATGACCGTTGATGACTGGATTGATGACATACGACTGGTATTCTGGGCTAGAAAAGCTACAAATGCGGAGAAAGTTGACATAATATATTCGCATCTTGAAGGTGAAGCAAAAGATGAAATAAAATTCCGTACAGATATACGACATGATCCAGAAGCAATACTCGAATGTTTACAAACTGCATTTGGTGATCCAGATAGTGTAACTGTTTTACAGCAGCGATTCTTTGAGCGTCATCAGAGGGATACAGAAACAATACGTCAATATTCGTACGTTTTACTAGACTTGTTTCAAAAAGTCAGAAAAAAGGATGATAGCGTTTTTCCTAACAAAGAGCGTACATTGTGTGAACAATTTGCAAACAGCCTATCTGATTCATTCATAAGGAAGGAGATGAAACGTTTAGTACGTAGTAATCCTGGCATGGAATTTTTTGATCTCCGAAATGAAGCTATATTACTGAGCGAGGAAGAGGAGAACAGTGTGAGCGTTCGAAAGGTGGATTTAAATGACAAGGCTGGTGAAACGAGCAGTATGTGCAGCGAATCACAAAATTTAAAGCCCAAATCCGATGATCATTCAGGTATATCGTCTAACGTGGAACAACTGTTAAAAGTCGTTGAAGCGCAACAAAAGCAGATTGATTCACTCACGACATTGATGAAGGATCAAAGTTTGAATAAACAATACACTCCACGCTGGAATTACGATCAAGTCCCACGCTGGAATTACGATCAAGCCCCACGCTGGAATAACGATCAAAGGAAATGCTACAAATGTAATCGCACAGGTCATGTTCAGCGGAATTGTCCGAATAATACCGAGGGCACTAATGAAGATTCGGGAAACAAATAGCCTCTATTGTTACGAGTCCGCCAATAGAAGGAATTTTTAAGGGCTCTGCACAGAGTATGGATATACGGAAAATAGTAGGGAACTGTCCAGTTATAGACATTGAAGTTTTTGATGTACATATACCGTGTTTAGTGGATACGGGATCTATGGTATCGACACTTACCGAGTCTTTTTACCGAAAATGTATTGAACCAGTTGGCCTTACTATGAAGTCGGACTGCACTATAACATTGAAAGCTGCGAATGGATTGAATATACCTTATGTCGGTTATGTGGAGCTAGATATACGTTGTGCAGGGAAATTGTTTGAGAAAAGAGGATTCCTGATCGTAAAAGATTCCGTAGACAAATGTACGCGGAAACGCAAAGAAGTAGTTCCTGGAATAATCGGAATGAATATCATCAACGAATGTAGGAATATTTTATTATCAAGTGACTTACCGTCAAATGGCTTTTTAACAGAGATTTTTAAATCGATTGATAGAGAGGAAAGGAAGTCAACTATTGGAGTGGCAAGAGTTAACGGTACTTCGGCAGTACACATTCCAGGGAATACCGTAGTCGTTATTCAGTGCACTGCCCCGCACGTAGATCACGATGTTTTGATCGAGCCGTTAACCAATGTATCGCATTTACATAGACACTTGCAAATCGTGCGCACTTTCGCGCATATTGAAAGAGGATGCGTATTTGTCAGAGTTGCTAATGTTGGTGATGAGGATATATATGTCAAGCCTAGGACACGGATAGGGATGATCTCAAAATGCGAAGCAGAGCAGAAATCTGATGTCATGTTTGAACATTCATATGTTGGTAGTTCGGAGGAGATATTTATTAGTCAACAATGTGAAGTATCCGAAATTAGTACAGGGGTGGATCCAAATTTTCATTTACCCGAGGATGTTTACAGACTGAATTGTACAAAGGAAGAAAAGGATCTTATAACGAACTGTTTCCAGAAACACAGTGATGTTTTCTCAAAAGATGATGATGATATTGGCCATACGAGTACCGTTACGCATAGAATTACCCTTACAGATAATCAGCCTATTTCTCAGCCATATCGTCGCATTCCACCGTCGCAATTTAATGAAGTGAAGCTGCATATTCGTAAGCTGTTAGACAATAAAATCATCAGAGAAAGTACCAGCCCATTCGCTTCTCCGATCGTTCTAGTACGTAAAAAGGATAATTCGTTGAGGCTATGCGTCGATTATCGTAAATTAAATGCCAAAACTGTCAAGGACAAATTTCCGTTACCTCGTGTCGAAGAAACATTTGACGCATTACATGGGTCCGTTATGTTTTCAACGATGGACTTAACAGCCGGCTATAACCAGATTGAGGTCGCTTGTGATGACAAGGAGAAAACAGCATTTACAACTCCGTTTGGGCATTATGAGTTTAACAGAATGCCATTTGGGCTCACGAACGCCCCTGCGACATTTCAGAGGTTAATGCAGCATTGTTTTCGAGATGAAGTTTTCAATACCTTACTCGTATTTTTGGATGACATCATTGTTTATTCCAAGACACTGGTGGAGCATATACAACGACTCGATAAAGTATTTACCATTTTGAAAAAGCATGGACTGAAATTAAAGATGCGTAAATGTAGTTTCTTCCATCAATCTGTTAAATATCTTGGTCACGTGGTTAGCAAGGATGGAATTTCCACCGACAATGACAAGATCGAGTGCATTAAAAACTGGAAAATACCGGAAACGAGTAAAGAAGTAAAGTCTTTCCTGGGTTTTGCCGGATATTACCGGAGATTTATACGCAACTTTTCGCAAATTGCGGAGCCATTATTGGAAATTTCGAAAAATAACTTAAAGCACCCGAAAACAAAATTTGGTGACAAATGGACCGAAAAATGTCAAAAATCGTTTGATCAACTGAGAGATGTGTTGACGTCTGCACTGCTACTTGGATATGCAGATTTTACGATTCCGTTTATCGTGGAAACAGACGCGTGTGCGAATGGCCTTGGCGCAGTACTTTCCCAAATACAGAATGGACGAACTGTTGTTATCGCTTATGCCAGTCGTACGTTACGACCAAATGAGAAAGCTGCAAAGAATATGAGTAGTTTGAAACTGGAATTATTGGCATTGAAATGGTGTGTTACGGAGAAGTTCAGAGACTATTTACTCGGTAACAAGTTCACGGTTTTGACTGACAACAATCCACTGAAATATCTACAAACTGCAAAGCTTGGCGCTTATGAACAAAAGTGGGCTGCGCAACTAGCCGATTTTGATTTTGAAATCAAATACAGACCGGGCAAACATAACCAGAATGCAGATGCATTATCTCGTCTACAAAGTGCAACGGATACCGTTAGCTCGTCTGACCGTAGAGATATCATTAGTGAGTGCATCTCAGGTACTCTGATCCCTGATGATTTAAAGATTGCCCAATCAAGCGCTATATTCATTGAGTCAGCTAGCGTGACGACCGTGAATACACTACCTACATATACTAACAATGAACTACGGTACATGCAGTCAGCGGATCCAGTTATCAGCAAAGGTAGAAGTTTCATTACAGATAAAGCGTTGCCAAAACCAAGTTTTATCCGTAAACAGAATAAAAAAGTACAAATTTTGATGAGACAGTTGAAGCATTTAGAAGTTTCTGATGGTGTAATTTACAGAAAGATAAGTGATCCGAAACTTGGAGATTTAAAACAACTTTTGCTTCCGGAATGCTTGAAAGAAGCCGTACTACAAAGTTTACATGATGGAAATGGTCATCAAGGCATTGAAAGGACATTCAGTTTAGTCAGAGAAAGATGTTATTGGCCGAAAATGTTCGAAGATGTAAAGACTTATTGTAAAAAATGCGAAAGATGTGCAATAGCCAAGACTCCGCCTCCGAAAGTGCATACCAGCATGGGACACTTGTCGGCGACAGAACCGTTAGAATTAATTGCTGTTGATTTTACCGTATTGGAGCGAGCTCAAGGATTAGAGAATGTTTTGGTAATTACCGATGTTTTTACGAAATGGACTATAGCTGTCCCCACGAGAGACCAGACAGCGCAGACTGTAGCCAAAGTTTTGGTTAAAGAGCTTTTCTACAAATTCGGAATTTGTAAACGTTTGCATTCCGACCAAGGGAAATGTTTTGAAGCGGAAATTATACAACAGCTCTGTAAAATTTATAACATCAAGAAGTCGAGGACGACCACATATCATCCCCAAGGAAACGGTCAATGCGAACGCTTCAATCGGACTTTGCATGACTTACTGCGTTCGTTGTCACCTGCGAGGAAAAGGAAGTGGCCGGAATATATCAAGGAGTTGGTATTTTCCTACAACGTTACACCTCATGCGTCCACTGGATACTCACCGTATTTTCTAATGTACGGACGACAGCCGAATTTACCCGTTGATTTTCTGCTTGGACGGAATTCTGATGAAAATGACGTCGATATCGATATTGATCGATGGGTCGAGTTACACTCGGAAAAGTTAAGTTTTGCATACAAGTGTGCCTTACAGGAATCGCGTAAAAACGAAAAACAGCGCAAGCAATTACATGATTCCGGGAAGTCAGAAAACGAACTTTCGGTTGGAACGAAGGTGTATATCCGAAACAGAGGAATTAAAGGTCGTGACAAAATTCAGGATAAATGGAAATCTGATCCATTTATTGTCATCGGTAAACCTTTTAAATCCGTTTACACTGTGAAACCAGAGAAAGATGTTGGACCGGTGAAAAATGTTAACAGGTCCGAATTGAAAGAAATTTTCTGAGTTATCTTTTCATATTATATTGCATTTGTGCTGTATTTTCAGTATCTATTGTGACATTTGAATGTGATGAATATTGATGTCAATTTATTGATATTACATTTTGATTATTGAACAGTTTATCAAATGTTGTGTATATGTATATTAATTGCATTTTTGAATACATTTTTGATATTTTTGCTAAATTTTCAATATGAATTTATTTTATCTGGGGACAGATAAATTTTAAAGCGGGGGAGTATGTGGTATGATCAATGTATTTATTTTCATTATGAATTTGTTCGATTTACTAGTATGTCTATCAAAGGTCTTTTTCTACTATTCATTTATTTTTCCGTAATTTTGAGTTTACCGCTCTTGTTCTACTGCGCACATGGATTGAGTTGGTACACTTTTCGTACTAAAGTATTTCATTGGTCATTATACTTCTTTTCTATTGGTTGTCTCTATCCAATCACCGCTTACTTTTACTTCTCACTCTTCCTTTGTTCTCTTGATCGCTTAATTTACTTTATGTACATGCAGTATTTACGAAGTCGTTGTTGAAGGCGCCGTTCGAGTTATTGTAAATTTAATATCTTTCCGACTTGCATTATGATTTTGGTCACTGCTTTATATCTTTTGAATAAAGTATGAAAGAGACATAGCCTTATCATTCCGCTTGGTCACATACATACCTGTTATAATTACAACTTTACCCTTCAAAACCGACATCACTTCAAATTACAAGTAGATCCTCTGAAAGAAATATCGAAAAATACCCAAAAGTAATGCAACATCAACAAAACCTCCACTGGAACATTATCAAACCCTGGGATAAACATTATTCCGTAGCGAAACCGGATGCCAGGAAAGAAGAAAATAAAAAAAACCAACCGATAACTAATGCTCAGAAGAAATGACGTAAGAATTTATTTCGATCAGGAGATGCTGACTCTTCCCGGCCACCTATTCTTACTACGGAATATTGTTTATTCCGGGGTTTACAACTGTTCCAATGGAAATTCTAATGATTTTGCCTTACCTTTTCGACTTTGAGACTGAATAACTGAAGGGTAATTCTCCGATTGAGAATAAATTGTCCTTTCCATACATTTCCAGAATCTAATCAAACGATAAAAAAAAAACGCTTCGGATTTTGAAAATGTTCTATAAAAGAGTAATGTAAGCCGATGCGGGCTTACAAGCCATACTTCGTACTTCGCGTTGTGTTTTTAATAAATGAGCAAGTCTTTGTCGTGGAAGGAAAACATCGTTTTATGTTTATTTCACGAAATATAATTTGACAGAATCCATAGCATGCGCGAAAGTAGTTCTAGCAATTGAAAAATGACATATTGTATTTAAACAAGGGAGGGGAATTGCACAATATGACGGACATATTTGTAGATTATTTCGTGTTCATCCCTCAAATATAAGGTTGTCTACAACTCTTCAAAAGCATGTGAAATTATAAGGGATTGTACGTAGATAAACTCAATATGCTGGTACTTCACGTGTAGAATTGACAATCATTTCTCCAACTCACAGATAACACCAATTTGAATTAAGTTCTTATCAATCTCTGGATTTTCCAAATATTGAAAAATTAATATTACAAATAAACATGTTAAAGTTGACGAAAAATTTCCATTAAAAATCTTAAGATAAACTTATTAACTGATATTTGTTGAATCTGCTTCTTATCTTCTTTCAAAATTATCTTAATGTGAATTACTATTAACATCATCCCTCTTTCATTTAAGGGAATTAATTTACTTTCGTGTTCTGATAAATGAATCGATTTAGTTTAGAGTTATTCCTCTTTCTACAGTGTGCAAATTTCCCAACATAAAACAATAATTCACCTTTAATATTGTGGGGGAGAGGCCATATGGTTACAGTAACACACTAAGATGCAAGCACTTTTATAATGTGAAAAATTGAATTCAGAACGAATAGGTCATGATATATAATATAATATTGAAGTTTCTTTAAAAAATGACTGCGTAATTTCTTGTTTTAAGTGTATTGCTTAAATTGTATTGCATCAGTTTGGCATGGTGACAGCGGTTTAAGAATCAATACCCTGGTATATACACGATTCCATTACAAGTGACACGCAAATATGTTCCACAGAAATCCCTTCTATTAAACCAGTTAAATACTTTCGAAATCTAAGTGATATGAATTTATTTTAGGCCTATCATATTACCATCATTATCAATTATATGATGGTAATCTTTTCTTTTCAAGAATCGCTTAAGCAGAAAATATTTGATGCTCACCACATGTTATGATATGGTGTACGAACAGACATAAAATTGTCTGTTAAAGTTTTTCTCTGTATATACCAGTGTTTAACGTCTTCAAATTCATCAGCATCCTTTTAGAGCAGATAAATTTGCATGGACCAGACATGCACGTTTTGGGTATTTAACCCTCGTTAGTGATCCTCAATCGAAAATATGAAATATGGTCCAAACTCTGTGAAAATTATGTCCTAAATATGCAGAAAGACGTAGCAGGAAGGCTGGGATATGATGCTACAGGACTCAGGTTTCAGAAATTTAAGACAATTTTATAAACAGAAATTTTCAAATGCGTTTGAAGAAACGACCAACCGAAATTGATCGAACTTGGCTACATGTGACCTCGGGGACTCCTGGTCCACCAGCAGTGACACTCACCAAGTGGTACAAATGTTTAACGTCTTCAAATTCATTAGCATCATTTTAGAGCAGATAAATTTACAGCATGGACCAGACATGCACGTTTCGGATATTTAACCCTCGTCAGTGATACCATGATTGATAATAATGGCCATATGATAGACCTAAATGAAATTTATATCAAGTAATCAAAGGGGATTCCCGTGACACATATTATTTGCGTATCACGAGATAAGCGACCGTACATAAACAAAATTGAGTACATACCGCTGTTGCTTGTTAAGATAATAGTACTACTCTCGCTGAACCCTTCTCCTTCTCAACCCTTAACTTTCCCTTTAATCTCTTTCAAATCTCTATCTACCTGTATAAAGAGGTTCAGATATGTATATAAAAAATCAACACTTCTCAAAGATTACATTAATCGCAATAGCATACTACATTGAAAAATATACCTTCCTATTTCATGTCACGCTTGTAAACCATAAAGTTAACCCTAACATCCTTATCATGTTTTTACAACTGTGTCATCAGTTCTGCGTTTATAAATATCAACTTCTCTGAATACAAAGTGTCATAACTCTTCCATTATTTTATAAATAAAAAAGAGAAGTGTTATGATGATATAAGCTTGTGTAAAATCAACAGACATATGAATGTCCATCCGATCCCTTGTCAGTCCGTCCGTCCTTCTGTCATCCTCTTGTCTACAGTGATTGTCACCTGAAAAATAAATTATTGCGATATGCTTTAATAGGAAACTTCGCTAATAATAAAGCATTACGTACTGTATAATTATGCATTTTTTGTGACGAACCCTCTGTAAAAGTACCAAAACTTACATGTATAGTTTTTTTTCTGTTCTAAAATGATGCTATTGAATTTGAAGACGTTTATTATTTGAACCTCTTGGCGAGTGTCACTGCTAGTGGACCAGGAGTTCCCGAGGGCACATGTAGCCAAGTTCGATCAACTTCGGTTGATCGTCTCTTGAACGCATTTGAAAACTTCTTTTATCTAAAGTTCTTGAAATTTCTAAAATGTTGGTCCTGTAGCATCATATCCCATCCATCCTGCTACGTCTTTCGGTAACGTTTTGGACATAATAATTTTCAAACTCTTTGGCAATATTACATTGTTTAGATTGAGAATCACTGTCGAGGGTTAAGTACCCGAAACGTGCATGTCTGGCCCATGCTGAAATTGTTTCTGTTCTAAAATAATGATATTGAATTTGAAGACGTTTAACATTACAAATGTTATGGAGATGACATGTTTAGGAGCCAATCCTTTTTCTGCTACTTGACAGTAAGTGTTTTGAATATACTTCCCTGGCATTGTCGCCATGGCACTTTCTATATAGACATAGCGTCAGATAGTGCATGATTTTTATATATTTTCATTCCCATGCTTCATTAACATCGACGGCGGGTGCGGCTAGCCAACAGGGGATGCTTACTCCTCCCGGGCACCTGGTCCCACCTCTAGCTTGCTAGGGGTCCGTCGATGTTTTATTTTGTGCTCTATTGTGAGTGCTGTTGAGATTGTTGTCAGGATCTTCTTTAACTCATTGAAATAAAATATGATTAAACTAAAAAAACGAAACAAATGTTATAACTTTGTTTTGATGTTCGACCATCCATTTACAGCCCGAAAGTCTTCTTCATGATCACTCAATAATAAAATGACAAGATTTGAGACTTTTTGACACATATGAATAAAGAAATGTTGAGACATTATTTCTTCGGGCTAAATGTCTGAGAGAGGAACTTGGGTTACATTCAGCACCTGGAAATCCATACATACACACTTACAAATGTATCTGTATCTGAAATACTTGACAATCACAAATATATTCCTGAGTCTTTCGGTATTCACACCGATGACTTTGATCTTGAACTACCATATATCTACTGGGGATGGGTCAATATATCGATATATTGGTACGTATCAATATTGATCATTGATACGGTATCGATATTATTGCATCGATTCATTTACATACAGTTATTTTTAGCACAAATCCTGCTGTTCATGTGAAATATCAAGCATTTTCATAAAAAGGTATGTTTGATCATTTTTGTGCGAATAGCACATAGTGATTGCCTGATTTCTTCACTCATGGGAGCCCCGTCTACTGAGTATGTATAAACGATGTTACTTTGTTTACATGTACCTTGAAACTGTGTCAGCGTCATGATCGGTATAAAGTCTGATCACTGTCTGAATCAATGAATTATATCTATATGAATCGAGCTGTCGTGTTATGTACATGCATGACCTAATGAAAAATTGCATCTGTATGTACTGAGATGAACACAGACAGTGTGTTGGAAACCCCTTTCCATTACCAGGTGATTATCTGTTTTAGTGGACAATATATAAATGAAACGGTGCGATCGATAAAGATATTAAGTTGAATCATTGAAACGTAGAACTAACTTCAAGTAGGCTCATTTTGCCCCGCTTCACAAAATAAAATCTGTATACGACGGAAAAATTAGGAACTTCCATCATGAAATATGATATTAACAATAAGAAAAATAAAAGATCAAAACATTCCCGTTTAGGAATAGGATATATCATGTTTTTATATACTAAAAAGAAGTGAATTTTCCTTCAAATTTTTAGCACACACCTAACATTGAACATGAAAGGTTAAAGAGAGAGTGGGGATCAAATTAGAAAATAAGATTCGTCTTCTTTCCTTGTATATGGAATCATCAATCGATAGTCATATTGGATTGTTGTATTTTTAGGGGGGTAGATTTAATGTGATGTTATTTAATTTTCATGTTCACTGTCAGACATCATCTTTCAATTCATTACGACAACATTATGCATTTGCATTTTAGTTCTGTCTTTATACGTCCATAAACTGGCATACGAAGGTGTTCAGGAACAAATATAACTTTGAAAACACAATATTTTGTCATACATTATAAGTGATATTATTCTGGCTATTCGCACTCAGTACCTTTAGTGCTTTGATTTTTTGTTTGTATTTATAAAAGGCTGACATCTACACGAACCTGGTAGAGGGCATTGATTTCTTGCATCCTGTGCAATTTCGAGAGATTCTATCAAGCCGTTTGAGAGAAGTCGAAAATGTGTCAGCCAATCAGAGCCTGTGGCGGCCATTTTGGATTTTCGATCGGCTCGAAAAATACAAACGTCGTAGAGGGCAGGCAATCAGTTCTTGCTTCCTGCAAAGTTTCATGAAATTCTGTGCAGCGGTTTCACAGGAGAAGTCACAAATGTGTCAGCCAATCAGAGCCTGTGGCAGCCATCTTTGATTTCCAATCAGCTCGAAAAACACAAACGTGGTAGAAGGCATTGAGTACTTGCTTCCTGTGAAGTTTCGTGAAATTTTGTGCAGCTGTTTCAGAGGAGAGGTCGAAAATGTGTCAGCCAATCAGAGCATGTGGCGGCCATTTTGGATTTCCAATCGGCTCGAAAAGCACAATCTTGGTAGACGGCATTGAGTACTTGCTTCCTGTGCAGTTTCGTGAAATTATGTGCAACGGTTTCAGAGGAGAAGTCGAGAATGTGTCAGCCAATCAGAGCCTGTGCGGCCGTCTTTGATTTCCGATCGGCTCGAAAAGCACAACCTTAGTAGAGGGCATTGAGTACTTGCTTCCTGTGACGTTTCGTGAAATTCTGTGCAACAGTTTCAGAGGAGAAGTCGAAAATGTTAAACAGTTAACGACATACGATGGACGACAGACGACGGACGCCGCGCTATGACTATAGCTCACTTGAGTTTCGCTCAGGTGTGCTAAAAACTAGAAATTGAGTCGATATTACTTTGAAATTTCAATGAATCATGTTGAATGACAAAAGTATAACCTACATGTCGACCTTTTAATAAAAATTACATATATTCCTTAGTCATTGTTGGTATTCATAGACTTGGAATCATAAAATAATTTCAATAGCCAGCATAAAAGGTAAGTATGATCGATCGAATTAAGATGTCAGCCTTTTACAAACAAAAATATGATCAAACATACATTTTTATGAAAATGCTTAAGATTTCACATGAACAACAGGTTTTGTGTTAAAAATAACTGTATGTAAATGTAACGGTACTCGATACTCGTATCGATGATCAATATCGATACGTACCGATGTATCAATATTTTGACCCAGCCCTAATAAAAAAAAAGCCATGAGGGAACGTAATCGTATGTAAAATATGAAGAAATGTGCGAGAACTATAAGGTAGACCTTACCAACAGGAATCCGTTTGACTTCGTGTTTAGGGGAGGGGTTGTTATTAATGAATATTATATAACCATGATGTAACGTCGATTCTGATTGGCTGGAGCGCGAGTCATTATTTTCCGATAATGACCGCTGACGGAAGATAATGACTCGGTGTGGTATTTGTCCTGATTTCAGTATTTACGATAAAAATTAAGATAGTTATTCTGTTTAATTCTAAAAGTTTAAATACACTTTTCAGAAAAAAAGGTGCAATTAATTATTAATTTCGTAATTAAAGATTATGTGTTTAAATCGATTTGAATCATTATTTTAATCATATGTAGTCTTACATTCGTTATATTATATAACAAATAAGGACTTGGTCTCGGTCATTATGTCATTATAATGACCCGATGAGATTTGTAATATTGACCTCGGCCTTCGGCCTCGGTCAATATTACAACTCTCATCGGGTCATTATAATGACATAATGACCTCGACCAAGTCCATATTTGTATAATAAATTGTGAATTTGTGCGTTTAACAAAATAGAAAGTTGATACGATATATCGGATATCGGTACTTTTTGTGATGTATTGAATCGTATCGAAAGGTCTACTTGATTCTCAAAATGCACAAAAATCATTACAAACACCGCTTCATTGCCGGTTCGTCCAGGTGCTCCACAAAACCTCTTTCCATTTTGCTTACGAAAATATTAACTCGCATCAATCAAGGTCCTCAAACATACTGCGAGACAACTTATTCCAGAAATTGAATCAATCAGATGTGGATCCTACAATATTCTAAGGAACTTTTGAAAAAGATTGAAAGCCACCAATTTCAAATATATAAGCAGAATGAAGTCTTTCGACTTCACCACGCTCTACACAACCATTCCACACCAAAAACTCAAAAACAGACTTGTCAATATTATTCGCAACACCTTTCTTTAAAAAATGGTAATATAAGATACAAATATCTCGTCATAGGGCATGAAGATACTTATTTCTTGAAGGAATATTCCGATTCAAACAAAAGTATACCAAAGACGATATCATCCGGATGCTTGAGTTTTTGATTGACAACATTTTTGTGGTGTTTGAAGGAACCGTATTCCAGCAGATTGTCGGAATCCCCATGGGTACCAACAGCGCCCAACTGCTTGTGGACTTATTTTTATATTCAAACGAAGCTAACTTCATCCAGACCTTGCTCTCAACTGGGCGAAAACACCTCGCATCGCAGTTCAATTTTACCTTCAGATACATAGATGGTATTGTCCATCAATAATTCGAATTTTTAGAAAATCTTTCTTCATGAACCAGAGAGGAAGTAAACAAATGAAAGCGACAGATCCGCTTCGTACTTGGATATACTTCTATATTTAGATGCGAACGGTCATTTGAATACCTCATTGTACGACACGCGTAATGATTTCAGCTTCCACATAACTAACTTCCCTTTCAAGAGAAGTAACACTACGTCTTCTTATTTTTATGATGCTTTTGTTTCTTAGCTGATACGTTACGCCAGGGCATGCTGCAAATATGAAGATTTCATCGTGAGAGCCAGACGGCTTGCAAGTGAGCTACTTCTTTTAGGTTATATTACATAACGATTTGAAATGATCTTTAAGGAATTTCTTCGGTCACTACGGGATTATAATAAAAGAATATCAAATCCCCCTCTCCGGAATAATCAGTGACATTCTGGATTGCGATTAAATGACCGTCATACATATTTACCTGACATGTACATCAATATGTACATCGAGACAATCACAGAATTTTACAAGGTTCCATGCAGTTGTTGCGATGGATGTTACATGAAATCAGGATACGCCGAATCTCCCCGGACACCTTGTCTCACTTCGGAATGTTATTCATTCCAAGGTTCGCAACCATTCCAATTGAAATTCTAATGAGTGTGCCTTGCCTTCTCGACTATGAGAATGAATAATTGAGGTACTTCTTTTATTTTTATTTCGAATTGATGATGGTACAAAACAAAGCTTCTTTAAGGCGACAGAGCTTGAAAGAAGTAATTATTACACTTCAAACATTCTCTTGTCCCCTATTGATCCTCTTTGCATTCATTTGTTTCAAATTGGCAGTCAAATCGTACGTCTTTATTTATGTGTTTTACAACCATTTATTATACCCCCTGTTAAAATGGCGTCCGTCCGTCCATTCTGTGGTTTCCAGACATTTAAAGGAAAACTGTTACGGACAATCCATTCATTTCTTGAATATAGCTTTCACACTAAGTTCGAATATAGGTCATTAGGCTCAGTTTGTTTGCAGAGTAATGCCCCTTGAAACTTAGACAATTTATTTTTTTGTGGTTTCAGGACATTTAATGTAAAAACCGTTGCAGTTATTCAATTCATTTCTACAACAACGAATACAAGTCAAGATCGAATATGGGTCTTGTTGCTCAATTTTGTGCAGGGTTATGTCCCTTGAAACTTTCAAAATTTCATTGTTTTATTCTTTCCAGACATATAAAGAAAACTGCTATAGATATGCTATTCATTTCTTGAATATAGCTTTCACATTATTTAAAGGAAATCCGTCACAGTTATACATTGATTATATGTGAAATATGCCGTGCGGGGGTATCATTGATCCTTTTTTCGAAAACATTTTTTATTAAAATTTCATTTTCTGGAAGTACGTCTGTTTACTCGTAATGCACCTATCTATTTGCACTCATGTGACTAATCACTTTCTTACGTTTGCCCTCACCGTATCTGTCGTCAGAACACGACATCACATTACCACACGAAAGACTATGGATAAACGGAAGAGAGATAATGAGTACATAATCTAAATAAATAACTTTACCTATAATTAGGACATAATTTTCACAGATTTAGGCCATATTACATTGTTTAGATTGAGGATCACTGACAAGGGTTAAGTACCCGAAATGTGCATGTCTGATCCACGCTATAAAATATGCTCTAAAATGATGCTAATGAGTTTGAAGACCATTGAACAACTGATAATGTTAGTATTACATCTAAATAAACAAATTTACCTTCAAAAGATTTCTATTTCCTTACTTGCACTAGGAGGTAACTAGTATTCGGTTTAACAGACAAAACATATGACCCAATTTACATAGATTTAGATATGTCATATTATGTAATGTCATAAAATGTAAACCAGTAATGCATTGCATGACTAAAAATGGGTCCTTAGTTGCGTGAAAAGTCAAGGAATGTATGCTATTTTTGTGGACAACAACACCAGTTTAGAATAAAAGGATATAACTTTTCCGTAGTTCTAATACTATGAGGAATTCTTTAGGCGATTAGGTTTCTATAAAATCGTTCAAAAGACCGAAAGACAACAATTACAAAATATCTACATATATTCAAATTATGGTTCTTATGGTAAATAAACATCAAAGAAGAAGGGAGAAGATCTCCAACAAGACCCCGTTGCAGCATCAACAGCAAAACACCAAAACACCCGATGCAAAAACACAAAAGACGAGTACAGCACGAGACGGAAAAGAGACACACGACATGTAAACATCAAACACAAAAGACTACACATAAACCAACGAGACCAATGGGCAACCGGTGCCGACTTTGGACGGCCATTTGTCATGTAAGAAGCAAATGGTGTGGTTATCCTGGATTACGTGTGCACAACCCTCTCACTTCTCCAATTACCCAGAGGTCTCGAAGAACGTACAATTGTGGTGTAAAACAACCTCCTCACTGTAAGTTGACATCACACAAACAAGACCGCGAAACGTAGAGGCCCCAGAGACACAGATGAATATGTAAATTGATATAAAAAGAGGGCATGCGTAATACAGTCCGTGCTCTGCCGGCTGTAGCGAGCTCATGTATGTAATCACCCGAGGAGTCCGACTGACATTCAGAGAGGACAGGTGGTCGGGGCCCTGTCTCCTCTAAAGAGGTTTGGACAGGGCCCTTCATGGAGTCCCGTCGTCACAGTCAGTCAGAGCGCAAATCTCAAGGATGTGCTTGTACAAGACTGTAGATTGGTCAAGTACCAATCCTTGTGTCCGTCTGGTGACATTAGGATCATATCCACGGTATAAAAGGCGTTTGATGATTCTGACGCATTTTCGATGGTTATGCTGCCTACCTTTGATCCTTTTTTATTTTGTTTATCATATCACAATAAAAGAGAGGTTGTGTAATACCCATAGTAATGTACTCTGTTGCATGTATACATCCGAATTTTAAAAGAAGTTGACTGTAATTTTTGTAAAATTTCCAGAAAGTCTTAACTAGTTTATGAAAGCGGAAACCTTGACCTAAATGACAAATATGGATAATGACCATATCCCTGTATACAGCACAAAATCGATAATTCAAAAATCAGAAACCGAAGGCATACAAAATCAGGACAAAACAGGAACCAAAGCAAACAAACAAAAACCTCCACCACATGAAAAGAAGCGAACTCCCGATATTGGAGTGAGACCAGGTGCCCAGGAAGAGTAGGCATCTCCTGCTTGCATGCAACACCCGTCGCTTCAATTCGGTAGGACTGTCACATCCGGTTACTGTTAAATGTTTTTTGGTAATTTGCCAATTTCTACTGTGAAAATCCAAAATATCAGTACATGCTCTAGCGTACCGGATGAGCTGTGATATGTAAATGCCGTATGACGGTAATCTTGGAACATCACCGTCAAGCCAGGAGAAATTTTTTTTTTTATTTTTATTCTTTTTATTGGTTTTCACAGAAAAAAAATCAAATAAACATACATACACAACAAAAACAAATACAAAAAGAAAAAAAAAATCACAACCCCCTCCCGCCGCAAACAAACCAATTCTATCTTCTACTCAAAACATGTACACGCTCTCATATTCAAAACGTAAGTAAAGAAAAAAAAAACCATATGAAAGAAAAAGTGATAAAGGACAAGAACAAATACCATCTACTCTCTCACAACACATTCAACACATACAAAAACAGAACAGTATTAGCTTTGGCTAGGATTTCATTCAAACAAAAACATATATAACATTGTAATGTTCTAGTTATTTGCTTGATTCATATTTGTGTATTCAAAAGTAAAGGTTAAAATATAGATTTATTAATATTGAGAAGAATTGCAAAAATATTCTCAATTCTTTAAGACTTTATATATTAAAAAAAGAAGAAGAAGCAAAATCAGGTTAAATATCTCCATTTCTTCTCATACTTTTCCAATGTACCTCTTAATGTTGAATTATGCAGTTCAATTTTTTGTGTTAATTTAATTTTTTGTAGAACAACCCTGAAACATGGAGCTACTTCCCTTAATTTACTAGAGTAAATATGTTGTTTACATATCATAATTATATGATTTTCCAGAGCAGTGCCGTTTGGGTTACCTAAAAGTATACTTGCAGGATCTACAGAAACATTTCCAGTATAATTTGCGTCAAACCATAATTTTAGACTATTCCATACTGGCATCACTATTTTGCATGCAGTAAATAAATGTAGTAATGTTTCAGGATTTTCTTTGCAAAATGTGCATTCAGATGAATTAATTTCACCTATTTTCTGTAGAAATGTATTTGTTGTGAGAAAGCGACAAAGAATTCTGTATTGAAAATATATCAATTTAGTATCTAAAGTACATTTATGAGGTATAGCAAAATATTCTTTAAAGTTCTGGATATCTATATTACTTAGATCATGTGACCATTTTTCTGTTCTTGATCTTGGATATACAAATTCTATATCCTTTAGCTTTTCATACACAAATTTAAGATCTTTATTTTTGATAATCTTATCAATGACTGTGTAATCACCATATTGTCCAATTGATTCTTTATCAATTTTAAATTTCTTTATCTTATCTTTTATATCGTATGGAATTTTATTTATGACTTGAAAATATTTCAAGAAATTTTTACAATGAGTTTGTCTGCTAATCGAGTCAAATGCTTTGAAATTTCCTTGTTCGTCTAAAAGATCGTTCAAATTTTCAAGACCTGATTCTTTCCAATCTGTATAGAATTTATAGTCATCAAAGGAACAGAAATTTCTGATGTCTTGTTGTATGTATTCAGGAATTTGCAAATGTTGAATTTTGAGTTAACACACCGCGTTAATTACAACTTGCCAGAATTTATTCGTTGTCCTTTTTTGTAACTCTAGTAATTTCTGTCTTCCTAGAAACCAAACTGAACTGGTATCTGTGTGTATTTTAAATATAAAAGATAAGAAGCGCTGCCAAATGCCACTTTTATTTTCTAAGTATCGCTTTACCCATTTAATTTTAATATAATCTATAAAAGCATGAATATCAATCATTTTTAAACCTCCTTTTTCATACGAACCGATTATTGTTTTCCTCTTAATTTTGTCCGGCTTATAATTCCAGATGAATTTAAAGAATATTTGTTCTATTTCCAGTATTTTCTTTTTAGATGGAGTTGGTAATGCTGAGAATAAATGGATAAGTTTTGGTAGTGCCAATGTTTTAATTATTGTAATTTTTCCCAAGGGCGTCAAATCTCGTTTTATCCAGCTTCCAAGAAGATTTTTAATTGATTGAATTTTTGCGTCATAGTTAAGTTCTATCATGTTCTTTAAATCATATGTAAAAGTAATTCCTAATAACTTAAATGGTTCAGTTGACCAAACTATTTCCAAATCGTCGCATAATTTATCATTTTTTCCTGACTTACCACCTAACCAAACTGCTCTTGATTTACTTATATTTAACCTTAAACCTGACAAATTTCCAAAATCACTAATTAATTTCATAGCAACCTTTAGTGAGCTCTCGCTTCCATCAAGCAGTAGAAAAGTATCGTCGGCATATTGGTTAATAACAAAGTTTATATTTCCAAATGAAATACCCTTAATATCTTTTGTCTTCTTAATTCTATTACTTAGTATCTCTACAGATAAAATAAATATGTAAGGGGCTAGCGGATCACCTTGACGACAACCTCTTTCTAATTGAAAAAAATCTGAGAGATATCCATTATTTATAATACAACTTTTAGATTTTTTGTAAAGAACTGAAAACCATCTTCGTACAGAATCGCCAAAATTGAAAATTTTTAGAGCTTTATATATGAAATTCCATTCTATCGAATCGAAGGCTTTTTCGAAGTCCAAAAGTATTAAAAGTCCATTTCTTTTAGTTTTATTGATGTATTCTATTAAATCATAAAGTAATCGTATATTCTCTCCAATAAATCTGTCTTTTAAAAAACCTTTTTGCGTATCACTTATGATTGATGGTAAAACTTTCTTAAACCGATTAGCTATTGTACTTGCTCCTATCTTATAATCGACGTTTAATAATGATATGGGTCTCCAATTTTTGATGTACCTTCTGTCTTTTGATTCCTTTGGCAAACATGTTATAATTCCTTGAGATTGAAATTCAGATAAATGACCTTTTTGATAACCATTATTTAAAGATTTAACTACTATGCGACCAATTTCTTTCCAAAAAAATTTGTAAAATTCTGTGGTGAATCCATCTGATCCAGGGGATTTTTTATTGGACATATTATATAGAGCTTTTCCACATTCTTGGAGTGTCATTTCTCCCTCACAAATAATCTTATCATCATCAGAAAGTTTATTTATTTCATCAAAGAAAGGATCACTTAAATCTTCCTCATCTGTTTCAATAATTGAAGTTTTATATAGATTTTCGAAAAAGATTTTTTTGCGATTTTAGTATTTCTTTCTGATCTTCAATAGAAATTCCATCTTCACTAAATAATTCATAAATTGTTTTATTCACATATTTTTTCTTTTCTAGGTTGCAAAAGAACTCCGAATTTCTTTCGCCATGTTCATACCATTCCGCTTTTGATCTGAATATAGAAGATTCTAAATCAATTTTCCTTTCGTTTTCAATATCACAATTTTTTGCCCGTATAAGTTCTGCAAGATTTTCGTTGGGTGATCTTTGAAATTCTTGTTCTAATTGCAGTAATTCACGCTCCATGGACTTCGTTTTTTCTTTTTTCTGCTTTGCTTTTATTACAGAATGTTCTATCGTAACCGATCTTATTTTCATTTTTAAAAATTCCCAAAGATATTGGTAGTCCTCTATTTCATCACATTCAAGTAAAGTTTCTGATATACATTTCTTTATTTTGTTAATGTAATCTGAATCATAGATGAGTTTATTATTGAATTTCCAATATCCTTTGCCACGCTGAATATCTTTTATTGTTATTTTTATTGAAACCGCAGAATGGTCTGTTCTATAGCCCGGAAATATTTTGCATTCATTCGTTTTAGCCATCAAAGATTGTGAAACAAGAAAGTAATCTATTCTACTCTGCCTAATAGGATTAATTCTCCTCCATGTGAAATACCTGCAGTCGGGATTAAACCAGGAGAAATTTACTATGTTGAATCCAAAATCATCCCTTTTGTCATATACACTTGTATGAATCTTTCCTTTTACAATTTTGATATTTAGGTCCAAAAACGGTGTTTCTGTATTTGAAAAGTTTGCCTTGTTAAGTGTTAATTCTTGTGGATAAATTTCATTCTTATATAATTCAAAAGCAGTATTGTCAATGGTTAGAATATCATCCAGATACCTAGAAGTATTATTGAAACATTTCAGATCACCAAATTTTCTTTGCTTTTGAAGATTTTGGATAAATTCTTTTTCATAAGTGTATAAAAATAAATCTGCAACAAGAGGCGCACAGTTAGTACCCATAGGAATTCCTACAACCTGCTTGTATAGATCCTCACCAAATCTAACATAAATATTGTCCAAGAGGAAGGACAAGGCATTACACAGGTCACTACATGTCCATGATTTGTATGATTTGTAGTCTGTCGAGGAAAAGAAACCCTTCGATTCAGATTGAAAAAAGTAAGTTTTTCGCTCTCGATCAAAACACCATTTAATGAGATTAGATAATCGATCATTAATTTTGTCATGAGGAAGTGTGGTGTACATATTAGAGAAGTCGTATGAAGAAATTGTATTGGCTTGAAAATTTCCAGATTTCATTTTGTCAATCACATCCCCTGAATTCTTAATGGACCAAAATAAATTTACATCGTTCCTGTTTAGAACCGTTTCACAATATCTATTTATGTGTTCTTTAATAGCAGTAAGTGCTGACGTCAGATTTCTAGACAAAATTGTAGTGGAGCAGTTACTAGAATAAGCAATAAATCGAAATATGTAAGGAGACTTGTGCAGTTTCGGTATGCAATATAGTGTTGGGAGATCCAATTTAGAAATAGAGATATTGAATGAAGACAGTTCACTGTTATTCTTGCTTAAAATGTTAGATGCACTTTCATTGCTTTTGATATATGTGACAAATATGGATAATGACCATATCCCTGTATACAACACAAAATCGATAATTCAAAAATCAGAAACCGAAGGCAAATAAAATCAGGACAAAACAGGAACCAAAGCAAACAAACAAAAACCTCCACCATTAGTAGAGAACACAAAAACCTCCACCATTGTATAAGTAGACGAAAGTTCCGAAACCAAAGTTGATATGTAGTAACGTTTTCAAATGATAATGGTGTTGTTGGCTGCTTTATCAGCTGGTGCCAAGACATATTTTTATGTAATTTACTTAGTTTGGATTTGAAATATCTTTCTGATTTGGAACGTGGATTTTGAAAAAAAATGAGGGTTTTTATGGAAGTTATCAATTCGAATATCGGTTATATCTAAAATGAGGTTTTTCCAGTCATTCAGAGCATGCAGTTCGACTCCTTCTGATTTACACCTTTCGTATAATTATCTAAGGCTTCCGTAAGCACCTCACGGCATTTGACAAAATCTATCTCGGATGGGATTCTATACTTAGGTCCTTTTCTAAGAAGACCACGGAGCTGTCTGTCTTGGATAATTGAAAAGTCACCTGTAACAACATGGCCAGCTGGTTTGTAGAGATATTTAGAAGTCGTACATTCTCAAGAGGCAGGACACGATTCAAGTATGTCAGGATTCGATGTAACTTTATTATAGTTAAAACCAAAGTTTCGAATAGGTTTCTTGTACTTATAACAAATAAGAAGTGGCTCTAAATTTTCAAAATATTGAGGAATGGTACTTTGTACGCGATGATCCCAAAAAATATTTGAGATGTTTAGAAGATCAAAACCTTTGTTAATAAACGGGGATTTTTATGAATCGTCTTTTAGGTGAGGTGTTTTTCACAATAGGGTAAAGTTTATACTGTGCGAATGAGCCAATGATATTGAGTCTGAATCAGTCAGTGTTTCTTAAGAATGCACCTCCCGGGCACCTGATCCCACCTCTAGCTTGCTAGGGGTCCGTCATTGATCAACATGGTGCTCTATTGTGAGTGCTGTTGAGATTATCGTCAGGATCTTCTTTAACTCATTTGTGTCACACTTATGCCCTTTGCCGTGTGGAGCTCGTAAAAAAGTTCCCCGCGAGGGGTTTGACAGTAAGTGTTTTGAATATATTTCCCTGACATGGTCGCCATAGCACTTTCTATGTAGACATAACCTCAGAAAGTGTATGCATTTTATATACTTTGTTCATTTTCGTGCATTAACATCGACGGCGGGTGCGGCTAGCCAACAGGGGATGCTTTCTCCTCCCGGGTACCTGATCCCACCTCTAGCTTGCTAGGAGTCCGTCGATGTTCAACATGGTGCTCTATTGTGAGTGCTGTTGAGATTATCGTCAGGATCTTCTTTAACTCTTAAGAATGCAACCTCTGCTTCATCAAAGATAGATTTCAAGTGCGTAACTGGTATTGACGACAGAGCATGTAACAGCCCATGTCTGCCGCCATTACGTGCTATAGTAAGTAAATCGTTGAGAGAGCGGTATATTCTGGATCGTTTTCTGTTTTGTCTGTTTCGTCTTTTCCCGTGCGACCTGTATTTCCATTTAGTGTTTGGGCGAATTGAAAAGATGTTGATATTGGTAGAGGCTGAGGAAATGTTTCCTTGTTCATAGATTTGATCGTTTAAACCAAGAGGGTACGCAGTCTGAAGTTTGGTGATCCAGGCAAGTTCATCTTGTAGTCGGCGTTTTTTAAGTTCGGTCTTACTTTCATTTTTACGTTTCGGAAAAGTCTGAACTGGGGTAATGGTGATATCTGAAATACAATGATTATATTTAACAAATTGATTATAAAGAAAGTTTCTGTGTTTTTGTTGACGTGGGGTTCTGATCTTATAAGAATGGTTCCTAAAACGAGATTTAAAGGTTGGCCTGTCTCACCTACATATTGTGCGCCACATCCCCTGGCATTTCAAGTCATAACGTAAATATGATCTTGAGACGATCAATTGATGTCTTGGTCTACCTCGATTTTGAAAGAAGTACCGGTACTTAACAATTATTTAGTCTCAAAGTCGAGAAGGCAAGGGGAAATCGTGAAAATTCCCATCGGAACGGTTGCGAACCCCGAATAACATTCCGAAGTGAGATCAGGTGCCCGGGGAGCGTCTCCTGATTGTATTCAACAACTGTCGCAAAAGCTCAATGGAAACCTGTCAAATTCTGTGATTGTCTCGATGTACATGTTGATGTATATATCGGGCAAGTATGTCTTGTTTTGGTGATGATGAAAGATGTTCCTTAGCATTCACTCGAAAAGACCTTCTAAAGATTTATTTAGTATTACATTAAAATAAAAAAAGAACCTTGCCTTTAAAAACACGTATTTCATAAAAATAAACCACCTTACATTTAATAGAATATCATTACATTGCTTGTATTATGATATAGAATCCAGTTTAACAAACAACACACATGAATCAAGACATGTATTAAGTAAACCAGTGATGCATTTAATATAGTACGTGGGTCCAAAGTTTGACTTATATCCATCCCTTTTCATTAATAGTAGATAAAGAAGATCCTGACGACAATCTCAACAGCACTCACAATAGAGCACCAAATTAACCATCGACGGACTCCTAGAAAGCTAGAGGAGGGACCAGGTGCCCGGGAGGAGTAATATTCAATGGCGTCGCACCCGCTGTCGATGTTCACGCACGAAAATGAAAACAATATCTACAAAACAAGCACTGTCTGAGGTTATGTCTATTTAGAAAGTGTTGTTGCGACCTTGTCAGGGAAAATATAATTAAAATACTTTCTGTCAAACCCTCGCGGGGAACTTTTTTACAAGCTCCTTATGGCAAAGGGCATAAGTCAGACACAAATGAGATAAAGAAGATCCTGACGACAATCTCCACAACACACACAATTGAGCATCCCCATCAAGATAATTAATTTCAAGACTTAAATCAGATCAAAAGGCAACGATATTTCTTTATAATATAATCAGGGGACTGATTTGTGATTTGTGTTTGACTTTTCACTCAACTAAGGACCCATTTACAGTCATGCAATGCATCACTGGTTTATATTACATGACATCCGTCGATGAATAATTTTGTGCTCTATTGTGAGTGCTGTTGAGATTATCGTCAGGATCTTCTTTAACTCATTTTAGTCACACTTATGCCCTTTGCCGTGTGGAGCTCGTAAAAAAGTTCCCCGCGAGGGGTTGGACAGTAAGTGTTTTGAATATTGTTCCCTGACATTGTCGCCATAGCACTTTCTATATAGACAGAACCTCCGACAGTGCATGTATTTAATATATTGTTTTCATTTTCGTGCGTGAACATCAACGGCGAGTGCGGCTAGCCAGCAGGGGATGTTTACTCCTCCCGGGCACCTGATCCCACCTCTAGTTTGCTAGTGGTCCGTCGATGAATAATTTTGTGCTCTATTGTGAGTGCTGTTGAGATTAACCTCAGGATCTTCTTTAACTCATATCATAAAATACAATATGTTTTGTCTGTTAAACCGAATACTATCTCATAGTGCAACTAAGGAAATAGAAATCTTTTGAAGGTAAATTTATTTATTTAGATGTAATACTAACATTATTATTTGTTCAATGGTCTCAAATTCATTAGTATCATTTTAGAGCATATCTTACAGCGTGAATCAGACATGCACGTTTCGGGTACTTAACCCTTGTCAGTGATCCTCAATCTAAGCAATGTAATATGGCCTAAATCTGTTAAAATAATGTCCAAATTATAGGTAAACTTATTTAACTAGATTATGTACTCACTATCTCTCTTCCGTTTATCCATAGTCTTTCGCGTTGTAATTTGATGTCGTGTTTTAGCGACAGATACTGTGAGGGCAAACGTAAGAAAGTGATGATTCACATAAGTGCTAATAGAGAGGTGTATTACGAGTAAACAGACGTACTGACAGAAAATGAAATTTAAATAAAAAATATTTTCGTTCAAAGGATCAAGGATAAACAGCTCGACGAAACCATGTCAAATTCGGTGAAAGTCTCGATGTACATATTGATGAAGGGAGGGGATCTCCAACAAGACCCTGTTGCAGCATCAACAGCAAATCACCAATACACCCGATGCAAAAACAGAAAAGACGAGCACAATATGAGACGAAAAAGAGACATACGACATGTAAACATCAAACACAAAAGACTACGCATAAACCGACGAGACCAATGGGCAACCGGTGCCGACTTTGGATGTACATCAGGTAAATATTTCTTGTTTTGTGATGATGGCGACCATTTAATCGCAATCCAGAATGTCCCTGATTATTCCGGAGAGAGGAATCTGATATTCTTTTATTATTATCCCGTAGTGACCGAAGATCTTTCTCAAAGATGATTTCAACCGTTGTGTATTATAACCCAGAACAAGTAGCTAACTTGCAAGTCGACTGGTTCTAACGATGAAATATTCATATTTGGAGCATGCCCTGACGTAACGTATCAGCTAAGAAACAAAAACGCCATAAAAATAAGAAGACGGAATGTTGCTACTCATGAAAGGGAGGTTAGTTATGTGGAAGCTGAAATCATTACGCTTGTCGTACAATGAAGTATTCAAATGACCGTTCGCATCGAAAGGTAGCAGTGTATCCAAGTACGATGCGGATCTGTCGCTCTCATTTTTATACTTGCTCTCTAGTTCATGAAGAAAGATTTCCTTAAAATTTGGATAATTGACGGACAACACGTCATCTATGTATCTGAAGGTAAAATTTAACTGAGATGCGAGGCGTTTTCTCCCAGTTGAGAGCAAGGTCTGGATGAAGTCAGCTTTGTATGAATATAAAAATAAGTCCGCAAGCAGTGGGGTGCATTTGGTACCAATTGGTAAGTCAACTGTTTGCTGGAATACAATTCCTCTAAACACCCAGAATGGTGTCAATCAAAAACTCAAGCATCTGGATGATATCGTCTTCGGTATACTTTTTGTTTGAATCAGAGTGTTCCATAACGAAGTAATCATCCTCCCGCCCAATGACAATAATGTCGAAGGGTTCAAACTCTCTACCTTCTTGAAGAAAATTCCGAACCAATTTACATGCACCAGACACGTATTTCGAATATATAATTCTCATCGGTGATGCTTTCAGCGGAGCCACCAAAAATAATTTCGGTAGCGCCCTCTTTAATTTTTTGAAGTTAGATTACAGAGAATGTGCGGCTCCAAATTTCCTGTAGGGTCGATTCAGTAGCATATGTACATTTACATGTATTTGTATTTCGCGTTCACATTTTTGGAAAGAAATGTGTTGCGAATAGTATTGGACAGTCTGTTTTTGAGCTTTTGGTGTGAAATGGTAGTGCAGAACGTGGAGAATGAATTTATGTTGGTAATTTGATTGAAATTGTTGGATTTAAAATTTTCCAAAAGTTCCTTAGAATTCTTTGGCATCCACATCTGATCGATTCCATTTTTGAAATATTTTGTCTCGCAGTATGTTTGAAGACCTTGATTGATGCGAGTTTAAATAAGCAACAACTGGATAGAGGTTTCATATAATTTTGCTATATCGGAAACTTGCTATAGCCGGTGTTATAGAGTGAGCCTTCCCCCATAGCCAGACTTCCCCCCGGCGGTCCCACTCTAGAGTGAGCCTTCCCCCCGGCGGTCCTACTCTAGAGTGAGACTTCCCCCAGGGGAAGTCTCACTCTAGAGCGAGACCTCTCCCGGGGAAGTCTCGCTCTAGAGCAGGACCACCCCCTGGGGAAGTCTCACTCTACAACTAGTTATAGAGTGAGACTTCCCCCATAGTGAGACTTCCCCCCCTCCTCTTCATGCGATTGGAATTCAACCCGTCGTTGTGCTTGAGTTCTGTCAATGTTGCTTTGAATAGTTAGCTGTGCATACTAGGGGTGTCATGATAGTGGAAACACGTTATTGCGATATATTGCGAGAGTTTTTCACTGTATTGCGATATATTGTGATATATTGCTTTCTTTATATTTTCAGTCAAATCCAGGCATACACCTTCTGGACTTCTAATTGCTATAACACTAGAATTGGATGAAAAATAAAGAGGTTAACTAGAAGAAGAAATTGCGATATATTGCGATACGCATTTCGTATCGCGTTAGGATGTAAATCATTTGAGTATTGCGATATATCGATATATTGTGACACCCCTAGCGCATGCCCAACTGTAACCAGTACAACCTTCATATATCTGACCATGAGGACAATGGAAACAAAAGCTTTTTACTCGTATTTTAGCAGTTATTCTCATGCGAATTATACATGGATTTATTTAGATATTCCTCGTTATAAGTACATTGTAGAAATATGTCTTCGTACGACAGATGTAATTATAAACTTGATCTACATGTGTTTGCATACAAGGTGTCGCTTCGCCTGAGGGACACGGTACGTTCGCTTGACATGTGCAATACGAACTTCGTAAACTCGAACGTCAAAAATTGGAATACCCTTAAAACACGAAGTGTAAACGTGGTGCCAATCGAAGTTTAATAACATATATATATAAATTTAATTCGATAACTTGAACGACTCGTCCCTTGCGATTCGAGTATTCGACGTTTGACTGTATTACATAACGATAGTGTACGGACGCTTTTATAATGATGAAGAGACCGTATACTATCGTTGTTAGATATTGCACCTGTCAGGCGAAGCTACCGTTTTAGTAGAGTGATGTAGGCATGCACTGCACACGGAAGGGGAGGGGACTTAGATTACAGGCGTGCGGCTGGAATGGGGTATACTTTTAAGGCTTTTTGATTTTTAATTGGTATCATTTTCACTTCAAATATTTATCACGGCCTCACCCCCACAAATTTTACAAACCCACTATGGACCCTATAAATACGTCAGAAACAGACCTTATAACTAATAGTATATTGTGGATCGGCGTAGCCATGTTGTAGGAACGAAAACGTATGCCATCACATCGACGTAGTATATTGTGGCTACCGCGTAGCTATGTTGTGGGAACGTCAACGTATGCCATGACCACGACGTAGTATGTTGTGGATTTGACGGAGCTTTGATATGGGAATGACAACGTATACCATGACCACGACGTAGTATATTGTGGCTACGATGTAGCTATGTTGTGATAACGACAACGTATGCAATGACCACAAAGAAGTATATTGTGGCTACGGCGTAGCTATGTTGTGGGAACGACCAAGTATGCCATGACTACGACGTAGTATATTGTGGCAACGGCGTATCCATGTTGTGGGAACGACAACGTATGCCATGACCACGACGTAGTATATTGTGCCTATGGCGTAGCTATGTTGTGGGAACGACTAAGTATGTCATGGCCACGACGTTGTATATTGTGGCTTTAATTTGGGAACGACAACGTATGCCATGGCCACGACGTAGTACGTTGTGGCTTTGATGTGGGAACGACAACGTATGCCATGGCCACGACGTAGTATGTTGTGGCTTTGATGTGGGAACGACAACGTATGCTATGACCATGACGAAGTATGTTGTGGCTTTGACGTAGTTTTGATATGAGAATAACAAGGTATGACATGACAACGACGTAGTACAGGTATATTGTGGGAACGGCGTAGCCATGTTCTGGGAACGACCAAGTATGCCATGACCACGATGTAGTATGTTGTGGCTTTGATGTGGGAACGACAACGTATGCCATGACCAAGAAGTAGAATGTTGTTGTTTTGATGTTGGAACGACAACGTATGCCGTGACCACGACGAAGTATGTTGTGGCTTTGACGTAGCTTTGATATGGGAATGGCAACATATGCCATGGCCATGACGTACGCTGTGGCTTTGATGTGGGAATGGCAACATATGCCATAACTACGACGTAGTATGTTATGACCACGACGTACCTATGTTGTGAGAATGAAAAAGTACTATATTATGTCATTGCCAAGACGTAGTGTATTGTGACCACGACGTAGCTATGTTGTGGGAACAACAATGCATGCCATGGCCACGACATAGTGTATTGGGGCTACGACGTACAATGTAGCTGTGATGGCGGAACGACAAAGTGTATTATGACCTTGACGTAGATATTTTGGCCTTGTTGTAGTTATGTACACCCGTAGTTGCCAAGGCGTTGTATGTCGAGGCCACGAAGGATAATGATTGTGGCTTGCTCATGTTTTTGAATGTTTGAAACATCAGACAGTGTGGGAATGTCACAGCTTGCATGATATATGGCATGCAAAGCTCAGTTGAAAGTTTCTACCCTGTTATCATCGTTTCAATAACAAATCAGATGCCTTGCATATTCAAACAGAGAAAAATTTATTCAAGCTTTAACAGAAAGGGCAATTAACTCTGAACACGAACAACAACAACAACTTCTACAATATGTCCATAACAAATTTCATTTGTAATTCATTATTGGTAATGAACAGAACAAGATAACGCAATGAACATCTGAAAGTTAACTAAATCATTGTAGAACCCTTTAACTTTTCACTGGTAACTTGATTTTAAATGATACTTCACACAATTATTGTCCATGACCTAAGGGTGTGTCATGACCTTGACCCAAGGCCATATCTTCAAGGTCAAATGTGTACTCATAGCCAAACTTCTTGCCCGAGCCATAACTCCTTACTGTCATGTTGGATTTGAATCATATTTCATACAATTGTTGTCCATGACCCAAGGGTGTGTCACGACCTTGACGCAAGGTCGTATCTCAAAGGTCAAGGTCACAATGCACATATAGCCAAAATCAGTGTCCGGGCCATAACTTTTCACTGGTAACTTGGACTTAGATGATATTTCGCACAAATATTTGTCCATGACCCAAGGGTGTGTCTTGACCTTGACCAAATGTCATATCTTTAAGGTCAATGTCACAGTGCACACATAGCCAAACTTCTTGTCCGAGTCATAACTCCTTACTGCCATGTTGGAATTGAATAATATTTCACACAATCGTTGTCCATGACCCATGGGTGTGTCATGACCTTCACTCAAAGTCATATTTTCAAGATCAAGGTCGCAGTGCACAGATAGTTAATATTTTTTCCGGGCCATAACTCCTTACTGCCATGTTGGATTTGAAGCATAAGGTCATATCTTCAATGTCAAGGTCACAGTGCACAGATAGCCAACATTTTTGTCCGGGCCATAACTCCTTACTGTCATGTTGGATTTGAATCATATTTCATACAATTGTTGTCCATGACCCAAGGGTGTGTCACGACCTTGACGCAAGGTCGTATCTCAAAGTTCAAGGTTACAGTGCACAGATAGCCAAAATCCGTGTTCGGGCTATAACTTTTCACTGGCAACTTGGATTTAAATGATACTTCCCACAAATATTCGTCCATGACTCAAGAGTGTGTCTTGACCTTGACCCAAGGTCATATCTTCAAGGTCAAGGTCACAGCGCACACATGGCCAAACTTCTTGTCCAGGCCATACCTCCTTACTGTCATGTTGGATTTGAATAATATTTCACACAATTGTTGTCCATGACCCAAGGGTGTGTCATGACATTGACTTAAGGTCATATCACAAAGGTCAAGGTCACAGAGCAGAAAATCCGATACTCGTAAAATAAATTCCGCGAACACTTCAATGAACAGTTCCGTATTTAAAGTTTTAATTCGTTTCAAGTCCGAGTTGAATTCGTTTCAAGTCCAAGTTGAACAGTTATAAATAACCCAGACAAAATCTGTGACACACAGATGAACATACGGACAGCTAGACGACTATGGGAGACATGATCGCCAGTAATATTGATATGAAGTAACTCCTAACTGATTGCTGGAGCTATTATTTAAGTAAAGATCACCGGAAAAGAGACGAGTAAACACTGCAGTAGGATCACTAAGTGGGGAGAAGACTGGCTCTAGAGAGGGGGTGGACAGGGGGTAGGTCTCTCCCCCTCCCGCCCCTTACCCCCCCCCTCTCCCGCACCCTTGTCTCCCTCCTCCCTACTTGGAACGGCGCGCGCTGCGCTGGCTCAAAATTTTCTTCTTTTTTTTCTCTCCTTTTTTCCACTTTTTTCTCCACTTTCCCTCCTCCCGCCCCCTCTTCCCCCTTCCCCATCCCCACTTCTCCCTCCTCCCGTCCCCTCACCTCCCCCTCCCGCTCCTCATCTCCCACCTCCCTCTTACCCTGTCCGCCCCCTCTCTAGAGTGAGCGGCCCCCTCCCCGGTGTGCGGGGAGGCGCCTAGAGTGAGCGCCCCCCTCCCCGGTGTGCGGGGAGGCTCTCTCTAAAAAGGGACTGCTGGAGAAGTCTCACTCAAAATTGGGAAGGGGGGAAGGCTGGCTCTAGAGTGAGCCTTCCCCCAGGGGGGAAGGCTCACTCTAGAGTGGGACCGCCGGGGGGAAGTCTCACTCAAAATTAGGCAGGGGGAAGGCTGGCTCTAGAGTGAGCCTTCCCCCTAGGGGGGAGGGCTCGCTCTAGAGTGGGACCGCCGGGGGGAAGTCTGGCTATGGGGGAAGGCTCACTCTATAACACCGGCAGAGCACGGACTTCATTTAGTATGCCTTCTGTATTTTGTATGCCTTCTGAATTTTATATCTGTTTACATATCCATCTGTGTGTTTCTTGGGGCCCCTGCGTCATGCTGTCTACTTGTATGACAAATATGGATGATGACCATATCCCTGTTTGTATGTTCATCTTACAGTGAGGAGGTAATTTTACTTTACAATTGTGCGTTCTTCGAAACCTCTGGGTAATCAAAAAAGGGGGAGGGTTGTGCGCACGCAATCCGGATAACCACACCGTCTGCTGCTTGCGTGGTAGATGCCAGTTTTAAGTCGGCATCGGATGCCTATTGGTCTCGTTGGTTTATTGAGGTATTATGTCTTTCATGTTTCTATTATGTGGTCCTTGTCCCTTTTGATTCTCTTTCTGTGAGTGTCTGCTCTCTGTTTTTAAATTGGGTGTTTTGCTGTTTTGCTATGCGTGCTGCAACCGAGTATTGTTTTCATTCAAAATCAGTTAAGTTGCGCCAATTGCAAGTTCAAAACGGCCGCAAACTTTAAGATCAGGAATATTTCAAAACCATGTCAGTTTTGAAGCTTGGTGTATATGTGTTTTGGAAAAGGCTATAGAAAAATTTTTCACCAGCATTTTAGCCAGAAATTTAATAAGATGTAGACTGCTGTGTAATTGTATGTGAATTACGTTACATATGAGGGCATATGTGAATAATATTTTTTTCTGACAATGAAAAGCGCCGTAAGTGTTCAATAGTTTGCTTTATTAGTAACTGTAGTCATTATGTTGGTCAACGAATACATTTAGTATAGATTTTCATATATTCATGAAGGAGAGCAGCTAATTTATAATACCTCAAACCTATTCGTGCTAATTAATCACGAAGTTTAAGTTATTGATGTTTTTCAATTATGATACTTTGATTTTAAGGGATAGCAGAGTAAAACAGATTCTCCAGATTTTGCTTTTAGTTGATAGTAAAAACATATAAACTGCAAAATCTACAATAACTCGGAGGGAATGGCTATAAGATAAAGACAGACATTGAAAGTACCTCGTAACGTAATTCACGAATCGAGGAGTAACGTCACCTTTTAAGCAAGATTTCACTTGTTTTATCTCTGATAGCATTTTATATCAAGAGGACACGATCATAGAACAGTAAATCGTACTCGTCAGAATCATTAAACGCCTTTTATACCGTGGGTATGATCCTAATGTCACCAGACGGACACTAGGCTTGGTACTTGACCAATCTACAGTCTTGTACAAGCGCATCCTTGAGACTTGTACTCTGACTGACTGTGACGACGGGACTCCATGACGGGCCCTGTCCAAACCTCTTTAGAGAAGACAGGGCCCCGACCACCTGTCCTCTCTGAATGTCAGTCGGACTCCTCGGGTGATTACATACATGAGCTCGCTACAGCCGGCAGAGCACGGACTGTATTACGCATGCCCTCTTTTTATATCCATTTACATATTCATCTGTGTCTATGGGGCCTCTGCGTTTCGCGGTCTTGTTTGTGTGATGTTACAGTGAGGAGGTTGTTTTACACCACAATTGTACGTTCTTCGAGACCTCTGGGTAATTGAAGAAGTGAGAGGGTTGTGCGCACGTAATCAAGGATAACCACACCATTTGCTACTTGCGTGACAGATGGCCGTCCAAAGTCGGCACCGGTTATCCATTGGTCTCGTCGGTTTATGTGTAGTCTTTTGTGTTTGATGTTTACATGTCGTGTGTCTCTTTCCCGTCTCATGCTGTACTCGTCTTTTGTGTTTTTTCATCGGGTGTTTTGGTGTTTTACTGTTGATGCTGCAACGGGGTCTTGTTGGAGATCTCCTCCCTTCTTTGAAGAAATAAAAAAATATTGCATATTACAGCCAAATGGCATCAAATATTGTCATGCAATGTTTTATCATTAAGAGTATTCACATGTATTTAGCTTCTCAAATTTGTTTTTACACAGACATATTTTGAAAACCACCATCCCAATTCTTTTTAAATGATGATTTGAATTGATATGATAAAAACTTTAACAGAAGACTCCAAAATCATCATGTTTAGCTTCCAATTTTCAGAGTTTTCATAACCAAAAGTGCCGTAACGTAATTCACAAAAATTATTTTAAAGTTTTATTTTCCATGAAATAATGATGGTTAACTTAACAATTCCTTGCCGATCAATTGCTCTGTAGACCTTCAAACAGGATCTGAATCTATGCTAGATCAAAATATATCACAAACTTGAATCATCTCTCATGTTTTAACATACTTCAAATGGAACATCTTACAGACAAGAAAAGCAAAGTGTTTTTGTACATATAGCTACTTTATATTATTGTATTTCTTTCGTATTTCAATGCTGATTCTATCTTCCATATCATCTTTTGTATACATCTGTGTGATTCAGTATTACTCTGGGCAATCACTGTCCTCTGTAAGCAATCAAGATACCCAAAAGTGAATTACGTTACGCAGCGTGAATTACGTTATGGCAGGAATTCTCGCTTGTTTTGGAAACTTCAGCATTACCTGATGACTATTTTTCTCAATACACATACGTATGAGATACATTCAAATGTTTCAACTACAAACTTTATCAAATAACGTGCAAAATGAAAAATATTGTGATTAAAAAGAATGCCTACTGGCTAAAAAATGGTAAATTGTATATATTTGACATTTTAAATAGTGTTTCTGCCCACAAACTAAGTTTTATCACTAGCTAGCATGTCTGAAAGTAAAATAATTACAATAAATCCCATCTAGACACCTCAGGAATTGATATTACTCTGAATTTAGTATCTACTACGTAACGTAATTCACCGTTACGTAATTCACCGTCATGTTTTTTTTCTGTGTTTATTATCTGCCTCTCCGTACGCAAGGGAGCTTTAATCAAATTGTGATTGTCTTTATATAAAGGCATAAGCACCCGATTACAACATGACCATAGTAATGCACTCTGCGATTCTTATCACAGTAAAAGCTGCGTAACGTAATTCACAAAATAAGTGAATTTTTCAGAAAATAAGAAATGAAAGGATTTTTTTCCTAAAATGTAACGAATGTAAAACATTCAATGAAAAACTATTAAAGTTTGGTCTATTACAAGTTAGAAAAGTATTGTTATGATATTATATAGTTCTAATTTTAACTCATCCTAGATCTCCAAACATGGTAACGTAATTCACCGTAAATCTTGTGACAATAGAGTTTAGTATAATTCAGAGTAAAATACTATAAAGCGTATGAACTGAACTCGATTTTTTAAAATACTGATATTACTTTTATTAAAATATGTGCTCAATATTTTGAATTTAATACATTTTCGCGTCACTGACAACCCATTTTATCATACGCCTCAGTTTGTGACATGAATTGTTTTACAAATACTACCCTTATATGATAGAAAAATCCACATATATCGAGTTCAAAGGTAACCATAAGGCATATGGAGGAATAGCAACTAATGCAAGTAAAAAGTAAAAGCAAAAAAAAATGTTTCCATGGTTCAATGTAAACGTCTTCAAATTGAATAGCATCATTTAAGAACAGATAAATTGGCAACGTGGACCAGACATGCACGTTTCGGGTACTTAACCCTCATCAGTGATCCTAAATCTAAACAATGTAATATGCCAAAAAAGTATGAAAGTTACTACTAAGTATGTCGAAAAAGTGTACCGAAAGACCAATGTTTCTTTCAAAAATGTCTTGTGACACAGTTTTTGCGTATTGGCGCAACTTAACTGATTTTGAATGTTTGATCCCCTCCTTTTCTCGCATTTCCAACAAAAACATAATCGAAATTAAAGGAGCTTAACGTCTTAGCACTATCCCTTTTATGCTATTTTGGTCGTAGATTTCATTTAAGTATGCTAATGAATCAACCTACGCAAAATATGCACCCACACACCCTCTGCAAATACATGCAGAAATTTAAATTCAAAAAATTAAACCTAGAGGGCGCTACCAAAATACATTTGGCTGTGTCAGAAAATCACTTAATTTAATAATATTTAATAAGTACCACTAATGAGGGTTTACACACGTGTTAAGTGTATAGAAATTCGTTTGAAATTTTCGTCAAGAAGGTAAAGAGTCGGGACACTTTCGTAGTATAATGAAGCGCGGGAATCTGCAGAAATGTCATTTGAAATTGATATTCGCTTTACCTCGTAACCAATATTGTAAACAAGGTACCATAACCTATATATACAGATATAACTAGCCGAGTATTAGGAAGGTGCTTACTATGATTACTTTGGATCTATCTCAACCTTGCTAGAACGTCTGCTCCATGCTAACCGGAAACAGGATGAGATCGACTCTCGTGTAACTCTGTCTCATTCCATAACATACATACATGTTGCACGAAGAAATGAAGTCTCAACATTTCTTTATTCATAATTTGTCAAAAAGTCTAAAAAAAATTGTCATTGAGTGATCAAGATGAAGACTTTCGGGCAGTAATTGGATAGTCGAACATCAAAACAAGCTTATATCATCATAACACTTCTCTTTTTTATTTATAAAATAATGGAAGATTTATGACACTTTGTATACAGAGAAGTTGATATTTATAAACGCAGTAGTAAAAGAAAGGAGGGGATCTCCAACAACACTAGGTTGCAGCACCCACAGCAAAATCCCAAAACACCCATGCAAAAAACACAGAACAGACACTCACAGAATTAGACGCAAAAAGGACAATGAACACCAACTCACGATCGAACTTTGGTTGATCGTCTGTGTCTTCAACGCATTTGAAATTTTCTGTTACAAAATTTCTTGAAATTTCTGAAACGTGGGCCCTGTAGCTTCATATCCCACCTATTCTGCTACGTCTTTTGGTACATTTATGGACATTGTAATTTTCATACTTTTTTGCTATATTACATTGTTTAGACTGAGGATCACTGACGAGGGTTTAGTACCCGAAACGTGCATGTCTGGTCCATGCTGTAAATTTATCAGGTTGGTTTTAAATGATGCTATTGAATTTAAAGACGTTTAACATTTGAACTACTTGATGAGTGTCACTGCTGGTGGACCAAGAGTCCCCGAGGGCACATGTAGCCAAGTTCGATCAACTTTGGTTGATCGTCTGTCTCTTCAACGTCTGTCTCTCTCTTAAAACGTGGGTCCTGTAGCATCATATCCCACCCACTCTGCTACGTCTTTTTGTGCATTTTTGGACATCAGAATTTTTATTCTTTTTGGCCATATTACATTGTTTAGACTGAGGATCACTGTCGAGGGTTTAGTACCCGAAACGTGCATGTCTGATCCATTCATGTGAGACAGCCTATGTGAGACACATAAGTTGTCTCAAAGGCTCCAATTGACCAATGATGAAAGATAATCTTATTGTGACGTCACAGTAACGTCGTCAGAAAACAAGGCGTTAGATGGCATGAAAAGTTGTTTGAATTCGCTTTTGTTTCTGTTTCATGAAAGACAAAATAGATTCTTTCGCTTTCTACTGAATGAGACATATAAAATTAACACTCGTGATGAAATTTCCGTCACTCGTGTAGTTTCTCATGTCTCACTCAGTAGATCGTGATAGAACCTATTATTCTCCTTCAAAAGAGTTTTTGTTCTGTCCATCATCGACCCTACAGGAAATTTGGAGCCGCGCGCTCTCTGTTATGGAAATGTAAAAATCTAACTTCAAAAAAATTAAAGAGGGCGCTACTGAAATTATTTTATGTGGCACCGCTGAAAGCATCACTGATGAGAATTTAATATTCGAAACACGTGTCTGGTGCATGTAAAGTGGTTTAGAATTTTCTTCAAGACGGTAGAGAGTTGGAACCCTTCGACATTATTGTTAAGTTAGATATATACATGTATTTTCAGATAACACATGTGTCGTCTTACATATTATGTTAAACGTCTTTAATTTAAATAGCATAATTTAAGACCAGATAAATTTACAGCATGGACCAGACATGCACGTTTCGGGTACTTAACCCTCGTCAGTGATCCTCAGTCTAAATAATGTAATATGGCCAAAAAGTGTGAAATTATTATGTCCAAAAATGTACCGAAAGATGTAGAAGTGGTATATGATGCTACAGGACCCACGTTTTAGGAATTTCAAGAAATTTTGTAACAGAAAATTTCAAATGTGTTGAAGAGGCAGACGAAGTTGATCGAACTTGGCTACATGTGCCCTCGGGGACTCTTGGTCCAACAGCAGTGACACTCACCAAGTATATTATGCTATTTCAAATTTATTTTACATTTATTGGTTACATGATGCTGGAAGAAAATTACAATCATTCGTTTTGATAAACAATTTAATTAGTCTTGTTTTTTTATGCTACGTTTGCCACATAATCGTGTTAGGTTAGAGGAGTTCAGACGACGAAAGTATCACGACTTGCCCAGAAAAGCATTAATGGGGAGTAAATTTTTGACCGACTTATTTCGACACTATGAAAAGTGTTGAACATCGGAATGGAAGAAATGACGGGTGTCGCATGCAAGCAGGAGATGCTTACTCTTCCTGGGCACCTGGTCTTACTCTCATATCGGGAGTTCGCTTCTTTTCATATGGTAGAGGTTTTTGTTTTTGTTTGCTTTGGTTCCTGTTTTATCCTGATGTTGTATGCCTTCGGTTTCTGATTTTCTGAATTATCGGTTTTGTACTGTAGACAGGGATATTGGTCATTATCCATATTTGTCATTAATAGGTGTTTATCCACAATGTTGAAATGAATTCGTAGATTCAAATCTACTGTCGGCTTTTCATTTTTATATTTGAAAAAAAGGTATCAGGGTTCAAATGTACCTGGTATTGGTCTGATTTATGTTTCATTAACACTCTACTTTTAAAGAACTAAGGTGTCGTAAGACACATATCGTGTCAATGTTACCTATAATAAAGACATCACGTTTCTATACACGTTTTAGACTGACATGGCTATTTCGTAGAACTGCGGTTCCCATGTTGGAGGGTCTTTCACGACTTATACGGTACCAATATTTAGAATGCACACATCATGTTTATCATGTTTTTGAACAATAGTTATTGAATATGGCATTTTTGCGAGGACTGTTGGACGTAGCACTGATTTTTGAATTGTGATGATTCAGTGATAGCTTATCTTAAAGGCCCTGCCACACTGTACCCCACGTCTCAATCACGGTTATCGGTACTTTTAGGCAGGGTTACACACTGTCTAGAGCAGCCTCTGACGTGTATATCCTGTACAAACCACAGTCAAGCCAAAATGCGATTAACAATTCTACTAAAGTACAAATAATCATAAAAATCTGGTGTACGTTGTCATAAATGGAATTGTTTGATCAATTTTGGCTTGGCTGTGGTTTGTACGGGGTATGACATTGAAATAAATTTTGGTGCAGAAAAAAATTGGTTTAGAATTTTCTTCATTAAGGTATAGAGTTGGAACACTTCCGTATTATTGAAGTGATCTCCTTCTTATTTTGATGAATAACTTGATAAACATATTCGTAGTTAAAAGTTTACATAAAAAGTAATTTTAATCTACAGCGGTATATAATGATTTTCAAATTATCTCGCATAACCGACTACACAATGCAAGTTCAAAAACACGTGAATAATGCAGAATGGTTCCAACTCTATACATTCTTGAAGAAAATTTCAAACCAATTTTCATGCACCAGACACGTGTTTCGAATATTAAATTCTCATCAGTGATGCTTACAACCACCAAAGTGCTTTTCATAAGCAGTCCAATGAAATGACACTTCTGACTCATAGCCATTGGATAAAATTCAAAAGATCTTTTATGAGATCTGGACATCGATGAATAATAAGACACAAAGTCAAAATGACATCATTACGTCTTTATTTTTACCAATAGCGTTGTATTTCATATGATATAAAGATTCTATTTCATGAAATGGTGGATGTATCACTGTATTTTGAATTATCACAATTCCTGTAGCATCATATTCCACCCATCCTACCACGTCTTTCGGAAAATTTTGGACATAATAATTTTCACACTCTTTGGCAATATTATAGGATTATTAATTAGTATTTTCTTTATTTGCCTAGTATTGCACTGAGATCTGTCGTAGTGGCCTGAGGCAAAGACGAAGGCCAATACAACAGACCAAGGCGCAATAACTAGGCCAATATGGAAAACGCTAATTAATGAAGGTATTATTAATTAACTCAACCAATATGATATCGAACTCAGCCAATACTGCAGATAAGTAGGCCAATATGGAAAACACTTATTTTCTTTTCCAACAACGCTGCCATTTTGTTTTTATCGCTTGAACTTCTAATTAATCACGTGATATTGGCCGAGTTTATCAATATTGGCAGAGTTTTTTTTCAATGTTGGCCGAGTTTTTTAATATTGGCCGAGTTATTTCAATATTGGCGTACTTTGTCGATATTGGCTTAGTTGTGTCAATATTGGCGTGGTTTGCATTCTTGTATTGTTCGGGCAGAAAATCCCGTATAAGACTAATATTACTGTGGTTAATTAATAATACATTGTATAGATTGAGGATCATTGACGAGGGTTAAGTACCCGGAACGTGCATGTCTGGTCAATACGGCAAATTTTTCTGTTCTTAAATGATGCTAATGAATTTGAATACGTTTAACATTGATAAAGTCATTCAAAGTAAATTAACGATAGATTATGAAAGAAAAAAACAAATGACCATACAACTTGTAGCAAAGTGTTTCATCGTCACTACCCATGTATTAGTTATTAGAATCTAACTATCCTTAACGTGTCCATATACAGGATCAAAACGTTGACGATCACATACAACATACATGGGATTTGGTGCAGTAATCCAGATTACTGACTTTAACTTCTCCATTAAAGGTAATTTCTTGTCCCTTTTCTACTTGGCTTCATATCTGCTAATAAGATAGGGAAAAATGCCTCACTCCGCATTTTATGAATAAGTGAATGAAGTTATATGACCAATTACGTTGTATTTCATATGATAATACATGTTAAACTCTTTCATGTTCTTCTATGAAAGATACATATCATGTCAAACCCGTGGGTGGAAACTATGTATCTGTAATAGAAGAACATGAAAGAGTTTTTTTCATTCGTATCTAATGGTCAAAGTTGTATCTGAAAGATAAGAGACGAAAGAAGTATATATGGTTTAAATAGTTAAGTGACCCCTAAAATCGACTTCTCCAAAATCAAATTTTGTTGCCTTTTTTTTTTAGAAATTTTCTCAGTTTTGAGAGATAAATTTACAAAAAGTACTCCTCGATTTGTTAGACATTGTACATTTGGAATAAATATCATGCAAACTGGTGATTTTGTCATTTTTCACAAAAAATAGCATAATTCTTAATGATTTTCATTGAGAAAATATCTTGCGTGATCGTGAACCACTTTTTCCTTTTGCATTCAATAAGAGACTTACAAAAGTAACACTTTATTAAAATATAAAAGGTGTTCAGAAGCCCGCTCGAAACTAACTAATAAGAAATTTGTCCAAATTTAAAACATTACCCTTTTTCCAGAAATTTGACAAAATATACCAATCAAAATATAACGCTAGAATACATCGAAAAACGGTCTTAAAATCAATGATTTATTGCCACGTAGCCGCTAGCATCTTTGTTTTGCGGGCTGAAATCATGACGTCACAATAGCTTAAACAATCGAAGCAAAAGCGTCACGTTATATGAGATACAACTGTTACGTGATGTCGCTCACATAGCATGGGCCTTTTCTGTAAAACATACACAGGTATAAGAGAAAAAATAATCTCTGATGATGTTAGAAAATCATTAAGAGATCCTATATATTTGAATAATTTCTTTTATATATGTAAAAAAAAAACTTTCTAACTTACGTCGTGAGACCAAAAAAAAAGTAGACGTAACAGTTTAAGTTTCATACTCCACGTGACTCCTTTCATGACGTCATACAACATGACGTCACGCCATCGTTAGATTTGTGCAGGTTTTGATATAAATTCTATTTTGAAAAAAAAAATCATAAAAGTGATGATAAAATGAGGTATGAAAAAATATTCAATCACGACGTTACGATTGAGATAGGAGAATCTCTTTCTCGTGCAAAAGAATTGCTACTACCACAACTCGGCAAGCCTCGTGGAAGATTGCAAATCTTTTACACTCAGATGAGATTCCCCTATCTCAGTGACAATGTCGTGATATATTCTATTAAATTTGGCGGTAAATGTATACTAGTCTTTTATGTCAAGTGTGTTGTCTTGTCTTTGCTTAGTATTTTTTGTCCCCTGAATAAGTGTCTTTAAAAATGATTGTACTTATCCCAGTGTTTTCGCATTTCAGTGTTGATGTGTGTTTTTTTTTAAATCTAAACTTTATTTATTTTACAACGTTTAACAAACAAGTTACACATCTGATATTAATGTTACATTAATGTGAGCAGGAGGAAACCGGAGTACTCGGAGACCCCCCCCCCCTGCCAAGGTCTGGGTTGCCACTGGGAACCACCTCATCTCCCACATTGCCATAATTGATAATGACGTATTAATTCGTCCCCTACATAGCCACATTTTCTTAATATAGAACTTTTGTCCATAAGGTGTTAGATGCCTTATTAAGAAATTTACCAATATAAAATGCCAGAAATTCTTAGAGTGCGCTTTCTAATCAACGCATAGAAGAAGATCCAATAAATTATTCAGTCTCAAAGTAGAGAAGGTAAGGCAAAATTATTAAATTGCGAACGCTAGAATACCGATAAATAAAGTATTTTTGACTCGTCTGCTGCACAAAAGGTTATTGATATCGAACTTTCTGAAAAGTGGTACTAAATATTCAATAACAAGTGAGTTAAAGAAGATCCTGACGATAATCTCTACATCAATTGACCCTTCCAAACGCAGGAAAAATTTGAGAAATTCCATGACGTCACAATGCAATTTCGATGTTTGACCGAGGTTCGAAGCTTGTTTGTCCGAGGTAAACACATGGTAAAAGCATTGTGACGTCACGAAATTTTGCATTTTTTCCCGCAATCGGAAGGGTCAATTGTACAAATATCATCCCGATATTCACCTTGTTTGAAATCTCATATTGTGATATTTTCCTTTCTTTCTTAACATGGTCTCACAAATTACAAGTTGCGCCGATTCCCTCAATGCAGTAATAATATGGATGATTAAAACGCTGATTTCTGGAAAACAAAGCATCAATAAAATCAACCCATTGAATTGACAGCGCATTTTTGTAAATATGAATCACATACATTACTTTTCCTTCTGTCTAATTATCGTAAAGCTTTGTTTCTGTCTACTCTCTTCGAGACCTTTTGGTAACCGGAAAATAAGGAGGGTTGTTTGCACGTTGTCCAGAGAACCACATACGCGGCAGACGGCCTTCCGAAGTTGGCACCGATTGCATATTGGTCTCGTCGTTTTATATGTAGTCTTTAGAGTTTCATGTTTCGATGTGGTGTGTCTTTTTTATGTCTCTTGTTGTGTTTGTTTACTCTGTAGTTTCACATCAGGTGTTTCGGTGCTTTGCTGATGCTACTGTAACCGTGTCTGGTTGGAGATCCTCTCATTTCTTTAATGCAATACATAACTTAGTATCCCATGGGTACAAATTGCGCCCTACTGCTTGCGGACTTGATTTTTATATTTATACGAAGCTGGCTTCATCAAGACCTTGCTCTCAACTGGGCGAAAGCACCTCGCATCGCGGTTCAATTTTACCTTCAGATACATAGATGACATGTTGTCCATGTAGGTGTGACGTCACTATAAATCGGTATTAGGCAATTTTGATTACTCGAGGTCTGCCAGATCGATGACGGTCTTTTACTGATCCAGTGGTCCTATGAAGATGAGCCAAACGCGAAATAGTGATCCGCGTCACTCCAAATGCGACGTGACGTCAGAATGACGTCGACCTGCCTCTATTATTTGAACTGCCCGGAGCCGCTATTCTTTGTTCAATCGATGTATTTTGTGCTGCGAGATGAGATTTTCCGTAAACTTATATGTATTTTTGGTGTATGAGAACATTCTCTATCGAACACGTTGTTTAGTTTATCTAAATGTTACCTGTATATATAGGTATCGCGTAGCTCGTGCAAATCATCAAAATGATCGTACTGGGGTAATGGATGAGTGAACATCGAGTAAATATGAGTGCTGTATAGTCAATAGACTTATAAAAACAATTTTTGATTTAAAAAAGTAAATTTCGAATGAATGTTGAAAAGTTATTTCGAACGTTATCATGAGTTTAAGAAGACATTTATATAACATTTATTTGGGAGTGATTATTTTAGCTTTACTAAGCTTGTAGAAACTGAAAGAGAAACATCACGATGAAGGTTCAATGTACACATGGATCAAACCTTTGACGGCCATATATATAAACATGTTTTTTTCTAAGTACAAGCATTGCTGTTGTATCAACAAAATTCTGTTTTCTTCCTGTTTGTCAGTGTGGAACATCAAATCTTCATGGTTCACTGTGTTTCTATATTTTGTATTCTGATATGACTTGATATTTCCTCCCTATATGTGCTATAGTGGTCTCCCGTTGTCTATTATCCAACTCATTCATGGTCAGATAAGCCACGCTTACTCATGCACATACTCTAAAAGTTATTTTCTATAAACTTGTCATTTATCTGTAAACAGCATATATACAACAGCAATACTACTTGTCTGCTTTAATCAGAATATTTCCCAATAGAAAAAAAAAACCAAACTTGCTAGTCGTGGTTTATTATCCAGTTATTCTCCTCGTCGCATGGACCAATAAAATTATCACCTCGATACGAAGTGACTAGGTGTAATTTGATTGGTTCACGCAACTCGGGGAATTACAATAAACCATGACGAGCTAATCATTATTTCTTAAATAATTGATTCAACGAGAAATTATAATCTTTGGCATTTCATAGTATCAATGCATTCTTTCATTATCGAATTTAAATTCACACAAAGTCAATACAAACGACAATTGATTTAGGTAATTTTTCTTCTAAATTCTGATCCGGCGTCCAAAACGTGACCTCTGGTAAATCGGAATAGTGGGAGGGTTGTGCGCACGTAATCCAGGATAACCACACCTCTGCTTTTTACGTGGCAGATGGCCGTCCTAAGTCGGCACCGGTTGCCCATTGGTCTCGTTGGTTTATGTGTAGTCTTTTATGTTTCATGTTTCTATGTTGTGAGTTGGTGTTCCTTGTCCCTTTTGCGTCTCTTTCTGTGGGTGTCCTGTGTTTTTGGCATGGGTGTTTTGGGATTTTGCTGTAGGTGCTGCAACCTAGTGTTGTTGGAGATCCCCTCCTTTCCTTTGTTTTGAACTAATACAGCGAGAAACAACAACATTAGATCAAGGCTTCTACTTAATTAAACTGTTGCTTGTCTTTTATATGCTGCATAGTTCATGTGCTATTTGAAGAAATAATAATTAACTAATAATTAACACGTCACGCACATTTAACAGCGTGACCTACAAGAAATGTCATCCTTCCACTGGACTTTGAAGATAGTTCATTGGATGAAGTTGACCTTCGTATTTCTATGGAGCTGTCATATCATTTACGTATGTTGTGATCATTTTCTATCCTCGAGATTTATATCATGGTTTATATTTTACAAAAATTTGTATGGATTCTAATTTTGTATCATGCGTCTGACTTTCAGTCGCTGATCCTTATCTTTTTTTCGTAAAAACATATAGCCATAATAAATTAAACGAGTTACAGAAGATCCTGACGACAATCTCAACAGCACTTGCAATAGAGTATTAAACTGAGCATCGACGGACCCCCAGCAGACCAGAGATGGGACCAGGTGCCCGGGAGGAGTAAGCATCCCATGCTTGGCTAGCCGCACCCGCCGTCGATGTTCACGCACGAAACTGAAAACAATATCCACAAAACATTCACTGGCTGAGGTTGTGCCTATATAGAAAGTGCCATGGCGACCATGTCAGGGATCGACATTCAAAACACTTACTGGCAAACCCCTCACGGGGAACTTTTTGACGTGTTCCACACTGCGTAAAGACATATTGATTAGTTAAGTGTGTTCCGTTTGACTTTCATTCATTAATAACAAAGGAATGCCTTCGTCTTGCTTTCCTGTACCATTCAAAATTCATCAGAGAAACACCTATCATTTATTCAGCCTCAGAGTCCGCAAGGCAAAAAAATTAGAATTTCCATTTGAACGGTTGCAAACCTCGGAATGAGTTAGATTCCGAACTGGGACCTGGTTTCCGGGGAGAGGTAACGTCTCCTGATTGAATGCAACACCTGTCGCAACGTTCAGCTCCATGAAAAGTTATCAAATGTGGTTGTCTCGATGTTCATATTGTTTGGTGATGATGAAAGCCATTCAATCGCAATCCAGAATGACACAGATCATTCATCAAATATTCTGCTTTTAGTTACCGGATCACTTGTGCAAAGTCCTTCCGTTAATACTTGTTCACACAAGTATCCTAAGAATAAACATCGTAATAAACATTACAGAAGTACCCATCAGTTATTCAGTCTCATAGTCGAGAAGGCAAGGCAAAATCATACGTTTTTCCACAGGAACGGTTGCGAACCTGGAATGAAAAAAAAACCCGAATTGGGACCAGGTTCCCGGGGAGAGTCAGCGTCTCCTGATTGCATGCAATATCCGTCGCAACAGCTCCATGGAAACCTGTCAAATTCTGTTATTGTCTCGATGTACATTTTGATGTACATATCAGGTACGTATGTCTCGTTTGGAGCGGCAAGGCAGCCTTGCATCTAACAAATGTTGTCTAAAAATAGCAAGGCTTTTGTACAAGGTCGGATTTCAGACTGCGACGTTGCGACGAGCTTGCGAACAAAAACATTCGTAAGCTGCCGCATTTTGATCAAATAGTCGATCACAGAGCGCCGTACGGCTGATGTAAAAGGGTTTAATTTGTCTCGTCGATGGACATACTGTTCTAAGGACTCAATGAAATAGAATAGGCTGATGTGTGAGGGGCTTAATTTGTCTCTGCGATGGACATACTGTGCTTAGCACTCATGGAAATAATATGGACAACTGTTGACGATTGGACGGAAAATGTTAGTCGGAAGTATGAATATCACATGAATTGCACATTGAAAATGGAACAATGATTAAAAACATCCCGAGATACTCTTTTGAAGGACTGATGTTAATAGTGTTCAAATTCAATAGCATCATTTAAGAACAGATTAATTTGCAGCATGGATCAGACATGCACGTTTCGGGTACTTAATCCTCGTCAGTGATCCTGAATCTAATCAATGTAATATGACCAAAGAGTGTGAAAATCATTTTGTCAAAACATGTACCGAAAAATGTGGTAGGATGGATGGTATATGATGCTGCAGAACCCACGTTTTAAAAAATTTCAAGATTTTTTTTGATAACAGAAATTTTCGAATGCGTTGAAGAGACAGACGATTGACGTTGATCAAACTTGGCTAAATGTGCCCTCGGGGACTCCTGCTCCACCAACAGTGACATTCACCAAGTGGTTCAAATGTAAAACATCTTCAAATTTAATAGCATCATTGAAGAACAGATTAGTTTGCAGCATTGATCAGACATGGAAGTTGAAGTTTTGGTGCTCTATTGTGAGTGCTTTTGAGAATGTCGTTAGGATCTTCTTTATCTCATGGAATATGTTACGGCCGCCATGGCTTACGAACACACTTACTATATTTCGTTTTCCTTTGTTTTTAATGTTCATTTACAAATTCATCTGTGTTACCTGATCCCCTGTGTTTTGCTATCATGTTGGTGTGATACTCTGGTATGTTTTGGTGGTTTGCTGTGGGTGCTGCAACCGAGTATTGTTGGAGATTCCCTCCTTTCTCTTACAATAAGGACCTTATTATACACAACGATTTGGCTTTTTGGGAAGCCGTGACCATCGGAAGAGAAAGATAGTTGTCCGCTCGTAGTCTGGGTAATCACACCATTTGCTTCTGAAGTGGCAGATGTCTGTCCTAAGTCGGCACCGATTACCCATTGGATCTTGTGTATCAACGTGTAGTCGTTTGTGTTTGGATTTTGATTTCGTAATTGGTATTCCTTGCCTTTTGTGTCTCTTACTGTGTGATGTTTCGGTGTTTTTCTTTGGGTGCTACAACCGAGTCTTGTAGGAGATACCTTCCTTGTTTTTTTCTGTGGCTTGTTTTTACTGATACTTGATATGAACTGTTTATATTTGGAAAGCACTGACTGCTAAAAGTGTAAGAAATATTCATCTCTGATAACGGCATTTGTGAATAAAAAGTGGAATGACTCACGATGAGTAATCAAAATAACAGATGTCATTGGTAAATGAAAATTAAATAATTATACTCCAACAAATATGTGTAAATTCAAATAGAAAAAAATCATCAAAAATATTTTAAACATTGCAGGAACTCCTGGATGACACTAGAAGTTAAACAAAAGACAAATATGGATAATGACCATATCCCTGTATACAGCACAAAATCGATAATTCAGAAAATCAGAAACCGAAGGCATATAAAATCAGGATAAAACAGGAACCAAAGCAAACAAACAAAAACCTCCACCATATGAAAAGAAGCAAACTCTCGATATGGGAGTGAGACCAGGTGCCCAGGAAGAGTAAGCATTTCCTGTTTCCATGCAACACCCGCCGCTTCATTTCGGTAGAATCGTCACATCCGATTATTTCCATTTCGGAAGACATAGAGTACAATCTTTGGTTGGATGGTTCAAATGGTCCATGACAGAATATCATCCACCATTCTGGTGAGTGGGACACCATAGCGTATGACGAGTTCCCCATATCGACCGTAGAACTTCCTCAGTGACGATGTTAGTCGGTCACAAACATATCCCTGACTGAGAAGCTTATCTGAAAGACGCCTAGCTCTCAGAACAAAATCTGTATATTTGGTACTTGCTCTGGCATAGCGTATAAAATTAGATATGAATACACCATAAGCAGGCGATGAAGGGATGTTGCTACTCAGAAAAGGAAAGTTTGTAATGCTGAAATTGAAGTCGTCACGTTTTTCCTAGAGTGAGGTGTTCATGTGACCATCAGTGTCGTGGACAACATTATGAATACAGCTTCGTACGAGTCGGCAAGGAGTAGGGCACAATTGGTCCCCATTGGAATTCTGACAATTTGCTGGAAGACCTATCCTCCAAACATGACAAAAATATTGTCGATGAAAAAGTTTAACATCTGAATAATATCTGTTTCAGTGTACTTGTTTTCAGAATCGGACATTTCTTTTACAAAGTAGGTTTTGTCATAGTTAACTACAATAAATTTGTATTTTCAATTGCCGTTCTTACTTGTAAAGGCATTATTTATGATTTTTGCGAGTCTTTCTTTCAATTTAGAATGTGGGATTGTCGTGTAAAGTGTCGAAAAATCAAGCTTTGATCGAATGGACACTACTAAAATGAGTGGATTTCAGATGTTCTAAAAGTTCCTTCGAATTCTTTAAAATCCACATCTCTGGTTGATACCACTGCGAGAATATAATGTCGAACAATATGTTTGAAGCCCAGATTTGATTTCAGATAAAACGTTGGTGAGTAAGATCGATACAGATTTGGTAGAACATTTTGAGGAACCAGCGATCAAACGTTGTTTGTACTGATTCTTATGCATTTTAGGTATGCACTAAAAGTATGGGAAATCTAAATCTAAATTGTTAGTGTCGAAGCCAAAGGAAGGAAGAGCTGATTCGTGTTTATCTATTATTTCAGAGGAAAAAAGGTTTGTTGGGGATGTAAGTGGGATTTCCAGGTGTCGAATTTAAACCCAGCTCTTTAACTAGACTGTCGAAATAGTACTTTTTGCAAGTAAATGTGTAATTATTTGAGGCTTTGTCCGCTGGTGTGATGACATAATGTTCTTGGAGGTAGGTAAGCTGGTGTGATAACATCAGGGTCTTTAAATATCAACTCGAATCTGGAGTTCACAGTTGATTTTAATCGGTTAATTCTAGATAAAAGTAACCCTCTGATTGATTTTATCCATTCGGAAAGGGTGTCGAGCTGTACATCCTCTTTCTTTTCCCAACGTCTTGCTCAAGAGTCCATGATGATTTTGACATTTTGGTTCCATGTAAAGGACATACTATATCTGTATTTGGGACCCTTTATTAACAATTCTCTCAACTTGTCGTTCTTGACTATACTAAGGTCACCAGTAATAACGTGTCCACAAGGAGAGTTGTTGAAATTCGATGACGAACATTCGCAATGAAGTGGATGTAGTGAGGGATTACTTAAATCAATACACTGCAAGAATCGTTTCTATACGCCCGTCATTTGACGGGTCGTATTATGGTATGGCGAAGTCCGTCCGTCCGTCCGTCCGTCCGTCCGTTCGTCTGTCTGTCTGTCTGTCTGTCTGTCTGTCCGTCTGTCCGTCCGCCTATGGAACGCAATAACTTGATTATGCGTCAACGGATTTTCCTGAAATTCATACATTATGATTGGACTGTAGAGAGGAAGCCGCCTTTCGATTTTCAGGTTCATCCGATTTGTCGTTACAGAGTTATGGGACTTAGATTTTTAAAATACAGTGAAAATATACTAAAAAAGTTAAAAATTATTTAAAAATCTATTTTTGGTCGAAATGTTTTGAAATTTTGTATACTTCAAGTAGAAAGGATGTTCTTTGACATATGTAACGGGTTTTTATTTTTTTGGTCGCATAATCGGGATATTGTGTGTAATGGGAAGGGGGGAGGGGTGGGTTATATGCACATAGTACATGTTAAGCTAAGGACAAAAATATAGGCGCATGGAACGCAATAACTTGAATATGCGTCAAAAGATTTTCATGATATTCATACATCATGTTTGGACTGTGGAGAGGAAGCCGCCTTTCGATTTTCAGGTTCATTCGATTTGTCGTTACAGAGTTATGGGACTTAGATATTTCTAAATACAGTGAAAATATACTAAAATAGTTAAAAATTATTTAAAAATCTATTTTTGATCGAAATGTTTTGAAATTTCGTATACTTCAAGTAGAAAGGATGTTCTTTCACATATGTAAGGGTTTTTTAATTTTTTTTCGTCGCAAAACCGAGATATTTGTAATGGGAAGGGTGGTGGGTGAAATATAGGCGCATGGAACACAATAACTTGAATATGCGTCGACTGATTTTCATGATATTCATACATTTTGTTTGGATTGTGGAGAGGAAGCTGCCTTTCAATTTTCAGGTTAATTCGATTTGTCGTTAGAGAGTTATGGGACTTAGATATTTTTAAATACAGTGAAAATTTACTAAAATAGTTAAAAATTATTTAAAAATCTATTTTTGATCGAAATGTTTTGAAATTTTGTATACTTAAGGTAGAAAAGATGCTCTTTGACATATGTAACGGGTTTTTAATTTTTTGGTCGCATAACTGAGATATTTGTAATGAGAGGGGGGGGGGGGGGTGTTATATGCACAAACATGTTAAGCTAAGGGCAAAATATAGGCGCATGGAACGCAACAACTTGAATATGCGTCAACAGATTTTCATGATATTCATACATCATGTTTGGACGGTGGAGAAGAAGCCGCCTTTCGATTTTCAGGTTCATCGGATTTGTCGTTACGGAGTTATGGGACTTAGATATTTTAGATACCATGTAAAAATATACTAAAATACTTAAAAATTCTTTAAAAATCTATTTCTGGTCAAATGTTTTGAAATTTTGTATACTTCAAGTAGAAAGGATGTTCTTTACATATATAACGGATTCTAAAATTTTGTGTCCTATTATCCAGAAATTATGTGTAATGGGGGGGGGGGGGGGTTATATGCACATACATGTTAAGCTTAGGGCAAAATATAGGTGCATAGAACGCAATAACTTGAATATGCGTCAACAGATTTTCATGATATTTGTACATTGTGATCAGACTTTGAAGAGTAAGCCGCCTTTCGATTTTCAGGTTCATCCGATTTGTCCTTATGGAGTTATGGGACTTAGATATTTTGGTGTAGTGTAAAAAATCCCAACGGGCGTATCTTGCTGCGTGAGCGTAGGCTTTATCAATTGTAAATTTTAGATGCAACTGTTGGTGTGTAGCTATTGGAAATACAAGGAGTTTCTTTTCTTTTGAAATATGGTGGGATTTTTCTGTGACAGTTTTATGATTCAAAATTTGACCAAGATTCAATTTATCAATACCTTTGTTTGCAAATTTTACTTAAATGAAAGGACGGTTTGTTTTCTCCTATGATTTATCTGATCTAACTGCTTGAAATAAATGAAAAGTAGAAATGTCGAAGATAACTCCTTGTAGTCTGTATTCTGGGGAACGTTTATCGGTTTGAGGTTCTTCGTATATTCGTAAAGGAACATAGTATAAATTTGTACGAATATAATGCAGGCCTAGAGGCCCATTCAAAAATGGTACCAAGCCATCGAAGGAGAAACTATGTATCTCAGGCCAATTTCTATTTACGAATGCCATGACTTCGAGGTCTTCTTTGTGGTCTGTTGAATAAGCTAGTCACATTTACCGATTGACAACCGGGACTTGTTTAGTTTCCTATGCTGCTGATATTATCGTTGCACCCATTTTTGTCCATATTTGTCACTGTTACACTTTGAATACATGGAGGAGTGTTTATTTTTAACCAGACATATACTGTCTGTATAAGTATATTGTGTCGCCTGAAATTGCAAATAAATTCCTGTTACCTGAAATAAGCTTTGGTTCGTCCTTTTATCAATCTGACATAATATATATAATTTTGCTATTTCAGAAACTTTTATTCAAAAATACCATCGAAATTAAAGGAGATTTCGACAACATTTTTGTGGTGTTTGGAGGAAAGGTCTTCCAGCAAATTGTCGGAATTCCAATGGGGACCAATTGTGCCCAACTCCTTGCCGACATTTTTCTTTACTCGTCCGAAGCTGAATTCATTCAATCTTTGGTCTTTGAATAGAAAAGATACTTAGCTTCTGACTTCAACTTCACTCACAACCTGCATTTTATGGTGACATTATTAACAAGATAAGAAGGATCAAAGATAGACAACATCACTATCGAAAATGCGTCAGAATCACCAAACGCCTTTTATACCATGGATATGATCCTAATGTCACCAGACGGACACTAGGCTTGGTACTTGACCAATCTACAGTCTTGTACAAGCGCATTCTTAAAACTTGCACTATGACTGACTGTGACGACGGGACTCCATGACGGGCCCTATGCAAACCTCTTTAGAGAAGACAGGGCCCCGACGACCTGTCCTCTCTGAATGTCAGTCGGGTGATAACATACATGAGCTCGCGGCGGCAGAGCATGGATTGTATTACGTACGCCCTCTTTTTATATCCATTTACATATTCATCTGTGTTGCTTGGGCCCCTGCGTTTTGCGGACTTGTTTGTGTGTGGTCATCTGACAGTGAGGAGGTTGTTTTACACCACAATTGTACGTTCTTCGATACCTCTGGGTTATCGGAAAAGTGGAAGGGTTGTGCGCACGTAATCCAGGATAACCACACCTTTTGCTATTTCCGTGGCAGATGGCCGTCCTAAGTCGGCACCGGTTGTCCTTTGGCCTCGTTGGTTTAGTGTAGTCCTTTGTGTTTGATGTTTCTGTGTTGTGCGTTGACGTTGTTTGTCCCTTATGCGTCTCTTTCCGTGCTTGTCTGCTTTGTGTTTTTGCATTGGGTGTTTTGCAGTTTTGCTGTGGGTACTGCAACCTGGTGTTGTTGGAGATCCCCTCCTTTGTTTTACAGATACATAGACGATGTGTTGTCCATCAATAATCCAAAATTCGCGGATTACCTGAGCAGTATCTATCCTTCGGAGCTTGAAGTCAAAGAAACTACAGAGACAAATAATTCAGCATCCTATTTGGACATAATGTTGTCCTACGACACTGATGGTCACATGAACACCTCACTCTATGACAAACGTGACGACTTCAATTTCAGCATTACAAACTTTCCTTTTCTGAGTAGCAACATCCCTTCATCGCCTGCTTATGGCGTGTTCATATCTCAGTTGATACGCTATGCCAGAGCAAGTACCAAATATACAGATTTTGTTCTGAGAGCTAGGCGTCTTTCAGATAAGCTTCTCAGTCAGGGATATGTTTGTGACCGACTAACATCGTCACTGAGGAAGTTCTACGGTCGATATGGGGAACTCGTCATACACTATGATGCCCCGCTCTCCAGAATGGTGGATGATATTCTGTCATTGACCATTTGAACCATCCAACCAAAGATGGTACTCTATGTCTTCCGAAATGGAAGTAACCGGATGTGACAGTTCTGCCGAATTGAAGCGGCGGGTGTTGCATGCAAGCAGGAGATGCTTACTCTTCCTGGGCACCTGGTCTCACTCCCATATCGGGAGTTCGCTTCTTTTCATGTGGTGGAGGTTTTTGTTTATTTGCTTTGGTTCCTGTTTTGTCCTGATTTTGTATGCCTTCGGTTTCTGATTTTCTGAATTGTCGATTTTGTGCTGAATACAGGGATATGGTCATTATCCATATTTTTCATTAATATCTTAGCACTATCCCTCCAATGCAGTTTTGGTCATATATCACATTTAACTGTACTTCTGAATCGACCCTATACAAAATCTGAAGCCGCGCACTCCCTGCAAAGTAAATGTACAAAACTATGATAAAAAAATAAAACCTGAGGGCGCTATGGAAATACATTCCAATTTGTCAGAAAATCACTTCGGCTGGTGCATTAAAATTTCTTTGAAAGTTTCTTCAAGAAGGTAGTTTGAACACTTCCGTATTATTGTAATTGAGTTATTTCAGGAATGAAGATAAAAACTGTACATTATATAAGGTGTTCCGACATAGCGAATGTCAATCAATGCAATGTCCTCCCGGGCACCTGGTCCCACCTCTAGCTTGCTAGGGATCCGTCGATGTTTAATTTTGTGCTCTATTGTGAGTGCTGTTGAGATTATCGTCAGGATCTTCTTTAACTCATTTGTGTCACACTTATGCCCTTTGCCGTGTGGAGCTCGTAAAAAAGTTCCCCGCGAGGGGATTGACAGTAAGTGTTTTGAATATACTTCCCTGACATTGTCGCCATAGCACTTTCTATATAGACATAACGTTAGACAGTGCATGAATTTTATATATTTTCATTCCCATGCTTCATAAACATCGACGGCGGGTGTGGCTAGCCAACAGGGGATGCTTACTCCTCCCGGGCACCTGGTCCCACCTCTAGCTTGCTAGGGATCCGTCGATGTTTAATTTTGTGCTCTATTGTGAGTGCTGTTGAGATTATCGTCAGGATCTTCTTTAACTCATTTGTGTCACACTTATGCCCTTTGCCGTGTGGAGCTCGTAAAAAAGTTCCCCGCGAGGGGATTGACAGTAAGTGTTTTGAATATACTTCCCTGACATTGTCGCCATAGCACTTTCTATATAGACATAACGTTAGACAGTGCATGAATTTTATATATTTTCATTCCCATGCTTCATAAACATCGACGGCGGGTGCGGCTAGCCAACAGGGGATGCTTACTCCTCCCGGGCACCTGGTCCCACCTCTAGCTTGCTAGGGATCCGTCGATGTTTAATTTTGTGCTCTATTGTGAGTGCTGTTGAGATTATCGTCAGGATCTTCTTTAACTGCTTTAGGGTTAATTACATCATAGATATTTCTTTATTAGGGGACAGAGACATTCATCATCTAAGTAACGGGAGTTTTTTTTTTTTGCTGGCAGGATATACTTAACTACCCCGGCACATGATTTTATTTTCATTACAGATATAGTCAGAAATTCTTAATTGTATTGATTAAAATTTTATTCATGAGGATTTCCTTAGGAATACTTATTATTATCTAAATATTGTGTTTTACAGTGGGTGTTTTGGGAGGTTGCTGTTGATGCTGCAACTAGGTGTTGTTGGAGATCCCCTCCTTTCTTTCATATCTACACTTATTTCGTGTTGCAGTGTGGAGTTGGTAATACAATTCCCCGCGACCCGATGTTTGAAGTGTTTTATTTCCAAATCGTTCTCTAACTTGACTGTGTTGTAGTATCTTCTACGCAGGATCTTAATTCACCTTTCTATCCTCGATTATTTCATTATGGCATTTCTAAGGTCGCCTCGTATCAAATTAAAACCTTTGAGATTACCCTCTGTCACTACAGTCACGTTACCATCATCGACATTTAACAGTAATCAACTTTTTACCTCACCCAGAGTACATCTATCACCTCTTAAATTTATACCCCGTAGACGTATTACACCTACTACTCCATCTGCAGGCTCTACATTTAACAACAAACACAGAGGGTTCTCAACCATTCGCCAGTGCAATGGAAAGAGATGTTCCATTTGTCCGCTCATCAATTGCAATTCCACGATTACATCTAGTGTTAATGGGCATAAGTTTAAGATCGAGATTGATAGCGACGTTGATTGATCGTATCAAGATGTCATTTATGTTATTACATGAAACGCCAGGGGATGTGGCGCCCAATATGTAGGGGAAACAGGCCAGTCCTTAAAATCTCGTTTTCGAAATCATTCATATCAGATAAGAAACTCGCGTCACAAAAAGCACAGAAATTTCCTGTACCATCACTTCTTTAAATATAAACATTCAATTTCGGATTTAAGTATTACTCCAGTTCAGTCTTTCCCAAAACTCAAAAATCTAAGTAAAACTGAAATTAAAAAACGCCGACTACAAGCTGAACTTGCCTGGATCACTAATTTACAAACTGCGTACCCCCTTGGTTTAAACGATCAAATTTACGGACAAGGAAATATTTCCTCGACCTCGACAAAGATCAATATCTTTTCAATCCGCCCTGACGGTAAACGAAAGTTTAGGTCACACGGAAAAAGGCGAAACAGAAACCTTAGAAACAGAGCTAGAATACATCGTACCCTCAGAGATCTACTTATAATTGCACGAAACGGCGGCAGACATGAACTGCTTCATGCTCTCTCATCAATACCAGCAGTTCAATTGAAATCTATCTTGGATGAAGCAGAGGTTGCATTCTTAAGAAATACTGATTGATTCAAACTTAATATCATTGTTGCATTCGCACAGAATAAACTTTTTCCTGTCATTAAAAACATTCCCCTTAGAAGACGATTCATAAAAATCCCATTTATTAACAAAGGTTTCGATCTTCTTAACATCTCTAATATTTTTCGGGATCATCGCGTCCAAAGTGCTATTCCTCAATATTTTGAGAATTTTGAACCTCCTCTTATTTGTTACAAGTATAAAAAACCTATTCGAAATTTCGTATTTAACTACAATAAAGTAACATCAGATCCTAAAATTCTTGAATCAAGTCCTACTTCTTGAGAATGTGCAACTTCTGAATACCTTTATAAACCAGCTGGCCATATTGTAACAGGTGACTTTTCAATTATCCAGGACAGGCAGCTCCGCAATCTCCTCAAGAAAGGACCTAAGTACAGAATTCCATCCAAGATAGATTTTATCAAATGTCGCGAAGAACTAAAGGAAGCCTTAGATAACTACACAAAAAGATGGTGTAAATCGGAAGGGGTCGAATCACATTCTCTGAATGACTGGAAGAACCTCATATTGGATATTACCGATATTCGAATAGATAACTTCCACAAAAATCCTCATCTTTTCGAAAATCCAAGTTCTAAATCTGAAAGATATTTCAAATCCAAATTACGCAATTTACACGAAAAATATGTCTTCGCTCCTGCAGACAAAGCAGCCAACAACACCATAATCATTTGAAAACGTTACTACATATCAACTTTGGTTTCGGAACTTTCGTCTACAAACACTTATATCAAAAGCAATGAAAGTGTTCCTAACATTTTGAACAAACACAACAGTGAAATTTCTTCACTCAAGATCCCTATTTCTAAACTGGATCTTCCTACACTATACTGCATACCAAAATTGCACAAGTCTCCTTACAAATTTCGATACATTGCTAATTCTAGCAACTGCTCAACTACAATTTTGTCTAGAAATCTGACGTCAGCACTCACGGTGATAAAGGAACACGTTGCAAAATATTGTGAAACTGTTCTAAACAGGAATGATGTAAACTTATTTTGGTCTATTAAAAATTCAGGGGATGTGATTGACAAAATGAAATCGAGAAATTTTCAAGCCAATTCGATTTCTTCGTACGACTTTTCAAATATGTACACCACGCTTCCTCACGATAAGATTAATGATCAATTGTCCAAACTCATTAAATGGTGCTTTAACCGAGAGGGTAAAACTTATATTTGTACATCTGAATCAAAGGGTTTCTTTTCCAATACAGAATACAAATCATATAAATCATGGACATGTAGTGACCTTTGTATTGCCTTGTCCTTTCTTTTGGACAACATTTATGTAAGATTTGGTGAGAATCTCTACAAGCAGGTTGTAGGGATCCCTATGGGTACTAATTGTGCGCCTCTTGTTGCAGATTTATTTTTATTCACGTATGAAAAAGAATTTATCCAAAATCTTCAAAAACAACGAAAACATGATGATGTGAAATGTTTCAATGGTACTTCTAGGTACCTGGATGATATCCTTACTATCGACAATCCTGTTTTTGAAAAGTATAAAAATGTCATTTATCCACAGGAACTGACTCTAAACAAGGCGAACGTCACAAACACAGAAACACCATTTTTGGACCTGAATATCAAAATTATTAATAGAGAGATTCATACAAGGGTGTATGACAAAAGAGATGACTTTGGATTTAGTATAGTAAATTTTCCCTGGCTTGACGGTGATGTTCCTAGATTACCGTCTTATGGTATCTACATTTCGCAGCTCATCCGGTATGCTAGAGCATGTACTGATGTTTTGGATTTTCATGATAGAAATTTATTAATAACAAAGAAACTTTTAGGTCAAGGTTTTCGCTTTCACAAACTTGTCAAGACATTCTGGAAATTTTACAAAAATTATTGTCAACTACTTTTGAAATTCGGACCCATACAAGCAACAGAGTATATTACTTTGGGTATTTCGCAACCTGCATTTTATGGTGACATGATCAACAAAATTAGAAGGATCAAAGGTAGACAGAATTACTATCGAAAATGCGTCAGAATCATCAAACGCCTCTTATACCGTGGATATGATCCTAATGTCACCAGACGGACACTAGGCTTGGTATTTGACCAATCTACAGTCTTGTACCAGCGCATCCTTAATACTTGCATGCTGACTGACTGTGACGACGGGACTCCATGACGGGCCCTGTCCAAACCTCTTTAGAGAAGACAGGGCCCCGACCACCTGTCCTCTCTGAATGTCAGTCGGACTCCTCGGGTGATAACATACATTAGCTCGCTACAGCCGGCAGAGCACAGGTCGTATTACGCATGCCCTCTTTTCTTATCAATTTACATATTCATCTGTGTTGCTAGGGCCCCTGCGTCTTGCGGTCTTGTTTGTGAGTGGTCATCTGACAGTGAGGAGGTTGTTTTACACCACAATTGTACGTTCTTCGAGACCTCTGGGTAATCGGAATAGTGGGAGGGTTGTGCGCACGTAATCCAGGATAACCACACCGTCTGCTACTGACGAGGCAGATGGCCGTCCTAAGTCGGCACCGTTTGCCCATTGGTCTCGTTGGTTTATGTGTAGTCATTTGTGTTTTATGTTTTTCTGTGATTTGACGTTCATTGTACTACTGCGTCTCTTTCTGTGCGTTTCATTTTTGTGTTTTACAGTGGGTGTTTTGGGAGGTTGCTGTTGATGCTGCAACTAGGTGTTGTTGGAGATCCCCTCCTTTCCTACACTAATAATGTCGAATGGTTCCAACTCTATACCTTCTTGAAGAAAATCCCAAAACAATTTCCATGCACCAGACACGTATTTCGAATATTAAATTATCATCAGTGATGCTTCTGGCGGAGCCACCAAAAATAATTTCAGTAGCGCCCTCTTTAATTCTTATAAGCTAGATTTGTACATTTACATTACAGAGAGTGCGTGGCTCCATATTTTCTGTAGGGTCGATTCAGTAGCATATTCAAATAAAATCTATGTTCAAAATAGCATTGGAGGGATGGTCATAAGATGTTAAATTCCTTTGATTGCGATGCTATTTATCGATGAAATGATTAGTTTCCGAAATAGCTAAAAGAAATATATAAATATGATGTCACATCGATAAAAGGCCAAAACAAAGCTTCATGTGACAGAGCTGGAAAGAAGTAATTAACTCAGTATACACCTGGCAAACATCAGGTCACGGGGAACGATTTTAACTGCTCCACACTGCAGCTTGAAATAAGTGTTTATATTGATAATGTCGAAGGGTTCAAACTCTATACCTACTAAGTCTTATTTTCGTTTGCAATGTGGGACAGTTAAACATGTTCCCTTTGCTTGAATGTTCCCAGTGTTTTCAATTACTTTCTCTGTAGATCTGTCGTTTAAAAGAAGCTTTTTTTTGCCCTTTATCAACTTGACATCAAATATTACTTTGCTACTTTAGGAAGTTGTCATTTCACCTTAAAATAACATCGGAATTAAAGGCTGTTATCATCCTAGCATAAATCCTCCAATGCTATTTAGATAATAAATTTTATTTAACTGTGCCACTGAATCTACATTAAACAACAATGAGGCTGTGCATTCAAATAATAAAACTAAAGGGCGTAAATAAAATACATTAGGCTGTGAATGAAACATCCTTTGGCTTAAAGTACCACTGATGAGGATTTACTAACCGAAACACGTGTCTGGTGCACGAGAAATTGGTTTGAAATTTTATTCAAGAAGGTACAGAGTTGGACCACTTAACTTTTCTTATTCACAAATATGAAAGAAAAATCCAAAACAAGACTCGGTTGCTGCACCCTAAGTAAAAAACAACTTCACAAATCACAGTTTAGGCAAGCATAAAAAAGACAAAAACGGCACGAGAACACATAAGAAGATCCAGACGATAATCTCAACAGCACTCACAATAGAGCACAACATTGAGCATCGACGGACCCCTAGCAAGCTAGATGTGGGACGAGGTGCCCGGGAGGAGAAAGCATCCCCTGCTGGATAGCCACAACCGCCGTCGATGTTCATAATAATACGGAAGTGTTCTAACTCTATACCTTCATGAAGAAAATTCCAAGTCAATTTTTCTGCACCACGACACGACATGAAAACACGTTAATAATGACAAATATGGATAATGACCATATCCCTGTCTACAGTACAAAATCGATAATTCAGAAAATCAGAAACCGAAGGCATACAAAATCAGGACAAAACAGGAACCATATAAAAAGAAGCGAACTCCCGATATGAGAGTGAGACCAGGTGCCCAGGAAGAGTAAGCATCTCCTGCTTGCATGCAACACCCGTCGCTTCAATTCGGTAGAACTGTCACATCCGGTTACTTCCATTTTGGAAGATATAGAGTACAATCTTTGGTTGGATGGTTCAAATGGTCTATGACAGAATATAATCCACCATTCTGGAGAGTGGGACATCATAGTGTATGACGAGTTCCCCATATCGACCGTAGAACTTCCTCAGTGACGACGTTAGTCGGTCACAAACATATCACAAACAATAAACGAGACTTTTAGGCAATCGATGTCGAAAAGTCAGAGATGATTACAAAATAAATCGCCCAAGCTCTGCGAGATCAAAATATTAAGACAATTTCTAGTAAATATTTCTGGTTCACAATATTTACAACGAAAATGGAAAATCCCGAAGTTTCGTACATACTACCTTGATTACAAATTTAACATAATAACGACATAGATGATTCTATATAATTTAGGGTTAATAAGGGTAGATCAGTAGGTACCTGTAGTAAACAGACACTAAAACTTTTCCAGATAGATAACTAGAAAGGTGAATGAAAGCTTCGTGCGATCAGCTCAGTCCTGTAGCATCATATCCCACCCATCCTGATACGTTTTTCGGTACATTTTTAGACAATTTTTTTCGCGTGTGTCTAATTTTCGCTAAGTTGGCGAGCATCATCAAATCGCGAAAAATGAACATAGCGAAAAAAGACACAGATATTAAACCTTAATCTTAATAGATTAGCGAAAATAAGACTAACTGAAAAATAGACATACCTTTTTGGAGTCATTGTCGCGAAATTTACCCGACGCGAAAATTACCCGATATACGGTAATAATTTTCACACTCTTTGACTGTATTACATGGCTTAGATTGAGGATCATTGACGAGGGTAAAGTACCCAAAACGTGCATGTCTGGTCCATGTTGCAAATTTGTTTATTCAAATTCGAAGGCATTTTACATTTGAACCACTTGGTGAGTGTCACTACTAGTGGACCAGGAGTCGTAGAGGGCACATGTAGCCAAGTTCGATTAATTTCGGTTGATTGTCTGGCTCTTGAACGCATTCGAAAATTTCTGTTATCAAAAAATCTAGAAATTTTTAAAACGTGGGTCCTGTAGCATCATATTCAACCCATTCTGATACGTCTTTCGGTAATTTTTGGACAAAATGATTTTCACGCTCTTTTGCTACATCACATTTGTTTAGATTGAGAATCACTGACGAGGGTTAAGCACCCGAAACGTGCATGTCTGGTCCATGCTGCAATTTTGTCTGTTCTTAAATGATGCTATTAAATATGAAGACGTTTTACATTTTACGACATGTGTTTATTTATAACCATTGCATTTGTTAACGTTGTTAATTGATGACAAAAACATTACATTTTACGACATGTGTTTATTTATAAACATTGCGTTTGTTAACGTTGTTAATTGATGACAAAACAGACAAATAAGATATAAAATATGATATGCTTATATACCCAGGACAAATGAATATTTTGAACGTTCTCTATCTAGTAAGACTAAAATAATAAAATTAAATAAATTACGAGGGTATAGGGTATACATGTACACTTTAAGCTGCATAATGATCTCTTATGATGTTTCCATTTAATTGTATATAAATAAGTTGAACTCGATGGGTGTTTTTTCATCCCCTCGTAAATGCTCGTTTTATATGCCATTCTTCATAGATTGAAGATTCTCTTTAAAGTCAAATCGTTTTGTAAGGAGAATTCATTTAACACTTGACACGTTTCGTCTGATTACTGAATCTTGTAATTCTAGATAATTCATCCTTAAATTTGAAATATTTTCGGTTAGACAGAGACAATTGAAATACTCCCACACGATAGGCTAAGAAACAACGGACACCATAAGACAGGGGCAATGGAAAAACCCCTACATGATAGGCTAAGAAACAACGGACACCATAAGACAGGGGCAATGGAAATACCCCTACATGATAGGCTAAGAAACAACGGACAACATAAGACAGGGGCAATGGAAAAACCCCTACATGATAGGCTAAGAAACAACGGACACCATAAGACAGGGGCAATGGAAAAAACCCTATATGATAGGCTAAGAAACAACGGACACCATAAGACAGGGGCAATTGAAATACTCCCAAACGAAAGGCTAAGAAACAACGGAAAAGACCGAATCTAATAATAATAATTAACCGGATAAGACCTTTTTCCTGCCTAAATCATGGGTGTTGCTAGCAAACAGAGGGATTCTTACCGTATCTCATCTCCATGCAGACAAAACTCTTCAAGTGACAAATATGGATATGACCATATCCCTATATACAGCACAAAATTGATAATTCAGAAAATCAGAAACCGAAGGCATACAAAATCAGGATAAAACAGGAACCTGAGCAAACAAACAAAAGCCTCTACCACATGAAAAGAAGCGAACTCCCGATATGGGAGTGAGACCAGATGCCCAGGAAGAGTAAGTATCTCCTGCTTGCATGCAACAATTCGGTAGAACTGTCACATCCGGTTATTTCCATTTTGGAAGACATAGAGTACAACCTTTGGTTGGATGGTTCAAATGGTCTATGACAGAATATCATCCACCATTCTTGAGAGTGGGACATCATAGTGTATGACTAATTTCCCATATCGACCGTAGAACGTCCTCAGTGACGATGTTAGTCGGTCACAAACATATCCCTGACTGAGAAGCTTGTCTGAAAGACGCCTAGCTCTCAGAACAAAATCCGTATATTTGGTACTTGCTCTGGCATAGCGTATCAACTGAGATATGAATACGCCATTAGAAGGCGATGAAGGGAAGTTGCTACTCAGAAAAGGAAAGTTTGTAATGCTGAAATTGAAGTCGTCGCGTTTGTCAGAGAGTTAGGTGTTCATGTGACCATCAGTGTCGTGGGACAACATTATGTCCAAAGATGCTGAATTATTTGTCTCTTTAGTTTCTTTGACTTCAAGGTCATACTACGGTTAAAGATCGAGGTCATTCATGAAAATTCAAAAGCATTAAAAAATCAAACTTTTGTTATCAAAAGTATTGTGTTCGGGGAACATCCATCAGTTTTACTGATTTTGTCTTTATTTTTAAGACATAACATTTAACAAACGTACATTCTTCAAGGTTGTTTCCTTATTTGTAAACAGCTGAATGAAAAATAAAGTGATAAAAATAAAGGAAAATACATGTACAAATAAATCTGTTTAATAATATGAATTCTTATTATTTTCTAATATCAAATAGGAAATATTTATTATGGCGATGGGTACTCGTTTATTCCAATGAGAGACAGCAGCTGTTATTGATAATAAAAACACGTCATCAGTAGCATTTGAGTAAAAAGAAGAAAAATACCTTGAGTAAATTCTACAATATTATTGCAAATATTCATTGATGTCTATGTAAAAGTGCAGAAAAAAGTGCATAAAATAGAATTCTTCCGTATGGAAAAGTTTAATATCCTAATACATTTAAAATGGTATTATGAATTTTGCCAGTGTGTATAAAACGCAATCGTGTACATGTACACATGTAATGGTTCTTTGGACATAATAACTTTCACATTCATTAGCCATATTATATTGTTTAGACTGAGGATCTCTACTGAGGGTTAAGTACCCGAAACGTGCATGTCTGGTTCATGCTTCAAATTTATCTGTTATAAAGATGATAATTGGTCACGATTTAGGCTAATTCTTGTGCATCTCCTGTGTTAGCACTCAGTGAGCTTGAAATATTTAGACATTTTAATTCATTATGGCCAATATATCATTTCTGACACTACTGAAGACTTTAACTTATTACCTTAAAGCAGATAAGTTTGAAAATTCTGTCCAGAACAGTACCCGAAAGAACCCCATCGGAAAGCTCTAGATAGCACACTAAAAAAGAGGGTTACTTTTATCTAGAATTTACCGATTAAAATCAACTGTGAACACCAGATTCGAGTCTATCTTAAAAGGCCCTGATGTTATCACAGAGCTTACCTACCTCCAAGAGCATTATGCCATCACACCAGCAGACAAAGCCTCAAATAATTATACATTTACTTGCAAAAAGTACTATTTCGACAGTCTAGTTAAAGAGTTGGGTTTAAATTGGGTTTAAATTCGACACCTGGAAATCCTACTTACACCCCAATAAACCATTCTGCCTCTGAAATAATAGATAATCACAAATTAGCTCTTGCTTCCCTTGTCTTCGACACTAACCATTTAGATTTAGATTTACCATACTTTGACAGTAAGTGTTTTTAATGTTTTTCCCTGACATTGTCGCCATAGCACTTTCTATGTAGACTTAACCTCAGACAGTGCATGTATTTTATATCTTGTTTTCATTTTCGTGCGTGAACATCGACGGCGGGAGCGGCTAGCCAAAAGGGGATGCTTACTCCTCCCGGGCGCCTGATTCCACCTCTAGCTTGCTGGGGGTCCGTCGATGCTCAATTTAGTGCTCTATTGTGAGTGCTGTTGAGATTGTCGTCAGGATCTCCTTTAACTCATTATACTGCATACCTAAAATGCATAAGAATCCATGCAAACAACGTTTCATCGCTGGTTCCTTAAAATATTCTACCAAATCTATATCAATCTTCATCACCAAAGTTTTAACTGAAATCAAATATGGGCTTCAAAAATATTGTTCGACAGTATATTCTCGCAGCGGTATCAACCAGATGTGGATTTAAAGAATTCGAAGGAACTTTAAGAACATCTGAAAGCCACTCAATTAAGTAGAGTCCATTCGATCAAAGCCTTTGATTTTTCAACACTATATTTTTATTTTTACGAGCTTTTTGAGACTTCATTTTTATTTTTACGAGCTCAAAAATCATTACATGTGTGGAGCTCGTAAAAAAGTTCCCCGCGAGATGTTCGACAGTAAGTGGTTTGAATATATTTCCCTGAAATTGTCGCCGTAGCACTTTCTATATAGACATAACGTCAGACAGTGCATAACGTCAGACAGTGCATGCCAACAGGGGATGCTTACTCCTCCCGGGCACCTGGTCCCACCTCTAGCTTGCTAGGGGTCCGTCGATGTTTAATTTTGTGCTCTATTGTGAGTGTTGAGATTATAGTCAGGATCTTCTTTAACTCATGGATTTTATATATTGTTTTCATTTTCGTGCTTTAACATCGACGGCGGGTGCGGCTAGCCACAGGGGATGCTTACTCCTCCCGGGCACTTGGTCCCACCTCTAACTTAATAAGTTTCCGTCGATGCATAATTTTGTGCTCTATTGTGAGTGCTGTAGGGATTATCGTCAGGATCTTCTTTATCTCATTTACACTACAATCCCACATTCTAAATTGAAAGAAAGACTCGCAAAAATTATAAGTAATGCGTTTACAAGTAAGAACGGCAATCGCTAATACAAATTTATTGTTGTTAACTATGACAAAACCTACTTTGTTAAAGAAAAGTCCAATTCTGAAAATAAGTACACTGAAACAGATATTATTCAGATGTTAAACCTTCTGATCGACAACATTTTTGTTGTGTTTGGAGGAAAGGTCTTCCAGCAAATTGTCGGAATTTCAATGGGGACCAATTGTGCCCTAATCCTTGACGACATTTTCCTTTACTCGTACGAGGCTTAATTCATTCAATCGTTGGTCTCTGAAGGAAAAAGATACTTAGCTTCTGACTTCAACTTTAATTACAGATACATAGACGATATGTTGTCCATCAATAATCCAAAATTCCCGGATTACCTCAGCAGTATCTATCCTTCAGAGCTTGAAGTCAGAGAAACTACAGGGACAAATAATTCAGCATCATATTTAGACAAAATGTTGTCCAACGACACTGATGGTGTCACCAATGGTCACATGAACACCTCACTCTATGACAAACTTGATGACTTCAATTTCAGCATTTCAAATCTTTATTTTCTGAGTAGCAACATCCCTTCATCGCCTGCTTATGGCGTGTTCATATCTCAGTTAATACGCTATGCCAGAGCAAGTACCAAATTATACGGATTTTGTTCTGAGAGCAAAGCGTCTTTTAGATAAGCTTCTCAGTCAGGGACACGTTTGTGACCGACTAACATCGTCACTGAGGAAGTTCCACGGTCGATATGGAGAACTCGTCATACATTATGATGTCCCTCTCTCCAGAATTGTCTATGATATTCTGTCATAGACAATACGTACCGTCCAGCAAAAAAAATGTACTTTATATATTCTAAAAGGAAGTAACCGGATGTGACAATTCTACCGAATTGAAGCGACGGGTGTTGCATGCAAGCAGGAGATGCTAACTCTTCCTGGGCACCTGGTCTCACTCCCATAATTATTTGGAGTTCGCTTCTTTTCATGTGCAGTCGCTTCTTTTCATGTGGTAGAGATTTTTGTTTGTTTGCTCTGGTTCCTGTTTTATCCTGATTTTGTATGCCTTCGGTTTATGATTTTCTGAATTATCGAATTTGTGCTGTATTTAGGGATATGGTCATTATCCATATCTGTCACCAAACAGATGTCAAATGTCGCTGCTGTTAGTGAGTTGTAGTGTGCTGGATATGCATGTTTCGGAAACATAATCCTCATATGTAAAGATGATTCTATATTGAAAGAATTGATTTGGCGTTTTCTTTAATTTCATAATATTATTTTCTTTTTAAAGTGAACGGTCCAAATTTTCCTGATAATTTTATTTGGCGTCCTTGTTTATTTCTTTATTTTACTTTCTGTTTAAAATGAGCGGGTAAAATTTCATGAACATTAAATTTGGTGTACTCTTTAATTTCTTTATTTTACTTTCTGTTTAAAATGGTCGAGCTAGAATTCCCTGTGGTAACTTTTCAGTGGTCATATTAGCTTCAAAATCAAGCAAAAAAGAAATTGAATGGAGGTAAAATCATGTTACGTTCTATATTTCCATGTTTCAACATTTAATAACAGATAAATTTGCCGCCTGGTCCAGATATGCACGTTTCGGGTAGTTAACCCATGTGAGTGATCCTCAATCTAAACTATGTAATATGGCCAAAGAGTGTGAAAGTTATTATGTCAAAAATCTACCGAAATGCATAGCAGGATTGGTGGGATATGATGCTACAGGACCTATGTTAAACTTCAAGATACCTTCTAACCTATACATGGAACTTGTTTTCATAATTTTTCATTATGAAATGGCTTTATGTAATTACTTAACAGGTGTATCATGTAATGAATATTGATATAAGGTAGAAAATTTCAAAATGTGCAAATCAGTAGAAAGAAGTTTTAATTCGTCATTCAATGATTTCATAACAGAAGAAATATTTTCAAACATACTGAAAACTGAAGAAAATATATAATTATTTTTCTTTAAAATATTGGATATGATATTCATGTCTTAACTAATTCGATTTGTTGAACGTCATAATGATAAATTTTCAAATAATAAACCTAACATGATATTTGAGTTTGATCAAACAAATGAATATTTTTGTCTATTATTCCATGAGTTCGTTGATATTGACTTCCAGAGTGAGTTCAGCGAATGTCAATGGAAATAGCTTTCATCTTATTTGCCATTATGAAACGTCACATGAAATAGACATCATAATGTTCTACTTCATACTATTATTTATCGCACAACTCCCCCTTTGTTTGGTTTCATAACTCAGTTTTGTAATATAGGTTTTATAACATACATCAAGTAGACTTTTGTAACTTCATGTGTGTAGACATAAATGTTTAAGTACAGGTCCACGTAAGGATCAGGCAGTTGAAAAACCTTAACATTTTTGCAGAATGTTTTTCTCTTGAAATGTGTTCAGATCAGCCTCCATATGAATGTTCTGAAGGAATTTTCCTCATACTTGGATGGTGAAGAAAGTAATGGGGTAGCAAATTTGGTTGAATCATATAGTGAAAATTTTCCCGCCTTTTTTCCTTTCATAATCCTTAATTGTGCGCACTTAATCCAGGATAACCACACCATTTGCTACTTGCGTGACAAATGGCCGTCCAAAGTCGGCATCGGTTGCCCATTGGTCTCGTCGGTTTATGTGTAGTCTTTTGTGTTTGATGTTTACATGTCGTGTGTCTCTTTTCCGTCTCGTGCTGTACTTGTCGTTTGTGTTTTTGCATCGGGGTGTTTTGCTGTTGATGCTGCAGCGGAGTCTTGTTGGAGATCTTCTCCCTTCTTTAATGAATTATGGGGGGAATATCTCGCTTCACCATCGCTACCTTAAGAAATGAATATCATATGTTTGATTTGTAGCACATATATGTCTCAAAACAGAAATAAAAAGTTTTGCAAAAAAATTGATGTATCACCCTTGCCTGATTCTTACGTGGACTTAAACTGTTTTGATGTCGTCTTTGAGGTATCGTCTTCCGTGTCATTGTGTTTCTTTTCTCTGGAATTTCCCATTTTAGTTTATCAAATTTCTGCTCTTGGTGCATGTCGGAGATCCTATCTTCTTTTTTTTTTCATGAGGTATGGTGCCGAATATCTATTATTTAAAATAACATATGCCATTGTCGGGGCGTCAATCAGAAGAAATGACGGACTATTCAAAGTTCCAATCACTAACGATGTACATTGCGTATCCCACTGACAAATATGAAATCTAGTAAGATTTAAGGGATATCCGTCAAGACAACAGAATCCTGACCAAAGCGGAAAACCTCCGCATGACACCAAAAAAACCTGACATCACTACTTCAACAATTAACGGGGTACAATGGGACACTGTCGCATATCGCATGACATACAATCGATATCCTCCACGGGAATCCCCTTTGATTAAACCAAAAAAGATGTATATTGAGAGAACACTAAAACAGAACATTTTGTATCTGTCAATGCACTTTAACATAACTTTATGATAACATGTGTTGAGTATCGAACATTTTCCGCTAAATTATTCTCTACATATAACTTTCTTTTTATCAGAATAGATTACCATAAAGCTATGGATAAGGATGCTCAGATGATAGGCCTGAAATAGATTCAAATAAAGAAGATGTAGACAGTATTTACCTGGTTTAATCGATGGGGATTCCCGTGAAACGTATCATTTGTGTCTCATGTGATATGTGACTGTGAAGATGCCGATAAAGCTTAGAGAATTATTATAATGTAGAGTTGACACTGAAGATGACAGCTACTGCAATAATTTCAAGTGATAGACAAATTTCAGTGTTTTATTGTCATCAAGGCATCTGACTATTGGAACGGGAAGGAATGATAAATGAAACAACACATTCATGTACACATGTTGCATATGTCTTTACTCAATTAAACAGCTCCCTTAAAATCAAAATAATGTATATAATATAACTTATTGACTACAGCAAATTCTTTTCTTATCTTTAGACAAAAATAAATATTAGATGAGAAGATTTCTGGGTAAACAGCGCATCTATGTAAGAGATATGCTATCAAAATATTTTCATTATAATCTGACTTAATAAAGCTTTCAAAACAGATTTCCAATCACGGTTTTGATGATAATGTTGAAAGTCTCATTAACAAATGTTTTGTTAATTATTTTAACATTGTGTATCTGTACATCTGTCACGTCTTCACAAATAGATGGCGTACACGCTTTCTGTAGGTCTTCCCGAAGCTTACGTAAACCATCCAACTTGTCGAAAAGTTCAAGCAGAATAAAATTTTACAGACTGTCAAGATCGTTCCGCCGTGGTGTAAGACTGCTGCATTTGTTGACCTATATATATGAAGGACTGTCAGCTTGAGTAATGGATATGGAATTCGAAAGAACACGTGAATACTCGTAAGTCCTATCAGCATAGCGAGTACTTTTCCCTGTAATGACAGTTTTGATCTTTGTCCTGTTTGCGTTTCACATCTACTTTCGGTTCGTAAACGTCTGGACAGCTGGTTTTGTTTCCTGATGCAGAAAATGACTGTGCAATAGATGACGACGGGTAAGACAGATGTTAACGTAATATCTGTGATATTCACGATTCTGCCGATCTCTAAGATATGCCTTGTCAGTCTCGGTGACAGCAAAAGTATGTCGTCAGCATTTTCTAAGGTAAATATCACTACGCTATGTAGAATCACAGCTACAGCGGCTGAAAGGCATACGGCCACTCTTGAATTTCTTACGCTGCAAATTCTCTTCGCTTTCAATGGATGACAAATCCTGATGAAATTGTCAAATGCTATGAAGACGGTACAATATACAGACATGAAACTGCAAATCTTGGACAAGAAATATATACCTCTTGCATTGAAAGAGTAGATTCCCAAGTTCTCCACCCATGATAAGATTGTGATCAGGAGATACCCGTTGTCTGCAACCGATTGTGTTGTCAAAAACACGGAAAATGAGTCCTTCTTCGTTTTTTTCTGTCTGTTGAAAATAAAGATGGTGACGCTATTCCAGAAGAAGCCAACTGCAAATATGAGAGGGTAGGCAATAGAAAATACAAGATTCATTCCTTCCCGATCATTTAGCTCCCTGTCTAGAAATTCCGAGACATTGCTTTGATTTCTGAGGTGACAATCTCTATCCATCTTCAGATGACTTTGAATAACCTATGAATTTTTAGCATTCCCAATCTTGTAATTTATTGAGAGAGAAAGAATTCTATTGGTCAATGCATCTTTCAAGCAATTCTATTTCGAATTTTTCATTAACACCATTGGCTGCTTGGAAAGCACACCTTTTTCACCTCGTTCATTGAGAAAATATCTTTTTCTTACAATATTGTGAAAGCATGATTCTCAAACTATTCCAGATGCTGCACATCTTTAAATTGATAACAGATGAATTTGAAAGACGGAACAGATTTCCAATGATGCTATAATCGAGAGGGGAAAACTTATATTTGTACATCTGAATCAAAGGGTTTCTTTTCCGCTACAGAATACAAATCATACAAATCATGGACATGTAGCGACCTGTGTAGTGCCTTGTCCTTCCTCTTGGACAACATTTATGTAAGATTTGGTGAGAATCTCTACAAGCAGGTTGTAGGGATTCCTATGGGTACAAATTGTGCGCCTCTTGTTGCAGATTTATTTTTATACACATATGAAAAATAATTTATTCAAAATCTTCAAAAGCAAAGAAAACATTATGATGTGAAATGCTTCATTGGTACTTCTAGGTACCTGGATGATATTCTTACTATCAATAATCCTGTTTTTGAAAAGTATAAAGACACGGAAACACCATTTTTGGACCTAAATATCAAAATTGTCAATGGAGAAATTCATACAAGTGTATATGACAAACGAGATGATTTTGGATTCAACATAGTAAATTTCCCCTGGCTTGACGGTGATGTCCCTAGATTACCGTCATACGGTATCTACATTTCACAGCTCAATCGGTATGCTAGAGTATGTACTGATGTTTTGGATTTTCATAATAGAAATCTACAAATTACAAAGAAACTTTTAGGTCAAGGTTTTCGCTTTCACAAACTAGTAAAGACTTTCTGGAAATTTTACAAAAATTATGATCAACTTCTTTTGAAATTCGGACCCATACAAGCAACGGAGTATCACTTTAGGTATTTCACAACCTGCATTTTATGGTGACATAATTAACAAAATAAGAAGGATCAAAGGTAGACAGCATATGTATCGAAAATGCGTCAGAGTCATCAAACGCCTTTTATACCGTGGATATGATCCTAATGTCACCAGACGGACACTAAGCTTGGTACTTGACCAATATACAGTCTTGTACGAGCACATTCTTAAGACTTGCACTCTGACTGACTGTGACGACGGGACTCCATGACGGGCCCTGTCCAAACATCCTTAGAGAAGACAGGTCCCCGACCACCTGTCCTCTCTGAATGTCAGTCGGACTCCTCGGGTGTTAACATATATGAGCTCGCTACAGCCGGCAGAGCACGAACTATATTACGCACGTCCTCTTTTTATATCCATTTACATATTCATCTGTGTTGCTTGGACCCATGTGTTTTACGGTCTTGTTTGTGTGTGGTCATCTAACAGTGAGGAGGTTGTTTTACACCATAATTGTGCGTTCTTCGAGACTCCTGGGAAATCGGAATAGTGGGAAGGTTGTGCGCACGTAATCCAGGATAACCACACCGTCTGCTATTTACGTGGCAGATGGCCGTCCTAAGTCGGCACCGGTTTCCCATTGGTCTCGTTAGTTTGTGTGTAGTCTTTTATGTTTCATGTTTCTATGTTGTGAGTTGGTGTTCCTTGTCCCTTTTGTGTCTCTTTCTGTGGGTATCTGTTCTGTGTTTTTTGCATGGGTGTTTTGGGATTTTGCTGTGGGTGCTGCAACCTAGTGTTGGAGATCCCCTCCTTTCCTCTTCCCTTAACTGCTAGAACACAGAAAAAAGGAAATACTGACACACGCATAGTATTCATTTGGATTAAGACATTTTGCAAAGGTTGTGTCTTTACGGGACCTTGCGTTTGTCTTTGCTTCTTATGTAAATTTAGAGTGAGTTTTGTGTAATTTTAAAAATGTTACGGTATGAGGGATTTATATGAAGGATCAATGATACCCCCTCCCCCGGCTTATTTCATTTATAAAAGTGATTGAGTGACTGAAATGACAAATATGGATATTGACCATATCCCTGTATACAGCACGAAATTGATAATTCAGAAAATCAGAAACCGAAGGCATACAAAATCAGGATAAAACAGGAACCAAAGCAAATAACAAAAACCTCCACCACATCAAAAGAAGCGAACTCCCGATTTAGGAGTGAGGCCAGGTGCCAAGGATGAGTAAGCATCTCCAGCTTGCATGCAACACCCGCCGCTTCAATTCGGTAGAGCTGTCACATCCGGTTACCTCCATTTCGGAAGACATAGAGTACAATCTTTGGTTGGATGGTTCAAATGATCTATGACAATATCATCCACCATTCTGGAGAGTGGGACATCATAATGTATGACCTTCTTCAGTGATGATGTTAGTCGGTCATAAACATATCCCTAACTGAGAAACTTATCTGAAAGACGCCTAGCTCTCAGAACAAAAAAAAAAAAAATAAAACAAACCCCAGAACTTTCTTAAGGTATCCGATGTACAATAGAGCCGTTTAACATTGGGTTTGAATCATCTCCATTGTAAAGTATGGTAAATTTTATGCCTGGTAAGGTACTATAAACTATAGGTAAGGTAATGATGCCCTGAGTACAGATATAGGACTCCCAGGCTTAAAATTCAAAGGGGAAAACTCTTGTACAAGTTTGTTACTTTGCATATGTTATATAGAGAAAATAGACAATTTTAATGCTTCATCAGTTATCTGTACTCAAAATTATTAATTCTGATCAGTGGGCATTATAACCTTTCAGAAAATATATAGTTTATAGTACCTTACCTGGCATGGAAAAATGCCCTATTGTACATTGGATACCTTAAGAGAAAAGAAAAATTGAACAAACAGACGAAGTCTATTGATTTCGTCCGTTTGTCCAATTTCTTACAGCTCATAATATTGTTTCAGATTTTTGCAACGGAAAATATTTTAAAAATAAGAAAAATTTCCGTTCATAAAGTCGGTACCGGGTACATAATGCTTCTCAATCAGCGAATGAGAGCCAAACACAAAAGTCAAAATCAAATTTAAAAAAATCACAATCAAAACACTGACAAATTATGGAAAGAATATAAAACAGTTCCAAAAAGTTGGCAAATTTAGCCTTGATATTACTTGAGTGTCCCTAAGCTTTGGGCATATTCTCCTACTTCAGATAACAGTGTTTGTGTACGAAATGGTCTGACTCATAGCTTTTCTAACAATGATATTTATTACAAACAGAAAGTAATAAATTGTCGTCTTTATTACCAATCCTAAAGCTCTAACGTAAATTGTCTATCAGACACTTTTTTAGAGAGAGAATTGATATTTCGTTTTTAGTTTTCACATCAAATTTAATGAAGAAAATTCTTTTTTGAGTCTGTGAAGTAAATTGAAGCTTTATTAAAGTGCTAAAAACATACTCTTGGTGCACCAAAATATAACTGTAGACAATATGTTTCAATATGAAAATTGATGCAGATATAGTCATCCCTCCTGCCAGTTTACGTAATTTTAAGTACAGGGTCAACAGTAGTATACGGATAAGTAGTTCCGTCAAACCCTATTTGTACTGTAAATTCACTTTTCTCCACTGAGAAAAATAATCCCTCAGCCTAAGCATGTAAAGTAATCCCCAGAAGAAAAAAAATCCTTGATGATTCTTCATGTATTGTCGACGGTTGTCAGGTCGACAGTTGACAATTATAAAAAAAATTGTTCCATAAAGTTAACTTGATTGTGATATTCATTGTCGACGGTTGACAGGTCAACAGTTGAAATTCTGAAGATGATAATTAATGTAATTGTCGACAGTTGACAGGCTGGCAGTTGACAATTCTAAAAATTTGTTCAACAACGTTAACTTGATGTAGGCATTTATTGTTGAATGTCGACTTGTCAACCGTTGACAATACTGAAGAGGATAATGTAAGTGTCGACGGTTGACAGGTCGACAGTTGACAATACTCCAGAATAAAGTTCAATGAAGTTAAAATTCATTGTCAACTGTCGACCTGCCAACCGTGGACATTCAATTCTACAATTATTGTCAACTGTCGACCTGTCAACCGTCGACCTTCACTGCAACTATCAATGTCAACTGTCGACCTGTCAACCGTCGACATTCAATTCTACAATCACTGTCAACTGTCGACCTATCAATCGTCGACCTTCAATGATAAAATCAATCTCAACTGTCGACCTGTCAACTGTTGACATTCAATACTACAAATATATCGTGAACTGTCTTCCGTCAATCACTAACTACAATCGTTTTCTAAATTTCTTTTCAAAACTGTATATGTAACATACTTTAAGGGGCGTAAGAATACAAGGTAAACAATATATATTTTGAAGTGTCGCATTAAAATATTACGTTAATTACTTATCCTTATATTACTGGAACATACTTTAAGGGGCGTAAGAATACAAAGTAAGTGATACTTATCTTGAAGCGGCGTATGAAATTATTCCGGAACTACTTATCCGTATATTACTGTTCATCCTACGCAGGAATCAGGAGGGGAGATGTCTTTTAAAAATTTGCTTTCCTTTGAATTTCATATTTGATCCATATTACATGCAGATGGTACAAATGTGAGATACTTTGTCTTTGTTGTGCCTGTTTTCTTTGTGTTTTTCGCATTTAAGTTTATCAACTTTTTGCTCTTGGTGCTACTTTCTTCTTTTTTTTTTCATGAGGTATGATGCTGTATATCTATTATTCAAAATAACATACGTCATTCAGAAGAAATGACGGGTCATTCAAAGTTCCGATCACTAACGATGTACATTGCGTATTCCACTGACAAATATTAAATCTAGTAAGAATTTAAGGTATATCCGTCAAGCCAACAGAACCCTGCCCAAAGCGGGAAACCCCCGCATGACACAAATGATATCTTACATCACTGCTTCAACAATTCTCAGGGTACAATGAGACACTGTCGCATATCGCATGACGAACAATCGATATCCTCCATGGGGATACCCTTTGATTAAACCAAAAAAGATGTATATTGAGAGAACACTAAAACAGAACATTTCGTATCTGTCAATGCACTTTATCATAACTTAATGATAACATGTGTTGAGTATCGAAAATTTTCTGCTAAATTATTCTCTAAATATAACTTTATTTTGATCATAATAGATTTTCAAAATGTTATTGATAATAATGCTCATATGATAGGCTTGAAAAAGATTCAAATAACGAAGACAGTAATTACCTGGTTTAATCACTGGGGATTCCCATGGAACATATCATTTGTGTCTCATGTTATATGCGGCCGTGAAGATGCTGATGAAGATTAGGGAACAATTGTAGAGCCGTCACTGATGATGACAGCTACTGTCATTTCAAGTGAAAGACAAACTGTTTGTGTAAACACATTTTATTTTAGTGTTTCATTGTCTACCAATATGACTGTTGGAACGGGAAGAGATGATAATTGAAACAACACATTCATGTACACATGTTTCATATGTCTTTATTCAATTAATAATCTAATCTAAAAATCAATAAAATGTATATAGTATACCTTATTGACTACAGCAAATTATTTTTTATCTTTAGACAAAAAAAAAAAAATATTTGATGAGAAGATTTCTAGGTAAACAGCGCATCTATGTAAGAGATATGCTATCAAAATATTTTCATTATAATCTGACTTAATAAAGCTTTCAAAACAGATTTCCAATCACGGTTTTGATGATAATGTTGAAAGTCTCATTAACAAATGTTTTGTTAATTATTTTAACATTGTGTATCTGTACATCTGTCACGTCTTCACAAATAGATGGCGTACACGCTTTCTGTAGGTCTTCCCGAAGCTTACGTAAACCATCCAACTTGTGGAAAAGTTCAAGCAGAATAGAATTTTACAGACTGTCAAGATCGTTCCGCCGTGGTGTAAGACTGCTGCATTTGTTGACCTATATATATGAAGGACTGTCAGCTTGAGTAATGGATATGGAATTCGAAAGAACACGTGAATACTCGTAAGTCCTATCAGCATAGCGAGTACTTTTCCCTGTAATGACAGTTTTGATCTTTGTCCTGTTTGCGTTTCACATCTACTTTCGGTTCGTAAACGTCTGGACAGCTGGTTTTGTTTCTTGATGCAGAAAATGACTGTGCAATAGATGACGACGGGTAAGACAGATGTTAACGTAATGTCTGTGATATTCACGATTCTGCCGATCTTTAAGATATGCCTTGTCAGTCTCGGTGACAGCAAAAGTATGTCGTCAGCATTTTCTAAGGTAAATATCACTACGCTATGTAGAATCACAGCTACAGCGGCTGAAATACATACTGCCACTATTGAATTTCTTACGCTGCAAATTCTCTTCGCTTTCAATGGATGACAAATCCTGATGAAATTGTCAAATGCTATGAAGACGGTACAATAAACAGACATGAAACTGCAAATCTTGGACAAGAAATATATACCTCTTGCATTGAAAGAGTAGATTCCAAAGTTCTCCACCCATGAAAAGATTGTGATCAGGAGATACCCGTTGTCTGCAACCGATTGTGTTGTCAAAAACACGGAAAATGAGTCCTTCTTCGTCTTTTTCTGTCTGTTGAGAATAAAGATGGTGACGCTATTCCAGAAGAAGCCAACTGCAAATATGAGAGGGTAGGCAATAGAAAAGACAAGATTCATTCCTTCCCGATCATTTAGCTCCCTGTCTAGACATTCCGAGACATTGCTTTGATTTCTGAGGTGACAATCTCTGTCCATCTTCAGAGGACTTTGAATAACCTATGACTTTTTAGCATTCCCAATCTTGTAATTTATTGAGAGGGAAAGAATTCTATTGGTCAATGCATCTTTCAAGCAATTCTATTTCGATTTTTTCATTAACACCATTGGCTGCTTGGAAAGCACACCTTTTCACCTCGTTCATTGAGAAAATATCTTTTTCTTACAATATTGTGAAAACATGATTCTCAAACTATTCCAGATGCTGCACATCTTTAAATTGATAACAGATGAATTTGAAAGACGAAACAGATTTCCAATGGTGCTATAATCGAGAGGGGAAAACTTATATTTGTACATCTGAATCAAAGGGTTTCTTTTCCGCTACAGAATACAAATCATACAAATCATGGACATGTAGCGACCTGTGTAGTGCCTTGGCATTCCTCTTGGACAACATTTATGTAAGATTTGGTGAGAATCTCTACAAGCACGTTGTAGGGATTCCTATGGGTACAAATTGTGCGCCTCTTGTTGCAGATTTATTTTTATACACATATGAAAAATAATTTATTCAAAATCTTCAAAAGCAAAGAAAACATGATGATGTGAAATGCTTCATTGGTACTTCTAGGTACATGGATGATATTCTTACTATCAATAATCCTGTTTTTGAAAAGTATAAAGACACAGAAACACCATTTTTGGACCTAAATATCAAAATTGTCAATGGAGAAATTCATACAAGTGTATATGACAAACGAGATGATTTTGGATTCAACATAGTAAATTTCCCCTGGCTTGACGGTGATGTCCCTAGATTACCGTCATACGGTATCTACATTTCACAGCTCAATCGGTATGCTAGAGCATGTACTGATGTTTTGGATTTTCATAATAGAAATCTACAAATTACAAAGAAACTTTTAGGTCAAGGTTTTCGCTTTCACAAACTAGTAAAGACTTTCTGGAAATTTTACAAAAATTATGATCAACTTCTTTTGAAATTCGGACCCATACAAGCAACGGAGTATCACTTTAGGTATTTCACAACCTGCATTTTATGGTGACATAATTAACAAAATAAGAAGGATCAAAGGTAGACAGCATATGTATCGAAAATGCGTCAGAGTCATCAAACGCCTTTTATACCGTGGATATGATCCTAATGTCACCAGACGGACACTAAGCTTGGTACTTGACCAATATACAGTCTTGTACGAGCACATTCTTAAGACTTGCACTCTGACTGACTGTGACGACGGGACTCCATGACGGGCCCTGTCCAAACATCCTTAGAGAATCCTTAGAGAAGACAGGTCCCCGACCACCTGTCCTCTCTGAATGTCAGTCGGACTCCTCGGGTGTTAACATATATGAGCTCGCTACAGCCGGCAGAGCACGAACTATACTACGCACGTCCTCTTTTTATATCCATTTACATATTCATCTGTGTTGCTTGGACCCATGTGTTTTACGGTCTTGTTTGTGTGTGGTCATCTAACAGTGAGGAGGTTCTTCGAGACTCCTGGGAAATCGGAATAGTGGGAGGGTTGTGCGCACGTAATCCAGGATAACCACACCGTCTGCTATTTACGTGGCAGATGGCCGTCCTAAGTCGGCACCGGTTTCCCATTGGTCTCGTTGGTTTGTGTGTAGTCTTTTATGTTTCATGTTTCTATTTTGTGAGTTGGTGTTCCTTGTCCCTTTTGTGTCTCTTTCTGTGGGTATCTGTTCTGTGTTTTTTGCATGGGTGTTTTGGGATTTTGCTGTGGGTGCTGCAACCTAGTGTTGGAGATCCCCTCCTTTCCTCTTCCCTTAACTGCTAGAACACAGAAAAAAGGAAATACTGACACACGCATAGTATTCATTTGGATTAAGACATTTTGCAAAGGTTGTGTCTTTACGGGACCTTGCGTTTGTCTTTGCTTCTTATGTAAATTTAGAGTGAGTTTTGTGTAATTTTAAAAAGTTACGGTATGAGGGATTTATATGAAGGATCAATGATACCCCCTCCCCCGGCTTATTTCATTCATAAAAGTGATTGAGTGACTGAAATGACAAATATGGATATTGACCATATCCCTGTATACAGCACGAAATTGATAATTCAGAAAATCAGAAACCGAAGGCATACAAAATCAGGATAAAACAGGAACCAAAGCAAATAACAAAAACCTCCACCACATCAAAAGAAGCGAACTCCCGATTTAGGAGTGAGGCCAGGTGCCAAGGATGAGTAAGCATCTCCAGCTTGCATGCAACACCCGCCGCTTCAATTCGGTAGAGCTGTCACATCCGGTTACCTCCATTTCGGAAGACATAGAGTACAATCTTTGGTTGGATGGTTCAAATGATCTATGACAATATCATCCACCATTCTGGAGAGTGGGACATCATAATGTATGACCTTCTTCAGTGATGATGTTAGTCGGTCATAAACATATCCCTAACTGAGAAACTTATCTGAAAGACGCCTAGCTCTCAGAACAAAAAAAAAATAAAAAAATAAAACAAACCCCAGAACTTTCTTAAGGTATCCGATGTACAATAGAGCCGCTTAACATTGGGTTTGAATCATCTCCATTGTAAAGTATGGTAAATTTTATGCCTGGTAAGGTACTATAAACTATAGGTAAGGTAATGATGCCCTGAGTACAGATATAGGACTCCCAGGTCTTAAAATTCAAAGGGGAAAACTCTTGTACAAGTTTGTTACTTTGCATATGTTATATAGAGAAAATAGACAATTTTGATGCTTCATCAGTTATCTGTACTCAAAATTATTAATTCTGATCAGTGGGCATTATAACCTTTCAGAAAATATATAGTTTATAGTACCTTACCTGGCATGGAAAAATGCCCTATTGTACATTGGATACCTTAAGAGAAAAGAAAAATTGAACAAACAGACGAAGTCTATTGATTTCGTCCGTTTGTCCAATTTCTTACAGCTCATAATATTGTTTCAGATTTTTGCAACGGAAAATATTTTAAAAATAAGAAAAATTTCCGTTTATAAAGTCGGTACCGGGTACAAAATGCTTCTCAATCAGCGAATGAGAGCCAAAAACAAAAGTCAAAATCAAATTTAAAAAAATCACAATCAAAACACTGACAAATTATGGAAAGAATATAAAACAGTTCCAAAAAGTTGGCAAATTTAGCCTTGATATTACTTGAGTGTCCCTAAGCTTTGGGCATATTCTCCTACTTCAGATAACAGTGTTTGTGTACGAAATGGTCTGACTCATAGCTTTTCTAACAATGATATTTATTACAAACAGAAAGTAATAAATTGTCGTCTTTATTACCAATCCTAAAGCTCTAACGTAAATTGTCTATCAGACACTTTTTTAGAGAGAGAATTGATATTTCGTTTTTAGTTTTCACATCAAATTTAATGAAGAAAATTCTTTTTTGAGTCTGTGAAGTAAATTGAAGCTTTATTAAAGTGCTAAAAACATACTCTTGGTGCACCAAAATATAACTGTAGACAATATGTTTCAATATGAAAATTGATGCAGATATAGTCATCCCTCCTGCCAGTTTACGTAATTTTAAGTACAGGGTCAACAGTAGTATACGGATAAGTAGTTCCGTCAAACCCTATTTGTACTGTAAATTCACTTTTCTCCACTGAGAAAAATAATCCCTCAGCCTAAGCATGTAAAGTAATCCCCAGAAGAAAAAAAATCCTTGATGATTCTTCATGTATTGTCGACGGTTGTCAGGTCGACAGTTGACAATTATAAAAAAAATTGTTCCATAAAGTTAACTTGATTGTGATATTCATTGTCGACGGTTGACAGGTCAACAGTTGAAATTCTGAAGATGATAATTAATGTAATTGTCGACAGTTGACAGGCTGGCAGTTGACAATTCTAAAAATTTGTTCAACAACGTTAACTTGATGTAGGCATTTATTGTTGAATGTCGACTTGTCAACCGTTGACAATACTGAAGAGGATAATGTAAGTGTCGACGGTTGACAGGTCGACAGTTGACAATACTCCAGAATAAAGTTCAATGAAGTTAAAATTCATTGTCAACTGTCGACCTGCCAACCGTGGACATTCAATTCTACAATTATTGTCAACTGTCGACCTGTCAACCGTCGACCTTCACTGCAACTATCAATGTCAACTGTCGACCTGTCAACCGTCGACCTGCATTACTATATTCATTTTCAACTGTCGACCTGTCAACCGTCGACGCTAAATGCTACAGTCACTGTCGACTGTCGACCTTAAATGCCACAATTATTGTCAATTGTCGACCTGTCAACCGTCGACATTGAATTCTACAATCACTGTCAACTGTCGACCTATCAACCGTCGACCTTCAATGATAAAATCAATCTCAACTGTCGACCTGTCAACTGTTGACATTCAATACTACAAATATATCGTGAACTGTCTTCCGTCAATCACTAACTACAATCGTTTTCTAAATTTCTTTTCAAAACTGTATATGTAACATACTTTAAGGGGCGTAAGAATACAAGGTAAACAATATATTTTGAAGTGTCGCATTAAAATTTTACGTTAATTACTTATCGTTGGTTTATGTGTAGTCTTTTATGTTTCTATGTTGTGAGTTGGTGTTCCTTGTCCCTTTTGCGTCTATTTCTGTGGGTATCTGTTCTGTGTTTTTAACATGGGTGTTTTGGGATTTTGCTGTGGGTGCTGCGACCTAGTATTGTTGGAGATCCCCTCCTTTCTTTTATCCTTATATTACTGGAACATACTTTAAGGGGCGTAAGAATACAAAGTAAGTGATACTTATCTTGAAGCGGCGTATGAAATTATTCCGGAACTACTTATCCGTATATTACTGTTCAGCCTACGCAGGAATCAGGAGGGGAGATGTCTTTTAAAAATTTGCTTTCCTTTGAATTTCATATTTGATCCATATTACATGCAGATGGTACAAATGTGAGATACTTTGTCTTTGTTGTGCCTGTTTTCTTTGTGTTTTTCGCATTTAAGTTTATCAACTTTTTGCTCTTGGTGCTACTTTCTTCTTTTTTTTCATGAGGTATGATGCTGTATATCTATTATTCAAAATAACATACGTCATTCAGAAGAAATGACGGGTCATTCAAAGTTCCGATCACTAACGATGTACATTGCGTATTCCACTGACAAATATTAAATCTAGTAAGAATTTAAGGTATATCCGTCAAGCCAACAGAACCCTGCCCAAAGCGGGAAACCCCCGCATGACACAAATGATATCTTACATCACTGCTTCAACAATTCTCAGGGTACAATGAGACACTGTCGCATATCGCATGACGAACAATCGATATCCTCCATGGGGATACCCTTTGATTAAACCAAAAAAGATGTATATTGAGAGAACACTAAAACAGAACATTTCGTATCTGGCAATGCACTTTATCATAACTTAATGATAACATGTGTTGAGTATCGAAAATTTTCTGCTAAATTATTCTCTAAATATAACTTTATTTTGATCATAATAGATTTTCAAAATGTTATTGATAATAATGCTCATATGATAGGCTTGAAAAAGATTCAAATAACGAAGACAGTAATTACCTGGTTTAATCGATGGGGATTCCCATGGAACATATCATTTGTGTCTCATGTTATATGCGGCCGTGAAGATGCTGATGAAGATTAGGGAACAATTGTAGAGCCGTCACTGATGATGACAGCTACTGTCATTTCAAGTGAAAGACAAACTGTTTGTGTAAACACATTTTATTTTAGTGTTTCAATGTCTTCCAATATGACTGTTGGAACGGGAAGGGATGATAATTGAAACAACACATTCATGTACACATGTTTCATATGTCTTTATTCAATTAATAATCTAATCTAAAAATCAATAAAATGTATATAGTATACCTTATTGACTACAGCAAATTATTTTTTATCTTTAGACAAAAAAAAATATTTGATGAGAAGATTTCTAGGTAAACAGCGCATCTATGTAAGAGTTATGCTATCAAAATATTTTCATTATAATCTGACTTAATAAAGCTTTCAAAACAGATTTCTAATCACGGTTTTGATGATAATGTTGAAAGTCTCATTAACAAATGTTTTGTTAATTATTTTAACATTGTGTATCTGTACATCTGTCACGTCTTCACAAATAAATGGCGTACACGCTTTCTGTAGGTCTTCCCGAAGCTTACGTAAACCATCCAACTTGTGGAAAAGTTCAAGCAGAATAGAATTTTACAGACTGTCAAGATCCTTCCGCCGTGGTGCCAGACTGCTGCATTTGTTGGGGTATACATATGAAGGTCTGTCAGCTTGAGTAATGGATATGGAATTCGAAAGAACACGTGAATACTCGTAAGTCCTATCAGCATAGCGAGTACATTTCCCTGTAATGACAGTTTTGATCTTTGTCCTGTTTGCGTTTCACATCTACTTTCGGTTCGCAAACGTCTGGACAGCTGGTTTTGTTTCCTGATGCAGAAAATGACTGTGCAATAGATGACGACGGGTAAGACAGATGTTAACGTAATGTCTGTGATATTCACGATTCTGCCGATCTTTAAGATATGCCTTGTCAGTCTCGGTGACAGCAAAAGTATGTCGTCAGTATTTTCTAAGGTAAATATCACTACGCTATGAAGTATTACGGCTACAGCAGCTGAGAGGCATACGGCTACTCTTGAATTTCTTACGCTGCAAATTCTCTTTGCCTTCAATGGATGACAAATCCTGATGAAATTGTCAAATGCTATGAAGACGGTACAATATACAGACATGAAACTGCATATCTTGGACAAGAAATATATACCCCTTGCATTGAAAGTGTAGATTCCCAAGTTCTCCACCCATGATAAGATTGTGATCAGGAGATACCCGTTGTCTGCAACCGATTGTGTTGTCAAAAACACGGAAAATGAGTCCCTCTTCGTCTTTTTCTGTCTGTTGAAAATAAAGATGGTGACGCTATTCCAGAAGAAGCCAACTGCAAATATAAGAGGGTAGGCAATAGAAAAGGCAAGATCCATTCCTTCCCGATCATTTAGATCCCTGTCTAGAAATTCCGAGACATTGCTTCGATTTCTGAGGTGACAATCTCTGTCCATCTTCAGTGGACTTTGAATAACCTTTGATTTTTTAGCATTCCTGATCTGGTTATTTATTGAGCGAGAACGAATTCTATTGGTCAATGCATCTCTCTAGCAATTTTATTTCGATTTATCCATTAACACTATTGGCTGCTTGGAAAGCACACCTTTTCACCTCGTTCATTGAGAAATATCTTTTTCTTACAATATTGTGAAAACATAATTCTCAAACTATTTAAGATGCTGTACGTCTTTAAATTCATAACAGATAAATTTGTAACATGGAACATACTTACACAGTACCTGAAACGTGTCAGATTTTTGCAACTGAAAATATTTTAAAAATAAGAAAACTTTCCGTTTATAAAGTCGGCACCGGGTGGATATTGCTTCTCAATAAGAACTAAACGCAAAAGTCAAAATCAAATTCCAAAAAACTCACAATCAAGACTCTGACAAATTCTGGAAAGAATACAATGACAAATATGGATAATGATCATATCCCTGTATACAGCACAAAATCAATAATTCAGAAAATTAGAAACCGAAGGCATACAAAATCAGGATAAAACAGAAACCAAAGCAAACAAACAAAAACCTCCACCACATGAAAAGAAGCGAACTCCCGATATGAGAGTGAAACCAGGTGCCCAGGAAAACAGTTCCAAAAGGTTGTCAAATTTAGCCTTGATATTACTTTGGTGTCGACGAAAGTTAAACGTATGTATAATTTTGGGCATATTTTCCATCTTCAGATAACAGTGGCTATGTACGAAATGGTCTGACTCATAGCTTTTCTAACAATATTACTTATCCTAAGGTACTGACGTAAATTGTCTGTCAGACACTTTTATTTAGAAAATTGATATTTCGTTTCAGATTTCACATCAAATTTGATGAAGACAATTCTTTTTTGAGTCCGTGAAGTATACCGAAACTTTATTAAAGTGCTAAAAACATACTCATGGTGCACTAAAATATAACTGTAGACAATAAATTTCAATATGAAAATTAATGCAGATATAGTCATCCCCCCTGCCAGTTTACATAATTTTAAGAACATGTGTACGCAAGAATCATGAGGGGGGATGCATTTAAAATAATTGTTTTCCTTTGAATTTCTTATTTGATCCATATTACATGCGGTTGGTACAAATGTGAGATGAAAAATACATATACTCAAGGTGAGGTGAAATGATAACGTCAAGATTTTTTTCTTTTTTTGTCCTCAGAAGAGGCTCTGAAAATACATTCATATGCAGGTAGTCTTAGAATGTACATTGGTATTGAATCTGGAAAATATGAAAAAAGAAACGAGGGGATATCCAACAACACTCGGTTGTACCACCCAAGAAAACCACAAAACACCCAATGCAAAAACACAGAGCTGACAAACACAGAATGCGATAAAGAAAATCCTGACGACAATCTCAACAGCACTCACAATAAGGCATCGACTTTTCTAACCTGCAAACAAAATTAACGTCAACTTTTAGCTGAAAAAGAGAGATTTCAGAAAGCCAGCTGAGGTGCATATATATAGAATGAATGAAAAAAACTAAGATACTTATCATACCCGTAACCAAATAAAAAAATTAAGACACTTATCAAAGCAGTAACAAAAAGAAAAATTAAGATACTTATCATACCTGTAACAAAAAAAAAAACACAAAACAAGACACTTTTCATACCCGTAACCAAAAAAACAAAAAAACAAAAAAAAAGAGAGAGAGAGAGAGAGAGAGAGAGACAGACAGAGAGAGAGAGAGAGAGAGAGAGAGAGAGAGAGAGAGACACTTATCAGTCAAATACTGTCCATTTTCATTGAATGAAATATATGTTATGAAAAGTCTGTCATGGCTTCCAGGGATGATTAATCACGTTCTTTGACATAATACCATGGTGAGGTTTCGTAAATGCCGAAGTACTTTTGTCTTTTTTGTTCCTCTAAACGAACAAGGACATCACATTATTTTGTCAAATGCAACAACAAATATATAGCTGTACCATTGTAAAACATTCTAAAGGTCCGATGATTCTTTTTACTTAAGGATGCTTTCTTCGCCCTATGGGTGCAGCGATAATATAAGCAGCTTAGGAAACTTAACAAGTCCAGGTTGTCAATTGGTAAATGTGAATAGCTTATTCAACAGACCACAAAGAAGACCTCGAAGTCATGGCATTCGTAAATATAATAGGCCTGAGATACATAGTTTCTCCTTCGATGACTTGGTTCCATTTTTGAATGAGCCCCTAGGCCTGCATTATATTCGTACCAAATTATACTCTGTTCCTTTACCCTTTACGGAAGTTACACGAAATCTACGAATATACGAAGGACCTCACTTATACCGATACACATTCCCCAGAATACAGACTACAAGGAGTCATCTTGGACATTTCTACCTTTCGTTTATTTCAAGCAGTTAGATCAGATAAATCAGAGGAGAAAACAAACCGTCCTTTCATTAAAGTAAAATTTGCAAACAAAGGTATTGATAAATTGAATCTTGGTCAAATTTTGAATCACAAAACTGTCACAGAAAAAATCCCACCATATTTCAAAAAACAAGAAACTCCTTCTATTTCCAATAGCTACACACCAACAGTTGCATCTAAAAATTACAATTACAAACGATTCTTGCAGTGCATTGATTTAAGTAATCCCTCACTACATCCACTTCCTTGCGAATGTTCTTCATCGGATTTTAACTACTCTCCTTGTGGACACGTTATTACAGGTGACCTTAGTATAGTCAAGAACGACAAGTTGAGAGATTTGTTAAAAAAGGGTCCCAAATACAGAGAAAGTATGTCCTTTACATGGAACCAAAATTTCAAAATTATCATGGACACTTGTGAGGAATATGCAAGACGTTGGGCAAAGAAAGAGGATGTACAGCTCGACACACTATCCGAATGGATAAAATCCATCAGAGGGTTACTTTTATCTAAAATTAACCGATTAAAATCAACCGTGAGCACCAGATTCGAGTCTATATTTAAAGACCCTGATGTTATCACAGAGCTTACCTACCTCCAAGAACATTATGTCATCACACCAGCGGACAAAGCCTCAAATAATTACACATTTACTTGCAAAAAGTTCTATTTCGAAAGTCTAGTTAAAGATTTGGGTTTAAATTCGACACCTGGAAATCCCACTTACACCCCAACAAACCTTTCTGCCTCTGAAATAATAGATAACCACAAATCAGCTCTTTCTTCCTTTGGCTTCCAAACTAACAATTTAGATTTAGATTTACCATACTTATACTGCATACCTAAAATGCATAAGAATCCGTACAAACAACGTTTCATCGCTGGTTCCTCAAAATGTTCTACCAAATCTGTATCGATCTTACTCACCAAAGTTTTATCTGAAATCAAATCTGGGCTTCAAAAATATTGTTGGACAGTATATTCTCGCAGTGGTATCAACCAGATGTGGATTTTAAAGAATTCGAATGAACTTTTAGAACATCTGAAATCCACTCATTTTAGTAAAATTCATTCGATCAAAGCCTTTGATTTTTCGACACTTTACACTACAATTCCACATTCTAAATTGAAAGAAAGACTCGCAAAAATTATAAGTAATGTGTTTACAAGTAAGAATGGTAATCGCAAATACAAATTTATTGTTGTGAACTATGACAAAACCTACTTTGTTAAAGAAAAGTCCGATTCTGAAAATAAGTACACTGAAACAGATTTTATTAAGATATTAAACTTTTTGATCGACAACATTTTTGTGGTGTTTGGAGGAAAGGTCTTTCAATGGGGACCAATTGTGCCCCACTCCTTGCCGACATTTTTCTTTACTCGTACGAAGCTGAATTTATTCAATCTTTGGTCTCTGAAGGGAAAAGATACTTAGCTTCTGACTTCAACTTCACTTATAGATACATAGACGATGTTTTGTCCATCAATAATCCGAAATTCGCAGATTACCTGAGCAGAATCTAACCTTCAGAGCTTGAAGTCAAAGAAACTACAGAGACAAATAATTCAGCATCCTATTTGGAAATAATGTTGTCCTACGACACTGATGGTCACATGAACACCTCACTCTATGACAAACGTGACGACTTCAATTTCAGCATTACAAACTTTCCTTTTCTGAGTAGCAACATCCCTTCATCGCCTGCTTATGGCGTGTTCATATCTCAGTTGATACGCTATGCCAGAGCAAGTACGAAATATACGGATTTTGTTCTGAGAGCTAGGCGTCTTTCAGATAAGCCTCTCAGTCAGGGATATGTTTGTGACCGACTAACATCGTCACTGAGGAAGTTCTACGGTCGATATGGGGAACTCGTCATACACGATGATGTCCCACTCAGAATGTTGGGTGATATTCTGTCATAGACCATTTGAACCATCCAAACCAAGATTGTACTCTATGTCTTCCGAAATGGAAGTTACCGGATGTGAGTGCTGTTGAGATTATCGTCAGGATCTTCTTTAACTCATTTTTACCGAATTGAAGCGGCGGGTGTTGCATGCAAGCAGGAGATGCTTACTCTTCCTGGACACCTGATCTCACTCCTATCGGGAGTTCGCTTCTTTTCATGTGGTGGAGGTTTTTGTTTGTTTGCTTTGGTTCCTGTTTTGTCCTGATTTTGTATGCCTTCGGTTTCTGATTTTCTGAATTATCGATTGTGTGCTGTATACAGGGATATGGTCATTATCCATATTTGTCATTCTTCTGAGATATCGAATTCAAAAGCATCAAACTTTTTTTCTTACCATTATATTTCAATAGTACTTGACCCGATAAGTAAGAAAACAAACAGAAAAGGATACCAAGATATGGACTTTATGTCAGATATTTGCCATCAAATATACCCATCTTCAACCATCTCAGAATATTGTGGTGAAATTGAAAATTGGCGAAATATTACTCATAAAATCTAAAATAGATATATTCTTACGGAATTGTTGAATTGGATTAATCAAATGTATTAGAATACATTACTTTACTACTGTTGAATACAATTTTTATGACATAAGATGTAACGGAATGAAAGTTTTAGCAAATTCTTACCTCATATGGCAATTTTTAAAGTAACGTAAGAAACAGATTTTTGGCACTAAAATGCTGATAGAAAATGTAATTCCATCAAACTTTTTTTAAAACTTCACATAGTGTATCTAGGGACATTATAGCATGTTTTTATGAAAGAAAAAGTAGGGGGAGTTATGCATTGGGAAAAAGTTTTGGCCCATTTTGCTACCCTACCCCCTTCTTTCAAAATGATACAGGAGATTGAAAAAAACACCATATTGCCAACAGTACGTACAGGTTTTATTGATTATGTTTGGTTTTATATAGCTGTTCCATGTACTTTCATGTGAATATTCATATACATTCTAATAATCTGATATTAAACATATTTTTTGCATAGCTAGGGGAAAGGGGGGGGGGGGGTTCAGCAGTCCCCCCCCCCCCCATCTTGAACTCACCGAAACATTTTTTTTTTTGCATATTAATTGATGAATATGTTTTAAATTTCCACAAACATGGCATATATTTCACACGTAAATTAATCGTTAACAGACCTTTCAGTATGGACCTTGACTTTTGATGTAGTGACCTTGACCTTTGAGATTGACCTATTTTTAACAAACCCGGCAATATAAACCTTCACTTTTTCTACAAAAACCTACACACAGCGCGCGCCGCTGTCTTCTGACTATTTTTTTTTCTTTTTTTTTCTTTGTCTGTTTTTTTTTTTCTTTCCTGTGTTTAATGTACAATGTAAACAGCAAATAAAGAACAAGGATACGTATGTCGACGAGGGAACTCTCCGACCGCAGAATATAATCGGTTACCTAAGACAATAAAAAAAGTATGATTGTTTCTGAATTTTTAAATCCACATTCAACGTTATCGATAAATATGTCTAAAGAACATGTAGATGTAATATACCCTCTCTCTCTCTCTCTCTCTCTCTCTCTCTCTCTCTCTCTCTCTCTCTCTCACCCCATGACACACGTTTAGTTTGTCAGAAGACGCTGTACGTCGTGCAAGTTTATGTTTATCTTTCATTGCATTTTTTCCCTTTAATTTGCGGAGCCCCTCCCCCCCCCCCCCCCCCCCAACCGGATTATCAATATTTTTGTTTCAGTCCATTGGGTTACATGATTCGGTTTGTTTTTGTTTTTTTTTTATGAAAAATGCGTGCCTTATCTTTTCTTTTATAAAGTCTTCCTCTCTTATGACGCATGTCAGCCGTGAAATGCCCGTTCGTCTTGTATGCGACAGTCGCACGAAAAAAAGTCTGTTATCTAACACTACGAACTCTTTTAAAAATATTTCGTGCCGCAGTCTTACGGCGGTCTCGAACAGTTATGGTGCAGCCGTACGGCGTGCAGGATCGCAGAGACCGTATGGCTGCGGCAAGGCTGATGTGAAAGGGCCTTATTTAAGTTTTCCTTTAAAAGATTAATTATTTGTCGGAAAAAATGTAAGAAATAAGATGATAGCTGATGATTTTGTTATCGATATGTACCTTTACTAATGTAAAGTCCCTGTATTGTATCCATTTTTCAAATAAATGACAGAATTGATGAAATTGGATCATGTAAACAGGAAATATTAGAATTGTCTGATAGAGTTCAAAATTTCACATTTTTGCAGACATAATGCTGCTAAAAGAAATAAAGGAAATAGATTAGAAAAAAGAATAAAGATAAAGCGGGAGAAATAAAAAAAAGTATGTGGCGATTTATTATTATCATATATTTTTTTAATAAATAGAAATCCAGAGACAAATCGCCATTAATACATGTTTCTTTGGAGATCTCCTCCCTTCCTTTTGACACAATGACAGTACAGAGTTCAATTACTGGTAAAGTTCTATTTTCCATGTTTCGGTGTATTTTACTTGCTTTTGTTGTGTCTCTGATTTGTTTCACACTGAAAATACAAATCTATTTCTTAAAAGTATTGCTTTTATTGAATTAATCTTCTTAATTGATGAAATTTAAAGGCAAATATAAGTAATCAAACATTACATCCCTTTCCTGCAGCGTTATTTATCTGTTTTATTCATGGCGGGAAGACGAAACGAACGTCATTTTTGATGCGTGACGTCAAAGATTCTCGCAGTGACGTACTGTTATTTGAACAAGGTTGTTTTAAAGCAAAAAGATAACACAAAATGTTTATACTTATGAAAATAACAAATATATCCTCAAACAACTCCATTTATACATGCTATTGAATTTGATGCATGCAGTGAACAGAAAAAAAAACAAAGGTCGTACATCTTTCTTTTACGACATTAGGAATTATCTCCCGTCGTCTAGAACGTTTTCTGTTCAGCTCGCCAGGAGAAAGCATCCTTAAAAAAGTATATTACAATTCTATCACGAGAGGAATCTCAGGGAATGATATAATCTTACACCACCGTGAGGGACGGATGGCGATTTCTCAACCCGAGTGTACAAATTTTGCAAGTCCTTGACGAGGCTTGCCGAGGCATGGACAAGCAAATTTTTTACACGAGGGTTGCGAATTAGCCATCCCTCCCTCATGGTGATGTTTGATTGTTTTTCTCCCAAGTCATCTACTAGGAACCAGTACTTTAAAGTGTATGTTATAATAACCTGTTTGTTGCATTACTTCCATAATTATATGTATGTTTTAATAACCTGTTTGTTGCATTACTTCCATATATAATGTCGCTTCGGTAGCGATGACGTCAGAGGGTGAGAACAATGACGTTAGAGGGTGAAATCGATTTATCTCATGTCAGGGAAAAATATTCAAAACACTTACTGTCAAACCCCTTACGGGGAACTTTTTTACGAGCTCCACACGGCAAAGGGCATAAGTGTGACACAAATGAGTTAAAGAAGATCCTGACGATAATCTCAACAGCACTCACAATAGAGCACCACATTGAGCATCCACAGACCCCCAACAAGCTGGAGGTGGGACCAGGTGCCCGGGAGGAGTAAGCATCCCCTGTTGGCTAGCCGCGCCCGCCGTCGATGCCCACGCACGAAAATGAAAAGAATATATAAAATACATGCACTGTCTGAGGCCATGTCTATATAGAAAGTGCTATGGCGACAATGTCAGTGAGTCACTTTGTACAAGTAAACCGGCTGATTTCAGGGTTTTAGAAATATCTTCAAGAGACTTACTATTAATTTCGCTTTGGAAAATTTTAAGAATCTACATATTTGAGATGTCTTAAACATATATGGCACAATATCAAAAAAAGTGCATATTTTTGTCCTTTTGAGCCTGTTTCATATGTAAATGAAAAAATACAGAAATTAGTACTGGTAATGCTTTGCCTCATCCTATTTTACCTATATCCATGAAAAAGTATGAAATACGACACAAATATGTAATTATAATAGGTTGATATGGCCATCATCTGTCAAAATCGGATGTCTTGACTATGGGTACTTTAGTTTTACATTGGTATAACTTTTATTCCATTGAAATTTAAACTTGATTTTTTTTCATTGGATTTGTTTATAATATGAAAGAGATTCTGTAAACATCCTATATACCCTACGTATATTTAGAATGAGCAATTTTTTATGATTGATATCACTGTCACTGATTATTTTGTCAGTTGTGTTACCTTTACATGAAGGAGAGAAATAACACAACTAATTCAAATGTATGAATTAGGTTCACATGTTAAAATGTTTTATAAGGATTTATCAAATTATATATTAAATAAATTTTAATATTCCGCCAGCTTCAACTTAGATGTTTTAAAGACCTTGGTTAGCACTGTAAGGTTACCTTTTTCACATGTCCATTATGTTACCGTTTTTGTATGATAAATGGAGGCATTTTCTGTCTTTTCCTTTTGCTTTTGAAATGAAATTGCTGAACCTTGTTTAAGAAGGCAAGAATTTTGAACAGTTTTGCTTCTCAGATTATACAATGTGTCTATTTGTACGAAAAATTCAGTTGTGTTACCGTCATTTGTGTTACTTTTTAAAAAGTAACACAACTGAAATAATTAGTAACATAACTGACACTTAATTGGAAACACAATGGACATTTGACTATCTAAATTGAAACCATCATCAAAGGAATGTTAAGATTCCAAACTTTTATTGATCTTTTGCTCATATTATTTCTTACAAATCTTTTAATGTTTCAATTTTCGCTTTGAGAAGAAAATAAATGAGGTTCAATTAAGTGTTTCTTCACTTGATAACACAACTGACATTTTATAGTAACACAATGTACATTTCATGTTTTATATGGAAACATAAGTTTAATTAAGTGATTGTGCATCAACTTGACAATATTTTTGTGTGATTCGTTTAAAAGAGTGTCTATTTGAGAAACATAATTCTTTAATTGACTAAAAGAAAACAATTATCATATCATTTCGTAAAATAATAACACAACTGAGTGGTAACACCAATGACATCACTTTATTCCAACTTCTGAAACTAGTGTGGTAGAAAGGTTTCATTTTGTTAACAGTACGCTCAAGGTGACATACCACTTCAGCATAGGGTCCCTTTCAAACACATGAAAGAAACCTACAAGTAAGACTGTACAAGAAAGGAGGGGATCTCCAACAACACAGATTCCTGGATGATCATTGTGGGCAATGACAAAGAGTTAATCGTAACATAATGGACATTTGATGAAGTCAAATCAGATAACTTATTTTCTGTAATGTAAAGAAGTGACAAGATTGAATGGTATACAACTGATCTTCTCAAAAGTGTCTTATTCTTCTCGCAATTTGTGTTTTTCATTTTCAATTTATTGATCGATTATCATTAGTTAATGATTGGTAACACAACTGACATGATATGGTGATTCACAATATTTTTAATGCAGACTTTGTTAGCCTTATAGTATAACATAAGAAAAAAATGAAGACCAGTTAGCTTCCAAAATTTGTAAATACACTATTTTCTTTGTTTTTCTGATAAAATCAGTCACATTGATACTAGTCAATATTCATTTCAGTTGAATATCATATGCACCAATATCAACAAATGCTCACATAATGAACAGTAAAGTAAAATGGAGTCTATATCATTCTAACACTCTAATAATGTTTATGAAACTAGCATTTTGGTATCACAGAATATTCTTTTTCATTATTTTCTGATTTGCATGCATAAGTACAATGATAGAGACTTGAAACAATGGCTTTTTGATGAAATATCCAAAGCAAACATAAAGCTATATGACAAAGCAGGCTAATTCCATCAATGTATTACTCAAAACATCTATAAGTTATAAAAGAAGTCAGAAAATGAGTGTTAAGCTGGGCTAAATAACAAAAGAAATAAAAAACCCAGAATTTTAATTAGAATTACAAATACAATATCATAATTGATATGGATCGATAAGATTGCTTATTTTGAAATAATTCAAGCGTGCATTGTCCGTTTTACAGGTTTTTGGCACACTTAAATGTTCATTAATTTTGTTTCCAAAAAGTAAGAGCAGTCTTATTAACAATCTTGTTGGCTAATTATTCTAAAATATTCTTATCTAATTTGAAGAAAATCTTAAAATAGAAGTAATTCTGATTACATTAAGTGATATTTAAATTATAAAAAATACATATTGCGCAATGATTCAGTTGAAAATTGCTAACGTTTTCTTCAGCTTTTTATCACCTTATTGTACTATTTTCCTATCACTTTTGTCTCTGTTCTGTTGAGATGATAAGTACATTCTTAATTACTTCTGTTTTCTATAATCTAAACATCATATTATGGGGATAATCTAAGATAATATCAACTAAAGTTGTGAACACTTTGATGCATATCATCATAAAATGTCATTTGTGTTACAGTCTGTCAATTGTGTTACCATGAATGATCACTACTATGCTTAAATTGCTGATCAAGAGTTCCAAACAGATTAAACAGTTTTAGAATTAAGTCAGATTAAAATTACTAGCATTTGATTTCCTTTTTATCATAAAATAAACTACATTTTGCCTATATAAATCTGTATGTGTAATTTGTGTTACCATTTTGTCCGTCGTGTTACTGCATAGTCATTTGTGTTACCTTCAATATTTTTGGGGGAAAATTAATGAAGTAGAGCATATATCCTTATAAAATTGCGTTCAGTTATTTTGTTTTCTCGCAAATAATTAAGTGCATGAAAGAAGTTAGGAATTTTATATTTATATTATCTTAAATGATGATTTCCAATTATCCAAAAACTAACTTTTCGCAAACAATATGCTATATGTTACCATTTATCTTGAGAAAACGGCATCATATCATAAATTTTCCTCAAGAGGCTGATAAAATCTATACATTTTTAGAGAAACAAACATAGAATAAATTCTAAAAAAAATTATTGTAATTTTTATGACAATTTTTTGTTTGGTAACACAATGGACATTTCAAATCAAAGCCATGTATGTAATGACCTCCATCTCAATATCAAAACAAGTTTAAGCTCCCATATTCTAGAATTTGTCCCTTTGGATGTTTACAAATTGATATTAGAAAGAAAATTCATTGAAATCAAAAATCAATTTCTCAGATTTATGGTTTGCAAAATATGCACTTTTTTGATATTGTGCCATATATCTATATTTCATCACAATTTAAATTCATTGCAAAATGCACGTATGATGGAGGAGAAGCTTGAAGCTGATATAAATCCTTCTGCCTTGGCTACTCAGACATGTAGTACTGACAATGCATGTATTTTATATATTGTTTTCATTTTCGTGCATGAACATTGACGGCGGGTGCGGCTAGCCATAGCACTTTCTGTATAGACATAACGTCAGACAGTGCATGAAGTTTTTATATTTTCATTTACATGCTTCATAAACATCGACGGCGGGTGAGGCTAGCCAACAGGGGATGCTTACTCCTCCCGGGCACCTGATCCCACCTCCAGCTTGTTGGGGGTCCGTCGATGCTCAATTTGGTGCTCTATTGTGAGTGCTGTTGAGATTATCGTCAGAATCATTTTTCACTAGATAGGGAGAGTAGAAATAACAAATAATGGGTGATAAAATACATAGTCATTTTCAAGATGTAAGAAAAACTAAGAATTAAGAGTTGCCTTTACGAATATTTTATCTGAAATAGATTCAAATAATTTTCTAAGTGAATTTGAAAACATATAGATTTTATCATGATGTTCAAGTTTAATCGTCCTTTTCTAGATGCTCATGGGTGAATGATTCTGTTTGGCAATTTGCAAGTCGGCCTATTAGTGCTTTGGAAAAAAGTAAGACCGTTTTTACTCAATACATGTAATTCTAATATTTCATTATGTTTCTCGAATTAAAGGCAAATTATGACTTGCAAAAAGGAACATCTTCACATCTAGCGACCGTTGATATAAGTTAAAGAAGATCCTGACGATAATCTCAACAGCATTCACAATAGAGCACAAAATTGAGCATCGACGGACCCCTTGCAAGGTAGAGGTTGGACCAGGTGCCCGGGAGGACTAAGCATCCATTGTCTATTCAATAAAACCAATGTACAAATAATAAACACCTTATGAAAGTATACTTTATTATGACGTTGCGCTAATTCTTTTATCTAGAGTACCAAATACGTACATACATGTAGAATATTGCTGAACAGAATTATTTGGGACATCGTCCTGAAAATAAAGAAAAGAAGAGTCTAGAATAAACATCAAAGAAGTACCCAACAGTTGTTCAGTCTCAAAGTCGAGAAGGCAAGGCCAAACCGTAAGAATAGAAAGTACATGTAAAATATTTCAGTTTCTATCGTTGAATCAGTACTAATTACGTCAACCGCGTACCTGTTAAATCGTTTAACATTTAACGAATGATATATAAATAAATATATACATATAATATATAGGAGCGTACATTATATAAAACGACACTCGGCACGCGGTGTGGAGTGTGGCTGTTGTATAACTTTTGATTTTGTTTTCGATTTGAATATAATTCCATATATAGATACAACGGCGAATAAAATAATTTATCTATTAAGTCAACAATTACTGTCCACATTGCTCAATTCAGAAATCGTTAAATTGAAAGGAGCTGTAATGATAAGGACTTGATTTAGCCCTGAAATAAATCGAGTATTTCTCGTGCGCTTTCTTTCCTTTGAAGGAAAAGGTTTATAAGGAGAAAAAAATTATATATAAGAAGATTTCTCATAAGTATTTTATTAAAAAAAAATATGTAAGATTTGATAATTACGGCTTGAATAGGTAGGGGTAACAATGTATGAAAACGTCAAATAGCAAACGAAAATATACAAAAATGCACTTTTTTTAGCAAAATTTTTTAGTGTTTTATGTTTAAATCCCATCCTCTTTTAAAAGTGAAAAAGAAAATAATAACTTCGAAACAAATATCAATGTAATCGGTAAAATACGCAATCCGGAGACTGAAAGCCGTAAATGTTGTACTAAACAGCCACATTGTAAGCTTTCAGGCGCGAAATACACACTGTGTAGAAATAAACATCTTTATGTCGTTTATTTCATTCGTGTATGTTGTATATTTCATCGGAATCCACTCAAAATAAATTGTTCCATTGTATAACAAGAAGAGTTGGGCAATTTTCATCTCTCTAACTGCTTTTAAGTCAGATTCTTAAAAAATAGTCCATCCCCCCTTTTTTCGTTTTCCGTCTGAGGGAAATTGTTCCATGCCGAGTTACAGAACAAATTGGTATTCATAATATACACCTTTGGTAAAGAGGCACTTGTAACTCGGGATGGAACAATGTTGTAGAAAACTTTTCCGTTTCCCATTAATATCTATAAAAATACGCACATTAAAACCCAAATATTGGAATTTTTATTGATAATTTATTCAAACAGACATTTGATTCAGATATTCATTAAATTTCCCATTTTGAAATGTCCACTTTTCAGGGCAGATTTTACTTCTCGTCGTTACAGCTCCTTTTGTCTGAAATGTCAACTTTTCCGATTGAAATTGATATGATATAGGGAAGATATCTCTAAAACTCTCATAACTAACGGTGTTAGATATATGCCAGTACTACGCTCACAGCGACAGATAATAGTTTTCGATTGCACCGTGGGGTATAATGTGATACACAAATGATATGTTCCACGGGAATCCCCTTTGATTGAACTAAGTTAATACTGTCTAAATCTACTTTATATGAATTTTTTAGGCCTATCATATGGTCATTATTATCAATTATATGATGGTAATTTATTCTGGTCAAGAATAGACGTGTATTCGGAGAACGCTTAAACAGAAAATTTTCAATGCTCGCCACATGTTATGATATGGTGCACGGACAGATACAAAATTTTCTGTTTAAGTGTTCTCCAAATATACGTCTATTCTTGACCAGAATAAATTACCATCATATAATTTATAATAATGACCATATGATAGGCCTAAAATAAATTCATATAAAGTAGATTTAGACAGTATTTACTTGGTTCAATCAAAGGCGATTCCCGTGGAACATATCATTTGTGTATCACATGATACCCCACGGTGGATTGGAAGCTTTCAATGTTAAATTTTGCATGACGTCGCCGATGTTTAACATTGAATCTATCGAGGAAGTAAACAACTTCTTGCTAAAATTGACATGAAAAACTCCACATCTTAAAGAATAATCTTTCTTATAAAAAAATAAGCTGCCGAGGTAATTTTATTATAAAAGCAAACCACTATGATTAACATATTAATTATGAACCGGTATTACAGAAAGACTTTGATAGATTTGAAGACGGTTAACATTTGAACCTCTTGGTGAGTGTCACTGCTGGAAGACCAGAGGGCACATGTAGCCAAGTTCGATCAACGCATTTCTGTAATCAAAATTTCTTGGAATTTCTAAAACGTGGGACCTGTAGCATCACATCCCACCCATCCTGCTACGTCTTTCGGCACATTTGAGACATAATAGCTTTCACCCTCTTTGGCTACATCACATTTTTTAGATTTAAGAACACTGACAAGGGTTAAGCACCCGAAACGTGCATGTCTGGGCCATGCTGCAAATTTACCTGTTCTTAAATGATGCTATTGATCTGAAGACGTTTAACATATGTGCGACTTGGTTAGTGTCACTGCTGGTGGACCAGGAGTCCCTGAGGGCACATGTAGCCAAGTTCGATTGACTTCGGTCGATCGTTTCTTCAACGCCTTCGATTGTTTCTCTAATCAAAATGTCTTGGAATTTCTAAAACGTGGGTCCTGAACATAGCATCATATCCTACCCATCCTGCTACGTCTTTCTGTACGTTTTTACACATAACAACTTACACTTCCTTTCGCCATAGTACAATGTTTAGATTGAGGATCATTGACGAGGATTAAGTACCCGAAACGTACATGTCTGGTCCATGCTGCACATGTATCTGTTCTTAAATGATGTTATTGATTTGTAGACGTTTAACATACTGTGGTACTTGTGATATTTTTGGGGCAAAAAACTTTTTTCTATGCAAAAATAATGACAAACTTGAAACGATTTATAACTTTTGCATAAAGAATTACAACATAAACCAATATGTGTTTATATTTTCAATTTTAGATATTCTTTCGATTGAAATGAGTTTTTAATTCAAATTCTTACATCAAATATTGGGGGTTTTTTTTCTTGGGAAATAATGCCCTTTTCTAGGTCAAAATCATAATAAACTGGAATGACAAATATGGATAATGACCATATCCCTGTATACAGCACAAAATCGATAATTCAGAAAATCAGAAACCGAAGGCATACAAAATCAGGATAAAAAAGGAACCAAAGCAAACAAACAAAATCCTCCACCATATGAAAAGAAGCAAACTCCCGATATGGGAAGTTATACACAAAATTGTACTTATAGACGTCATGAAAAAATCATGAAAAACTGAAAAAAAGGTTATAACTTCTGAATAAAAATGATAAGTAAACAAGGATTTAAAATTGTTAATGTACTTAATTGCTGATGCTCTTCCCATTGGAATGAATTTCAAATTTTAAATTGATATTTCAAATGTGCTTATTTTGGGCGAAAAATAAAGATAAATTGGGATTTTTTTTTATATTTAAGCGAATTAATTGATTTCAAAAATTGAAAGATCTTTATACTTTCAATGTCTCATGTTCTTTCGAATGAAATGAGTTTTCAATTCAGATTCTTATATCAAATGTGTTTTATGGGAGAAAAGTGCCCTTTTCTTTGCAAAAATAACATGGAAAAATGAGATAATATATGACATTTAATTAAAACCTTATATTTCATAAATTCAAACATGTTTATGTACATGATCTCATTGTTCATTCCAAATGAATCTTGAATCCTAGTATCTATGTATAATGAAGAAAGGAGGGGATCTTTAACGCAACAGAAAACACCAAGACGAGTGCACTAAGACACGAAAAATGAAACACATTCCTGAGTTATAACTGATCTCCTGATGTTAAAGAATTTCATTTTCTTTGTCATATGTTTTATTTGTGGGTGGTAATTCTGGAGATCTTTCCTTTTATGTGTAAATAAAAAGAGAACACGGCGCTAAAAACTCAGCTGCCAGATTGACCAGTCTTCAAATCAAATCTAACCAAATTAAACATAAGAACATGCTTTTGACTTTGTTCTTATCTGAACAGTACCATAAGTAAAACATATCATTATGATTTCAAAGCGGAAATGCAATCGAGGGAAAGCGAAAGAAATTTGGACTCTAAATTTGCATTGAGTGCCACTGGTGAGGGGAGGGGATGGTTCTGTCCGGGGCGCGCGTCTGTTGTGGTAAGTTTTTGAGGAGGGGGGGCTAGTTGAAGCACTTCCGTTTCATTGAATTTGTACTACGCGGACTTAATAATTGACCGGGGTTCCGAAAAATTATTTTCTAATTTTTCATGATTTTTGCTTACTGTATCGCTGCTGAGGATTCATTTTCCTAAACAAAACTGATGAGACATCAATTGTTGAAATTAGCTTATTGAACGTTTTTAATATTGACCATTTCAACCACTTAATTAGATTTTTTTCCTGCTGGTGGGTTGTTTAGTCCCCGTTCCAAAGTGTTTCTGCATTTGACTTTAAAGATACTTCTAAACTCTCCGTCACAATTTTCTTAAACTAAGGAGCATCTCCTTGATGCCTTAGTATTGTCCTTGGCAGGTTCTTTTCAGAAATTTTAGGTCATGTTTAGACATTAGTTCTTCATATTTCACATAATTTGGATTTCTTCTTTTTCGGTCTCGATCATCACTGATGGCGCATAATTTACTGAAATTCGCATATGGTACACTGGGAATTTATATAAAAGAATATTTATGTCTGGTCCATCGTATTTGGAAATTTCTGTCCTGAAGAATTACCTGTTTGATTACCACAAAGGTATATAACATGCTTTGTTATGTATAACATGCATGAATGTTTATAACCACAGACAGTGATGTTTTGTAGATATTGTTTTCATCTTCGCATGTGAACATCGACGGTGGGTGCGGCTAGCCAAACAGGGAATGCTTACTACTCCTTGGCACCTGGTCCCACCTCTAGTTTGCTTGGGTCCGTCGGTGCTCAATTGGGTGCTCTATAGTAAATGCTGTTGAGATTGTTGTTAGGATCTTCTTTATCTCAATTGTATCAAAATATCTGTGAAAATCTGAAGAACACATCTGTATTTAAAATTATTTCAAGGATTGTATATGTCTCTTTAACGCATTAAAAATTTTCTGGTACTAAAATTCTTGAAATTTCTAACACGTGGGTCCTGTAGTATCATATCCCACCCATCCTGCTACATCTTTCGGTACAATTTTTTGACATAATAATTTTCACCCTTTTCGGCCATATTACATTGTTTAGATTGAGGATCAATTACGAGGGTTGAGTACCCGAAACGTGCATGTCTGGTCCATGCTGCAAATTTATCCGTTTATAAATGATGCTATTGAATTTGAAGACGTTTAACATTTTCAAAAATAGGGAAAGACTCGTGAATTAGGCCTAGACATGTATCGACTTAAATGTTTCTATTTTAACTACTGTACTAACAGTACATAATATACTTCAACTTCCAACAACTTAATATTGATCAAACTGGAAATGTTTCAAACAGTTTTCTGGATTAGGATTCTGTCTCTCATTTGTCATAGTTGCGTATTTTAAAAGTTCAGAATAAAAAGTAGGTCGCATATAAGTATTTGCAATTTTGATTTGATATGCTCTATTTTGGCCTGTTGCATCGTTAATTAATGAGCCACATGACTACCACAACCTGCATTTTGCGGTTACATATTTAACAAAATAAGAAGGATAAAAGTTAGACAGATTTATCATCGACATTGTGTTAGAATAATCAAACGCCATTTATATCGTGGATATGATGCTTCTGTCGCCAGACGGACACTTGGCTTGGTACTTGACCAACCTACAGCCTTGTACCAGCGCATTCTTAAGAGTTGCACTCTACCTAACTGTGACGACAGGTTTTCATGACGGGCCCGGTCCAAACATCTTATGCAATATGTGTTTATGCAACTAGCGCCCTCTGGTTTTATTTTTATAATTCACATTTGTACATTTACTTTAAAGAGAGTGCGCGCCTCCATCTTTCCTGTAGGGTAGGATTGCCATATCACGATGGATACCGTATAACCAGAAATTTTCGCGAGATACTAATTTTCGCTATATTCGCGAGTGATTTGGAATCGCGAAAAATTATACTCGTGAAAAATTGTGTTTCATAAGGTATAACATGAAGTGGTATATCAGATACATTTTATTCTTATTGTACATGTGTCATTCTTTAATTTCCTCAATAAAACGTAAAGAGAAGTGAATTGAGTGTATTCTTATGATATAACTAGCTAAAACTTAAATAATTAAAGGTACAAAGGAGTCAACAGTTAGACAAATAACTCCGGACTGGACATTTGTCCGGAGTTCAGCCCCCTAAAGCACTGTAGGTAGGTAGGTTTTGATTATCAGGTGTGGTAGTACTTACCAAGAGAAACTTGTTCCACAAAAAAATTTTCACCTGTGCCACCAGGTAAGGCCACCAGAGGTAATTAAAAAAAATTTTCCCACGGGAATTCCCGTGGGAAAAATTTTCCCGTCATTTTCCCGTCAAAATCCCACGGGAAAAATTGGATTCCCGTGGGAAAAAATTTCCTGACTTTCATTTCAAGTAAAATACGGGAAAAATTTTCCCGTCATAGAAATTGACAGGAAAAAATTTCCCGTCAATGTATTATGACGGGAAAAAAAATCCTGTGGGAAATTTTTTCCCGTCTTCTTAAAAGACAGGAAAATTTTTCCCGTCTCTTTTAAATGACAGGAAAAATTTTCCCGTCATTTTTTCCTGTCAATTATTAAACATGTGAAAAATAATACTGTAAATTAAGATTCTGTGGATATTAAATCTGTAAATCATAATACTTGTATATCAGTATATTATTAAAAGTTATGAATTATAGTATTTTAAGAATGGAAAAAACATAATAATCCACTATGCTTCATAGGCAAAAACAAAAACTGGTAATTATTAGCTATAATTGCCTTCTCCTTAAAATTTAAGCAAAAAGTAGAACATGTAGAAGTTGAGACATTGTTATGGTTCATGTACAGGTAGTTAAATTTTAAAAATTAAATAAAAATGAAAATAAATATTCCTAAATATTTGTGATCATACTGAGCATGTCGAAGCATTTATATAGAATTGAGCAGTTATCAACAACCACACAGTAACATTTTTTTCACATGAATTTCGAAGTCCTTATTTTAAAAATTACATTTGGAGTGTGAATTCTACACTGCTAAAATATGCTACTGTAACGTGTAAAAAAACTAATTTATGGTGATTTTTTTTTTCAAATATGCAAACTTTGTATTAAAAAGCTAGCTTACCTGCACTTGAAGTTTATGGACATGATGGAGTATGCCTTTGTTGATACAACTTTGAAATGATGCCACTTGCAATTTATTAAATCTAACTAGATCGATCGAGCAAGTGAAATCATTACAAGTCTACTATCTGTTTGTTCTTGGTGTTCCTTGTTCATTTTAGAAATTTGAAGATACGTACTTCGCAAATGCAGGATTTGTATAGTCTTATAGCATTCAGACATTCAAAATGAGAAATCAAATTAAAAACTAAAACATGGTATGAGAGTAATTTTTATCTTTAGGTAAGTATAGTTAATAAGCTCTCAGTGCGCATTTTTTTCCATATAAGTTTGGCAGTTACCAGGAAAAGGTTGTTTCTAGATTCATATAAAAGTCAACATCAGGACTGAGGAGTCAAAAGTGCAAGCCAATCAGAACCCTTGGCAACAACTATGATAAACAGTTCTTGTTGAGAAACAAAATTGAGTCACTTCTTTCTGGGAAGTTTGGTGAAATTATTTACTGAAGAGAAGTCAACTAAAGTCTTCCGAGAAATTCTTGTCAGCTGCAGGGATATGTATTACTAACAAACAGGAATATTGAAATGTTTCTAAGTGTCAATAAATCTGTCTAAATAAACCAAGAGAGCAGCTAACAGTACATAATAAGCATGATAAGACCTCACTTGTTCAAGCAATATACTTTCATAGTTCAGTGTTTTATCATGTTCATATTATAAAACATCTTAATTCAATAAACCCTTCACTGCTCAATATTGCAAAGTGTAAGTTTAAGTGTAGTTTACCTTATTCACGAAAATATTGTCAAAAGGAATCTGCATGTGAAATATGTCCTACCCACTACAATTCTCTACATGGTTTTGTGTATTTCATATCTCCATATACCTTTGTTTCCATGGTCATGTCCTTTGGATCCTATACATATACATGTATTATGTTAAATGTTATGGTATTGAAATCCATGTGCAGGAGAACAAGTTGTTGTCTGGACAAGACTTTGCTTTTTTTTGGGGGGGGGGGGGGGGGGAGGGGGGGGGGGCTAATTAAACTCAATATAATTTTAGCATTTGACCTTGCTACAGTGTAATGGCTCACCCTTTTCTCTTCAAAGTATTATTAAAATCCATGCAAAAGGAAAGCAGTTATTGGGTTTAACAATGTTTTTTTCCATCAAGTACAGTGACCTTGACATTGAACATGTTGAAGGCATAATTTTGATTTAAGGAGAAGGCATGCCAGCATACCATAAGGAATTTAAGTGTCCTATGGCAAGGCCGTCGCTAGGGCTTGTATCTTTTTTCCCAATTTAGACTTTAAAAATTCCCAATTATGTATGGTCTTTGTTTGATATATTGTATCATCCCCGTTATAACAAAAAAAAAAAAAAAAAAAACCAAACAAACCTACAAAACAACAACAAAAAAACAATAACAAAAAACCCAACAAAAAAGCAAACAAACAAATCAACATTCTGTTAAGTCATTGACACATGTACAACGAGCTTCCCGCCATCACTACCGCGCCGTGCGTAATATTAAAAGACAACGGCAAGTACAGACAAAAATGACAAGCTATTTTATTTTACCATGTTATTGGTATTCATGTTTTAAATATTTTTAATGAAAAAAATCTGATTCACTATTCACTTTATTACTCACAAATTTTAACGACGTAATAATCAGTAAACCTTGATATACCCCCGAATCTGTTATACCGCCAAATTCTAGGAAAACGAAATACAGCAGTATAACAAGGGAGTAGTGCATATTCAACTGTCATCTATCCTGAATAAAGGGTTAACATGGTTAAAATAAAATTTTATTTCAGCTGTAAATTTCCCAATTTTACTCAAAATGCTGCTGTTTTTCCCAATTTGAAAGGCCCCGGCCCCTTTCCCAAAATACCCTGCGACAGCCCTGTATGGACCTCTTCAGAGTTTCCATTACATTACATGCACAATGAAACCTGTGTTTGTGAAACATGAATTCCCCCGTCAGCATCTTTGTTAGTATAAACATAATTTTCTGTTCAGTGGGTGAAAGATTAAAGTCACAGGGTAAAAAATATTGGTATCAATGGAAAGGTCTTGTCATAAGGAATACACATGAGAAACTCGAAGCCCTATCACTTACCATTCAAAAGTTATACCCAATGTTAAAGTTTTCGAAAAGTATGTCAAAAGTCAATGTCAAGTTCACAAGGTCAAAAATATTGATATCAATGGTAAGGACTTGTCACAAGGAATACACATATGAAATATCAAAGCCCTATCACTTTCCATTCGAAAGTTATGCCCTATGTTAAAGTTTTTCAAAAGTAGGTCAAACTTCAAGGTCAAGGTCACAAGGTCAAAAATTTGGGTATCCATGGAAAGATCTTGTCATAAGGAATACACATGTGAAATATCAAAGACCTATCCAGGCTTTCTACTCTACCTTGATGAAAAAGTAGGAAAAAAGTAGGAGTAGTCAATGAAAAAAAGTAGGAGAAAAATAGGAAAAAGTAGTAATTAACAGGGGAAAAGTAGGAAATTTTCTATCACTTTTAGCGACAATTTTACGTAAGTATGACACACAAATCAAAGTAAGGAATGATTGTAGACTGGTAATGTTCATCTTTGAGGAAATCACAGAGAGAAATAAAGGCAGACTGATTTTTCATGTAAAATATACAGAATGGGCGAGCGAAGCGAGCCCGAAATTTTTAAAAACTTTGAATCCGATGTCGATGGACAAGTGAAGCAAGTAATTTTTCACTTTTGAGATGAAAAAGTAGGAATAGTAGGAGGTTTTGAAGAAAAAGTAGGAAAAAATAGGATCAAAATAAAAAAGTAGGAAAAGTAGGAAATAGTAGGAAAAAGTAGGAACAGTAGAAAGCCTGCCTATCCCTTACCATTCAAAAGTTATGGCAAGGTTAAAGATTTTGCAGACAGAAAGACAAACTGACAGACAAACTGACAGGACAAAAACTATATGCCCCTGAATCTTTGATTAAATATCAAAGCCCTAACCTATATAGTTTAAAAGTAGTTTAAATGTCAAGGTCATTAATTCATATGTCTTGGAGTAATACTTGTTATGATGTGTGTATGAAATATTTAAGCCCTATCACTTATACTTGAAGAGATGTTTGCTTACAGAGCTTCTTAATACAAATTTACTACATTGTATAAGGTCAAAGTTCAAAGTCAAGGTCACTAGGTCAAATGTCTTTTTATCAAAATGTAGTACTTGTTATGGTATGTATGAAATTTAAATGTACTATCACTTATATGTGAAAAAATGTAATGATCGCTGAGCGATATAAGTCCAGTCTTCATGAAAACTTTTTTTACCACTAGCCAGCCGGACTAGTTGAGTGCCAAAATCTACTAGCCACTCAAAATTTTCACTAGCCATTAAAGAAAAATCAAAACGCTATAAAGACCCATCGTTTCCTCAGCTAGGTCTGTTGAATAGGCAAAAATTTACACATATTAGAGTATACACAAAAATCCAACGAAGTTAAACCACCACCCTATCATTTCTCTGGCAGATGTCAGCTACGTCATTATAAATAGACTCAATTTTACAATGAATGCATGATATTGTTTGTGTAAATATAATTTCACATACGCATTTTGCCTGCAGAAAATGGACCGAGAAAGAAAAATATAAGAACTTATTTGAATCATACACGATAAAAGGCCGACCGTTGCTTGCGCCGCTTGGCGAATAGTTATAAAATTTTTGTAAGAATTTCCTCATTTCAGTGTTCAGTCCAGATTTTTGAAATTGTTAGATATTTAATTGAACATGTTATACTCGCATATTAGTTGGTACCGTAAAATAACCCGTCACGACGCGCAGAAAACAATGCACTGTGGTTACGGAAATATTTATCTTGTATCTTAAGACAATATTTTAATGAACAGATTTTACAGGAAAACATTATAATACATGTATTTCATTTTAAACATGTTCAATAAAATAAACATTTCATACTTAACCAGCGATAAAAGTTGAGACGTAACGTGTACTTTTTACGGAAAGAAGGCAGCGATTTTACCTCAAGTAAAAGATGAGAAATCACCAGCCCCTGGACCTTAATGAGAACACTGCATTTCATTTAAAGTCACTAGCCAGTCGGGCTAGTTCAGCATCAAATTTTGGTAGCCCGAGGAAATAATTGGTAGCCAGGGCGGTCGGTCTAGTGAGTTTTCACAAAGACTGTAAGTCCCCTACCAGCGGCATATATTTATGTCCTGCAACTCTGTCTATGAATTACTCTTCAATTAAACATGAGTTTTAATTAAACTCACGGTCTGTACAGTTCAGTTCCGAGGTTTTATCTGCTTTATCGATTCGAAAAAGAGGTCAAGCGTGACGAAAGTTGAACTTGCTCTGTAACTATCCAAGACCAAGCTGTGTATCAAATTTCATCTGAATATCTCCCTCCGTTGCAGAAAAAAGTCTTAAAAACTGATTATCGGACAGACAGACATGACGGACGGCAGATGGACAGACAGACTGAGAGAAAACTAAGAGTCCCCTTTGGCGTTGCTGGTAAGGGACTAAAAATATATGCTTTGAGAACTTCATGACCAAAATATAACTAAAATGTAAAAGTTCAAGGTCAAGGTCACTAGGTAAAGTCTTGGAATCAAAATGTAGTAATTGATATGATGAATATATGTATGAAAGCCCTATCACTTATACCTGAAGAGTTATCTGCTTTAAGAACTTCTTAACCGTATGGACAGAAAGGGTATTTCATATATACCCATCTCCCCCAAACTTTGTTTAAATGGGGGTATAATTTATTAAATATCAGCATCTGTAAAGATGATTGAGATATCCCTAAATTGCATTTTCATTTAAGTAGGTCAAACTTCAAGGCCAAGGACAATGGTCACATTTAAAGCTGTATGATATCTAGTATACTATTGACAAGGATTTATTATCTGAAAACATGTCTAGTACAATAAAATTTGTACTATAAATTGGAACATATATTTCAATATTTCAATATTTAAAATGGTATATCAAACTAGACTATGTTGCCTGCCATCTGTTTGACCAAAATTATGAGACCTTGACCTTCATTGTGTGTTGAGCCTCCCCTCATAAATTAAGAATTGAAAGAAATTAGCTGTTTTGCTACGCTCGTCAGATGCATCATATTTCAAACAATTTTATGCCTCCTTTCTTATAAAATTGACTTAAAATACATTTCAGTACTGCCTTCATCAAACAAAATGGTAATTCATGGTTAGATAATTTTCTTTTTTTCTGTCGAGGGGTAGGGCTTTCACCAGATCCCCTCCCATCACTAGGATTTTGCCCTGGACCCACTGTGGCAGAGAACTTTTGATATATTCCAAGTCCCATGGGCCATCTAAACACAAATCCTGTATCTGCCCCTATTGGTGCATAGAAGTTCTTTATCAAAGGCATGGCTCAATAACACAAGAGGAAGACCAGCAAATCATTGGTTTACAAATGATTCAACTTAAATTCTACCCAAATACATGTATATGAAAGTGTGACAACCAGACACATGGTTTAACTTTAGTCCCCCCCCCTTCTCCATGGTAATAGACCCCCTTGATTTGCCACTGATATATAACACTACTAATCATGCTAATATTAGTATTGTGTTGGTGTGAAATGAAGCATTTTACATTCATTAATAATACTTTGTAGTATGTATAAATAAACATTCCCATCAAAATTGAACTATCACAAATACTAGTAAACCCTAAACTGCTAAAGACTGTGATGGCGGGATTGTGAAGTGCTAGTTCTTTTTGATGAATACTTTATCTACCGTTTTGTTACTGTATAAGGAGTCTACCAGTGAAATACATGTATTAAAGCAGTATACCCCTTCTTATTCAAGAGATGCAGCTAATTTTAAGGTCAAAATCACAGTCATAAATGAAAGGTTCAAGGTCACAGTCTCAATTGCATGGCTTTGCTATATAGAATATAATGTCATATATATAGTCCTGAGAAGCAACATACTAAAATATGACCAGAAGTCTCTGATGAGACTGAAGCTCTTCTGGTTGTTTGCTTAAATTAATCTAAGTGACACACCAATTTTCCAAGACCCTGGGGATCAGGGCTAATACAAAATACAAGACTTGAAAATGATAATGTAATAAAATAAAGCCTGTGTTTGTGAAACACGAATGCCCTCGGTGGCATCTTTGTTAGTATGAACACTATTTTCTGTTAAGTACATGTATGTGAGGTCACTGGGTTAAAAGGTCAAAGGTCAAGGTCATGAGGTCAAAAATTTTGGTATCAATGGAAAGGTCTTGTCACAAGGAATACACATGTGAAATATGAAAGCCCTATCACTTACCATTCAAAAGTTATGCCCAATGTTAAAGTTTTTGAAAAGTAGGTCAAAGGTCAAGGTTAAGGTCACGAGGTCAAAAATTTTGGTATCAATGGAAAGGTCTTGTCACAAGGAATACACGTGTGAAATATGAAAGCCATATCACTTACCATTCAAAAGTTATGCCCAATGTTAAAGTTTTTGAAAAGTAGGTCAAAGGTCAAGGTCAAAAGGTCAAAAATTTTGGTATCAATGGAAAGGTCTTGTTACAAGGAATACACATGTGAAATATGAAAGCCCTACATGTATCACTTACCATTCAAAAGTTATTTCCAATGTTAAAGTTTTTGAAAAGTAGGTCAAAGGTCAAGGTCACGAGGTCAAAAATTTTGGTATCAATGGAAAGGTCTTGTCACAAGGAATACACATGTGAAATATGAAAGCCCTATCACTTCCCATTCAAAAGTTATGTCCAATGTTAAAGTTTTTCGGACAAACAGACAGACAAACAGACAAATAGACGGACAGGCCAAAAACTATATGCCCCTGAATCTTTGATTCCGGGGGCATAAAAAGAATTACTCTCTATCAATTATACTTCTGAGAATTTGTGCTCAAAAGATTACATAGAGTTATTAGGAGAAAATGACCACATCCATTTTCCAAGACCCTGGGGGTCAGGGGCTCAAACAAAATATATAAGGTGCACATCTAGCCTGAATACTGAGAATAATGCGAAAAGAATTACCTTTCTATCAATTATACTTTCTGAGAATTTGTGCTCACAAGATTACATAGAGTTATCATGGTTATATAGGAGTAAATGACCACACCCTTTTTCAAAGACATTGAGGGTCAGGGGCTCAAACAAAATATCGGGTGCACAACAAGATCACAGACTGAGAATAATGCTAAAAGAATTATCTTTCAATCAATTATACTTTCTGAGAATTAGTGTTCACAAGATTACATAGAGTTACATAGAAGAAAATGACCACACCCTTTTTCCAAGACCCAGGGGGTCAGGGGCTCAAACAAAATATCAGATGCACAACTAGACTACAGACTGAGAATAATGCTAAAAGAATTATCTTTCTATCAATTATACTTACTGAGAATTGGTGCTCACAAGATTCATAGAGTTATATAGGAAAAAATGACCACACCCATTTTCCAAGACCCTGGGGGTCAGGGGCTCAAACAAAATGTCAGGTGCACAACTTGACCACAGGCCCATTATAATGCAAAAAGAATTTATTTTGTATATTAACAGATTCAGAGAAAAGTTTAATGGACAGACAGACAGACAGACGGCTGGACACAGGGCGATCGCAAAAGCTCGACTCGTCATTGACCAGTAGAGCTAAAAAACTTAAAACGCAACACTTTAAACAAAATGTTGACGCACTGATGGACGGACAGACTCCGATTTCATAATTTCATTTACCCGATTTTCAAAAATTACTCTGCGTCAATGTTAAGTGATAACACTGAATGTGATAGCTAATGTCTGCGCAGCTCACTTCAGAAATTGGAAAATTGAAATTTTCTCCACTTTGTCAGCATATTTTCAGATTAAAATTTATATAGTGGGATAGATCTCAAACTCTCATAACTAACAGTGTATGATATATGTCTGTGTGACCAATATTATGCTCACAGTGAAAAAAAAAATTTAGATGGGGAGATTTCTACGGTTATATTTTAGCATGACACCGTTAGTTATTAGAATTCGAGATCTATCCCCTATATAAATTTTAATCGCAAAATATGCCGACAAGGTGGAGAAAACTGCAGTATTCTGATTTCTGGCAGTGGCGATTCCAGCTACCCCTTTGCCGGGGGGAGGGGGGGATCAAGGGGCACATTTTAGTGATTCTTACTGAAAATGGGCCAAAATATAGGTTTTTTTGGAAAATTTTGGGTCAGTGCCAGGGGGTGGACGTCCCCTCCACACCACCCTGAATCCGCCACTGTCTGAAGTGAGCTGCGCAGACAGTAAGTCTGTCTCATCATGTCTATCCAAATCATTGGTTTTCAGTACAGGTATCAAAGTCACAAGTACTGGTTTCAGACAATTTTAACTTTCCATTTCCTTAAAAGAACTTCGAGAAGATGAAAGTTGCAAGTTTATATGTATTTATGTGGCAAGGGGGGAGGGGGGGGGGTGTTAATAGATGTTAGATGCAAAACAGAGGAAACTCAGACAATAAGAGAATCGTGTTTATCGCTTTATCGCGAAAACTATGTGATCGTTACAATAAATAAAACCTAACTCTAACGATATAGACTAAAGCAATCCTGCATTTGCAAAAAGATTTCAAAATATTCCAACTTCGATCGGTCGCCGGCGGTCCACTCGACATGGCTGGTCGCTCATCTCATCTCATGGTATCGTTCGTTCCAAATCTTATTCCACGCCGTAGACGTCCCCATCCCGTCAAAGTCCCAATGCCAGCAAAGCTCCTTGGGCCGCCTACCAATAAGGCACACATAGATATAGATTTCTGTGTCATAGGCTCATAAACAGTGGCGGAATCAGGGGGTGGGGCGGATCCCCGTACTGACCCAGAAGTTCCCCCAAAACCCCATATTTTGGCCCTTTCGCTAACAATCGGCAAATTTCGCTCCTTGACCCCGGCAAGGGGGCGCTGGATCCCCTACTAATAAAGCAAGCTGCATTTTTTCACTTGGTTTTACCATGAGAATGAATTATACATGTACAATTAGAAATTCAAAGAAGCAACCAGACAATGTAAGAAAACAAGACAATATCTCTGCTACAAAGACAACCCATCCACCCCACTACCCTGCATGCTTTATTTCCACGCCGGGTGACCCGGTCGTCACATAAGTTATGTACGATTACGCAATATAAAAAGGTCAGAGTCTAGTGAATTAAGAGTCTAGTGAATTAACGCAATGGCTGCGTCTGTTGGGGTGGGGCGGGGACAAGGAGCAATCGAACAAATTTTTATTTTTTATATCAAAAACCAACTGGAATTACTTTCTGCTATCATGATCTAACACCCCCCCCCCCACTTGTTCCTCCAAGTGCCCGTCGTCAGCGGCGAGGTGTGAAAAGCCCGCCCTGCTACATTGCATATGTATATGATTACTATGGTCTACACTACTATTTAGGCTAGACTTTAATACTGAGTTGAGCGGACGGAATCTTACTATGGACTTGTTTTGTTATTTATCTACTCTTTAATTTTTATTTTTGATTTTTTTTTTTTTTTGGGGGGGGGGGGGTATATACCGAACATTAAAAAGGTCAGAGTCTAGTGAATTAACGCAATAGCTGCGTTTGTTGGGGGGGGGGGGGGGGGCAAGGAGCTACCGAACAAATTTTTATTTTTTATATCAAAAACCAACTGGAATTACTTTCTGCCCCCCCACCCCCCCCCCCCACCCCCGTTTTCTTCCTCCTTTCCTCCAAGTGCCCGTCGTCAGCGGCGAGGTGTGAAAAGCCCGCCCTTCTACATTGCATGTATATTACTATGGTCTACTCTACTATTTAGGTTAGACTTTAATAGTTGTGTAGACGGAATCTTACTATGGACTTGTTTTGTTATTTATCTACTCTTTAATTTTTTTCGGGGGGGGGGGGGTATATACCGATTGGTTTATTTTTATTCTGATGTGTTGTCTCTCTGGGCTTATTTATTTGAGGAAGTGATTTTCGTTTTTAAAATATGATTAGATTTTACATGTAAATTTCATTGATCCGCCCTATGTACAACGTTGTTGTGTTCGACAGTTTCTCTCTGTTAGGGCACCCGGCAGCCCTCTGTAGGATCAGTTGACTGTTCTATTCTTACATTCGACCAATTGCCTGTTGCAGTTTATTCTTGTCAGACGATTCCCCATTTGGGATGCCTCATACGCTCCTTCTACTAAATTTCCGATGCTGCCCACTGCAAGAGGGTGTATAATTATATACTGCGTGCAGGATGGACCGTATTTCAACGGCTTTTATAAGGTGCAACAACACCTGGATACCCTTGCCGTAACCCCCCCCCCCCCCCCCCCCCCCGGTATGGCCGTCATGAGATAAGTATTAGGGAGGGACGAGCGAGCGGATCTGATTTTGAACACATACAATGTATGAGGGCCCCATGGATTGAACTCCGATCACCCGATTGAGAGTCGAACATCATAATCCAGTACTCGGTCATCTCAGAAAATGCATACTAGTTACGACCCCCTCTCTTCTCTTCTGTTTCTGGGATTGATTGTGTCAAGCTGCGAGGTCCTGCTACTGTATAATGTAAGATTACTCAATATTCACGAATACCTTCGTTTCGTTCGGGTATTCAGAGAGGAAGACAGGCTGCATTGTATTCCATTTGCTTTACTGTCGTTCATTTTTCATAATCATACTCGTAGTAAGAAATTATTATTATTTTACCACGTTGAACAAAATGAAGATATCGGGAGAAACAGGCAAACAGTTACAATTATTTTCTGCTGCAATGAACCCCCCCCCCCTTTTTTTTTTCTCCTTTTCGCGAATGGAATGGTCGTCAGATGTGCTTGTTTTGTTAATTATAACAATTTCAAAACAAATATTTCAGTTATTAGTTTAAGCCTGATAAGCATCAAATCATTGACCATCGAAGCCCCCCCCCCCCCCCCTCTACTGGAATGGACTCTTTCGCACATACCCCTATCCCGCTATACGCTACTGTGTTATGTAAGATTACGCAATGGTCAGAGAGAAGCTACATTGTTTAGTTTGGTGTCATAATTATGTACTATGGGCCCTCTCTCTCTCTCTCTCCTGGAATGATCGTCAATTCAACACGTCACGAATACCAAGCTGCGATTCGTGAAAACTGTGTAAGATTACGCAATAGTCACAAGTTTGTTTTCGTTCCTTTATTTGTTTTTGTTTTTGCTATGTTTGTTTTTTTATCAATTTAATTATTGTTAAACTATTGTGAACAAAATCAAGATACCCAGAATGACAATTAAACATAATTACAAAATCGGATTTTATTTACATCATGAATTCTATATATATAATTTATAAATAAGTCCTTCGATCTTTACATCTTGATCGAGTTATTTTCTTGACATGCCCGACTCTAAAATGTTTGATTCTGCAGTCAAGAATCTAATTGGTACCGAAGGCTTCATTTCTTTTTTTTTTTTTTTTTTTTTGATTGACTGTTTTTTGTTTGTTTGTTTTCTTTTTTTTTTTAAATATGACTTTACAATAATGAGCAGCATTAAATACATAAATAAAGATATATAGTTACAAATAGTATTGATAAATATATCTTGTTAATCTTCTTTTGGCCGGGTGGGGGGGGAGGGGTTGGTTGGTTGGGGAAGAATTGGTTAGGTTATTTTTGCCGGTTTATTGAATCAATTATTTTTTTCTTGCTGATTGTTTTCTTTTTCCTAGGGGAAGGTGTTGGTTGATTTTTTTTCAATTAAGCGTACGTGACAACATAACCACAAAACAATTTATATTATTTACATTCATTAAGTTATTCTTAACTATTTTGCTGCTAATGTATCACCCCTACCACTTTCCATTTTCCTTTCTTCAAATGGTATGGTGACAGGTCGTCACTCTCATCTTGTCCATTGTGTGAGGCACCGGCCCTCTCCTCTTTATGTAAGATTATGCAATAGCCATAGCTAAGCATATTGTCATTTCATGCATGGTTGAATTCACAAACCGAGGTACGCTCCTGTGTACTTGTCAAAACAATAGTCTGAGCTGAGATGCTAATGAATTTACAATAGAAATTATTTTGTTTGATTATTGGGTTCATCTGCGATTTGCAGTTGTCCGTTTGTAGTCGAAATGGTGTCACGCAGGGTTCCTTTATTTGGTTATATTATGGTTATGTGGGAACACACTATACATATAATGTTTGACATTCTGTCTTTTTATTCCAAAATTAGGGAAACAATTTACATTACAGTCAATAAATATTGCTCAGTCCCATTTCAGTTCATACCTCCGTAAATCATCAAGATCCAGCAAATCGTCGTCCATTGTTCTAGGAGCACTAAATAACATTCTGTCTTTTTATTCCAAAATTAGGGAAACAATTTACATTACAGTCAATAAATATTGCTCAGTCCCAATATTTATTGACTGTAATATAATGTTTGAGGTACATTTTCCAGCAATAAAATTTACTGCGCATCCTCACAAAAAATATCACTGCGCAAATGATTTATTATATATCTTGCAATAGTCATTATTTTCAATATTTCGAATTTTTCATAGGACAATATGACAATAAAACTGTGCCTGATAAAAAAAGCACACCGCCCGGGGGGGGGGGGGGGTTATGACCGTTCGCTTAGATCCGCAACATTGATAAGATACAATAAACAATGCATAACTTCCAAGAAGTTGTATACATTGACACGCCTTGTGATATGGGTGAAGTATTAGAACTAGTATGTACGAGGGCTGATTGATACGTTGTATTTCTCGGTTTTCTGGGATGCAGAATTTGAATTTGATTGAATATCCACCTTATTCACCTGATCTTGCTCCATCAGACATTCATGTATTCCAAAACTTTCAGTCCGATGATGACGTCATACTTGCAGTGGATGACTTTCTGACCAGTCAAGTAAAGGTTCTTTAAAATGGTACTGAGGCCCTTAAACACTGATGGCAAAAGTGTATATATACTGTTGGGGAATAATTATGTAGAAAAATAATGAAAAATGTCTGATAAAATTCAAATTCTTCGATGAGAGGCTCACAACTTATCAATCAGCCCTCGTAACTCTACTGGTTAAAGACCGAGCTTATGCGAAGACCAATAGATCATACATAAACCAACGAGAATGGGTAACTGGTGCCGACATAGGACGGCCCTTTGCTACGCAAGTGAAGTAGCAAATTGTGTGTTATCCGGATTAAATCTGTGCTGACTTTGTGGTAGGTTGTACCCAAGCGCGGATCCAGAGGGGGGGGGGGGGGGGGGGGGGGGGGCTGGAATTTTCGAAGCATAGTTTGATAAAGCTTATAAATATACATATTTCATAAGCTAAGTCCCGATTCCCCTTTTTCTGTCATAACATTTGAAAAATAACATGAATTTGTATTTAAAATCTTTCATTTTTATTAATTTTTTGGTCCACATTTCAAAATTTTCCTGGGCTTGCTCACGCTCGCCAGATTTTCTTGTATATACATCTCAATTTCAAATGATGCTTACCTTTGCAACCCTTATATATTGTACACCTTTGTCAATAAACAAGGACAATTAACTGAAAAAAATACAGTAATAGAGGATGCAAATGGTATTATTGTCTGTCCTTTTTATTCCAACTCTGTTACATACAATTTGATTATTAATCAAGAACGACGCGGTGGAAATTCAAGATTTCAATCTTCTTTCTTGTTTTTTCTTTTTCTTTCTTTCTTTTTTTTTTTTTCCTTTTTTTTTTTTTTTTTTTGCTTTTCAAAAAATTTAGGACCAATGAATTTTAGGACCCCTCCTGGGAAAAAAAATCCTGGATCCCCCCATGGTACCTTTTTAGTGTCTAGTATAAAGTATTCTAGGTTGTTTGTATCTATTTGATCTATTTTAATAATATTCTTTTATCTGCTTACAAAAACAGTATACATAGGGATAAGTTTCGATAGAGACTTCTAGCTGTACTTCGTTTTTGAGTTTTTTGTTTGTACATATGCGCGGTTCCAGAGGGGGGGCCGGGGGTCTGGACCCCCCCCCCCCCCCCCCCCCTGAGATTTTCGGAGATGGGTCCAGCTTTGGCCCATTTCTTATTGAAAGGGGTCTAAAATGCATAAAAAGGCTTTGAAACCTAAAATTTCGGCTCGCTTTGCTCGCCATTTACAAATACACAAATATTTTTTCTGCAAAATTTCTTAATTATTTTCAATTTTTATACTAAGTAGTTTTATATAACTGTCTTGGGTCTCATGAACTCGTATTTACAACAGTCCCTTACTTCGTAGGATGTAACCTCCCACATCTTTTTCAAGGCTTTGTCGTTTAAAGTTGTCAGATTATTTGGGAAAATGACTTATCTATTTATTCTCATGAAATATAGACCAAATGTGAATTAATCAATATTTTCGCAGCTCGCTCCGCTCGCCGATATAAGGATCGAGTAAAATATTCAATTTTGTAAATAATCATCTCGATCGAATCAAGATAAATTAATATAATAATCTAAAAAACATTTCAGGCTCGATTCGCTCGCCAATTTTTCATAAAAATAAACGTGAAAGGAAAGCTAACAATACCCGCCCTCAAAAATCAATCCTTAGTGCACACGTTGCCCCCTCCCAATGATGGGCACCGAAATATACCTACATGATAGGTAGACTTCCTACAATTTTGGAACCCCCCCCCCCCCCCCCCCCCCCCCCCCACCAAAATTGCTGGATCCGCGCATGGTACATATTTTTCTTGTTTGTAAAGTTTTTAAATACATGTACTAGTATTGTCTGATCGTTTTCTATCACTGAATCATAGACTTGATTCCGTTTGATTTTAAATTTAAATGCGCTTCGGATGCATGCAAAAAATTTGCTTCATTTTTCACAAATTTCTCGGGGGGGGGGGGGGGGGGCACTCCAATCTCATCACATCTACCCTAGAGTTGTGGCGTGGTAATCAAAATCCATATATTTCACAAGACTTATGTACATGTAAGTTACGGTTATTAGTTTTTCAGCTTTTATTACAGATACCCGAAGTTCAATGGAAAGCTTGGACACAATATATAGCCATGCCAGAAATGCAGACAGACACGACAGACGTACATGCATGACACTGAATACAGACAACGGGCATGATATATATACAAAGCAAAAGTATCCATTCGTTTAAAACGAATGTATAAAAGATGTAAGTAAGAGTAGTGTCCTATGACATATTTGAAATGTTAAAACATTTAAACATGCATTTTGACTACTGTGTCACAATGCATGCTTAAATGTTTTAACATTTCAAATATGTCATAGGACAGGGTATATACAGACAAGCAAAATAGAAAAAGTACAGATAGGCATGACAGACACGTATTCGTAAAGGAAATAAAGACAAACACACATGACAGCATTATCATACCGACAGTCTGAGTCGTCGGTTTTTTTTTTGGGGGGGGGGGGGTTCTTTGGGTTTTTTTTATTTTTTTTTTTTTTTTTGAGCTCGAATCATATCCGTAAAAGATCTGCATACTGAATGTTTGTGACCGACTCAAAGAGGGGAAAGAGGGGAGTACATACCTCTAACTTGTCCTTAGGCATGTTAAACTAAAAAAATAAATAAATAGATAAATAAATAAATAAATAAATAAATAAATAAATAAATAAATAAATAAATGAATAAATAAATAAATAAATAAATAAATAAATAAATAAATAAATAAATAAATAAATAAATAAATAAATAAATGGTCAATAGCAGGAATAGCGTCTAAAAAAGTATTGGATCGATAATTTCTACGAAATCTTGTTTAAAATACATATATTCTGAAACTCAAAAAGGACTTTTAAAAAAGTTGACGGTGTTCGCCAGTCGATGCACTGTAATACTGCATCCTAGCCTTTTAGTATACTGAAGGGGGAAAAATCGAATCACCTCAGGTCTTCAGATCCCTCCCCCGGGCATCGAAAAAAAAAAATGAAACAAAACAAGAAACAAAGCAAATCAACAACAAACAAATAACGTGTCTTCTTCAGTTTTATTTATTTCATTTTTTTTTTTACTGCAAATCTGTGCTCACATGCGCGCGGTAAAAATAGCTGTGACAACGAAATCGAAAGTAGATCTAAAAATGTGACATGTCTATGAAATATTACCTTTTGTCGATTGCAAACGTTTATTTTAGCACAGGTAATATGTCGTAGTCATTAAGCATCTCAATATGAGAAAGTCAACCTTGTAAGTATAACTCTTAGGCGGTGCATGATACAAAAGCAAAACTTCAAAAATTTTAGCGAATTTCCTCTGACAAATGCACATGATCAGGCCTTGTTTGTAGAAATATTATGTTATTTTGCACGTTATTATATGCCCATTTCACAGTTATTCATAAATTCAAACAAGAAAAATGTATGAATATTCCAAAATAAATTTGACCTTTTCTATAATATGATTTTCTGAATATGTCGGTATATGTAGAGAACTGCAGGAATTTTATCAGATTTTTCTAAGGACAAATCTGACAACATATTTCCAATTAAAACAAAACACATGACTTTCTGCGAATTACTTTGACATAACTATCAACAAGTTTTTTCTTTAAAGTTGCGTACAATGATACACACATGCAATATGTGTCTTTGACGAGCGCCCACCTACATGTAGTGTATCCATATTTATATACATTTTCCAAACTTTTTAGGAAAAGCAAACACTCAGATGATCAACTGCAAATAAAACTTAAAAACATGAATTTTAACATTTGGCAGGTAACATTTGTTTTTCAATAATTAATGCCTAGGCTTGTTTCTATTTATCCTGCAATAAACTTTATATACACTTTTTATTATTAAACATACATGTATTTTGTTTATACTTTATAATTTATTTACTATGATAATCTTAATTTACAGTATTATTGTTAACATGTTTAATAAATGACAGGAAAAAACGACGGGAAAAATTTTCCTGTCATTTCAAAAGACGGGAAAATTTTTCCTGTCATTTCAAAAGACGGGAAAAATTTTCCTGTCATTTAAAAAGACAGGAAAAATTTTCCCACAGGATTTTTTTTCCAGTCTTAATATATTGACGGGAAAATTTTTCCTGTCAATTTCTGTGACGGGAAAATTTTTCCCGTGTTTTACTTGAAATGAAAGTCAGGAAAATTTTTCCCACAGGAATCCAATTTTTCCCGTGGGATTTTGACAGGAAAATGACGGGAAAATTTTTCCCACGGGAATTCCCGTGGGAAAATTTTTTTTTATTACCTCTGGTGGCCTTACCTGGTGGCACAGGTGAAAATTTTTTTGTGGAATAAGTTTCTCTTGGTAAGTACTACCACACCTGATAATCAAAACCTACCTACCTACAGTGCTTGAAGGGGCTGAACTCCGGACAAATGTCCAGTCCGGAGTTATTTGTCCAACTGTTAGTAACATTATCCGTACATTTTTCTTTGTACTTTACGAATCGCGAAAAATTGTACTCGCGAAAATAAAGACACCCTTTTTTACAATAAATTCGCGAAATTTGATACTCGCGAAAATTTCTGGTTATACGGTAATCTCGCAACGCAGAACACTCGGTTGTTCTATAATTTCGAGTAATATAGATTATATATCATAAAAAAGGAATGTGATGCAGTATATTGACTGATACCTTAGCTTTATCCAAAATAAAAAAATAAAGTCTTTTATGAAGATGAAAAAATGATCGGCGTGATTGATGAAGATGAAAGTAAAAGTAGAACGTCGATAGTGCTTTTACGTTATGAAAGGCTAAAATTCCCTTATTTCATAGCTAAGACATCTAACACATGTTGCAGCATCCACAGCAAAACCATAAGTACCCAATGCAAAACACAGAGCAGGCACGCACAGAAAGAGACGCAAAAGGTAGAAATGTTAAACGTCTTCAAATCTATTAGCATCATTTTAGAGCAGATAAATTTACATCATGGACCAGACATGCACGTACATGTATAAGGAACACCAAATCACATAGAAACATCAAACACAATGACTACACATAAACCAACGAGACCAATAAGCAATAAGTTATATCTAGTTCAATGTAGTAAGAGTACATAGATAGACAACACAAAAAACCACATTCAATTCAATTTTGATAACTCCACACAACTCTCAGAACACGTGACCTATTTCACCTGACCTCACGTGCGACGATTATTTATCTAGGTCAACATGGGTTCATTTATGCACAAATGTGATATATCTGAAGTGCTACGAACCTATATTACATCTTGTTATCTTCATTCTAAGTTTAGATTTAGAATTAGGATAGAGTTATTTTATCGTCACAGGTTTGATCACTGTTTGTATATGGGGAGCAGTTTCATTATATATGGGGAGCAGTTTCATTATATATGAGTTTCACAATAAATTCTTAAAAACCTAATATTTCGAAATCGAAAAAAAGGTATATCGCCAATTGAAAAGGAGATATGTACAATAGATGATATCTTCAATACTATTGGAGAAGTAGTTACTAGTAAGTAATACTATGCGAAATATTCAGTGAGAATTGTGTTCAGTTTGAATGTGAAGACGTTAAGCATTTGTACCACTTGGTGAGTGTCACTGCTGGTGGGCTAGGAATCCCCGAGGGCACATTTAGCCCAGTTCGATCAATATCGATTGATCGTTTCTTCAAACTCATTTGAAAAGTTCTGTTTACAACATTTTCTCAAATTTCTGAAACCTGGGTCCTGTAGCATCATATCCTAGCCATCTTGCTACGTCTTTCGGTATATTTAGGACATAATTTTCACAGATTTTGGCCGTATTACATTGTTTAGATTGAGGATCACTGACGAGGGTTAAATATACGAAATGTGCATGTCTGGTCCATGCTGTAAATATATCTGCTCTAAAACGATACAAATGAATTTTAAGACGCTAAATAATTGAAATGAAATATTTCCAACTGAAATTGGAGATATCACCTATTCCAAATAGGTAATAAAGAGTGAAACGGCGCTCCATACATCTAACATCTATGTCGTCCCGACACATATAAGTCACATGAGATTGTTTACAGTTAAGTACAGTTACAAGTGTTATCAAAAACACAATTATGTTCTGATAGGATCAATATTAAATATAAGGACGCTAGTGCTATGGATGAATCAGATTGTGACATGGATGACGAATCAAAGCCCTTACTTAAATCCTTACCAGCAGATGATTCTATTCTCCCTGAAGACTCAATCAGATATGAGACACCGACAAAAAATATACTGCTACCTCTTGGAATGTTCTTATTCGCCCTTGGTTTACAGTTAGGGTCAACTAGTTTCCAACAGTATGTGTATAATTCTACCAGTTCTGCCGATGGACATTCAAACATTTCGTCCCTGTTTAGCAATGGCAATACCACTGATGAACTCAGCTGCGGAAAGAATGAAACGTCATCACAGAACCAAAACGAAAAGGAATCTGCAAATTTGATCCTGTATTTGGAGACAATAGAATTTTCAATCGGTTTGCCTGTGATATTGATAGCTGGAATTTACTCAGATTTCTATGGAAGGAAAGCTTTCTTGCTACTCTCAACTTTTGGTGCTTCGTTATATCTCCTGGTTATTTCTCTCGTTGTATTTTTCAATTTTCCAACATTTTACATATATGTTGCATATGGAATTTACGGGATAACGGGTACACATTACACATTTTACCTTGCGGCTACGACACTGATTGCAGATACAACAAAAGCTGGTAAAAATAGGTCCTTCCATATTACAATGATTTACGCCTATATAGGTACGGGATTAACTTTAGCCAGTGTTGGTTCTGGGTTTTTCATTCAGTATACCGGATTTGCAGTTCCGTTGGCGGCTTCGTCAGGATCCTGCTTTCTTGCCACCGTTCTACTTTCATTTCAACGAGAAACACTGACAGAGAAAATACGAGCTGAAAAACCACCGTTCTTTCAAACTTTCTTACGATCATTAGGACTTTTTGTCGGAAAAGGGTATGCCTTTGGGGCAAAACAATGGAAATTTATACTAGTTTTGATAGCATTCAATTTCAACCTTTCCCCCTTAACAACTCTTACGACTTTGACAACCCTTTTTCAACTAGGTGAACCTTTTTGTTTTTCCGCTGAAATGATTGGCTATTTCCAAGCCGCTGCGGATTTTGCCCATCTTGTTATTGGAACAATATGTCTGAAGGTCCTTTACTTTTGTATGAACGACGAATTCGTAACAATTATAGGACTGGTATCTGGTATAGCGTATTTTACTATTATGGGGTTTTCATCGTCGGTATGGATGGTTTACATGGGTAAGTAATCATTTATACTTGTCTGAAGTGTTCTGACGGCCTGTGGCTTACTTGGTAAAAGCAATTTTGACTATTTTATGATGCAATATAATCACATTTTATCAATAGTATTCAATGGAATCCTCACTAAGTATTAAATTTCGGAATATGTTAAAAGATACAGTTCACGCAATTAAGGTGGGTCCCTACTCGAACCGTTATTATAGGCTTTTCCATAAGGCCCCTTCACATATAGACGAATCCATAGAACGAAGCCTTGCGAATGAGTAAAATTTGTCAAACTTGACGAATTTTGAACGAAAACGATGTTGAAAAATATGATCATAACGAAATGCAAACGCAATGGAACTGCTTATTGCGAATAAGAAACGAAGCACTGGAAATTGTTACGACTTCGCGCTATGATACGTTAGAATGAGCATTTGCGTATTTGTTTTTTCACTTGCGATTAGGAGCGTAAATATGCGAAAGTTTACGCAGCATTGCGCATTGATACGAACGCTTCCGAAGCTAGCCGCACCTGCGTTTAACAGACATGACATTTTCTGTAGACTAACAGACGTTAACTAGTACAATTATGTCAAAAGGAAAGGTACGTTTAGAGGATCGGGAAGGAAGCAGCCAGAAAATCGGGCTAGTAGTCCTAATGCATAAGAACTATGTGGCTGTTTTTGTAATATACACTAAACATGAAAATAAATTTCATGAACTGTTTGTTCAAAGCAAATTATTGATGTTTTTATGATCACCGATAAAAGCTGGTCTTTGAGTCCATCATTTAGTCCACCTCTCTATCTGTCCGTCTGAGCTCATACATGTACATCCTTATATAATATGTATATACATCAGAATTTGATTTTTTTTCAGAAGTTTGTTCATTTGGATAACGCCACTTTGGGTCAAAGGTCACTTAATGTCGTCCAGAAGTCAAGGTCACTTTATAGCTAAATTATAGCATTTACTGCATAAAATATTTCAAACATTCATTAAAATGTATTTCTTGCCCAAATGATATGAAAGAATATACATACAATGTTAGAAAAATACATCCATGTGTTCAATAATTATATAAGAGTTATAATTATATCAAGAGGGATTACACTCAACTTCTTATGTATAGGCTGTTCATATTAACATCATACATCGACAAATTGGTTTTGATTGTGAGCTTTTTGACGTGTCACTAAAATGGGCAATTTCTTAAAGATCAAGGTCATTTGTTAACCAATGATAATATAGGATATGAAAATACTAATTCAGCAGACTTCACAAAATGTTTTGCATGATCTGAGCTTTCCCTCAAAGGTATTCAAGGTAATTTTAGGATTAAAGGTCAAGGTTATAGATATGAACTTGTCGTTTCAGGTTATTAATATGAAAAAGAAATTAACAAACACATGAAATTCTTATTAATCTCTTAAAGGTCAAGGCCACTCAGAAAACAGAAATTCATTAAGATTGAATTGTTTTGGAGGTATAGTTTTCTTTATCAATTCTATTTTTTTTTTTTTGGTTCAGAAGCAGTGATATGCAGCCAAAAAGTCCAATTTCTTGAAGGTTCTAGGATTTTCTCTCTTGAGCTCAACCATGAGTTGATCATTAATTCCAAATTGGCGCCACATGTCGTAATGCAGCCATGGTCTTCTCAGGATACGACCTGCTCTGGCTTCTCTTCTACATCTAATACGGCATCTGATATACTGATAGATGTTGAGTTGTTGCCGTAGCACTCCCTAATAGGCTATTGCAGTCGTACACTGATTTGAACAAGTAAATCCAGAATAATTCCCTTTTCACAATAAAAATAAATAAATTTGTAAGATGTTTCGAAAAGCGTTCGTTGCTATTCGTATGCAGTGGTAACCCTTCGTAATGATTATTACTCAAACGTTTTCTGTTCGTTTCGTATCGTCAACCTATCGCAATAATTCGTTCTTATTTGCCGATTGAATTATTTACGCATCGTCGCTATTCGTTACATGGAATAGCGACGATGCGTAAATAATGTCGTACCAATAAGTAAAATATCGCAAAGGTGCGCTTTCAGTCGCCTGGAATGCAAATACGTTGTGTAATATGCAAAACAGTAGGTCACATTCTAGTCCCTTGTGAAGGTCGACGACCATATAACGAATGCATACCGAATGATTAACGCATTATAACGCATTATCACGAATACTTACGAATGATGGACGAAAATTTTATTCGCTGAGAAATTTTGAACATGTTCAAAATTTAACGACGAACAGAACTAACCAGAACGAATCAAGACGCTCACAAACGAAGTCGACAACGAAGTATAACGTTGATATGCAAACGGAAACGAATTTTGCAAAAACCTTATGCCCTGTTTACACGACAGGTTTAATGCGCATGCGCATGCGTATATGATATACTAGAATTCTACAGTACATTTCCATCATAACTGGGCACTTTTAATCACCCTTGGACCTCGAAACATAGAATAAGAGGTAAAAATATTTGATTTCATTCACAATGAACCCTCTAAATAACTGTACTGCGTCTCTTAACTTACGTAGAGTAACATTATATTATGACGTCATTTTATCTCACAATGACGTCATGCAATGCATGCATAAGCCCAACTTACGAAGAGGTAAATTATTATGAGCAAAACAACATACAGGCATGCATTCGACCCTTTTACTATCTAAAGTATCCGGCTCTCAGTGCAAATGTACCAAAATCTAATGCGCATTAGAATGTGTCGTGTGAACGCAATGCGAATCTAATTCGCATTAGAATAAAGCGTATCAAATCTAATGCGAATTAGATTTAATGCGCACTCGTGTGAACAGGGCATTATTAACCAGTTTGCGCAAGTTGACGTCGGAGGGCTTTCGTCCATATGTGAAGGGGCCTTTACACGCAGCCGTCTGCGTATAACATTTTACAATAGTTGGTGGCAGATGAACAAGCGCAGAAAAACGCAGACAAGAGATCTTAATATGGATTCTCTGTAAAAACCTTAAACAGCTGGCCACGGCATGTCATGGATTTTGATGAAACTCTCTGTAATTATCATACTTAATGTAAAAACGATGAAAACAAACCATATTGTTATATTTGAACAACGGTTGCCATGGTAACGGGGCCAATCTATTTGACACCTCCATAGATATGAGAGATAAGACATATTGTGGCATTCTGTTGCCATGGAAACCATGGTCAAAATTTGCTGTATGAACACAAAAACTTTTCTTTGTAAGTTCAACTCTAACAAGAATAACTTTTTCGGGGGAGAGGGTTATCAGGTAGTTGTCGATATTCAGTCAAATTATGTGAAAATTTAGCAAAAATAAGGTCTAATTTTAGGGTCATTTTTAGCCTGTTTTTGATTATTTGGTGAATGTTATGGGTATTTAACATCACCTTGCCAAAATAAATGTCTATAGCTGGAAAAAATCAAGAAATAAAATTTATGGTAAATCTCACCATCTTGTCATGAATGCCAATCAATATCCGTTGCTATAGCAACTTGGAATCCATATTACCATATACCGCATATTTAAAAACATTGTTTTTCCTCATGTTTGAGTCCTATGATTATGAAATAGCATACCTGTATACAAATTATATTTATCATTACCAATTGACCTTCAAATCATTTCAAGGTCATCTGTCCAAATCTCAAGGTCATTTCTAACTTTAGACTAAAATTAAGACAAAAATCAGGATTTCCAATTAATTTAAACTGATTTGTCTAACTTATTTCATTAGATATTTTGATTTTAAATATTTACAATTGAACAACTGATCATAAGAAGTAGAATTCGTCACAATTTTGTTAAATTGTATTTCACTTCTATGTATGACATACTTTCTAAAGAGCATAAAATTGAGATTTTCTAAAATTTTCTCCTAAAATATGTGACATTTTTTGGGGTCTTCAATGGACTTTGATAATTTTGATACTCATCCCAACAAATCATACATTTATCATACTTCACCGATAATTGATTGTTTTGCCAAGGTTCCATACTGTTTACTGTTAATCATGTCTCTTTTTAGTGAAAAACCACAAAATTTGGCCTGAAAATAGCAAATATTTTTCAATGACCTTGAAAATTGAGCAAATGACCTTGACATTTTCTCAAGGTCATGATAGCATCAAATGGTCTTTAATACATCTACATACCAAGTTTTGTAATGATAGCAGGCATACATCTTTAGAAATTAGCTTTTTACTTACGACAGGTATTTACACCTTCGTACCAAATGTTGCCATGGTAACCTATTTCAAAGGCATGTAAACAGAAAAATCTCACTTCTAGATAAATTTCCTTCGATTCCCATGAAGTCCTAGGATAATACTCTTCAATAGTCAACTGTATTTCAAATCTTGTGCGATTGCATTGTTACTCTTGTCAAAAGTAAGTAAAATATAGGTAAAATAACGCCTAAATTGGCCGAAAATGGCTCATTTTGAAAAAGCAATTTTTCTTGAAATTGAAGCAAATTTACATGACACACAGAAAGAAGGAGGATTGAAAAATGAAATTGTATCAACTTAAGAGGATTTAAATAATCTTTTCGGAAAATTACATATACATTCAACATTTGTTTCCATGGTAACAGGATGCATAAAAATGCCTTGTTTAAAGGTGTTTTTATACAAAACCTTGGTTACCATGGCAACGGAACATCGGTGAAAAAAATGGAAGGTCAATTCGTTCTGAGGACATCATATTTACCTTATACACAAAAAATATCCAAAATCTGAGGTATGTCGTGGCCAAACATGTCTGATCTTTTTAGGTTTTTACATAGAATCCATATTAAATGCCAAAAGAAACAAAGAATAGGGCAATCTATCAACACCCACATCCTTCATATAGTATATATTGTTAGTTGAAAATGTGATGAAATTATAAGAGGGTATCCTTATGTTCGGAGCCATATCTTGATCATTTATAAAAGTGTTTATACCTGTATGTGATTTTTTGTTCACCAGCTATATACATTATCTTATGAAATGATGCAAAATGAAGAAGTTCCATCTGTTCTTTTGTTGCAAAAAATGGGATATACTATATTTTCTTAGTCAAAAATGTGATGAAATTATAAGGGGGTAAACTTATGTTTGGACCCATATCTTTATCATTTATAAAAAAAGTGTGTACCTGTGCGTGAATTTTTTCTTCATCCACATACATAAACTGATGAAATATTGCAAAACGAAAAAAAAATCATCTGTTTTTTCTTGCAAAAAAGTTGGATTCAGTATATATTATCGGGCAAAAATTTGATGAAATTATAAGGGGGTACCCTTATGTTTGGAGATATATCATACTTAGATTTATGTTAGAATATCATTTTATGTGTTATATGTCTTCTTATATATCATTTTATGTGTTATATGAGGGAGTTGTTTTACACCACAATTGTAGGTTCTTCGAGACCTCTGGGTAATCGGAAAAGTGGGAGGGTTATGCGCACGTAATCCAGGATAACCATATCTTCTACTATTTCCGTGGCAGATGGCCGTCCTATGTCGGCACCGGTTGCCCATTGGTCGCGTTGGTTTATGTGTAGTCCTTTGTGTTTGGTGTTTCTGTGTTGTGCGTTGACGTTCCTTGTCCCTTACGCGTCTCCTTGTGCTTGTCTGCTTTGTGTTTTTGCATTGGGTGTTTTGGGGTTTTGCTGTGGGTGCTACAACCTGGTGTTGTTGGATATCCCCTCCTTTGTTCTGTATGATTTGCTATCATAAAATAAAACAAAAGAAATTAACATATTCTTATCATTACTAAATTTGGTGAGTTCAAATGCATACGCTGGATATTCGATATTCTGCAATATTAATGTGCAAGAGTATCTTTCTAAAATGTACTGAAAAAAAATTACATATCTATGCTCGTGTTTTCTTTCTCATTTAGACCATTGTGTTTAAGGAAAAAACCCTAAAATTCAAATTTCATCTGTTAAATCTATGGGTAGGGACCGACCTTAAACTGTCCATAGGCATCAATTGATGTCGTGCCGAAACTGAAAATTAAAAATATCTCATCTAGAGCTTACTTTGTCTGTATGATATGCTTGCACAAACCAAAGACAATATAACACATATCAAAATTTATGACTTAGCAGGAACTACTTTTATTCAATATTATCCATCCTATCTATATTGTTAAGACAAGGTAACCCAAAACACGTTTATCCAGTCTCAGAAGTAAGCCAACAGAAAGTAGTTTTTCCTTTCACATAAGGAATGTCCATGTTTTCGTCTTGATTCCTTTCAGGGGCAGGATGTGGGTTGTTAGCCATCATTCCACTGAGTGTATACCGAGGTATCATGTCTGGGTTGGTGTCACCTAAATATCAAGGTGGGTGAACGTTGACAATAGACTTTTTTCCGATTTTGTTAGAAAGCTCAAAATGTCCGAGTCGACATCTTTTGGCGTTGGTTTCAATTATGACGTCACTTTTGAAAGACGCAATCATTGAGACGTAACAATGAAAAAGTATGCAAATATTGCTTACCACGGACATGTTTTGTCATTTTGCCAGCCACTATGAATTTCGGCGAGTGGTCTATTTATATGGTTGGTTGGTGTATGAAATTTTAGCAAACGTTTTGTTACTAACTCATGAAAAAATGAAGTTTTTCGTTTCTGTATAATAATACATAATGATATGTAGTTCTTATAGTATTAAAATATTTACACAAAGACTCTATGCCCCAGTCATTCTAGTCAATTAAAATAGAACAAATTCTTGACTTCTTCAAGATCCAAAGATGTAATTTGAAAAGAAAAAACGTAATATTTGTCAAAATATTTTTCAGGAGCATTGTTTTCCTTGGTATACCTATGTGAAGCATTATGCAGACTTTCGGGAAATGCTATCTTTATGTCCATATATGGGCATACACAGAGTTTTATGAAGGGATTTGTATTCGTAGTTATGGCGGGATTCTACGCCATTTCCTGTTTACTCTTCATGTAAGTCAAAAGTTTCTTCGATTTCAAAATTATCAAATTCTAAAGACATCATTCAATAATAATTATTATTCATTTGTTCTCAGCGCTTTTATTTATTTATTTATTTATTTATTTATTTATTTATTTATTTATTTATTTATTTATTTATTTTTTTATTTATTCATGTATTTATTCATTCATTTCTTTATTTATTATTAATTTATTTATTCATTTATTTATTTTCATTTATTTATTTGTTTATTTAAATTTGATTGCTCTTGGGCTCATCCGAGGCAGTGGACCCCGTCCTTTATCGATCAGGAGACTCCCAAATAGGTGCAGTTGTTATATATAAAGTCGGTATTTATTTATTCATTTATTATCATTTATTTATTAATAAATTTATTTATTCATTTATTTATTTATTTTCCTGCATACTGTAAACGTAGGTATTTTCGCTTATAGTAATTTTCGCGAGCTGACCATTGTAACAGTACGCATGAGAAGAATTTTGGCGAAATCGGGAGCATTCCCGCAGGCGTTAGTAATACAATGGCTAAAAGCGCGATGATAACCCCCAATCGAAAATGTCCACGTTTGCGGTATTTGAGTTAAAAATTGAAAATGTGATTAGTGATACGAATGGGAAATTCGAAAGCGTGCCGGTATATTGAAATAAACTCTTTAAATTCATATATATGTAACTATATGTTTCCTGTTTTCCTTTTTTCAGCCCAGTTGCTATCCATAACTGGATCCACAGAAACGATAAAGATAAAACTGAAGAAAGAATAATTAATTTTTCCAATAAGGAAGAATGACAAATACAATTATGAATGTTGTTTGACTGCAGCAACTTCTTAATAAGATGTAATTGATATAAAATTGTAAGCGAAGATAGTATCTGAAGTGCATGCCATCTTACAGTGTACAGGATTTCATACCGGATAATAATATCACTTGGTACAATCCTAAGTGATACCGATGACCGATTAGTCTTGTTGGCTGAAATGTGGTCTTAAACACACAATTAGCTATTATCGTAACAGATGACCGTCCTAAGTCGGTACCGATCGACTATTGATCTCGTTGTAGTTGCTGTTCATTGTCTCTTTTATTGTGCCTTTTGTGTCTTGTGTTGTATTTTCCACTCTATATTTTCACATTTAGTTGTATTGCTTTGAGTGCCGCAACCAAGTCTTGTTGAAGATCCCCACCTCCTTTCTTCTTGATCTCTATTTTTCCTTGTGCCTTTTATGTCTTGTGTTGTATTTTCCACTCTATAATTTCACATTTAGTTGTATTGCTTAAAGTGCCGCAACCAAGTCTTGTTGGAATTCTAATATTTAAAATTAAACTTTATTTATTTTACAACGTTTAACAAACAAGTTACACAACTTATATCAATGTCTCACGTTGGCTAAGATGTTGGCGTGAGGGGATCTAATGAGCAGGAGGAACCCGGAGTGCCCGGAGAAAACCCCCTGCAGAGGCCTGGGTTCGGGACCACCTACCCTCCTACATAAGACCCTTCGTCGAATCTGGGATTCGAACCCGGGACCTTAGAGGTGACAAGCGAGCGCGCTACCACTGCTCTTGATTCTAATAGTATAAGCTTATGTATACCTTGTCTTGATGAGGTTGTGACTGTCACAATGGATTGTATTGACAACTTCTGTTTAATTTCTCAATTTATCTGAAGCGCCAATGTAGTTGATTTAGATCTTGTGATATGTTCATGCTAACATGAAGAGAAGTTTAATATAATTAGTATATCAATGTAATTGTAGGCACGTTTAGATATATATGTATGGTGTTACGTCATCATTTGCAACATGGACCGGACATGCGGGTTTCGGTGACCCTCGCCAGTGACAATGTAATATGACCAAAAAATGAGAAAGTTATGTAAAAAAAAAAAAATACCGAAACACATAGCAGGATGGTTGGGATATGATGCATAGGGACCCATTTTTCAGAAATTTGTGTGAACAGAAATTTTCGAATGCGTTTGAAGAAACAATCAATCGAAGTTGGTCGGACTTGGCTACATATGCCGTATAACATTTTACAATGGTGTAGTTATCCAGATTATGTTAGCAAAACCCTCCGACGGTTCCGGTTATCCAGAGGTCTCGGAGAAAACACGTCAAACACTGTATGATAGCCTCCTCACTTAAGATGACCACACAAACAAGACAACGCAGGGGTCCATGCAATAATACGGAAGTGATCCAACTCTATACCATCTTGAAGAAAATTTCAAACTAATTTATCATTCACCAGAGATGTGTTTCGGATATCAAATCCTCATCAGTGATGCTTCCAGCCAAAGTGAAATGAAAACAGTATTCCTCCTTCTTTTCCCCTCCTCATTGGATATACATAAATGATGGTAAAATAAGCATAAAACCATGCATACGGTGATAATGACCAAAATGACTTTCCGAAAATCATAACCGAGCAGTATACCAAATCTTGCAAAAAAAAAAAAAAAAGAAAGACTCTTAGGAAATCGAACAAAATACCACAGCCTAACGTGTTAGCAGATTTGAATTCGAACTCTCAAACTGGTAATGCGACCATGTGCCCGGAAAGAATACACATCTCCTGTCGAAATATTTAAGAAATTACTGTCTTACTTTGGGTGTTCATGGTAGTATAATTCTGGTTGGTCTCGTGCAAATTCCGTGAATCGCGAAGCGATTCTCGGAAAATTTGCACGTGTCCAACCAGACTTATACTACCATGAACACCCAAAGTAAGACAGTGATTACTTATATTTCCATTTGTATTAAATATCGGACACCCCGTTTAGCATTTATAATGAGCCTTTTGCATGTTATAACGTCAAAAGTATCTGAACGTTGGTAAATTCTCCGTACTCTCAAAACTAAAGCGTGACGTCATAGTAGGCAACCAGAATTATAGTTTATAAATCCGTTTGCCTAACGGGCGCTTAACATGGGGATTCCTCTGCAATGGAAATATTAGATCTGTAGATGCGTCTTGGAATATATATACATGTACTCGCATGGTGACGCATGTCCAAAATGATCAGGGTCCATATTGTAAAGGATCTCGTTTGCTCAAAATTACAGCAAATTCGACATTCAAACACTTCACACGGTACATAAATATGACAATTTTATTACAATAAGTGTTCTTTCACATAAATGCTTTGAACTGCGAAACAGTTTAATCTAAGTTGTTCCATTGATAATTCTGTGGGTTTTTTTTTATGTAAAATGGTTTCAATCCATAAAGGAATCAAAGAATAAAGTAGTGTCCTCCGTAGGGAAGTTTAATATAATAAATAACAATGAACACTCTACATCCACAAATTTTCGGCCACTCGGCCTTTATCAAGTGGAAAAGCACGAATATAAAAGAATTCTACGTAATATCCATAACTGCTGGCCGAGTGGCCGAAAATTTGTGGATATAGAGTGTTCATAAAGGAATCCATTTTATTAAAACATTTTTCGATCCTTTACACAGAGATCAAATGATTTACGTTACAAAAAGGCAAACGTCTTCAAATTGAAAAACTATACGATTTTAGCAAGGTGTTCTATATGATTTGTCATATGAATAATTTTTCTAGAAATCCAGTACCACCTATAAAGTATGGACTGGTACAGGCTATATTTACTAGTACAAATACTTCTTGTGCCTAGTTCGTTTTAACTTTTTCCTTTTTGCAAATCATCCGACATATATATCGTAAAATAAAGACAAAAACTGCACACAATACTACAATAAATGTCGCTATGAACACATACACATCTAATCCGAAATAAATATACCATGACAATTCAGTACCAATGGAATGCATGTATTCCCCGCCATATTTGATCACGTGATCCACCCAGTATGCAGCCCGTTCGGATGGTATACCCCCCGGCCTTGACTTGAATATTTCAGAAGCCTTGAGTATTTTGTCTTTGTAACTAGGATTCTTGACAACCTCTTTTATCATGGAGGCTAATGAGTCTACATCAATGGATAGCAAAGAGGTGTAAAGGCCGTACCCTTTCAGTCTCATCCTTTCTGCGTTGTAGAACTGGTCACCATTTATGGTCACACCGATCATAGGGACGGCGTTATATAGCGCTTCGTATTGACCGCTGTTCCCGCAATGTGTTATGAAAGCTTTTGTGTTTTTATGGGCCAATAATTCGTTCTGAGGAAGCCACGGTCGTAGATGGATATTAGAATCCTGTGTCGCCTCTTTACCATACTTCATCACAAACTTGACTGACTTCACCTTTTTCATAGCTTGGAATATGATATCAAGTTTACCATGAGGGAACGATTTAAACACACTCCCAAAAGAAACGACAACGATTCCTTCTGTCGCTGAGTCCATGATACTCTGAAAGTCTGCATCTAGTTTCTGTGCAGGGGGTGCTGTGTTCAGACCTCCAACAAAAACCGTGTTGGGCATGGATGGGCGAGGGTAATCCATCAAAACATCAAAGTCCACGAGGGTAAGCTGCACGTGACGGCGGAGATCTTTTGGTGAGATGTACGGCTTTTCTGGTACATATACAGTTGAAATATCTGATCTGATAAGAAGATTGGATACAAATATTTTGGCGTAGAATGCAATATTGTTCAAAACCCTTTGCCTAAACGACATTGACTCGCCATAGTTTGCAACTGGAAATATTGGAGTTACTGAGGGATTTACTGGAATCCCAAAATAGTAACCGTCGAATAAATTTCCATAGTGGACTATGGGCAAAGATAACTTATATGCGACGAAATTCAAAGAGTCTCCCATAAAGCTAGGTAGTGTAATCATTAAGTCGTATTTCTGCCGTTTTAATTGTTCTATGAGGTCTTCATTCTCCAGTATGGCTATACACATGTCTGTGAACATGCTTGCCAGTTTGAAAAGGGGCGTCTGTCCTTCGGCTTGAATCTTCAGTACTTCCTCTGCTCTTGCTTCGAAATTTTGTTCGTTTAGTCGTTTTGATTCAATGAGTGAGACGCCAGAATTGGCCATTAAAGGGTTGCTGATCAGATGGTGGTCACCAACCACGGTGAAGGTATGATTGTACTTGGTCTGTAATACTTTGCCGGCTTGAACGATTGGGAACACGTGACCCACATGAGGCGTAGAAATACACAATATCTTGGCTGCTAGAGAGGACTTATTGATGCTGAGAAAGAGCAGGATACTGCAAATCTCTGTGTAATCCATGTTGTTTGCCTCCTACAATATGGAATGAATATAGAATTGTACATGTATGAGAACATACGATTCCACTTACATTTCAATTACTATTCCAATTTTTTAAATGTATTTGGTTTTTGATTTTAAGCAATATATTATTGTCATTTGATAATTTTCCGCTTCTTGATGAACATCCAATTAAGATTACAAGAAGCCAGATAAAAGAAAAGAACCAGTTTAGAAGATGACGTTGAAACCATTACTCTATAGTGCTAAAAGCGGAGCACACAAGCTTGGGACAAAATAAAGTAAAAAAAAAAAAAGGGGGGGGGGGGGGGCAGTACGTAAAAGTTACTACGTCAACAGACATACGGACACACCAGAACAACGATCCTCTCCCGATTTATAAATGGACCGCAGTCGTGATCTAGGGAAAAGTAGACCTAATTAGACATGGAGTATGAGACCTATGTATGATGCATCAAATACGAGGTGTAGAAAGCCCTGGTATATAGCTCTCTTCCCCTGTCTCCACGTCCCTCCTCATTCTCTTGCCTCTCCCCTCTAAATACCCCCTCCCCCTCTCTGACATACCCTTTCACTCCGTCCACCCATTCATAAACACACAGCTGGGTCTATCAGCAGTTTATGTCCTTAATCAGAATTGAAAACAGGGGTTTGTCCCTGATTTAGTGTAGGGTTGAATTGTTGTGCGTGCACCCTAGTAGGTAGACAGTCAATGAGTAATTTTTCATTCAAAGAACCGGGGTAATTACATATACATTGTATGGGGGCGGACAGGGGGGGGGGGGGGTTACCTCTCTCTCCTCCCACCCACTAACCTCCCTATTCCGCCCCTCCTCCCTAAGTTTCTAAGTTCCATGGTACGAGTTGGTAGTGGTACGAGTTAATGAGTTAATGTATGGTACGAGTTGGTAGAAAATATGGTACGAGTTGGTAATGGTACGAAATGGTTTTGGTACGAGTTAGTAGACAGGCATGTAAGGTACTAAGTGGCAGGTACGAGTTGGTTAGGGTACGGATTGGTCATACCCCTGTGTTTATTTGTCAATATTAAGACAGACAAGTATTAGCTTTTACAAAAAGCTTGCCGTCAGTTCGCTGACATTAAATGTTGTAAAATTCTAGTTACATAAACTCGGACCAATCGCACATTTCCGGGCTTTTCTGTTTATTTCCGATTCAAGAGACGGAAAATTCCGAAAATCTGCGAATGTTATAGAACATATCGATACAAAGACTTTGCGATACATATTTTGGAAGAAAATACACTGGTGCGATATGACTTTGATTATTCAGGTCATCTATGGATTCTGAATAACCTTGACGAATATTTGCATTTTATGCAATTGTCAACCAATCACATTGCCAAGAGGTATTCTATCCGTGCACGTAGGTTACGAATGATTACAGCTAGTATACCGTCAGTCATGACTGACGGTAATAATTAAAGAAAAACGAAATTTGAATAGAAATGACCAAAAAAAAAAATAAATAATAAAATAAAATAAAAGAACACAAACAAACAAAGAAACACACATATAAAATAAAAAGGAGAAAATGTTCATAAAATTATCGACAGAAAGCTCAAAACTCACCTAGAATGCAGGCTCTCCCTGGTGTAAATGGTCAGTTTGTTTGTACAGGAAAACCGAGTGGTCAACATTGTCGATGCGGATAAATATAATGTTTACAATATTTGACCTCAGTAAGTATAGACCCCCGATAATAGACCCAGATCGGCGCATTGGCCGTTACGGTAAAATTTACCATTGTGAAAGGATTAGAGATCATTTATTTAGAGGCGCACGCGATGTTCATTCATAAAAATAATGCACGGAAATTGAAAATTCAATAGTTTGTTAAATCACTGCGCGGATAAAAAAATTAGGGGCTCGAATGTAAGACAGTTGATCAGAATCTTTAATAAGGTCATCATGATGCATTAAAGACAATGCATGGCTAAGAGTGCACATTAGTTTGTCAATCGAAATATATAACAGGCTGTAATTAGTTAGCAAATCAATACTGGTGAAAATTTCATCGAAAGTAGAGTATATATAATATATGCGAACTATTCCTTTGAAACGAAATGTATATCCTATACGTACCGCAGTAGCTCTAAGTCTTTTTTCCTCTATAAACCTATACTAGTATAAAACACTTTGTCCGGGAGTTCGATCCTCATCCACCTTCACCACACGGAAAAGTGTTTGTGGGCTGAACATCTTCTCCCTAGCCTGGTCCGGGGAACCTGTAAATGTTTGTCATTGTAAAAGCTCTTCAGAGATTATTGTTCCTTGTTTAAAATATATCCGACGTTAAATAAAGATGATTTATCAGGGGCGGATGCAGGAATTGAAGTTAAGGGGTGGGGGAACTGCATGAGCACCAACAAAAGTGCCACGTACGTAGGGGGACGAAGCCCCCGACGGAAAATATTTTTAACAGTTTTAAAAACCCCAACAAGGGCGTAGTAGAAGGGGGCAGCCGGGGCACACACCCCATTTTGAAAATGGGGGGGGGGGCACAGCCATGTTTGTGCCCCCCCCCCCAATTTTCAATCACAATATTTTATGATGCATTACCATTGTTTAAAATAGCAACACTTTGTACCATAAATCTACAATTTTTCGGTCAATTTTCAAATTTTTTCTTTGGCTCGCTACCGCTCGCTAGTTTTTTCTTTTTTTTAAATTTCTGAATAATTTAGCTATTCTGATCCATCCTTTATCCATATATTACTTTATTAATGCACATGAAGACGTCAAACTATATAGAATATAATTACATGCACATATTGAATGTAGAGGGTGTAGAAAGTATTTTCTAATAAGTCGATATATTTTGCCCCCCCCCCCACCCCCCGAAAAAATGGCCTAGCCTGCTTGCTACCGCTCGCCTGACATTTATTCATGTACTTATAAAACAGCTATGTAATTAAAGACTAAAATAGTATTCGATTTGAAAGATGCGGAGAGGTTGTGATGACACACAATCTAGCTCTCTCTTTTCTCCCTCTCTCTTTCTCTCTTTTCTCCTTCCCTCTTTCTCTCTTCTTAACTCTCTTTTTTAGGTAAGGGGGGGGGGGTTGCACCCCACGCCCTCTCTTAATCCACCAATTTTTATTATTCATTTATTTTATTCATTTTTGAAGTTCTGACAAAAACCTAACAAAACTCCCTAATAACACCCCTTCTCCCTCTCCCCACCCCCCTCCAAGCAAAACAAAACAAAAACTGTGAATGAAATGAAGAAAAATAAATTAATTCTAAACATCTCCTTTCATCTGTTATCGATTATAGAATATTGAAATATTGAATATTGAAATGTATTGATATAATCAAAAGGAATTTATTTTAGCGATCGACAAATCGGTACGGATCCGGGTTTTATAATTCGGTACGACTTTCTCTACTACCTTTTTGGTGTATCCGGTAATGTATAACAGCGACACGTAATTATTTACATTTTCAAAAGAGGGGATTACACAAGCATAATTGATAGAAATGGCGGGGGATGGAGAGCCAGAAGACATTGAAGATATCCAAGCAGAACCAGAGAGTCTACAAAATCAGAATCCAGCCTTTATTTCATCTTTATTTAGCACAGGTAAATTTTTGAGTTCTACTTTCCTTTTCATTGATTTTTAGTAACTTAGCCAAGGACAACAAACACTATTTATATTCAAGAGAATTTGAATAACCTCAGACCTGCCTTCTTTCCAATTTTGGCATAATTTTCACAATGACAGTGCTGTCGAAATACTCCAGAGTTTTGTCAGACATCGGTCTGACAGAATTCAAGATTCTGTCAGACCGAACAAAATTTTGTCAGACCGAACTTTTTTTTTCATATTTAGCATATAATTTTGGTCATATAATGATTTTAGGTCTAAATATATGCATATATTGTTCAAAGACAATGGACAAAATAATTCCAGTAAAATTCAATGTTATTATTGTTCAAGTGTAACTTGTCGCGTTTTGGTGCCAGCAAAAGCAAAGCATGACGGAGGGATGGACGGACGGACAGATGATGGAAGAAATGATTCTATGAAACGAAACTGCATCTAAGTGCATCTTGGACCGTTCGTGATCAGTTATCGTCGTAGATCAGAAGTTGGTGCATCCCGTTAGAAATTTGTTTCGGTTTTTCAAATTTTCGTAGTTTTCTTTCGACCGACATTGTTCTACGAAGGTCACGCAGTGGGTGCATTTCATTTGCCCATCTTCAAATGCCAGCCACGGCCGGCCGGATTTCCAACCATGTTGGAATGACCGCTCTGTGCGGTTCGCTTCATATTTTGCTTTGTTTTGAGTTTGTTCCACCCCCGAATCTGCTTTACGTTTGTTTTTGTTTTTGTTTTGCCAACTAATTGGCCAGGCCGCGGCCATTTTGGGCGGGTTACGAGTTATTTCATTTACCGATCTCGATACATTTTTTTCTCGGTCGGAAAATTTTTGTCGGACATTTGGTCCGGCACTCGGGCGTTTTTTGTCGGACATTTTGAAAAAATGTCCGATTGTCCGACAAGTCCGACGAATTTCGACAGGTCTGAATGAACGACCTTCAATTATGCCCTACACTTTGCTCTTCCATTGTACGCCTAAAGCTTACCTTTGAACAAAATTGAAGTTTTCAGTTTTTTGATTGCTTGAAGGAATGTTTTCCATATCATATAGGCATGTGTATGCATTCTGAAAATTTGTAGCAATTGTTATAGTTGTAACGATTATCGCCGACATCGGCAACATCATCGCTAATACCCTTCGATTTCGATTAATCGTTTATGTTTTTAAGAATCGATTATAATCGGAAATATTCAACGTGGAAAAGAATAACATAGTTTTCGATCGAATTCGTGTATGACAAGTACGAATAAAACGAAAGTAGATCAACGATCGTTTCTACGAATAAATGTTCCAGGCGTAGCGTAAATAATTTGAAAGAGATACTTTTTCTAAGGCATACAATGGATGGAATAAGGATTCTCATTGAATTTAATAGTAATGACAATTACTCATATAGAAAACTTCAACGTCAGATGCGATACGGGCCTGCGATGCGTCAATATCTACTCGTCTAAAAAAAACAAACTTTTTAGTTTTTACGCCGAAATCCTGAGCTTTGTTAGACATGTTAGAAGGACAAGGTCAGTGAATTTCACAGTACTGTTAGCCTAAATTCCACAAAGATATTGCTTGATTCCTTGAATAAACAAAATCTCAAGTTAACTCTTGGGTCGTATGGAATAACCCCCCCCCTCTCATCCCTGCATCTGCCGTATAAAGTTGTCGACAATTACAATCTCATATTTGTTTTGACTCCATTACTGCTTGTGATCTTGACAAAATATTTCCATTACTAGACAGGATTTTATCATTCTATGGTTGGAGTTCTTTCTAGACACTTTGCTATTTACAAAAATGTATATTGGCATAAGATTTAGTGAAGTTTATTCAATACTTGTCATATTCCTTTCTGTAAAAATAAGAAAGAATTATTTCCGATTAAATCGAAATAATCGATTAAAATCCTCTCCGATTATAAACCGATAATTGATTATGAAAAATTTCCGATTATACAACACTAGCAATTGTCAAAACGGACAAAAGACAATGCTTTTTCTCAAAATTGCATTAGTGGTTTAAACCGTTTAATATATTATATGCTTTAGTCCCCAAAGCTGTGAAGCTTAAGTGATGTGCATTAAATGCAATTACCTACAGTTTCACTACATTTAGTACAACTGCATAGACTCAAGACCTTATCATGCTTATACATGTTAAAGTTTTCAAAAATTTACAACTTATTAAGAGATTAATTATTCAATGATATCAATTTCATTTAAATTTTTGCATGAAAACATGATAAAGTAATCAAAATCCAGTTTATCCATTCTCTGAAGTGAGCAGCATGAACAGTTAAAGTCTGCCAGGTGCGCTGGTCATATGGCTTATATTTCTAAACTCACAATTCATAACATGATACTTCCGCACAACAATTCAGAAATCATAGTACATTGTAGCATATCAAATCAATATTCAATAAAGTTTTTCAATTTTACATTTAACATTTTCAATGTGCAGGACAGAGGTAATTGAATTCTGTTTAATACCATAGTAACCATTTGTTTTGTGTTCTGTAGGTTTAACTTTTCTACAGGAGTATGGTTGGATCCTGGTCTTTGTTAGGTCTTCCGACTTCCGTCGGAAGACCTATTGTTTTCGTAACCGTGGAAAATTGGATCAGCGATTTCTCAAGAACCCTGTAAGCTAGGACAATGAAAGTTCTCCAACGTTACGTTTGGAGTAAAAGCTAGATTGGTCTTTTTTATTTTTGGTCTCTGTTATTTTTTTTTTCATGTTTTTTTAAATTAGTAGATTCAAATATTTGACGGGAGCGTCGAATTACTCAAAAGGACCGAAAATTTCATGTTTTGCTATTTGTAAGCTTAAATATCTCGTATTTTGCTATCTACAATTTCCATTCTTTTTGAAAGTCGACAGCCATGCAAGATATGAAATGCTAGATGCACACTGTAACGATTTATTACGATGACGTCCTTCACCGTCCTTCATATTTCCAAATTCAGAAGTTCATAGGAGGAAGACACTTTTTTGCTTATAATAGTAAACAAAAATTAAGCTGATGAAGTTTCCTAAAAATTTCAATATTATTATTTTTTATCCATATATCTGTCTTATTTAGTCTTTCTGATTTTTCCTATCTCTTACTGTTGAAAAGATATGAGCATCGAAATTTTGAGTTGGGTATTTCGATACACCTTCACGCCAACAGATCGGGCGCACACTAAAATTGGTAGTCCGAGTCCGACTCGAGAAAAGCAGTGTTGAGATTTTCAAATTCCGATTTCACGGCAATGATGAATATTTCATAAATACATTTCGATATACACAATTTGATTTTAAAACAGTTGATTAATTTAGAAGAAATCAGCTACAAACCAGAATTTACACACAAAAAGTGGTAGTTTGATTCCGATTTCTAACCTACAAACCTGTTTCTAAACTTCAATAACTATATTTTGAACATCAAGTTTAATTTCTAATTCTAGCAAACGTTCGAACATAATTTTCGGTTGGTTTATTTACAAATTGATGAACAATTTCTCCAACATTCTTCCCTCCCCTCGTTTTTCGAAAACAGTTCTGTTTATATTGAACGATGTCGCCATGATGGAAATTCAAAATAAACTTTGAAAAAAGGGAAGAGGGGGGGGGGTTCAAATTTGAACCTGCACAGCGAGAACCTCATGGTATTTATATATATATATATTGAACGTAACTTGTTATTACCATTTCTCTTCTCAAGAAAATTGGTTCTACAGCTACGAGCTCGCCTTTTTTATGGGGGAAGGGGGCAGGAAGAAATTGCAAAAAAAAATCCCGGCTCTGAAAAATGCTGAAAAAAATATTCCGGCCCAAAGGGCCGGCAATTTTTTTTTTTTTCCCGGACCATGCAAAAGTAAGGATACATTGCATGATATGGAAATTTTTGCTGGCCCTTTGTGCCAGACAATTTAAAGTCAAAAAATTAATTAATATAAATACAAGCTGTTCACATAGCTGTATCTACCAGAGACCTAATACGCATAGGCACAAAAATCTAGAAAAGGTTCTATTTAAACATCATACAATCTGTCTGAAATTCGCTAATTGCAAAGAGACATCTGAAGGAACGGTTATTAACTCATACTCTGTAACAGCGGGGAGTTTAACTTACACAGACATTCACAACATTTGACAATTTGTTTAAATCCGGCCCGAAGAACCGGCGAAAATTTTTCTCCGACTCTGGTAATGGCTGAAAAAAATGGCCTGCTCAGAAAATTGCTGAAAAAATTTTACCGGCTGGCAATAGAATTCCTGCCCCCCCCCCCCCCCCCCCAAATCAAATGGTTGCTCACCAACAATCATCGGTTTGAATATTTAATGTTACTGCTATTTGTAAACTTAAATATATAATATAAATACATGTAATGTGACGTCCTTCATATTTCCAAACCAAAAATTGTATAGGAGGAAGACACTCTTGTTGCAACCGCAACAAGAAACCTTTCTAGTTTTACTGGTCCTTTTGTAAATCAAAACAAAACTAAGTCCAGATTGCCCACCTCTAGTTACCATAGTAACCATTTGTTTTGTGTATTACAGGTCTAACTTTTCTACAGGAGTATGATGGATCCTGGTCTTTGTTTTACTGGTCCTTTTGTACATCAAAACAAAACTCAGTCCAGATTGCTCACCACTAGTTACCATAGTAACCATTTGTTTTGTGTATTACAGGTCTAACTTTTCTACAGGAGTATGATGGATCCTGGTCTTTGTTTTACTGGTCCTTTTGTAAATCAAAATAAAACTCAGTCCAGATTGCTCACCTCTAGTTACCATAGTAACCGTTTGTTTTGTGTATTACAGGTCTAACTTTTCTACAGGAATACGGATGGATCCTGGTCTTTGTTTTACTGGTCCTTTTGTACATCAAAACAAAACTCAATCCTAGACTGGAGAAAATGAAGAGGGAGGCGGAAGATAAAAGATATGAGAAGAAATTTGGTACGCTTTGATAATAAGTAGCTCGTAGCATTGAAAACTACTCACCATGGATACTTCATTTAAGCTTTGAATTGACTGTTGTGTTGTGTAGTGTTGCCTGCGAAGCATTGCGACACTTAGGGATCACTTTGTCCTTTTTCACTTAAAAGTGATTCCTGAGTGTCTCTATGTTTGGCAGGTGACACATGCATTCCTTGGAATGATTTTTTATCCTTATATATCAATATAAACTTTTCTTTTATCACATTGATAATGCAATCTTAGAAGTCAGATTAATACGATTTTAAGATACATGTACAGCACTTTCAATGGTGCCAATTTGTTGTCACCCTATTTCTTATTTACAAAACATATAGATCTGATATATCATAAAATACATATTCATCATAAAGTTGTCTCTATTACTTTATCACTAAAAAGAAATAAAATATTCTCCATACCATGCAGTAACTTTACCTTTGAGGTACGGTTGACATTATAATATTGACTTTATTTTGTAAAGAAAATACCAGAGACATCTAAAACAGTTGTAATAAAATATAACTACTAGTTTCCTTCAAAAAGTGAATCAGAGTTATTCCTCTTTCCTCAATTCACTTCAATGTACACCGACCAGTAATGCTGATTGCATTGAAGATTCCAGCCTGTATTGAACATGTACAAGTATAATAAGAAAAAATTAATTGTTCGAAAAAGATACTGCATTTCAATTGAATTCATTTCAGACGCGGGTACAGCTCAGAAAAGACATGAGGCTATGGAGATGGCACGGAGAAAGTTACAGGATGACCATGATGCTAAAGCCAAAGAACATGCTGAGAAACAGAAAATTGTATGTGGTCTTTACTTTTCATATATAATAAATTGCTTTGTTTTTTCTCACTTTGAGGGAAGGGCCCATATGTATGGGAAAATAAGCGTGTGATTGACGGAAAAAGGAAATTTTTGAGTAAATAAAATTTCTTGCAAAAGCTATATTAGAATGGTATCAAGTACAAACATGACATCAAAGCAACCATATTTTTCTATTCTGATAATTTTTTATAGAATTTAATGCAAATTAATTGATAAAGTTCAAACTTGGAAAAAATCTTTGGTTTTTAAAGAAAGAAAGGGTTCCATAAAGGTGTGTACAATTGAAGAAATAAATACAAAAATAAAAATTATAAGTTTTCATGTGGAACACCATACTTTCATGAAACCATATAAACTGTATTAGTAGAATTATTTACTGTGTGTAATTTTTCATTACTTTTTTTGAGATTCTGATACTGTGAACGTTTTTCTCAGGAAATTTTGATACCAAACAAATAACCCAGTATATTCAGGGGTAGATCTGGGAACTATAACTCATGCAAATAGCTTTACACTCATAAAACTGAAAGAAAGAACCACCAAATGACTCTAATGAATCTGTTAAATTAACTAAATATTAAGTATTTTCTGAATACCTATATGTTTATATAATGCAATTATTTCATTGTTTTTGATAGAAAGAAGAGGAAAAGAGAAAGCAGAGGATAGAAGATTGGGAAAATCACCAAGAAGGCAAAGGTTACCGTTCTAAAGTCAAACCGGTAAGTTTATATAGACAGGATTTACTGATTTACATGATAATATGTATTGAAATTTACTCGGCAAGCTTTATTAAACAGTTGTGTGTACTTCCTGAAAATAGTGAAGAGTGAGCTCAGCTGCCAGTTTCACAACTTGCAAAAATTTCAGGAATGTTTGTAACTTTTGATGGCTTAGTTCTTATAAGCTGAAAATTTTGATGTTTTGTTTCTGATTTGATATTATAATTTAGATTGTGAAATTGATATTAGAATACAAAATACAACCTAAAGTGAAAATATTTTGCATTTTTTATCTGATAACAAAAATTACGAAAAATCCTTAAATATTTTGTAAGAATTTTCGAGAAAGTAAGCACATGACTATTGCTGCATTAGCTTGCAGGGATGAATGTCAAGAAAGCTGGTATTGGTGTCTGCTTCTGCATGTTCATGCACAGCCAATTGTGCCCTCATATGAAATTAATGTGAAATTTGAATGAACTTTATATAAAAGTTTACATGAACATTATGGAAATGAGCATGAACATGAAATTTACATGATTTTTTTTTTACATGAAGTTCATGTGAAGTTTCTGACATGAAGTTGAAGTGAGATCAATTTCGAATGAAGGTCACAAAGAAAATTTCATGTAAGAATTTGCCTAGGTTGACAAAAAACAGTGCATAAATACATATGTGGTATAGAGTAGAATTTAAACAAACTTTTGCTCTGTATATTTTAAGTAAACTACAATTTGAGGACATGTGTATGACATAAGTGTTACTACCACCTGCTTTTACCATTGCTACACTTAAACATTATTCATGTCATACCAAAGCTATGGGACTATAGTATCATGAAGGGGCAGTGTTAGGTGAATACTTAATGTCTATAGCTGAAAGTGGATACAAAAAAAAGACACCATGAAATAGGTGGTTTAACCTCAACCTTCTGGTAGAATAGTTGACGTAAAATGTACAGAAAAGTAATCATATTATTTTCAGTCAAAGTTCTTAGTACTAAATATCAAATACTACATAAGCTCAAACACTGTTCAAATTGTAGTTGATGAATTCAGATTATTCTTAATGGTGGTAATTCTACCCCCCCCAACCCCCCAACATCTAAAAAAAAGAAAATGGCATTGGAGTGATATAAAGGTAAAAAGAGTAACCATACAGGATAATGAATACCTGTACTTATATAGTGCTTTTTATACAATGCAATACCAATTTATTTATTCCAATTTAGGGCCCATCTGAGCATTACGCATAACAATCATGATCAGATACATTTACAATTATCACATACAATTTACTCGCATACATGTGAACCTGAAATCTCCCTTTGTCATTCAAATGTCTTTCTGTCTGTCTGTCTGTCTGTCTGGCTGGCTGGCTGTCTATCAAATGTGTAGGCCTAGGAAAGGTACATTATATGTATTTTCTACTTGTTTCCCAATCCTGTACATGTTTGTATATCATTTGCATAATGTCATGATTTTGAAAATAAATACCATCTTAAACGAAATGTATAGGCAATCATAGTAATAACTTATACTGCAAATTGAAAAATAAACTTACAGGTATATAAGGACGTCTGTTTATATAGAGGATAAAGTAAAGACACAAAATATGAAATAATCTAGCGTATGGTCAGATGAGAACCATAAAAAAAGTGATATTCTGTGTCTAGGGAGTGCAATTTATTTTAGTAAATCTGTGATAGTAACATTGAAAAAATTTTAAACAGTCAAAAGCAAAACACACTTAGAAGTATCTCTTCATTCAATTTGAAAAAAAAAATATATAGGCTTGGTTTGTTTGCCATACAATTTGGATGTAACCAAGAGTCAGGTATTTCGTTTGTGTGTGTTAAACGCCAAGAGGCTGGAAATTTGTGGGCATATTGAGTGTAACTTGATACTAATTACATAAACTTTTCTGAAGAAGATTTTACTTCATTCTTTAAAATATCAAAGAGTTTTCTGTCTGTGGCATATACATTTAAACCTTATATTCCATAGCTTTGACATTTCAGATACTGGTAAACCATATACTATAGTCTTCATCTGATAATATTACATAGAGGGTAATTTAATTAGATTACTGTTTACACTTCTCTTCTAATGTCAGTATAAAGATCTATCAAATGCCAAAGAGAACAACTTTTTAGTTGCATATGGATTTGCAGGGACTAATCTACCCTTTACAAATGGTTTCGAATGCTACCATTGGAATATAAGTTAATGTTATATTCATAAATAGTCGGGTGAAAATTGGAAAAAAATAACTTGCATGCATTCTTTAAACAAACATATTGCATGCTCAGTTAAGAGTAAGTTGGTTACCACAGAACAGCAATTTGTTTGTTTGAATTTTGCAGTTAATCATTTCATTAATTTCGTTTTTTCCACTGTAAACAAGATTTTTGGTTGAAAGAAATTAAAGAATTATTACAGCTAAATTTCTTGAAATATCTGTATTGTCTAATAGTATCTAAATATCTATCTCGAGGTTGCCTATGTGGATACTATTTTGTGTTATATTTTATAACCAATATTTAAATTTATGTAAATCCAACGTTTTCAAACAAGGTTACTTGTGGTGCAGTATTACTCGATATATGAAAATTCCTTTGACGTATGCATTACATGAATGGGGTTTGGACAGCGCCACATAATACCCAATGGCTGAATTAAAGACTGGGCAATATTTAATCTTCACATGCTGTATAATGTATGTGTACTAGTATGTGTCGTCTAACTACGTACTTTCAATCGGAATAAAATGCTATTTGGGTATCAATACTAGGAAATGTGTTTGCAATTACAACATGTACATGTATAGCTCATTTACGAGGACATCCGATTATGATGTTAGTACATTTACAAAAGTATCTGATCATGAAGATAGTACCTTTACAGAGGTATCTGATTATGATGATAATACCTTTACAAGGGTATCTGATAATGATGTTAGTACCTTTACAGGGGTATCTGATTATGATGTTAGTACGTTTACGAGGGTACCTGATTATGATGTTAGTACGTTTACAGCGGTATCTGATTATGATGTTAGTACCTTTACAAGGATATTTGATTATGATGTTAGTATGTTTACAAGGGTATCTGATTATGATGTTAATACGTGTACAAGGGTATCTGATTATGATGTTGATACGTTTACAAGGGTATCTGATTATGATGTTGATACGTTTACAAGGGTATCTGAATATGATGTTAGTACGTTTACAAGGGTATCTGAATATGATGTTAGTACGTTTACAAGGGTATCTGATTATGATGTTAGTACGTTTACAAGGGTATCTGAATACGATGTTAGTACATTTTCAAGGGTATTTGGTTATGATGTTAGTACGTTTTCAAGGGTATTTGATTATGATGTTAGTACTGATTATGATGTTAGTACGTGTTCAAGGGTATCTGATTATGATGTTAGTACGTTTACAAGAGTATCTGGTTATGATGTTAGTACGTTTACAAGGGTATCTGAATATTATGTTAGTAAGTTTACAAGGGTATCTGATTATGATGTAAGTACGTTTTCAAGGATATCTGATGATGGTGTTAGTACGTTTACAAGGGTATTTGATGCTGATGTTAGTGCGTTTACAAGGGTATCTGATTATGATGTTAGTACGTTTTCAAGGATATCTGATGATGGTGTTAGTACGTTTACAAGGGTATCTGATGCTGATGTAAGTGCGTTTACAAGGGTATCTGATTATGATGTTAGTACGTTTACAAGGGTATCTGAATATTATGTTAGTACGTTTACAAGGGTATCTGATTATGATGTTAGTACGTTTTCAAGGATATCTGATGATGGTGTTAGTACGTTTACAAGGGTATCTAATTATGATGCTAGTGCGTTAACCATGTTAACAAGGGTATCTGAATATTATGTTAGAACGTTTACAAGGGTATCTGATTATGATGTTAGTACGTTTTCAAGGATATCTGATGATGGTGTTAGTACGTTTACAAGGTTATCTGATTATGATGTTAGTGCGTTAACAAGGCTATCTGATGCTGATGTAAGTGCGTTTACAAGGGTATCTGATTATGATGCTAGTGCGTTAACAAGGGTATCTGAATATGATGTTAGTACGTTTACAAGGGAATCTGATTACATGTATGATGTTAGTACGTTTACAAGGGTATCTGATGATAATGTTAGTAAGTTTACAAGGGTATCTGATAATTATAATGATAATAGTAGATTTAGAAGGGAATCTGATTATGATATTAATATCTTGACATATGATAAAGATGCTTTTTCTGAAAAAAATAGAAGTTTGATACTGACAGACTGAATATGTGGAGGTCATATATATCTTTTACGTCAGAAGACTCAAATGTCACGAAAAGAAGGATTTTTTAAATACGGACCGATGTACTCCGAATAGATAAGGAACTTTTTAAGATGTCAAAGAGAGGTTTGTTTCATAGTTTTGAAGTTCTACATGTACCATAGAATGAATTTCAGCTTTCTAGATTTCTTATCCTTAGGTATTATTACGCAATGTCACTGGCAATAGAAGTGTGAAAATGTTACATTCTAATGCTTGCGATGAGCTACATTATATTTATCGATTCTACTGGGTTAGTGAACTTTGATTAGAATATTGGTGACATCTTGAATACAAGCGCACCTGCAAATATTCGATTTAAAGATACTCATAAAACAAATTAATAACTATACGACTACCAACTGTAGAAATTAGTTTGAAAATTTTAAGGATTTTGGTATATTGACTTCTGGAAATGACGCCGATATGATGTTTGATCTTCCGACTTAATTAATTAATGTATAATTTGATAACATTTCAATAAGACATATCATAAATCCTCAATAATTCGTGAATATTTTATCCAATGGAGATGATCCGAAATGAGATGAGTTACTTAATATATACGTCATCCCATCTCATACTGTAATAAGCATTTCCTTTCTTGGAATTTAGTAATTTTGAAAAAAAATTGACCGTTATCAGATGTTCCCCCTGAGTTTTATGTATAAGAAAAAAATATCGTTGGTAACGGAAAACATAGTTAGGACTGCAACTGCTTAATATGCATGTTCCTTTCATTTGGTATATTTAGTCTTTTACAAAAACCAGCTAACCTAAAAATTAATTTAAATGACACAAGAAGATTATTTTACGCCAATTTCTTGGCTTTCCTACCATGAGATGCTGCTCTCTTGGATATTTTTAACGTTTTCTTTAGATATTTACGTCTCACTGTGGTTTGTTTTATTGGATAGGTAGATAGGTTGGTTCCCCTTGCTTTCCTACCATGAGATGCTGCTCTCTTTGTTTTTTTTTTATGTTTTCGTTTAGATATTTACGTGTCACTGTGGTTTGTTTTAATGGATAGGTAGATATGTTTACATTGCTTTCCTACCATGAGATGCTGCTCTCTTGTATAATTTTTTACATTTCGTCTCTCTGTGGGTTGTTTTTAATGGATATGTAGATAGTTTTCCATTGCTTTCCTATCATGAGATGCTGATCTCTTGGATATTTTTTACATTTCGTCTCTCTGTTGGTTGTTTTTAATTGATAGGTTGATAGGTTTCCATGGCTTGTACTGATGCTTAACAAAGAAAGAAAAACAGGTTAAGCTTTATTCTTCACTGTAGAATGCTGTCTTTAATGTATGGTGCTTTGGTTTAAAGAAGAAAAACGATTCTAATGCAATGTATATCGTGGAATTTCATTCAATTTGGTTGTTTGCTCCTTAGTTACGGCTGTAAAACGAGAACATACTAGGCTTTGACTTTTCTAACATCACATTTCGCTTTATATTCAGAAAAATATAGATTGCATTAGAATGGGAATAAGTAGATACAGTATACTGACGTTATGTTTGCGGACGGCAAATGCTGATTTTACGGTGCAAACATCCGCTAACGCGTCGCCAGAAAACTCAGTTTTTGACCGTCAAATCAGCATTTATCATCCGCAAACGTAAACTCGTCTAAAAAAACTAGTGATTCCCTAAAAGGACGGTACTGCTCTGTTGTTAAAGACCAGCCTTCTTACTACGGTGCTCCGAGTACTAGTATCGTATACCAGTTTGTACAGAAACTATGAGTTAAAATGAAACAAAGAATCGATCCTTTGTAGCAATTGATCTTCTCAATTTGTTTTCTTTTTAGAGGCACACATTGCACCTCATGAATGATAAGTCATGCAGTTAGCTCAGAGATATTTTCAAGACATGATTTATGGGTCACATGAGGTAAACAAAGGTGTTGATATTCTTAGATTTCTGATTGGATGATTTTACGGTTGAACAGAAATGAGAACATTTCCTGATATATGATTGGATAATTTACGATATGACGAGAAAGTGACGAACTTTGCCTGTTTTTCACTCGATGGCCATCTGATATAGTTCTGTTTCTCTTAATTAATTTTCTGATAAATGAGGAAAATTTTGATACAGGTTTGTGCCTTACTATTGAAGTTCAATACTTTAACGATTGCTAATTTTTTTTCCGATAATGATTCGCTCGAGTTGTTTTGGTACCTTCGATCATATTTCATATTAATGTTTCTCAACTAAAAGACGAAGAACGTTTTGAACATAGTAAATTAATGTATGTGAAAAAGCAATCGCAGAAGTCTACGAATTTAGCTACACGAAAGATGTGTGGGACTAAAGAGGGGTTTATTTTTAAAGATCCCTTAGATTCGAAATTAAAGGACGTGTGTTTCCTTTAATTAACTGATTTTCTTTTTATTACGAAATGAGTATCATGTTAATTTCACATGAAAGTCCTTGTGAAAGTCATAAATTTCACGTAAGATTTATGTGAAAAATATTTCACTTGAATTTCACATAAATTCTACATGAACTTTTCTATGTGATTTTCATGCAAAGTTGAATTTATGAAAAATTAAGGGTCAGAAACTTCACATGAATTTTTTTTTTTTTAAATCATTTTAATTTCACGTTCGTGTTCGTTTCATATAATTTCATGTGAACTTTTATGTAAAATTCATGTGAACTTTTGTGTAAAATTCATGTGAACTTTTGTGTAAAATTCATGTGAACTTTTGTGTAAAATTCATGTGAACTTTTGTGTAAAAATCTTCTGAATTTCACATGGATTTGATATGAAGCGCAATATGTGAGCTTTTGTGTAAAATTCATGTGAACTTTTGTGTAAAATTCATGTGAACTTTTGTGTAAAATTCATGTGACCTTTTGTGTAAAAATCTTCTGAATTTCACATGGATTCAATATGAAGCGCAATATGTATGCCAACCTCTTTTTTTCTTTTGAGTGACTTTGTGGAGGATAATTTAATTAATCTGATATCATAAAGCTACATTCTTCTTATGTACATATCTATGTCAGGTTGAGTATTTATTAGACTTCAAATGGTAGTAATATTTGCCTCAAATGAAGCACAAAGTCGATTTTTCAGAAAATCACAAACCGAAGGCATACAAATGACAAATATGGATAATGACCATATCCCTGTTTACAGCACAAAATCGATAATTCAGAAAATCAGAAACCGAAGGCATACAAAATCAGGACAAAACAGGAACCAAAGCAAACAAACAAAACCATATGAAAAGAAGAGAACTCCCGATATGGGAGTGAGACCAGGTGCCCAGGAAGAGTAAGCATCTCCTACTTGCATGCAACACCCGCCGCTTCTATTCGGCAGAACTGTCACATCCGGTTACGTCCATATCGGAAGACATAGAGTACAATCTTTGGTTGGATGGTTCAAATGGTCTATGACAGAATATCATCCACCATTCTGGAGAGTGGGACATCATAGTGTATGACGAGTTCCCCATATCGACCGTAGAACTTCCTCAACGACGATGTTAGTCGGTCACAAACATATCCCTGACTGAGAAGCTTATCTGAAAGACGCCTAGCTCTCAGAACAAAATCCGTATATTTGGTACTTGCTCTGGCATAGCGTATCAACTGAGATATGAACACGCCATAAGCAGGCGATGAAGGGATGTTGCTACTCAGAAAAGGAAAGTTTGTAATGCTGAAATTGAAGTCGTCACGTTAAATCAGGATTAAACAGGAACGTCACGTTAAATCAGGATTAAACAGGAACCAAAGCAAACAAACAAAACAGGAAGAGTCAGCATCTCCTGATTGCATGCAACACCCGTCGCTTCGATTCCGTAGAATTGTCACTTCCGGTTACTTCCCTTTTGGAAGATATAAAAGTATCATCTTTGATTGGACGGTACAAATGGTCTATGACATACCATCCACCATTCTTGAGAGTGGGACATCATAGCGTAGGACGAGTTCTTCATATCGATTGTAGATATTTGTTTGAAATAAACATAAACAAAGATCTTTGTTTGAAATAAACATTATGAAAAGGTATCTATACATTTTGTATATGCTGAGGGTTCTTTTCTATAGTCGCCTTGCCACCTTTCTCAAACTTATTGCATAGTTTGCGTTCAGCCCAGTCATAATATAAGCCTGTGACCAAGCAGTTTTCTGGTTTAAAGCTAAGATTATTCACTACAAATAAATCAAACATACCAAACGTGGAAAGTTAACGGTCCCAAGGGATGAATATTTCGAAAGATAAAATAAAGTTGTCGTTCTACATTTGGCTATGCTCTTTATAGAGTTATCTTTCTGTGTGTCTCACATCGAGATATCATAAACTGTAAGTGAAAACCAAACTCAAAACCAAATACATGAATCCGAAATAATAAAAAAAAAGCTGGCATACGAATCAATAATCGTACATTTTGCAAAGACGCTTATTTACTTATCCAGCATGACCACCCTTCACCCACCCAGCGAAACAAACCCATCAGTAAGTGATAAGTAAATGCCATAAGACAAAACTACAAACCACAAAAAATACACGACAAAAATCACAAGAACATCATACAAAACAATTGAAACAGACGTACAGAAACATCAAACATTAATGACAACACATAAAAGGAAGGAGACCAATGTGCACCCGGCGCCGACTATGGGCGGCCATCAGCTATAAGCAAACTTTTCACTTTAAGGTGACGTCACAAACAAGATAGTTAAACGCAGTGGCCTTCGTAACACAAATTCTATGTAAAAGGATCTTAAATCTTCTTTAATCTTTATGGCATGCGTATGTTCTCTGCTGGCTGAAGCGAGCTCAAGATCAATCACCCGAGAAGTCTGACCAACTTCCAGATAGTACAGAGAATCAGGACGGACGCAGTCTTCTCTGGCCAGATTTAAACAAGACCCTCATGGAGTCCCGTCGTCACGGCTGACCAGTGTGCAACGTTGGGAAATACACTGGTACAAACTGTAGATTATACAGTAGCATGCCCAGTGTTCTTTTGATGACGTTGGGATCATATCCTCGGTAAAGCAGGCGACCTTATTTAATGGTACTAATTTTTTTGAAAAGCATGTATGTTTTTCAATCAGCATCTTAAAAAAAAACACTTAAAACCACCAGAATCAACCAATACACCGAATTTCTGCTACGTCTTTTGGTATATTTTTGGACATAATAATTTTCATACTTTTAGGCCATTTTACATTGTTTAAACTGAGGATCACTGACGAGGGTTGAGTAATCGAAACGTGCATGTCTGGTCCATGCTGTAAATTTATCAGGTCTTAAATGATGCTATTGAATTTGAAGACGTTTAACATTTGAACAACTTGGTGATTGTCACTGCTGGTGGACCAAGAGTCCCCGAGGGCACATTTAGCCAAGTTCGATCAACTTCGGTTGATCGTCTGTCTCTTTAACGCATTTGAAATTTTCTGTTATAGAATTTCTTAAATTTCTAAAACGTGGGTCCTGTAGCATCATATCCCACCCATTCTGCTACATCTTTTGGTATATTTTTGGGCATAATAATTTTCATGCTTTTTAGCCATTTTACATTGTTTAGACTGAGGATCACTGACGAGGGTTGAGTACCCGAAACGTGCATGTCTGGTCCATGCTGTAAATTTATCAGGTCTTAAATGATGCTATTGAATTTGAAGAATTTTAATTTTTGATTTGTTCGCTTATAAACTTCGTTTTGGCCTTTTATCAATTTGACATCATTAATATTTTATTGCTGTTTCAGAAACTTGTCATAGGTACTTCTTTGATGTTTATCATGCCATCCAAAACAACATCGAAATCAAAAGAGGGTAAACACCTTAGCACCGTCTCTCCAACGCTATTTTGAATGCTACTAAAATGAATTTTGACTTTGTAAAAAAAATGACGTAGGATGGAAGCATCACTGATGAGGATTTAATATCCGAAACACGTTTCTGGTGCATGATAAATTGGTTTGAGTAAAGAGTTGGAACACCTCCGTATTATTTATAAACAAATGAGGAGGACCAAAGGTAGACAGAATTTCCATTTATACAAGTGTGTCCGACAAAAGAGATGTTTTTGGATTTTACATAGTAAATTTTCCCTGGCTTTATGGTGATGTTCCTAGATTACCGTCATACGGTATCTACTTTAGACAGCTCATCCGGTATTCTAGAGCATGTACTGATGTTTTGGATTTTCATAGTAGATATTTACCAAGAAACTTTTAGGTCAAGGTTTTCGCTTTCACAAACTTGTAAAGTCTTTCTAGAAATATTACAAAAATTATCGTCAACTTCTTTTGAAATTCAGATCCATAAACAGCAACATAGTATATTACTTTGGGTATTTCATAACCTGCATTTTATGGTGACATAATTAACAAAATAAGAAGGATCAAAGGTGGACAGAATTACAATCGAAATCGCCGTTGATATGATCCTTCTGTCATCAGACGGACACTTGGCTTGGTACTTGACCAATCTACAGCCTTGTACCAGAGCATTCTTAAGAATTGCACTCTGACTGACTGTGACGACAGGACTCCATTACGAGCCCTGTCCAAACCTCTTTAGAGAAGACAGGGCCCCGATCACATGTCCTCTCTGAATGTCAGTCGGACTCCTCGGGTAATCACATGCTTCAGCTCGCTAAAGCTGGCAGAGCAGGGACTGTATTTCGTATGCCTTCGGTTTTTAGCTCACCTCGACGAAGTAGAGGGGGGCTTATGCTATCGGCTCTTCGTCGGCGTCGTTGTCCTCACTATAGGTTAAGCAAAACGGGATAGGTTCATTCCTGCCAAACTATAAAAAGTCCTACATCAACCAAACTTGCATTGATGATGCATCTGAGGATGCTTACAACAATGCATGGTACGGAGACTGCATCTGACCTACATTCCATGCTTGAGTGAACAGATTATGAACGATGGGACAGGTCCATTCCCGCCTTACTTTACGTCATACAGCAACCATAACTGCATTGATGATGCATCTGAGGATGCTTACTACAATGCGTTGTACGGAGGCTGCATCTGACCTAGATTTCATGCTTGAGTGAGCAGGTTAGGTAAAATGGGACATTTCCATTCCCGCCTTACTATAACTAAGTCCTACATCAACCAAACTTGCATTTACATAACCATCTGTTTGTTTCTTGAACCCATCCTGTCTGTTTGTATGTTCATCTTAAAGTGAAGAGGTTATTTGACACCACAAGTGTGCGTTCTGTGTTTTATGTTATCGGAAAAGTGGGAGGGCTGTGTGCATGTAATCGAGATAACCATACCTTTTACTAACGTAGTAGATAACCGTCCAAAGTCGGCACCGGTTGCCCATTAGTCTCGTTGGTTTATGTGTAGTCTTTTGTGCTTCATGTTTCTCAGTTTCTATGGTGTGAGTCGGTGTTTCTTGCCCCATTTTCGTCTCTTTCTATGGATGTCTGCTCTTTGTTTTTGCATTTGTTGTTTTTGGAGTTTGATGTGGGTGCTGCAACCGTGTGTTGCAACCGAGAGATCCCCTCCTTTCTTTCAGAATCATCGATCGCCTTTAATAATGTGGTATTGGCTCCTGGTATCACCAAATTGACATTCTACATGGTATTTGACTGATCTTCAGCATCGTACCTGTTCATTCTGAAGAATTGCACCCTGATTGATTGTGACTACGGGGCTCTATGACATGTTCTGTCTTAACGTCGTTATAGAAGACAAAAGAGCAAGGATGGTTTAGATTTTCGTACGCTTTTTATATCCATTTACATAATCATCTGTGTGTTGCTTTGTCCCTTTGATTTCCTGTCGTCTTGTTTATGTGTTCATTTTAATTAAGGAGGTTTTTATAAATGTTAAGACTGAATAACTGATGGTTACTTTTCGATGTTTATTTATACACTACAATTGTACGTTCTTAGATACCACCAGATACCCTGTGAAGAATAAAGTCGCATATCATCAGTTACTGTATTTTATTCAAAATTATAACATTTTCTCCCTTTATGTTCTATAGAACTCGCCTGGTTTAAAAGCTCCGCCTATTTACGTGCTATAGAACTCGTGCAGAACAACATTAGAATAGAAATTACAACTTCTCGCCTCGGTGATACTTTGATTGGTTCATGCGATTGGGGGAATTACTGGACAACAAACCACGGCTAGCTAGTTGTTATTTCTTAAATGACACCCAACGTGTAACTATATACTTTCGTCAAGATATTGTGTATGGTCTCTAAGATGGTTTTAATGATTATATTACCTTTCTCCATTGCGTCTAAAACGCTTGAAAGGGAGTTCTTTCTGATAGAATAAACTTTGCTCATTCTTATGCCATGAGAAAGCGACAGACGCTTTGTTTACAATATAAAAGAAGTAAAGTATGATTTTTCAAAGTTATTTTTTAATTTCTTTTTGCATCATATTAATATAATTGTACTTGATCTCCGGACTGAATGGAAGCTTGCTCAATGATGTAATGATTTTAACATGAAAAATAAATTGTGATAGGAAACTTTTAATACCCGGTTGATGCTAACATTGTAGTTTCAAAAGTCATAATGAAATGTTGTTCTAAAATATCACAGGATTATTTTTCTACATACAAAGAATACTTTTTTTATTCCAAATGTTTCACTTTTTATCCATATCTGAGTGGAATATTTGAAGAACCGCCTTTGGCATTTGCGCCTGCCACTTCACCGCTTGGAACAGAAACGTAACCATGTGCCGGCATCCAAATCCATATCCTTCCGCGACCGTCCCTTTTTCTCATTGGTGCTTTGTAAACTGAAACTAATCTATTTAACCCCCGGGGTGGGGCGAAAAGGGTATAAGCAGAGTCTCTTTGTTTCAGCATATTTTGACGCAAGTTTGATAACAAGTATGCAAATTTCTCAATTTCGGGATCCTGAATTTCGTTTTGAATTTCCTCTGCCTCCCTTAAAGCTTCATCGTCAACCTCGCTCGTTAATACCCCTTTGGCTGATGTTGCCATCGCAACTGATGATGCAATTACAAAGATAATTACATGCCATGATGTTTGAAGTGACATTCTGAAAGAAAATAAATAGATCTAATTGATAATGATATCAAATTCTATCGTTCCAGGAGAAACTGGTCATTCTATAGAGGCCGTTGAATTATTATTTAATGTAGGTTCAAGTTCATGTATTCCAATGGACCTATATATTTTTAGCTCCTTTTCCAATTGTAAATATGAGGATTCTAAATAAAGAAAGAATACGATACTGAAATCAAAATTGGCATGCTTTTCTTAAAATAATGGATATGTGTAAAAGAATAACTTGTATAACTTGAGGGCAGAACTGATTTCACTTTGTGACGTATGAGGCTGTCATGTGTTGACGTATCCCAAATTACCCACAATTTCCTAAAACACATGCCAATTACACATATTAAGCGTTTTTGGCAAGATCCACTTTGTGTTGAGAAATTATTTTTCACAAAAAAGAGGAAATACTACGTTCATGGAGTGTCAGTGAGGCTTTGCGGCATTACCCGCTCCCCCTCTTGATCGCTTCTTCAAAAGCAGATTTCTCGACTCTTTTTTAACATCGCGGAAGAGGCCTATTTAATTTCAATTTTCTTACCACTGCAAATCTATTACAGTGATTGATGATATGACCTTACTGCACCTAAGTTCTAGGAAAGGAGACACGATTACGAAATCCCGTTTTCTTGGACACCATACACCCATTATCTAACACTTTAATACATTTGTAATATGTTTTTAAGACGTTGGCATTTTTAATGAAGGTAAAATGTAACATTCAATACACCATGAGTGATTACTTTACAGTTCGAAAAAGGAAATAGTATGGTGTAAGCGCTGATAAACGAAACCTTTAAATTGTATATTGTTTCTCCTCGTCTTTTAAATACAATATACCTGATACACTTAGAATGACTCTGCCTATAATGCATCGAGGAATGACACTAATTTATACTGCCATCCATAAATAACTGAACAAACTGGGACGCAATTCCGAACTTTATATAATTTAATTCTAATTTCTTACATTCTGAACTAGAGAGATTCATAAAAATTGGCTTCAAATAGATCAAAATTATGAACTGTTATAACGAAGAGATGCATGCAAATAGAAACTTTTGCGTCAGCACAATTTTCTTTCAAAAATTCTTTCAAAAATTGTCATTTTTATATGAAAAAAGAATGAAAATTCTAAAAATGAAAATATTTGGTTCAAATTCATTACAAATGGTTTCCATAAAATTCATTTTCAGAATAAAAGTTAATGGCTCATTTTCTAACAAACTGAACAAAAATAGAATATACTAACTGATGGATGGCAGTGTATTCTAATTAAAGAAGTTGTATTCGCTATTCACCTTCACAAACGATGAACAAATTCCATGATGGACCTTGTAATACTGCAATAAAATTACGGAGGTTACATGACCTGGCTCCGATGGTGTAAATTCCTGATCTTGTTGAATGCTTACCAATTAATACAGAAAATGAAATAAAAGATTCATGAGCGACCTTTATTAGCCCTGATATAGGACAGCATGGGTAACAGAACTACGCGGGTGGATCTCCAATACGTATGATTTCTATGATATATTCGTGTTTATGTTAATAGGGTAAGAAAGTGAAAATATACAATTTTGTATTAATTGAAGAATTTAGATGCAAGGGAATAAATGGGTTGCAAGAGCTTTATTTGTTTATCACGTGACAAAATAATGCAATGCTAATTTTTTTTTAAATTCGCGTGACATGATTTTTTATGACGTATTTACATCCGTCAGTCCGTCCGTCAGTCTGGTTTGTCTTTCTTTGGGCTTTATCCTCTGACTTTTAAACACTCTGTGGCCCATATTTGATACAATTATTCTTTAGATACAAGGGAATAAATGGGTTGCAAGAGCTTTATTTGTTCATCACGTGACAAAATAATGCAATGCTAAATTTTCTAAGGTCGCTTGGCATGATTTTTTTATGATATATTTCAGTCCGTCCGTCAGTCTGGTTTGTCTTTCTTTGGGCTTTATCTTCTGACTTTTAAACACTCTGTGGCCCATATGTGGTACAATTATTCTTTAGGTATGGGTTGTCATTTTGTCTTTACTTTCTTCAAAGCTAATTTAGTCTAGGATTTTATGGGTTATTCCGGCTTTCTAACTTGGTTCTGTTCTTTTCAACTTTTCACTTTACTTGACAATATCTCAATGGAGTTCAATATTAAGCGCCGTTTACACTATCAAAGTTTTCATGTACAAGAAAACGTGGTCAAAGTTTTTGACGCAAACTTTGATAGTGTAAACGATCCAAGAAAACTATGATCAAAGTCCGTCAAAGAACTTGGATGGACTTTGACGGAATAGAACTCCATCATAATTTTTCTTGAAGCTTGGACGGACTTTGACGGGAATCGACCAATCAGAATAGAGATTCAAAATGACACCAGTAGTATTTAAGTATTGAAGAAAGAAGTAAAAGCAATTTAGAATTATTAAATCTAAAGAATGTAGAGACAAAGATAAACGATGCGATGCAGTGAATTTCATCTGCGATAATTTTAGAAATCAAATTTTTAGAAAATTTCCTTGAAATTGTGTCCATATTATGTAATTACTCCAATAAGCAATTACGAACAAAAACTATAATGTTTTCATGAGAAATATTTAGAATATTGGCAGGATTCATCTTTGTTTTGTTGCAAATCTACCGCGTTTTCTTGTACAAGTCGTCAAAGAACTTTGATTGTGTAAACAGATGACTTTGTCCAAGAAAACTTTGACCAAGTTTCCTTTGACGGACTTTGACCAAGAAACTTTGATAGCGTAAACGCGGCTTTACTTCCTAGGACTAAAATTACCAATTGTCCAATGATTAAAAGGCTTTTCAAATAAAAGAAATGTTTATATTAAAACGTAATGAATAAAATAATTTGTACATGTATGCTACTTACATTTTCATTCACTGCATGATCTTGTAAAAATACAAGTGTTTTTAACATTTTGTGACGGGCACATTATTGCATTAGGTTCTTCACTATTACCAATCTAAAGCTTAACCAAATGACCCGGCAGATTTTAAAAATGTCCTTCATCTGTTAATATGAATATTTGTCCGAAGATGGGGAGGGATTCCAAATCTCGTTGCCCTCGCAGGATTCGTCATTGTTCAGTGTGGTAAATAATATATTATCAGATCGGATCGAGAGATTTATAGATCAAGGCTAATTCGTTTAAAAAACGTCGATCTAACAGATTTTTGTCATATATTACTGTCTTATTGAAAACCCTTTTCACATTTGTCTTACTTAGAATGCCTATCCGATTCATGTTAAAGGCCTCCCTCATAGCTATAACTAGGGCTTCAGTTAAGATAGAGTCGATTTTTTGACTGAAGAAAAAATGTTTAGCATCGTATATCTTTCCTATTCTTAATAAAAGACATTTCTTTCCCATTGACCTGAGTAGACCAAACTACTAGTATTGAATGTTGGCATTCGAGAACAGACACAGGCAGGTGAAATACCTCCAAAGTTCTATTTATTTTAGTGACCCCCGCTATTGAAGATTTAAATTAGAAAGTTTCGAATGGTAAGTGATATAACTTAAGTACCCGAAATACAGTGTTTGCATGCTGTAAATTTATCACTATTAAATTTGAAGAATTCGTAAATGTTCTAGCAAGACCTTTTCACTTGTACGAAAATTTGTATTCACACATATCGGTATTTCCCTTCCACATTGCAGCAAAGTTACATTTTGCGACTGTTATGTATAGATTATTCAAATATGAAACGTCCCCTCAAAACAGAAGTTATGGTAATTGAAATACTGATAACTAAAGATATATTTTCCCGAGGTTGAGGATTAACAAAGTCTTAAGGATCCCGCACCCTTATAGAGTACTCATGCGCATTTTTATAATTTCCCGATAAATGCCAATGATGTCATAATCGGAAATCTTCGGGATGGCAGAGAAGATCATTGTTTGAGAAGTGTAATCCCCCAGTTTAGCTAGAAAAGTATGCTTAGCATTCTTTTTGAAAATATTAAAAAATCTTATTTCTGGTGATTTATTATTGAAAATGCATTAGGGGTGAAATACCTTAAGCTGCTATATAGTCTCTTAAGAAATCTTGTGACTTGCTGACGTGTCAGTACAATATCATTCTTTGAATGGAATTAAGATCGAAGAAGTACCAATCAGTTAAACGAGAAGGTAAAGCAAAATTATTAGAATTTCCATTAGGAAATGTCGATTTTTTAAATTGTCTCTATTTTGAGTTGACATGCATTATAGTTCTTATAATTAAGATTTCAGAAAAATCTAATTTTGTCGTAATTTCATTGTCGTCAAAGACATGGGCGGGTCTTAAATACCATCTATGTATCTTTCATTTGTGGTTTAAGTATCCTTGGGGAATGTTATACCTTAATTAGAGTAGGACAGTAGGTGTTTTTATGACGTTTACAACAAGGCTTCTGCAATTTTCCACACCCCCATTCTGAAAACCAACCTTGGTATTCAGCGTGTCATCCCGTTCATTTGTCGATATAATGTATATCTTGTTAAGAATTTCGAGACCAATTCAGTTCAGATTTTCAGCCATTGATATTTGACCTTAGGACATCTAAGTTTGACCTTGTGGATATTAATTGTTATATCTGTGAAACAGCTTTTTTTTGCTTTACTCTTTTGGGGTTCGCTGCTGTTCCAAGTGAAATTCTTATGATTTTGCCTTGCCTTCCGACTTTGAAACTGAATAACTGATGTGTAAGTTCCTTTGTAAACAAAATCTTATCATTGTTTTCTGTATTTCCTAGAAAACGAGAGAAGAGAGTGTCGCATAAACATACCAAATTGGACAAACATACACGTACACATTAAATCAACTGTTGCCGAAAGATGGCCTAGTATACATTTTTCATTACTGTAATTCTAAAACTAAAAAGGAAAATGTTTTTATTATAAACCTATTGGATATATCAGTAAATTGAAATTCCTTGTCTCACATCGGAATGTTGTTCATTCCGGGGTTCGCAACCGTTTCGATGGGAATTCTCACGATTTTGCTTTGCCTTCTGGACTTTGAGACTGAATAATGGTTAGGCACTTCTTCGATGTTTATTATTTATAGCTACTCGTCGAATTAAAAAAAACCAAATGAATGAAGGTGAATTTTTGTTACATTGATAGAAAACAGCGCACGATATTGTTTAAGTCATTTTGTTGTGTACACCACGGACGACAATTGAAAAAAGAAAAGTAAATGGAAAGATACTGTGCCATCAGATGAAATTATTTATGGTTAAGTACCCGAAACGTGCATGTCTGGTCCACTCTGTTAATTTATCTGTTCTTAAATGATGCTATCTAATTTGAAGACGTTTAACATTATATAACATTATTTAAGTTTGAGGTGTATAATTTTTGCTTCATTTCAATCTATAGTAATAGAAATTCCCATAATGTATGTATAACTTTAATTCAGAGAAAAAAAATTAATTTTCAAAAGTCATCGTTTAAAAGGATGAATGACGTATCATTATCATATCCTGCTGTATTAGTAAGAACCAAAAGTATGTTCTGAAAGATTTTTATTTATTTAGCAAGACAATCTTTTTAGAGTTTCTTCCAATTCCCTATTTAATTCCCTATTCCATTTCCCTATTTTTCAATATGATTCTAAATTTATCTCAGTCTCAAGTTCAGATTTACATGCAAAATCTATTACAAATATATAATCTTTTGCAGACTAACAATTTTACTTGTGTAAATTCAAAATAGAAATGTTCTTACCTTCTTAGGGTTCTTTTTCCCAACTTACTCTGTATCTGTTCATAATGAATTTCGAGCTATTTATATATTTCCATATTTGAATAACGGCAGATTCTGATTGGTTGATCCAGCACCCACCGCTCCCTGATAGGATTATGTAGTGGACGTATTTAATTAAGCTTGAAATGACGGGGAGAAGGACACGGGGCGAGCTTTATTTGGATGAATTATCCCATGATCGATATGGATATAAATTCCTAGAAATGCACATAAATGGACTAGATGTACCCCCCTTTACATACGGGCTCTTTTGTGTACGATGTTATGTGTATCAAGTGTTTATGCGACACTTTAACTTCTCTCGTTTTCTAGGAAATACAAAAAAAGTCGTGATAAGATCATGTTTAACTTTTATTTAAACGGAAGACAAAATCGAAATTATCGCTAATGATGGATTCCGAAGGAATGGTAATTAAACATATGTGATCAATATTTCTCACGACTTTTATTAACCCACGCCTAAAATCTCTTCAATAGTAGATAGCATTTGTACCTCCGTCAGTCCTTGGATCTGTCCAACCCGCTTTGCTTTTACATAATTTAAATGCTAATCATTACAATAAACCCAAACATTTGTTTGATGTTGCTTTTATGTTCGTCTGAACATTCGGGTAAAGTTCTAACATTGGGTCCTCTCTTTAAGATGAATGTTCCTTTAAATTTTTGGAAATTCAATTTTTGTTTCCGAATATTTGAAGGAACAAACCACTGTGACAGCGAATCTATTGCATTTACATAAAAAAGTAAGGTTCGAATATTGGTCTTTTTACTGTTCAGTTATATGTTGTCTTACGTCCTTTTACTCTTGTTTTAATATAAAACGTCTTCAAATTCAATAGCATCATTTAAGACCTGATAAATTTACAGCTTGGACCAGACATGCACGTTTTGGGTACTAAATCCTCGTCAGTGATCCTCAGTCTAAACAATGTAATATGGCCAAAAAGTATGAAAATTATTATGTCCAAAAATGTACCAAAAGACCTATTTATGTCAGTGAATGAACGTCAGACACAAACCCCAATATTTGAATGCAAAAATCATTATCAGGAGGCACCCAAATTCTTAATAAAATATAAATCAGAATTTCTAAAGAGGTATGAAAAAGCGGATAAATAGACTAAGGCAATAATCCAAGACAGACTACACTTTCTAATTAAGAATGTCAAGAGTCCAGTGCAAGAATGGAATTTATTGTAGATCACCGCGTGGGATCGAAACGTATGGTGTTTTGATTCATTACATAGTCTTTTTTTTTCATTTTCTGAACTAAACTATACAAAATTAATGAGCCGTTACAGTATCATAATGCCTAATAAATTAATCCATTTCGTCTAGTTACTGTATATGAAAAGTTCATAGTTTTTGCAAACACTTATTAATAAATACTTTGTTGACGACTGAAAATAATTCCTTTTGACGAACAATTGAAGTGTTTGCAAAAACTATAGACTTTTCAGATAAACAAACGATATGGACTTACTAATTAGGTATTGCCCTACTGCAAGGTCTCATCAATTTTGTGTAGTATCACTATGATAAAAAACAGAAGAAATCCCTGTAAGGAATCATAACAGCATGCGTTTCGATCCCACACGGTGTAGATGGTGTTGAACAAAAATGCTTTATAGGGGACGTAGTCGGCGCGAAGCGCCGACGAAGTCGCCATCAAGATAGACGTGTGTACACGAATAAGCAAAAAACATGCATTTTCCCGTCTTTTTCACTATACCTTCAACTCAAAATTTGTGTGCACTGCTCATGCGGATACGGCGAATGTTAGAGAAGATAGAAAGGTTACGAATGGAAATGCACATCACAGACAGACGATGTTTATCTATCAAAAAATAAAAACCAACCTTTTGTTGCTTTTTCTCGTACATACAGGGAAAAAAGAACAACAAAAGGTTAGCTTTTATTATTTATTTATTTATTTTTTTAAAATTGATAAACATCGGCAGCTTGTGATGTTCATTATGACGTCGTTTTTTTTAAACATAAATGCGCGTGAAAATTTGTGTACCGCATACATAAACAAGTAAAAAATAAAGAGGGAAGATGCCTTTTATTGCAAAATATTGTGAAACTGTTCTTAACAGGTATGATGTAAATTTATTTTGGTCTATAAAAAATTCCGGGGATGTGATTGACAAGATAAAATCTAGAAATTTTCAAGCCAATACGATTGCTTCATACGATTTTTCAAATATGTACACCACGCCTCCTCACGACAAGATCAATGATCAATTGTCCAAACTCATTAAATGGTGCTATAATCGAGAGGGGAAAACTTATATTTGTACATCTGAATCAAAGGGTTTCTTCTCCGCTACAGAATACAAATCATACAAATCATGGACATGTAGCGACCTGTGTAGTGCCTTGTCCTTCCTCTCGGACAACATTTATGTAAGATTTGGTGAGAATCTCTACAAGCAGGTTGTAGGGATTCCTATGGGTACAAATTGTGCGCCTCTTGTTGCAGATTTATTTTTATACACATATGAAAAAGAATTTATTCAAAATCTTCAAAAGCAAAGAAAACATGATGATGTGAAATACTTCATTGGTACAACAGGGGATGCTTACTCCTCCCGGGCACCTGGTCCCATCTCTAGCTTGCTAGGGGTCCGTCGATGCTCAATTTGGTGATCTATTGTGAGTGCTGTTGAGATTATCGTCAGGATCTTCTTTAACTCATTCTAGGTACCTGGATGATATTCTGACTATCGATAATCCTGTTTTTGAAAAGTATAAAGATATTATTTATCCACAAGAATTGACTCTAAACAAGGCAAACTTTACAGACACTGAAACACCATTTTTGGACCTAAATATCAAAATTGTCAATGGACAAATTCATACAAGTGTATATGACAAACGAGATGATTTTGGATTCAACATACTAAATTTCCCCTGGCTTGACGGTGATGTCCCTAGATTACCGTCATATGGTATCTACATTCACAGCTCATCCGGTATGCTAGAGCATGTACTGATGTTTTGGATTTTCATAATAGAAATCTACAAATTACAAAGAAACTTTTAGGTCAAGGTTTTCGCTTTCACAAACTTAAAGACTTTCTGGAAATTTTACAAAAATTATGATAAACTTCTTTTGAAATTCGGACCCATACAAGCAACGGAGTATATTACTTTAGGTATTTCACAACCTGCATTTTATGGTGACATAATTAACAAAATAAGAAGGATCAAAGGTAGACAGCATATGTATCGAAAATGCGTCAGAGTCATCAAACGCCTTTTATACCGTGGATATGATCCTAATGTCACCAGACGGACACTAAGCTTGGTACTTGACCAATATACAGTCTTGTACGGGCGCATTCTTAAGACTTGCACTCTGACTGACTGTGACGACGGGACTCCATGACGGGCCCTGTCCAAACCTCCTTAGAGAAGACAGGGCCCCGACCACCTGTCCTCTCTGAATGTCAGTCGGACTCCTCGGGTGATTACATATATGAGCTCGCTTCAGCCGGCAGAGCACGGACTATATTACGCACGTCCTCTTTTTATATCCATTTACATATTCATCTGTGTTGCTTGGACCCCTGTGTTTTACGGTCTTGTTTGTGTGTGGTCATCTAACAGTGAGGAGGTTGTTTTACACCATAATTGTGCGTTCTTCGAGACCTCTGGGAAATCGGAATAGTGGGAGGGTTGTGCGCACGTAATCCAGGATAACCACACCGTCTGCTATTTGCGTGGCAGATGGCCGTCCTAAGTCGGCACCGGTTGCCCATTGGTCTCGTTGTTTTATGTGTAGTCTTTTATGTTTCATGTTTCTATGTTGTGAGTTGGTGTTCCTTGTCCCTTTTGTGTCTCTTTCTGTGGGTGTCTGTTCTGTGTTTTTTGCATGGGTGTTTTGGGATTTTGCTGTGGGTGCTGCAACCTGGTGTTGTTGGAGATCCCCTCCTTTCTTTTGAACCGAGATTTAAAAACGAAATTAAATATTTCATCGTAAGATCGTAGTGCCGAGCCGCACGCAACATGTAACAGATCGATTTCAGTCGAAACTACAGTTAGAAACGTGTGATAATCACAACCTACCTCGACATAACATTTCACTGACACTGGTGAAGATGAATGACAAAAGTAGATCAAACATTCAACCTAAATTTTGAATAAGTCTGATCCACTAATACCCGAATTTGCAAAGTATATATCCCACAAGTGCTGTACACACTGTATACAGTGTCGTTGCATACACAGCCAGTCCTTGAACTTCGTCTGGCATGGCGCGTCACTAACTACGTCACACTGACATTTAGGCCACTCACACAGTGTACACGTGCACTCATAATTATGTCATGCAACTACTAGGAGAAATGGGGAATCGACAAAGATATAGTATATCGATGATCAAATTGACAATTCAAATTCCTTGTGGATCTTTTTTCCTCTGAACGTATGATAAGTAACAACGAAGGGTTGATCTTTATTTTGTAATAGATATTTAAACATCGGCAACCGGCGACCTGTGGTTTCTACTTTAATGTTGAACAGCTCTTTATCTCCAAATATTGATTGCAAACATTTTTTTTTTTTTTTTGGAATGACACGCAAGTCGTCGTTTATTTCAATCTGGATTTATTATCATTATCATTTTTCTTGAAAAGGGGGGATATTTATTTTTTATCTATCATTTTTATTTATTTGTCTACTATCTATTTTTCTATAGAGCTACAAATATTGATTGAAAACATTTTTTTCGGAATGACATGTCAAATCGTACTTAATTTCATGCTGGATCTACTATTATTTCATTTTCCCATTGAAGGTGGGGGGGGGGGGGGGGGGTGTTAATTAATTCTTAAGCATGATTCGGCAAAGTATTTAGTCAGCCCTTTAATCTGTTTCTGTTTTTGGTTTTTTTTTTTTTTGGGGGGGGGGGTTCTTACTATGATTTGAAATCTCAAGTCAGTCATTTTATTTACTTAGATTGACATTTCGCTTTTCAGGAGGCAAGTAAGAGCTTCATATCATCATGCTGTTTTGTCCATGTGGTAGAAATTGTAATATTATTTCGCTCTGGCTAAATCACCTGTGTTAGTGGCGGATCTAGCGCCCCTTTGCCATGGGTCAAGGGGCAAATTTTGCCGATTATATACTGAAAATGGGCCAAAATATACCTTTTTTTTGGAAATTTTTGTGTCAGTGCCGGGGAGGGGAAACCCCCCTCCGCACCCCCTTGAATCCGCCACTGTGTGTGAAATTTATTGATAAGTAGTTCCAATGGTGACAAAAAATATGCAAGAGGCTACATGTATACAGCTCTACGAGCTAAATATCATTATGCTGCTGAGGTAGAAATCACTGTGATTGTCACAACTAGGAGGATAACAAATACGGTCTTGTTTGTGTGTGGTCATCGTACACAGTAACAGTGAGGAGGTTGTTTTACACCATAATTGTGCTTTCTTCGAGACCTCTGGGAAATCGAAATAGTGGGAGGGTTTTGCGCACGTAATCCAGGATAACCACACCTTCTGCTACTGATGTGGCAGATGGCCGTCCTAAGTCGGCACCGGTTGCCCATTGGTCTCGTTGGTTTATGTGTGGTCTTTCTACATGTATGTGGTGATTTGGTGTCGCTTTTGCGTCTTTTCAGTGGGTGTCTGTTCTGTGTTGTTTTTTTGTTTTTTTGCATTGGGTGTTTTGGGGTTTTGCTGTGGGTGCTGCAACTTAGTGTTGTTGGAGATCCCCTCCTTTCTTTTAACTTTTCTATCAGTGCTACGTCCCCTTCATGGCTTTGTCGTAGTTCATATTAAATTAATTAATAATACGGAAGTGTTCCAACTCTATACCTTCTTGAACAAAATTTCAAACCAATTTTTTGCACCAAACAGGTTTTTCGAATATTAAATACTCATCAGTGATGCTTCCAGCCGCCATAATTCATTTAAGTAGCAAACTCTTGTTTCATTTTTTTTAATTTAAGTTTAAAGACATTCAAATCTTACGTGAATCATGCAACATGCACAAGGCAAGCAACAATGTTCAACCAAGTAGGATTGGAAAGGAAGCTTCAAGCTTATTTAAATTTTTTCTGGTTGTGCATTGTGCATTTAGACATCGTTCGCTATGTATATGCTGTGCATTCCTATTGGCGATGATTGTACTGGAAGTGGTGCACCAGGAGCAGATGGATCTCCCATGTCATTGTATCGAATTTCTGGTGCATCTCCGCTATACTTTGGCTACCGTATGTAATTCTTTCTTTAGATCAGTATGTGACATTTTTACTGCAGACACGTGTGTGGTTATAAACCTGCTGCAATCATCTCTGCATTTTTATTTTTACCCTTTCAGTCTTCACATCTAAGTAAATCTTTGTAGTTGTAATTTTCATTTTGCAATATAGCTTTCTTCTGGTTCTCCATAATCTTTGTTATAGTTAGAGTCTAGGTGTTGATTTTCTATTGGCATTCGTGGCGTGTGTTGCATGCAGTCAGATGACGCTCACTCCTACCGGGCAACTGTTACTGTCTTCATTGTGGGGATTCGCAATTGCCTTGTTAATGGAGACTTGCACAATATAGCCATATTCCCCTGGATCTTTGACCCCTGAACTACTATTGGTACGTCTTCTGTGGTATACTTACCCTACCTTTGATTGGAGAAGTGAGAGGGTTGTGCGCATGTTATCCAGGATAACCACACCATTCTCTACTTGCATGGCAAATGGTCGTCCAAAGTCGGCACCGGTTGCCCATTGGTCTCGTCGGTTTATGTGTAGTCTTTTGTGTTTGATGTTTATATGTCGTATGTCTCTTTTCCGTCTCATAGTATGCTCGTCTTTTGTGTTTTTGCATCGGGTGTTTTGCTGTTTTGCTGTTGGTGCTGGAGCAGGGCCTTGTTGGAGATCCCCTCCCTTCTTTGAATGTTTCCAATCTCGAAACAATTAGCAAACAGTTATGATTATATTAATGTCCATATTAATTATGAACTAAGTGCTTCACATGCCATTCGGTTGATTATAGAGGAAAATTATTATATGTCTTCAATGTAGAATCCTCTCGCCAAGTCATTAAGCAAATTAGCTTATTTGATGTTAGAATCCATTATACTGAATTTAAAAATAAATGAACCCTCAAAAGATTTTTATAAATAGCATAGATTCGATATATGCATGGTCTGACTTTTATTGAAGAAAATCTCAAAATAGAAGATTTACCTGTAACAAAGGCAATATCATAGCCATATAACTCATAGGTAAAATGGACTATCAAGGCCAAGTGTATTTCTATGTCCTTGGCATAATAATAAAAATAAGAAGGATCAAAGGTGGGTAGAATTACCATCGAAATTGCATCAGAAATACCAAACGCCTTTTATACCGTAGATATGATCCTGCTGTCACCAGACGGACACTTTGCTTGGTTCTTGTCCAATCTACAGCCTTGCACAGTGCATTCTTAAGAATTGCATTCTGACTGACTGTGATGACAGGACTCTTCATGAAGGGCCCTGTCCAGACCTCGTAAGGGAAGACAGGGCCCCGACCACCTGTCATCTCTTGATGTCGGTTGGACTCCTTTGATGATATCATGCATAACATAATTATAACCGACAGAGCAAGGACTGTATTTCGTTTGCCGTCTTTTTTATATCCATTTGTGTTTGTTTTACACCACAATTGTACGTTCTTCGAGACGTCTGGGTAATCGGAATAGTGGGAGGGTTTTGCGCACGTAATCCAGGATAACCACACCGTCTGCTACTTCCGTGGCAGATGGCCGTCCTAAGTCGGCTCCGTTCACCCATTGGTCTCGTTGGTTTATGTGTAGTCATTTGTGTTTTATGTTTTTCTGTGATTTGACGTTCCTTGTACTACTGCGTCTCTTTCTGTGCGTGTCTTTTTTTGTGTTTTGCAGTGGGTGTTTTGGGAGATTGCTGTTGGTGCTGCAATTAGGTGTTGTTGGAGATCCCCTCCTTTCTTTTGAGTCCCTGCGTTATGATGTCTGTTGTATGGTCATCTTACTATGAGGATATTATTTTACAACACTACTGTGCGTTCGTCGATGCCTCTTTGTAACCGGGAAAAGGGGAGGATTGTGCGCACGTAATCCCGATAACACACCTTTTTCTACTCGCGTAGCAGATGGTCATTTTAAGTCGGCACTGGTTGCCCATTTGTCTTGTTGCTATATATGTAGTCTTTTGTGTTTGATGTTTCTATGTTATGTATTGGTGTTCCTTGTCCCTCCCTTTGTGTCTCTTTCTGTGCTTGTCAACTATGTGTTTTTGCATAGGGTGTTTTTGTTTTACTGTTTGTACTGCAGCCTATTGTTGTTGACGATCCTCTTCTTCCTTGACTCTCTGATTGGGTTATAGATATATAACAGTTCCTGATAAGTTATAAATCCCTCTAACGAAATCGATGTTTACTGCTTATCCATCATAACAGATTGAAAATGGAAACTGTGACGGTGTCAGTCAAGCATTAGTGTTATCATGTTTGTCCATCCGTAAGTCGTTTCGTATGTTTTCGATAACTTTCTAAAAGTAGCGAGCTAACATTAATTTTGTGCTCTATTGTGAGTGCTGTTCGTCAGGATCTTCTTTAACTCATTTGGTTCAACAGATGCGTCTTTTAAAAATGCCAAAGTCTGAAAAATTCTGGATAGTTATAGATTCCATTTAAAGAATACCATCGTATAGTTTGACCTTACTTGTGGCGTTATTATTTATATCCTTTATGATTGCTTGTTAGAGCGTGTAGGGTTTGATTTATGAAAAAGTTAAAAATAAATATATTTACAAAAATAAAAATGCTTTATACATCAAGCATTTATTTTAAGATCACAGTCTTTAAAAGACCTTAAGTTTATCATAATGAATCTGTGGTAGATATTGGCTGTTTTTAGATTGTATAAAGGTTTAAGGATTCAGTCATTGGAATCTTAGAGTATTGACACGATTTTTAACCAAATAAGCTACTATTGTGAATCTGTTTAGTAACGCTTATTTTCTTGTGGGTCTAGAAATGAAAGGGGGTTCAAAAGTTCTCTAGAATAAATATAAATAAAAAGATATTTTAATTCTTTCAAGTTAAAGTTACGACGGGACTCCATGACGTGCCCTGTCCAAACCTCTTTAGAGAAGACAGGGCGCCGACCACCTGTCCTCTCTGAATGTCAGTCAGACTCCTCGAGTGATAACATTCATGAGCTCGCGGCGTTAACAACACCAGGTTGCAGCACCCAGAACAAAGCCCCAAACACCCAGTGCAAAACACAGAGCAGACACACACAGAAAGAGACACAAAGGGACAAGAAACGTCAACGCACACACAGAAACATCAAACGAAAAGGACTACACATAAACCAACGAGACCAATGTGCAACCGGTGCCGACTTAGAACGGCCATCTGCCACGAAAATAGCAGAAGGTTTGGTTATCCCGGATCACATGCGCACAACCCTCCCACTTTTCCGATAACCAAGAGGTCTCGAAGAACGAACAATTTTGGTGTAAAACAACCTCCTCACTGTTAGATGACCTCACACCAACAAATAAATTATAAATAAGTTAACTATTAATTAAATAAACGCACTTTTTCCACTGGTTGATTATAATTTAATATCACATCTTGAGAAGAGCAGAATACAATTTCGATGCAAATGTAATCCAAGATTTGTATCTTACCGACTCATCTAAGTTTTTTTTATAAACTTTATTCTTAAAAAAGCAATTAATTAAAACTTGTTCCCATGATAAAATGCTGCCGCAAGATGAACTTTGTAGGTTTCGATTAACATTTCTTTAAATTTGTCTATTTGATATTTTCAAGGACCTGACATTTTATTCGAACTTCCGCGTCTTTTGCTTTAAAACGTGTCCGCGTATTCATATGTTGACTTTTAGTATTTCAGTTTTAGGATTTTTGTGATTCTGTTAATGTAATTAAATCCCTTTCATCCTCCCCCGAGACGATTTGATGTCAATTTATTTTTATATTTAATCATCCAACCTATTTGGGGTTCAGCCTCGTACTCGATTCTTTTTCTTTCATCATTAAGTCCCTGTTAACCGCTAATAGGATTGTATTTTATAATGAGTAAATAACTATATCACAGATTTTACATTAGTTTTACTGACCGTTGGCCGTTTCCAAAAAAGTCCTGTCTGCCGAGCGGGATGATAATGAATGGCGTGCTCCGTTACCGAAAAGACATAGCAATATGTGTTTATTGAAGTTTTATTAACCGGTCCTAATTCTCCGGATATTAGACACGCATAGAATCTATAAAGAATGTCGTCAATCTTAACCAAACCTCCTATACGCTCACATTCATCATTCTTTTCAAGTTCTTTATGACAAGGGAAAACAATTAGGAAGATTTCCCTCCATCCTGTTAAATAGAATCCGAGTTAATAATGGTTGCTATGTCGCACTGAAGCATTATAAAATTATAATTGTTATTTCCCCTTGTTAAAATTTAGATAAAAAACCCCCAATAAATTCGAGGTTTTACTAACCTGTTATCAAACAGATGATTCTGTTGTTGTAGATTCTTTTCTTTTTGGTGGTGGTTGCTTTATTTTGTTTTGTGCGAAAGGTACATAGCGATTTCTTCACGCAGGGGTGCCCCATATACGGAGTATGTATAAACGATATCTTTTTGTTTACCTTGTTCTGCTTCAGAGTCGTGATCGGTATTTATTAAGTCTGATCACTATAAGAATCGTTGAATTTTCTATATGAATCGTCAATCGTACCGTCGTGTTATGTGGGTGCTGCAACCTGGTGTTGTTGGAGATCCCCTCCTTTGATGTACATACGTGGTATGATGTGAAATTGCATATGTATGTGCTAATACATTGTTATATTAACACAGGCTGTGTGTTGGGAACCCTTGCCTTTTAACATCTCTTCTAATGGACAATATTATAATGAACCGGTGCTATCAATGAAATCAGAATAGCTGTGTTGATACAGATTTTAAGGAAAGATGTATTATAGGACAATATTGAAACGTAAAACTTACTGAAAGTAGATGTATTGTGTCCTGTTTCACAAATAAAATCTGAACAGAAAAATTAAGAACTTCCATCATGAAATATAATATTCATTATTATGAAAAAGATCATAACATTCCTGTTTAGAATGTATCACGGTTTTGATATCATTTATATATGCTTGAATATTGAGCTTAGTATGCACCAAAAATCGAACATAAAAGGTTAAAGAGAGACAGAGAAAGTGGGGGAGGGGGGAAGCCAAAAAAAAAAATTCTTCTATCCTTGTATATGAGTTTTCCTTCAAAATCTTAGTATGCACCTAAACTCTTACATGTAGTATGCACTTACAATTGGAGGAGTCAAATAAAAATGAAGATTCTTTCTTGTATATGATATCATCAACTGATAGTCATATTGGTTGTTTTTGGTTTTTTTTTTTTTGGAGGGGGGGGGTATTCGTTGTAATTTTAGATTTAATGTAAAAATGATTTTCTGATGTTTTCTGATGTTACATAATTTGAAAAAAAAAGTTATTTTTCATTTCCAATGTCTGACATCATCTTTCAATTCATTATGACATTATTATGGATTTGCATTTTAGTATTACTTTCTTGACTTCCATAAACTCACCTTCGAAGGTGTTCAGGCACAAATAAGTTTGAAAACACATTAGTCTGGCATACATCATAAATGATACATATTCTGAATATTCGCACTCACTACTTTTAGTGCATTGTTGAAGTCAACTCTGTGTTTGTACGGAGTTATCTCCTCCTTCGCAAGATACAAACGGCAAATTCCTCACATATCCCATATCGGGAGTTCGCTTCTTTTCATATGGTGGAGGTTTTTGTTTGTTTGCTTTGGTTCCTGTTTTGTCCTGATTTTGTATGCCTTCGGTTTCTGATTTTTGAATTATCGATTTTGTGCTGTGTACAGGGATATGGTCATTGTCCATATTTGTCAATTGAATTCCTGTTTTGTTCCTGTTTTCGCATTGAATTTCTGTTGTGTTCTTGTTTTCGAATAGAATTCCTGTTTTGTTCCTGTTTTCGCATAGACTTCCTGTTTTCTTCCTGTTTTCGAATAGAATTCCTGTTTTGTTCCTGTTTTCGTACTGAATACCTGTTTTGTTCCCTGTTTTCGCATTGAATTTTTGTTCTCATTCTGTTTTCGCATAGAATTCCTGTTTATTTCCTTTTTTCGCATTGAATCCCTGTTTTGTTCTTGTTTTCGCATTGAATTTCTGTTCTGTTCCTGTTTTCGCATTTAATTCCTGTTTTGTTCCTATTTTTACATTGAATTTCTGTTTTGTTCCTGTTTTTGCATTGAATTCCTGTTTTGTTCCTGTTTTCGCATTAAATTTCTTTTCTATTCCTGTTTTCGCATTGAATTCCTGTTTTGTTCCTGTTTTATCCTCTTTTTGTATGCCTTCGGTTTATGATTTTCTGAATTATCGATTTTGTACTGTGTATTGGGATATGGTCATTATCCATATTTGTCGACATTTACCCTTGCATTTATAAATCTTATTTTTTTTTGTATGAGTAAAACCTCACAAATCCTAATAATTTATTTTTCTATTTGCATTTTTTCTGTTCATCCTTTGGTATTCTTCAACGATTAACCTTCGCCATTTTGACATTAAAATGGTTTACGTCTTACTCGAAATTAAGCTCTATGACCGTGATATACGTAAAATTTGTAATGAAAATGAGACGAAGAAGATCCTGACGACAATCTCAACAGCGAGCTAGAGTGGGGCCAAGTGCTCGGGAGGAGTAAGCACCCCCTGTTTGGCTAGCCGCACCCGCCTTCGATGTTCATGCACGAAAATGAAAACAATATCACCAACACATGCACATGCACATATTTACCATACACATCAAAAGAAATGTGTTACCTTTCATCCTCCGAATTTATATACAAGTATAAAGGACAGCGGTCTGATCTTGACTTGAGATTAAGGTTTATGTTGGAAAAATTAAGACTTTCTCTCGTCAAACGAAAGAATTTACACCAAACTGTTAAAGGTTGCTTTAAAGCAATATATATATATATATCTATAAAGAGAACTAAGACAAAGGAAAAGAAGCTACATGTATTTACTTACATGAACCAACTCCATCAAAAGTGATACACGTATTCGGTTTCCCAATAATCACGGTGGTCTTTTTAGGGCCATTGCTTCTTTGCGTAAATATTCAATGAGCGAATTCACTCAGTATATTTCTAAAGTAAAGCTGACGAAGTGAATAATTCTTTACTTGGTCATTTCGAAATTTAGCTTCTTTGCCTTTTAATTTAGCGAATAGAGTTGTAACGTCACATGTTTAATTTTTAGCTCGCCGGGACGAAAAAGTCCGGAGAGCTAATGCCATACCCTTGGCGTCGTTGTCGTCGTCGTCGTTGTCGTCGTTTGCGTCGTCGTCCGTAGACAAAACTTTAACCTGGGCTATATCTCTTGAACTACATGTTAGGAAGCTTTACAACTAACTCGAACATAAATCTTCAACCTTTCGACGTCGTAATGATTATTGCAATGGCAATTAAGCGATCGAGGTACTTAAAGTTCTTAAACAAGGTGGTCAAGATATTGTCACAGAATAAGTTATTGTCACCAAGCAAGACATCTTTACCCGAAATGTACATTAATATATACATCGAGACAAGTTTTGATTTTGATTGAACTGTGTAGACGGATGTAACATGCAAACAGGAGACGCTGACTCTCCCCAGGCACCTGGTTTCACTTCGGAATGTTGTTTATTACGGGGTTTGCAACTGTTCAATGGAAATTCTACTGATTTTGCCTTTCGCTCTATAAGTGATGGGTACTTTTTGTGCGAATAGCACATAGCGATTGCCTGATTCCTTCACTCATGGGTGCCCCGTCTACTGAGTATGTATAAACGATGTTACTCTGTTTACATGTACCTTGGAACTGCTTCAGCATCATGATCGGTATATAAAGTCTGATCACTGAATTATCTATATGAATCGAGCTGTCGTGTTATGTACATGCATGGTCTAATGAAAAATGGTATCTGTATGTACTGAGATGAACACAGGCTGTGTGTTGGAAACCCCTTTCCATTACCCATTTTAATTGACAATATATAAATGAAACGGTGCTATCGATAAAGATATTAAGTTGAATCATTGAAACGTAAAACTAACTTCAATTAGGCTTATTTTGCCCTGCTTCACAAAATTAAATCTGTATACGGAAAAATTAGGAACTTCCATCATGAAATATGATATTAATAATTATGAAAAATAAAAGATCAAAACATACCCGTTTAGGATGTATCGTGTTTTTATATACTAAAAAAGAAGTGAATTTTCCTTCAAATTCTTAGCACACACCTAACATTGAACATGAAATGTTAAAGAGAGAGTGGAGATCAAATTAGAAAATAAGATGATTCTTCTTTCCTTGTATATGGTATCATCAATTGATAGTCATATTGGATTGTTGTATTTTTAGGGGGGGGGGTTAGATTTAATGTAATTTTATTTAATTTTCATGTTCAATGTCAGACATCAACTTTCAGTCATTTCGACAACATTATGGACTTGTATTTTAGTTCATACGTCCATAAACTAGCCTACGAAGGTGTTCAGGAACAAATATAACTTTGAAAACACAATATTTTGTCATACATTATACTTGATACATATTCCGGCTATTCGCACTCAGTACCTTCAGTGCTTTGATTTATGTTTATTGTCATCTCATGCACTTGTTTCGAAGTGTATTACGTACTAAATAAACATTACAGAAAAACCCATCAGTTATTCAGTCTCATAGTCGAGAAGGCAAGGCAAAAGCATTAGATTTTCCACAGGAACGGTTGCGAACCTCGGAATGAACAAAATTCCGAAGTGAGACCAGGTGCCCGGGGAGAGTCAGCGTCTCCTGAACAAAGATATCACCAATTGGCTACTTTGCTGCTTATCTTTTAACTTATATCTTTCACAAAGCCTAGACTAATATTGTTTATTTTCATCACTATGAGGTCTGTGCAACAAAATGAGCAGCTTGTTACAAAACTTACTTCGGAAAAAAAAGAATTTCACTTGCATGCTTATGTGGAATTTACGTGAAATTCATGTGAAATTCACATAGTTCATGTTAATTTCTTGTGAAGACTTATTCAAATGAATGTCCCCTACTCCTCCCTGTAGAACATGCACAAGATCTACAGCTGATGCCTTCATCATTTAGGTCATTATCTACAGGATCAGTTTAATGTAAATTAAGCTTAAACCTGATGGATAAGATTGTAGGTACATGTAATTAAATCATCAACAGTTAATACTTCTCTGTAACTAACGTAGGAGGATATCAAACACTAATGTACCGAGATTATGATAGATCAAAATGACGATGCCGGCTATGCTCGTATTCAGTTCCTATCATCTCATCATTCTTTAGTTTAAAACGTATTGAGTGTCACTGCTGTAGGACCAGGAGTCCCCGAGGGCACATGTAGCCAAGTTCAATCGTTTCTTCAAACACATTCAAAAATTTCTGTTGTCAAAGAGGTAGGACTACGAGACCTCTTAATCGGCCATCGATATTTCTCTAGAAATATATTTCATGTGAAATACTTGATCTTTCATGAAAATACACGAATGTTTACCGCTTTTAATGAAAAGAAAAATATCACCCAACCAAGTGTCATTTAACTGTAATGACGTCATGATGTGACGTCATTTTGACGTTATTGACAAATAATGGCAAAAAACTCTGGGAAATTTGTATTTTGTAAAAGAATTCGTCAGTTGAGATAAAACGTTTATGACAAAAGGGTATAATGATATTCTTTCATCTTATTTAATGCATGCGGCCATTGCTAATTGACCCTTCCGAACGCGGGAAAAATTTGACAAATTCAATGACGTCACAATGCAATTTCGACATTTGACCGAGGGTCGAAGCTTGTTTGTCCGAGGTTAAAGCATTGTGACGTCACGAAATTTTGCATATTTTTCCCGCAATCGGAAGGGTCAATTGAATAGAAATATGTAATTTTTGCATCAATTTCGCGGAATATGACCTATTTTGGCGTTTTCAAAGGGTAAAAAGCTATTGATAAACGCAATGTTTACAAAAGATGGATTAGCGATTCAATAGAGAACGTTTCAAAATGTCAAATCACAGTCTAAAATTCTATGAAGTACAATGTTCAAAATTAGAGCCAATATCGGTCTTCGTGGCCCTACCCTTTTGTGAAGTTCCTAAAACGTGGGTCCTGTAGCATCATATCCCACACATCCCATCGATTCTATTACGTATTTCGGTACATTTTTTGGACATTACAACTTTCACACTCTTTGGTCATATAACATTGTTTAGATTGAGGATCACTGACGAGGTTTAAGTATCCGAAACGTGCATGTTTAGTCCATGCTGCAAATTTATCTGTTCTTAAATGATGCTATTGAATTATTAAACATATTTATTCGTCACAATCATTTATGTGTAATACAATTTTTTGTATAAAGGAAGAAAAGGGATAAGAAAAAGCTCAATTATTCTAAGTTTTTCTTTGCATTTTGGCATGAGCTACACTTCTGTGAGGTCCAAACTGTGTCATAACAATGAACGGTCCGAACCGTAAGCAAACAACTTCTTATACTTAATATGTTACGTCTCCATGCATGTACGTTGTTTGACCATGCCATATTATAAATAATTTTGACTAGAAAATGAAAAGATCCCAATATGAAAGATCATTTGAAACAGCAAAGCTTGTATGGACTTTAAGAAGGACATGTTTCTTTTCTTCTGAGCCAATTTAACAGAGATTGAAAGGAAGGCAGAGTTCGTTACAACCTCGTCTTTGACTTTTTCGTTTAAAAAAAGCATCCCAGAGATAAAAAAAATTCTGTATTCCATGTTATTGGAAGCAAAACCACAAATATGGATCGAATCTTACCATATTTTTGATCGCAACAATCAATGTTTTATTTTTCAGATCTACAAATTACAGTGTAATTCGGGTGTTCATTTAGTTCTTACGAAAAAAGGCAACTCGCATTATCTTGTCCGTCATAGATTCCACATTGCTGTGTCGCCTGCGAAGCATAGTGACACTTTGGGATCACCTTTTCCGTCTGTCTGTCTGTCTGTTACACTGGGTGTCACACCCCATAATTTTTGATTGGTGTGATAGGGCTTTGATATTTCACGTGTGTATTGATTTCCTTTTGACAAGACCTTTCTATACATACTATGATTTTTGACCTTGTAACCTTGACCTACATATTTGTTCTACTTTTCGACATAAATAAAATTGGCTATTTCTTTTTATTGGTAAGTGATAGGACTTTGATACTTCACATGCGTAAGACCTATCTACAAAGTGGCCTTGACCTTATTATTTTATCTACTTTTTCAGACAATGACGATGGACGATATCTTTTGATTGGTCACTGACGGGGGATTTTATTTTCTCATATGTATTGCTTTTGATAAGACAACAGAAATTGAAAAAAAAAAACGAGTAATTGATCTTGACCTAGATATTTGACCTACTTTAAAAATAAGATAGGCTGTACCTTTTGATGTGTAAAAGATAGGGCTTTACTATTTGACATGACTTATTTTGTTAACAATATTTTTGACCTTGCGACCTTGACCTAGATGATTGACCTTTTTTCTGAAAATTTGATATTCACAACATCTTTTAATTGGTAATTAATAAGTCTGATATTTCACATGTGAATTTCATTTGAAGAGACTTTCCTACTGATACTAATAATTTGACCAAGTGACCTTGGCCTACATATTTTATCCACTTTGTGCTGTCCTTGTCCTTATCTTTCTCTGAACCATCGCAGGCGACATAAGCATTACTTGGATTTCTATTTTTCTTAGAGAAGCAACTTATGTATTGTGGAATTGTACGTGACCTTGAACCGTCATTGAAATTTCTTTTTCACAACACGTGAAGATTAAAGTTTGAAAGTAGGTCGGTTTATTTTAAATTTTGATTACGCATCTTCTTATCAGGTGCGGATCCAGAATTTGTTTCATAGCGTGGCGCCAAAACATTTTACATATTAAAATAGAATTTTGGAGCTTAGAAATATGTCCTTATCATTAGATCCCCTACTGGTAGACAAAATGATTCGATGAGCTTGGTTTAGAAAAGCCTCAGGTACATAGAACTTCAAGGACCAAATTATGATAAGAGTAGTTGGCGCTAAGAAATGAATAATGGTGATAATCACTCGTCGTCATGTAGTTTCAAGTAGGTTACCATGGTAACGTTTTTTTCTTAAATTATTTTAAGTTACGTTTTCTACTTGCAGAAAGAAGAACCTACGTCAGCAGAAGCGGCTAAAAATAGACCGAAGCCAAGGTTACGACAGAATGGTAAATCATTAAATATTACTGTTTTAATATTATCTTTTAGATTTATGTTATGATATTATTGATTATTTGATAAGGACGTGTGTACGATATTAGCACCTAGATTATAAGGAATTCAATTTTGTTTTTAATTCAAGTTAGGTGAGAGGCGCTTCCAGCACTACAAGAGACGATGGTCCGATCCAAAATTCAGAGATTTAAAGATTAAATGTAAAATATTTTAAACATAAATTTAATAGCTTTGGTGAAACTTTATCAGGGGGTAACCTGGCCCTATCTACCTATTTACCCCCTCTCAATCTAAGGATAGAGAATGACAACTTATTTGCACATCACATGTAGACAACAAAATAGTGAAAAAAATTGTAATTTCAGACTACAACCCTTTAATGGGAGGTGGAGGTCCCGGGTACAGACCGACCAGGCGTGGCGGTGGCGGATGAGGTTAATTATCGTATCCATGGCGACATAGCAACGGTTACCATGACGACTGTTGCTCCCTGGATACAAAGTGTAGATGACTAAGTGAGAATGCATTGTGCAATATTGTGGATATTTATATGCTGTACTACAATGGAGAGCTTGTTGTTTTGAAATATAAGAGAGAGAGAGAGACAGAGAGAGAGAGAGAGAGAGAGAGAGAGAGAGAGAGATTTTATTACATTTGAACAGAAATATTGATTTGGTAATAGTAACTAGTGATTTGTTACATGTATTATGCCTTTATATAGGCCTTATTACATGTGTCATCGCCAGGTATAATTTGACCATTATCAACTCTCAATGACGCGTTTCTTATAACGGATTTAGTTTCCATGGGGAACGTTGATGAAATATTTCTGTATGCTAATAAATATTGTTTTTAATTATATGAAAAGTGCCTCTTCAATCTTTCTTTATCTTAATTCATACGGGGAGTAATATTCTTTGATCATGGATCAATGGGATATGACAAGGTTATGGGGGTGTTTGGTCGATTATCTATGGCTCTACATCATGGCTAGCTGTACATGTACAAGGGAATTGTATGTTATGTTTGTAGTCTAACGTTGCTTTGATTTCTACATTCAATCCTGGACAAAGAGAGACTACTCTTTGTACTTGTGTCTTTGTGAAGCCAAAGTCAACCATTTCTAGATCGAGTGAATAGAGAAAAGTATGGTTATAAGATATACTTAAGTTTAGAATATGCAGTGGTCTATATTTTTGCACCAATATGACAAATATGGACAAAACCATATACCTATTAAGAAGTACAAAATCGTTATTCGAAAAATCCAGAATAAAAAAATTCAGTACCTTCAGTGCTTTGATTTTAAACCTTGTGACATTGACCTTGGAGTTTGACCTACTTTTGAAAGAAGTTAAACCATGGTTTTATCTCATGAACTATAGATGATATTTCACATGCAGAATCCTCATGGCCAGAGCTTTTCTATGATATCATGACTTTTGACCTAGTGACCTTGACTATGGAGTTTGACCTACTTTAAAAAGAAACTTTAACCTGGACTATATCTCATGTACTATAAGGAATAGAGCTTTGATATTTCTCATATATATTCCTCGTGACCAGATCCCTCATTTGATATCATGACTTTAGACCAAGTGACCTTGATATTGACCTTTGACCTACTTTTAAACTATAAGAGGTAGGGTTTTGATATCTCACACGGATTCCTCATGGCCAGACCTTTCATTTGATATCATGACTATTGGCCAAGTGACTTTGACCTTCTTTTGAACTATAAGGGGTAGGGCTTTGATATTTCACGTGTAGAATCCTCATGGCCATAGCTTTTTTCATGTCACAGTAGTATTTGTGACTTTTGACCTTTAAAGTATGTCATCTTATACAAACGATTCGCAATCCGGCCTTACCGCCTTTAGGTTTAGGGTTTATTTACATATGAAATATAGTTCGAATCCACTGGCACTGATCGAACAAGGATTTCCACATTGCCATTGTCCTGGTTGGTTTAGCCTCGGATTCAGGGTCATTCATCATTCCATAAGGAGTAATCAATCTAAGTTCATTAATTTTAAATCCTGTGATTTGGGATTCTTAACAGTGCTTACTGCCTGCCTACACACGCTTTTACGTACAAAATTTTTACATCTATTAGTCAGCAGTGACCTTGAATTAAGAGGAATGACCTTGACTCAAGTGATGGCACATGCGTAAGAATACATGTTCATGTAACTGCATAATGAATGTACCTAATTACCTAAAGCAGTTAGTGTTATGACCAAAGTTTTTATTTCAAAACCAACAGTAGACCATTGTGACCTTTGGGTATGGCACGACAAACAGTCATTAGTAGGAACCTAAAGAGGTTGAGCAAGTGCATAGAGAGGAAATGATACCAACCGTTGGAGAGCTAGACAAGCTTCACCATAACATTTTGTGTCCTGTTAAGGGGATCGAGGTCCAACATGACTGAGTCTGTTATACATGTAGTAACCACAGGAAACACCTTTATACTGTATGTGAAAACACAGGGCAGACAAGCACAACAAAATACGCAAAAGGGAGAAGGGCAGATCCCTCATGGCCAGATCTTTCATTTGATATCATGACTTTTGACCAAGTGACCTTGACCTTCTTTTGAGCTATAAGGTGTAGGGCTTTGATATTTCACATGTAGAATCCTCATGTCCATAGTTTTTTTTTTCATTTCACAACAGTATTCATGACTTTAGACCTTTGTGTCTGCACAAAAAAGTATATGTCACTCAATACAAACAATTCGCAATCTGGCCTTACCGCCTTCAGTGGTTTATGGTTTATTTACATATGAAATATAGTTCAAATCCACTGGCCTGATGGAACAAGGATTTCCTTATTGGCATTTTCCTGGTTGGTTTGACCTCTGATTCAAGGTCAAGGTCCTTCATCTTCCATAAGTAATAATTAATCTAAGTTCATTAATTTTTAATCCTGTAATTTGGGATTCTCAACAGTTGTTACTGCCTACCTAGACACTCTTTTACGTACAGTAGTTTTACATCTATTAGTCAGCAGTGACCTTGAATTTAAAGGAATGACATTGACTCAAGGGATGGCACTTGTGAAAGAATACATGTAGCTGTATAATGAATGTACCTAATTACCTAAAGCAGTAAGTGTTATGACCAAAAGTTTTTATTTTCAAAACCAACCGTGGACCATTGTGACCTTGACCTTTGGGTATGGCACGACAAGCAGTCATCTCCAGTAATAGTTATACCAAGCATGAACCTAATGAGGTTGAGCAAGTTCCATATATAGAGAGGAAATTATACCAACTGTTGGACAGCTGGACAGGGTTCAGCATAACATTTTGTGTCCTGTTAAGGAAAAGGAGGGTAGATCCAACATAAAGCCGCGTTTACACTTTCAAAGTTTTCTTGGACAAAGTCATCTGTTTACACTATCAAAGTTCTTTGACGACTTGTACAAGAAAATGCGATAGATATGCACCAAAACAAAGATGAATCCTGTAAATATTGTGAATATTTCTCATGACAACATTATAGTTTTCGTTTCACACATGTACAAGTCAATTCATTTAGGGGGCTTCTTCCAGAAGTTTTGATGAGAAAAAAGTACATACATAGAATGGTTTCCGCAATAAATTTCATTTAATAAAATATAATCATGATAAATAGACAATAAAGGCACATAATACTGGAAGACCTATCCATAGCTGCACTTCATTGTACAACCATTGATATGATTATAATCAGCAACAATATTAAAATTTACATTACAAAAATACATATGACTTAAGTCTAAAGACACACATATATATATAGCTGCAAAAAAATATCATGTTCACCGTTACAAACCAGATGCACAACATTGAGAAAGAACTCAAAATACTGGTCTAAGAAGACTAAGACATAAACATTTTGTAGTGACTAAATGATGCCTTGTTTTTGGATAGCTTTACTAACTTATGTTTCAAGCAAAGCATACAATAATAACAGCAGATCTAGATTTTAAGCGACATCAATAGATAATTATTGCACACACAAATTTTCCATTATTTTACATACTACATGTATTTGTATCATATAACTGTCTAAAAGACAAGCACTAGTCTAAGAGTAATTGCGTACACTTTGATTTCTAACCCATGAAAACTCATATCTGTAAATTGAGACAATATACTACCCACAAGAACACACACAGCTTACAGCTCTTAATTAATTACTATTATTAAACATTACCCATATTGTATAATGGCCTACTGTACAATATACATGTATATATACAAGCTGCATTACAGATTAAATGTGCCAAATTGCAAATCCTGCACCTTATACTTTACAATATATAATATATTACTACACTGCTGCAATACAGATCAGAGTAAACTGTAGCATGTTAAAATATAATTGGGGCATGACAAATTCAAACATATTCCAGAAATCATTTTTAATCATAAAGTCTATTGACATTGACCTTTTGACTCTAAAATCAATATGGAACATACTTGGTCATGGGAATCATTTCTACAATCTTCATGATGATAAGTGTAATTCCAACCCTCACCAGATTCTAAGGTCACTTTGAACTATGAAAATTCAATGACCTTGACCTTTGACTTTTTTCCCCTAATCAATAGGACACATTCTTGACTTATGAGGAACAATTCTTGCATGTTTCAAAATGATAGATGCAATACACTTTCATTTATGAAGGGAAAGTACTTTTCTATTGTAAAAGTTATCTGACCTTGACCTTAATTTGGATCCTAGAAACATAAGGGAACATTTTTCACTTATGGAGTGCTTCTCTGACAAGTTTCAAATGATAATTAATCTCTGAATACTACATGGCCATAGTGACCATGTTCTGTTCCACTTGTCATTCCCAGATATGAAAGTCCTTGAACATTGACCTTTTGACCCCTTAATCAATAGGATGCATCCTTGACCTATTGTGAACATTTCTAGCAAGTTCCTTGAAGGTAAGTATAACAAACAGGGAGACTATTTTCAATCATCCAAATTCTATGACCATGACCTATGACCTAAGAAACAATAGAGTGTTTCTCCCACTTATAGCAAGTAAGTGTATAAAGCTTCATTGCAATAACACTTATTGGTCTAGAAATAAATCTTTGATGGATGCCAGTCCACCTTCCCACTATACATCAAATGAAAAGCTGAATTTTGAAACTCCCTTAAACATAACATCCATCGCATAATGGATATCGTAAAAGAGATGACATTTAAAGGTCCCACATTTTGAACTGTTACATAATGGCTTAAAGGATGATGTGGAATAATAAAGTTTGAATTGAGGATATGATGAGACATGTGCAAAGTGAAACAAGGTAAACGAACGGCAGCTTAGAACAGGACCCTATCATTCAAAAATATAAGCAAATACGAGACATAAGTCGTATAACCTGATTCTTCAAGTTGTAAAATAATTAAAGTTAAAGTAAGAAAAAATCAAATGGACGAATTAAATATTTCTCAAGAAGAAACTAAGTATAGCTAGTATATAATAGTTCAACCTCTGCTTATAGAGGACTTATTCATCACATGATTTGTTCATCGTATCTATTTGTTCTTCTTATCTAAAACATTACAAATTTCCTTCTGTAAGTGTGTCCTCTGATGCGTCGTAAAATCTTTATTTATACTTAAAACTCGATGTTTTTCACTCAGAGGAGAGAGTACAGTATGTTTTGTAATGGAAGCAAGTCTTTCGTTATAGAGTTGTCCTTCTTTAAGGTTCTCCGAAGCTCTGTCGTGGGTATAAACAACAAACACAATAGCTAAAAAAAGATATAAAAGAAATAAAATTAATATACAGTCAAACCTGTCTTAAAGTGACCCTTTTTTCAGGGACTTCCTGCTTTATACGACATTTTAAGTCTTGTAAATTTAACAATAGATAGAAATAAGAATTTCAAAGTTGTTAAAAAGCTTAATGCTGTCTGAAAGGAATTTTGTTGGAAACTGTCCCCTTAATCTTGTAAATTGAACTAAATATACCACAGTATCAAAGGTAACTATACAATAATAAGAAACTGCAGAAGGAATTTGTTAAAATGTGTTATATGCCAATAAACAATTTGATTCAATTGATTTTGATTTCATTTGTAAGAGATTACATTGTAGAATAAAATAAATAGAAATTTATATCTTTGGAATATTTCAAAATCTGCCCAAAAAAAAGGGTGTGGGTTTCACTGTATGAACCGTACATATCCTTTCAAAAATGTTATCAAAACAAGTGATGTCTCATGTATTGCCTTTATAAAGGTCTTAATTAGTACATGTGTGTGTCATCACCAAATATAATTTGACCATTATCAACTCTTAATGACGCGTTCCTTATAACGGATTTAGTTTCCATGGGGAAAATTGATGAAATATTTCTGTATGCTAATAAATATTGTTTTTAATGAATCATTACTATAGATGAAACAACAGTTACCTCCCATTTTGATGGCAGCTTGTACGGTAGTTCTCCGTAAATCGCCCAACTCCTGATCGGGGTCTTCTAGGATAATGTTCCTCTCATTATGATCCACGTATACTATAAATAGCCTGGAGAGGTGCATCTTGGGAATGTTGTCATGACCATGAACCAAAAATGTGTGAACCTGTATGAAACAATAAAAATTTGGGGTTTTTTTTTACAAATTATATATGTGCTGAACTTCAGGTTAAAAGTTAAGAGCTCTATCTATCTATCAAAAATTAAAAAAATAAAACATAGTGTAATCAAAGATTACAAAGCTCACCTCATGGCAGCATTCTATCATGGCAGGAGTCAAAGAATACACAATTTTGAATTTGAAAACCTGACCAACAAAAATGATACCACACAAAAACAAAATAGAAAAAGTGAAGTAGAGTATTTCATTTATTGACCGAAATTTTGCCTGAATGGGTGTACTCTATTGATACCCAAATCTCCCTAACATATGCACTCAAGTGGAAAATGTAGGTCATGACCTACATTGGAACGTAGATTCGTGATCTACTCATAAAGACGCATCATCTGTGCAAGTTTGAACTTCCTAGCACTTATAATAGTGAAATAAAACTTTTTAACATTGATACCCAAATCTTCCTAACATGTGCACTCAAGCGGAAAATATAGGTCATGACCTACATTTGAACGTAGATTCGTGATCTACTGTAAAAGACGCATCATCTGTGCAAGTTTGAACTTCCTAGCACTTATAATAGAGAAATAAAACTTCTTAACATTGATACCCAAATCTTCCTAACATGTGCACTCAAGCGGAAAATATAGGTCATGTCCTACATTTGAATGTAGATTCGTGATTTACTCTTAAAGACGCATCATCTGTGCAAGTTTAAAGTTCCTAGCACTTATAATAGAGAAATAAAACTTCTTAACATTGATTCCCAAATCTTCCTAACATGTGCACTAGAGCAGAAAATATAGGTCATGACCTACATTTGAATGTAGATTCATGATCTACTCTTAAAGACGCATCATCTGTGCAAGTTTGAACTTCCTACCACTTATAATAGAGAAATAAAACTTCTTAACATTGATACCCAAATCTTCCTAACATGTGCACTCAAGCAGAAAATATAGGTCATGACCTACATTTGAACGTAGATTCATGATCTACTGTTAAAGACACATCATCTGTGCAAGTTTGAACTTCCTAGCACTTATAATAGAGAAATAAAACTTCTTAACATTGATACCCAAATCTTCCTAACATGTGCACTCAAGCGGAAAATATAGGTCATGACCTACATTTGAACGTAGATTTGTAATGTACTCTTAAAGACGCATCATCTGTGCAAGTTTGAACTTCCTAGCACTTGTAATAGAGAAATAAAATTTCTTAACATTGATACCCAAATCTTCCTAACATGTGCACTCAAGCGGAAAATATAGGTCATGACCTACATTTGAACGTAGATTCATGATCTACTGTTAAAGACACATCATCTGTGCAAGTTTGAACTTCCTAGCACTAAATGTAATAGAGAAATAAAATTTCTTAAAATACTAGTGCGGACGCCGACACTGACGCGGATGCCGACCACAGGGTGATAGCATAAGCTCCCTCTCACTTTGTGAGGTGAGCTAAAAGGAACACAGCCAAATCAGAAGCAAACACTTCAATCTAAAAATCACTGTTTTCACAGTGAAATTTCCTAAATTTTGAGAATTAAGAAATATGAAATGGCTCAATTTCTAAATTGGATGGAGATATTTTTTTCCATTACCACAAAAACATGTGAAAAAGGGTAAAAATATTGTACGGAAACTTGTGTTGCATGTAAAGATGGTAAAACAGCAGACAATTTGCATGATTTGAAAATTAATGTTTATCTATACTTAATTCATTCAGTTTCAATTTTCTCAATTCTAAACAGAAAAATACTCTTATTCCATTGTGGATTCCTAAAATTCTTTTGATATACAACACTAATATAAAATCTTCAAGCAATAGGTTTACAATATAAAATCTTCAAGCAATAGGTTTACAATATAAAATCTTCAAGCAATAGGTTTACAATATCTATGCAAAACTACAGTAAATCACATACTGGGATTTTCCCTAATGACTGTGTAATCTTCTCTGTCAGCTGTTTATGGTGACTTTGTGTGTTACTATGGAAACTGACAACACAAATGGAGTCTTCCTCAACTACCGCATGTATACTGTCCAGAAAAGACGGCTGCACAGTCTGAAATGAAATATCACGGAAGACCATTTATAATGTGAGATCAACTTTGTTTTGCTTTTGATTAAAATGTAATTAATGCACAGTTTTTGTAATCTTATGCATTTGGATACAAAATCTGATAATAATAATTCATAATCTTTTCCATGCAAAGCCAGCTTGACTTTGACTTTTGACTTGTGGCCAATCCGGGAATCAAACCCAAGACCTTCTGCTTACACTGGGCAGACGCTACCCAGGCATGATACTCGAACCTTCACAGTGTGACAACAGACCTTTCGCCAAACATGACAAAAAATTGATATACAAAAGATTCAATACCTTAGGCAAAATTGTATCCAGATGAACAGCACACTAAATTGTGCTTTGTGTGATGTTTTGTCAAAAAACACAGCTGAGTGTCTTGTCATAACATATATATGTAATTACTGATGGGGTGGATCCAGAACCAAATTGTAAATAGTACTCATTCTGATCAGCACATTACAACATATAAAACTTTATGTGCCGACTTCAAACAAAATGGTACTAAATGTCTTGTTTTGACACACTTCAATGGGACTGAATCCTGAACTTTGGATATTTTTCATTCTGGCCAGCCTTACAACATAAATGATTCATGTGTTGACTTTCAATTAAGCAATATCTTGTATTGATATACTTACTGGATTAGTTGACACAGAACCATATTTTTGTAGCTGAGCCTTTCCAAGTGAACGCGTCCTGATCAGTATCAGTACAAGCAAACCAACTAAAGAAAACAATATGTTGTATAGATATACAATGTACTTACTGGATTGGTTGACCCAGAACCATATTGTTGTAGCTGAGCCTTTCCAAGTGAACGCGTCCTGATCAGTATCAGTACAAGCAAACCAACTAAAGAAAACAATATGTTGTATAGATATACAATGTACTTACTGGATTGGTTGACCCAGAACCATATTGTTGTAGCTGAGCCTTTCCAAGTGAACGCGTCCTGATCAGTATCAGTACAAGCAAACCAACTAAAGAAAACAATGTCTTGCCTTGACATTACTTACTGAAAGGGTGGAGCCAGAACCATATTGTTGTAGCTGAGCCTTTCCAAGTGACCGCGTCCTCATCAGTATCAGTACAAGCAAACCAACTAAAGAAAACAATGTCTTGCCTTGACATTACTTACTGAAGGGGTGGATCCAGAACCATATTGTTGTAGCTGAGCCTTTCCAAGTGACCGCGTCCTGATCAGTATCAGTACAGGCAAACCAACTAAAGAAAACAATGTCTTGTCTTCACATTACTTACTGAAGGGGTGGATCCAGAACCATATTGTTGTAGCTGAGCCTTTCCAAGTGAACGCGTCCTCATCAGTATCAGTACAGGCAAACCAACTAAAGAAAACAATGTCTTGCCTTGACATTACTTACCTGAGGGGTGGATCCAGAACCATATTGTTGTAGCTGAGCCTTTCCAAGCGAACGCGTCCTCATCAATATCAGTACAGGCAAACCAACTAAAGAAAACAATGTCTTGCCTTGACATTACTTACTTGAGGGGTGGATCCAGAACCATATTGTTGTAGCTGAGCCTTTCCAAGCGAACGCGTCCTCATCAATATCAGTACAGGCAAACCAACTAAAGAAAACAATGTCTTGTCTTGACATTACTTACCTGAGGGGTGGATCCAGAACCATATTGTTGTAGCTGAGCCTTTCCAAGTGAACGCGTCCTCATCAGTATCAGTACAGGCAAACCAACTAAAGAAAACAATGTCTTGCCTTGACATTACTTACCTGAGGGGTGGATCCAGAGCCATATTGTTGTAGCTGAGCCTTTCCAAGTGAACGCGTCCTCATCAGTATCAGTACAGGCAAACCAACTAAAGAAAACAATGTCTTGTCTTGACATTACTTACTGAAGGGGTGGAGCAAGAACCATATTGTTGTAGCCGAGCCTTTCCAAGTGACCGCGTCCTCATCAGTATCAGTACAGGCAAACCAACTAAAGAAAACAATGTCTTGTCTTGACATTACTTACTGAAGGGGTGGATCCAGAACCATATTGTTGTAGCCGAGCCTTTCCAAGTGAACGCGTCCTCATCAGTATCAGTATAGGCAAACCAACTAAAGAAAACAATGTCTTGTCTTCACATTACTTACCTGAGGGGCAGATCCAGAACCATATTGTTGTAGCTGAGCCTTTCCAAGTGACCGCGTCCTCATCAGTATCAGTACAAGCAAACCAACTAAAGAAAACAATGTCTTGTCTTGACATTACTTACCTGAGGGGTGGATCCAGAACCATATTGTTGTAGCTGAGCCTTTCCAAGTGACCGCGTCCTCATCAGTATCAGTACAAGCAAACCAACTAAAGAAAACAATGTCTTGTCTTGACATTACTTACCTGAGGGGTGGATCCAGAACCATATTGTTGTAGCTGAGCCTTTCCAAGTGACCGCGTCCTCATCAGTATCAGTACGAGCAAACCCACCATGGCAACGATGATTAGGACCATTAAGTACAGTAAGAAACCTGAAATTAATTTAATTAATTCATTAATTATACAATTAACGCTGCCACTTTTGAAATCTTTGTTGATACTGAATATGTTCCATAATCTGTTTGCATAAGTTGATGATATGTCAATGAGTGATCAATAGAATCTATCACCGTGTATAATCATTGACAAGGAATTCCAACCAGAGTGTCCGGGATTTGCTTGAACCATGATGAGGCTTGCCGAGTAATGGACAAAAACAAATCACGGACACAAGGATTGGATTGCCTTATCTATGATCAAACTCGGCAATTGATGATCTTTCTCCCTACGTCAGAAAAATGTCAAAAATAATAACTATCCTATACTAATTTTCTGCCATCTTTTCATCAAGACTGAAGAGAAGCAGCACGTCAGGCTTTTATGACATCATAGTCAACGTCGCAAATGTAGCTTATATTATCATACACTCCCCTGTGGATGATGGATTTGTAATTTTGCACATTTGTAAAACTCTGTGAAATTAAATTTTGCTATGTTGGGAATTTCTGAGATCATTTTTTATTTGTTATTGCTGTTTTTATAGTAATACCACTTTTAGCTAGATCATCATATCTAATAGAAAATATAAAATGATCTTTATAAAGTAAAATATTTGAAAGGCAGTATGGACTACAAAACAGATAGACAGACAGACTGACAGATGGACACTAGCCTGATGAAATGGATTAAGTGTTCCCTAATTATATTGTAGGCAATATGAAAATAAACCTAACATCTAAACTTACTTGTGTCTCCTCCACTTATTTCCAACCATTGTACTTTGCCTTTCAGTTTCTCTATACCAGTCAGTGAATTCTGCCATTCCTTATCTATCTCTTCACTACGCCAACTAGACATGTTTTCTCTCCATAACGTTAATTCCTTACCACTATCTTCCAGTCTCAGTACTCTTGTACTGTGATCTGAAAGCGTCCTGGTCAGTTCTGTATTTTTCCAATTATCTATTTCTGCTCTCCAAGCATCAGATCTCCCTCTCCATTTTGTTAATTCTTTACCATCGTTTTCCATTCTCAGTACCCTTGTTTTGAACTCATTAAGAGCTATGGTCAGTTCCGTACTTTTCCAGTTATCTATTCCTGCTCTCCAAGAGCTAAAGTCCTCTACATGTGAATCTGTTCTTCCTCTCCATGTTGTTAATTCTTTACCACTATCTTCCAGTCTCAGTACTCTTGTATTGTGATCTGAAAGCGTCCTTGTCATTTCTGTATTTTTCCAAATATCAATGTCTGCTCTCCAAGAGCTGAATCCCTCTATATGAGCATCAGTTTTCATTCTCCATACTGTGATTTCCCCTTTCCAATCATTAATCAAAATGTTAATATTAGATGTTTCTGTTTCTAATGCTTTTATTTTCCCTTTTGATTCCTGAATAAACACCACCACATCTTTTTCTTTCCAGGAATCTAAATCTGACATTCTGCCCTCTACTTCATTTTGCCATAACCCAACTTGTTCTTTCCAATGACTCATATTAGTGGCCTTATTATCCAATGTTGAAATTCTGCTTTCAAAACTTGTTAACTTTGACGATGTTTCATCTCTCCAATTTGAGATTTTCCCTTTCCATTCTGTAACTTCACCCAATTCTTTGTCCACACTTGAAATCCTCGAGTCATGGTTTTTCATTGTAGAATTTAGCTCACCCTCCCTCCACAAATCAACATTTTCCCTCCATTGGGTTACATTGTCCAATTTTACATCAATAACTTCTATTTCAGAAATTATTTTCTCCACCCCACTCCTATCTTTTTCAAGCTGTGATGACATTTCTTCTTTCCATTTCACCATATTTTCCAACGATTCATTGTGTTTTACGAACTTGTTTTCAACAGAGTCCAATCTCTGCCTTACATCTAATTCCTTCCATGTCTTCTTATGATCTTCAATCCATGTTTGTGTAGAATTTAAGTTAGTTTTCAAATCTGGTAGCTGTTTTTCTATTGTATGTGCCCTGTGTTGTACCGCTGAATAATGCGATCCCATGGATGAGATTTTTTTATCAAAATTTTTAATTTCTCCCTCCATAACTTTCATTTTAACTTCATTTTCTTTCCATTTTTGATGTTGAATCTCTGTACACTTCTTACAGTCCTCTTGTAATTTTTCCATCAATTCAGCTTTATTTTCAGAAGTTTTGGTCTCCAGATCACTTGATATGTCTTCCTTCAAGGTTTTTGACAGTTTAGATAATCCCTTTTTCCCTGTAAAATAAAGGGTCAAAATTAAAAACTTTAAAGTATCAACCTTGAGGCAGAATTGGAAGAAAAGTCAACATACATGTCAACTCTGCCTCTTTAGGACCTCATTTCCCTAAAACATACATACTATGTAACAACCTCCTTCCTAGGAGGGAGTCTCCCTCTTTTGCGCCACATCTCCCACTTATCATTTTTTTCCCATGAATAAGAGTAAATTGTATTGAATTTCTCAATAAAATGCATTGCTGTCAGCAAAATGTCCACTAATTTGAATGCAATATATTGTAGTCTTTTTTTAAATTACTTAAAAGGTAAGCATAAGTAACAAAGAAATCATTAAATATTAAATATCTTTAAAAATTAGAATTTTGTATCAATCTATGTCTTTGTCTGATTTATTGACATTTGTCCTATGTTATGGACGTTTTCAATATTGTAGTATTCAGTTCAGGTCATTTTGGACCAAAACTTAGATTTTTTTAACAATAGTGCATTTTGACTTCATTGACACAAAACATTGTGGAAATCTGAATTATTGTAATAATAGGACTCAAAAAGGCAGGTTTTCTCCTATCTCCTTACCATTTTCTTCCACTTGCTTTAACTTTGCCTGAAGACTGGAAACTTCTTGTTTTAATTTATTGATAGTGGTTTCGTATGACTGAGCAGCTGATTGTAATGTGGTGAAATCATGATGCATTGATTCTAGATGCTGAATTCTAGTTTCAAGCTGGGTAAATCTATCTTCATCAGAGTCTGAGTGAAAGCTAGCGGGGACTATGCAGTACATAAGGATGAATCTGAAAGATGCATGAAAAAGAAGAAAATCTACGTAAAATTGTTCAAACATTTTTTACCCCTACTTTAGTGTATCTACTTCATGGGTAACCAGGTTTTAGATACAAATCTATAACCATGTAAACATATATTTCCCCTCACTTGTTTAAACTTATATTCAAAATCAAACAAAATTTTATTTTGAATAAACACTATATACATATACAACTGTTATACGTAGGATTTATTTCAAATTGCACTTTACGGTTTACCTGAGTAATACAGGATATTCAAATTTTTAAAGGCATGCAGTGAAAATTTTGAATATTCTGAACATATCATAATGAATAATAATTCATTAAAGTAAGATAAAATAAATTTTACTTATTATCATTTCAGACTCATAATCTAGCCCTATTTCAATTCTCAGATTAAAGATTACACTTTTATCATAATTGCCGCAAGACTTGCTTTACAGACATGCAAAGACTCTACATCAGATCTTTTGGCATGATGTAACAATGCATAAGATCTAAAGAAACATGCCAGGACTGCTGTTCAGTAACCTGCAAACTGAACTCCTGGTGACCTGAAATTTAGCATCACCTTTTAACCTTAGAAAAAAAGTGATTTCAGAAAACAAGAATGAAACAGACAACTGTGGTGCATACATAAAGAATAAATGTCATAATTTTGTATTGTTACGGCCGGTATGCAACACACAGCAAGTGCATTTACCTCATGAAATGCGCTAACGCACATAACATTGTACATGTTGCATTACCCGTAACAAAACACAAATTGAAACACTTATCCTTTAAGTATTCACTGTAACATCATAAATTGTCATATAAAGCTAACTGTGTTCATATATAAATATTCCACAAAAATGTCTCATAACAATCAAATGATGTCCCTGGTGCATGTTCAATAACTGAGCTTCAGATAAATGTAATGTAGTTGTAGTAAAAGGGTCTGCTATTTTTGTACAAAGTGTACGCAATTATTTCTTTTGCAATTTTCAATATCTGGAAAACTGGAAGAAAGACTTTCCATATAATTTTACTCCGATCAGCTCAATATATAATGAAACGAGGTACAATACATGTACAGTACTACTGTCTGCACAGCTCATTTCAGAAATCGGGAAATTGAAGTTTTCTGACTACTTTGTAGGCAAATTTTGCGATTAAAATTTATATATATATAGGCAGTGGCAGATTCAAGGGGGTGCAGAAGGGGCATCCCCCCCCCCCCCCCCCCCCCCCCCCCCCCGGCACTGACCCAAAATTTTCAAAAAACAGGTATATATTTGGTCCATTTTCAGTTAAAATCCGCAAAATTCGCCCCTTGACTCCCCGGCAAAGGGGGCGCAGGATCCGCCATTGATTGAGTGATAGATCTCGAAATCTCATTACTAATGGTGTAAGTTATATGTTTCTTTGACTAATCCTGTTGTGGAGTGTTAGTACTCAAATAGTGCAAGGAAAGTATAACTTAGTGCCAGGTGAATTGGTTCTCTATCACTCATCAAGGGCGGAGCTGTATCCCCGGTCAGTGTAGCAACCGTACTTGTATGAATTACAACTGACTAGAAGTGGTCAGTTGTGTGAGTTACTTGAGTTCAGTAAGGGTCACTGCATGGGTCAAAGCCTCCGACTTCACACATTTTCAGCGATTTTACTATAGAAAATCCCCGTAGACTTTTTATTTTCCGTCCTATTTCTAACTTAACTGACGAACAGCCAAAACAATGGTATTTTCTGTTACAACTAAAGGAGTACTATAAAATTGATATCTTTTTGGAAGATGACATTATCATAGTTTAGAGAAAAATGGGAAAACAGGGTGCTCTGGAATTAGTGAACAGGACAGTAGATTTATTAAGGATTGTTTTTCAGCTTTTGCGCTTTATCGGTGTGTATTGGCAGTAGGGAATGGAAACAAAATATGTAAAGCACGATCCATTGTAGGTTATCACAGTATAATCACATTCCAAAAGACAGTTATTATATATATTTACATTTCAGTTTTTCACGCTTTAATGACGTTAAAATACGTTTACAACTACGTTGTTAAGGCTCTGTTACTACGTACCGTCAAAGTTCAAATCAAGCCAACTTACTATGACGTCATAGTTCAAATCACGCCACTGCGGTTATACTCCTATAATCACAGTGTAAATTCTATACAAATGATTTGGCATATGTAAATATATAAGGGAAACGCAGTAGGAATGTAAATATTGGCTATTAATAACTTATCATGCTTATAGGTGTATTACAAGAAGTTATAATCAGATATTATGAATGGAATGACATATTTATACCACAATACTACGCTCACAGTGAAAGAAAATTTTTTCTTAGATAGGTAGTTTTCTATGTTAATTTCAGCGTGACGTCACTGATGTTTAACATTTAGTCCATGGAGAACGTCAACGACGTCACGCTACACTTAACATAGAAATCTCCCCATCTAAAACTATTTTCTTTCACTGTGAGCATAGTATTGGTTGTACAGACATATATCACACATTGTTAGTTATGAGAGTTCGAGATCTATTCCCCTATATAAATTCTAATCGGAAAATATGCCAACAATGTAGAGAAAACTTCAATTTTCCGATTTCTGAACAGCTAGCAGCTGAAGTGAGCTGCGCGGACAGTAGTAATGATCTATATATCTACATATGTAAACAATCACGACCATAATTTCGTCGGAATATGCAACCTAAACACTTACGAAAGTGCCATACACATTTTCGTTGAGGCTTTTTATTATTTTCGTTCTGATTTCGTTTTAATAACACGTCGATTTTCTACTTTCCTTTTCTATTCAAATGACGCACCTGTTTATGATCACGATCTCGAAATATTTAAAGTTCATGGATTATTTTCTTAAATTTTCAGTGAAAGAAAAACTAAACAAACTTACTTACAAACTAACTTGCAAAAAATAATAATTTAAAAAAAATCCCTTATTAGTTACTGCAAACAGGTCAAGCCATGGGAACATAACTACCTACCCGTTTAAAAAAAAAAAACCCAAAAATATATAAAGAAAACGTCAAATGGGGGGGGGGGGGGGCACTCCCACCCCTTCCTCCCTCCTCCCTCCTCCCGCACTTCCTCCCCCTCCCTTTAACCCTGTCCAACCCCTCTCCAATACGCAGCGTTTCATGGTAGGAATACAAATTTCAAAATTAAAGTGTCACAAAATTAATCTTTTACAAGTGTCATTGAAGGATACCCAACCTTTGTAAGTACCAAATAAAACTGTTAAGGATACACTTCTGTCTGTTGAAAAAAAAATAGTGATGCTTAATGTGAAAATATAGATAAAGGCTGTTTTTTGCAAACAAGCTAGGTAAGCTTATTCCAACATAAAATTTTCATTATTTCCTACAGAAAATTTTATTTTCCCGAAGAATTTTTATATTTCCTGTGGGATTTAATTTTCCTACAGTCCTGAATGATTTTCGTCTCGAAAATATATGAAGGAAAAACTTGAAACGAAAGGAGGCGATCTCCAACAACATTCGACTGCAGCACCCACAGCAAATCCCCAAATGCAAAACACAGAGCAGACGCGCACAGTAAGAGACGCAAAACGGACAAGGGGCACAAACTCACAACATAGAAACATGAAACCAAACATAAACATAAACCAACGAGAACAATGGGCAACCGATACCGAATTAGGACGGCCATCTGCCACACAAGTAGCAGACGGTGTGGTTATCTGGAGTACGTGCGTACAACCCTCCCACCTTCTAATTACCAAGAGGTAGCGAAGAACGCACAATTGTGATGTGAAATAACCTCCACACTGAAAGATGAACATACAAACAGACAGCATGACGCAGGGGTACAAGAAACACACATATGGATTTGTAAATTGCTATTTAAACAGAAAGCAAACGGATTTACAGTCCGAGATCTGCCGGTTGTAGCAAGCTCATGCATGTGATCACCCGAGGATCAGTAAATATTTCATAGTCATATTATATTTGCATTTTCATTGGTTTTATTTCGCTTTGAAAATATTTTTTTTTTTTAATTTTTTATTTAACCATTTTGCATGTAGATATATGATATACAAAGCATAGTATAACAATCATGACACACCTGTATATAGTTTCTAATTGAGAATTATACATTTTTTTTTACCATGAAATGTAATAAATGCTAATACTCATATGATTAAGTGCAACAACAAATCAGTTTTCATTTAGCATTGGGAGACACAAAGCCCATTCTTTTTCAAATTTTTTAAGTGAATTTTTACTTATAGCTACACTTCGCTCAATTTTAATTTGACTTTTAAGTTCTATTATAAATGTATCTAAGTTTAAATTAACGTTCTGCATTTTACATTTATAAATGAAAAACTTCAATAATATGATAATATTATTCAAAGGTTTATAATGATACTTAGTATTTGTACCAAATATAATAATTCTAACATTGAAATTGAATAAATAGTTTGTCTTTAAAAATAACCACCCACTAAAGTTTTCAAGAAACTGATTAACCATTTCACATTGCCAAAATAAATGTAGAATAGTTTCTTCTTCATGATTGCAAAAAGTGCATAGTGAGTCCTGACGGTAATTTATGTCATACAAAAGTTTATTAGTACCCAAAATTCTGTTTAATATTCTATACTGAAACCATCTGAATTTTATTGATGTGTAAGATTTAAAGGGTATTATATGAATTGATTCCCACTCCTTTTTACTAATATTTAAACCAATATCCTCTTCCCATTTTTTATGACAATTTGGTTCTGATTTTTTAATAAGTGAATTATAGATGTAATGACAACCGTTTTGTACTTTGGTGAGTATTTTAATGTTCAAAGGTTTCATTAAATTCGTTTTTATCACATTATCTAGATCTATATCATATTTTTTCATGAACTGTTTAATTGATCGTATTACACCATGGTACTCTAAAATATTTATTTGTAAGTTATATTTAGTTTTAATATCATCCACTGTATAAAATTGTGAATTTTCATCTAATAAGTCTTTGATGAAACAAATGCCTTTATTGTACCAATGGTTGTAGAAAATAGGTTTATTGTCAATTTGTATTCCTTTATTGTCCCATATACACATAGATAAATAATCACTGGGGGATTCAGGTTTACTTTTCTCTAAAATCATAGCATATCCTTTAAAAACATCTGCCCAGAATTTGTTTTTTTGATTAATTTTGCTTTTGAATGAAAGAACATTTCTCCCCTATCCATCAATGATTTTATATTACATATATTTGAATCAAAGAAATTTACAACATCCGAATACCTATTGATTATTCTCCTTATCCATGATGCTTTTATCGAATAAATGAAACTGTGAATGTTAATCATCTTTAATCCGCCATTCTCATATGTTTGAATCAATACTTCTCTTTTTATTTTATCAACATTATTATTCCATATGAAGTTATAAAACATTCTGTTAAGTTTATTTAATGTGTCTTCACTTGGATTTGGAAGAGAGGACATAATATGTATAAGCTTTGATAGAAATAATGATTTAATCAGAGTTATCTTACCTATTGGAGTAAGTTTGCGTTTTGACCATATTTCTATGTCTTTCTCTATTTCTTTAATCTTATCATTATAATTCTTATCTACCATACTTTCTAAGTCTAATGAAAATTTTACACCAAGTATTTTAAAATCTCTTTGTTCCCAGTCTAGTTTATATCGATGATGAAAGTTTTCACTGCTAAATTTCTTACTCCCTATCCAGATAGCTTTTGTTTTAGTTTTGAAAATATGACTGAAAGAAAACCTGCTTAAAGTATCTTGTATCTTGTATAATGATCTAATTTTCTATTTTCCGAGGAATGTTGATAAAATGTTGCTTAAGATTCCTTTATTCAGGAATTTGAATAAGAACCCCCCCCCCCCCCCCCCCAAAAAAAAAGAAAGATAAGAATCAATTTCGATCTGCACTCTGTCAGAAATGCATTATTTTATCTTAAGTATTTAAATTTCAAAATGTCGATCCATTACATGAGTCTGTCTTCATCAGCTTTTATATAATCCCCAAAATTTGACATTGTTACCTTCAAGGTAACTGAAACCTGAGCTGAAGGCAAATATTTGTCAAAAAGTTATGTTTTTCATATCTATTTGCTTTTGAATGATAAGTTACATAATGAAATAAAAAGCAGGTCAAAGTGTGAGACGCATTTTGGTGACGGTGTGATTTATTTTGTACATATAGTATCATTTGTGTTCTTACACAAAAATGAACTAAATGTAATTAATGCAAAACCTTTGATACTATTAATTTGATGCTGTAGGAAATATTGTAATGACATTAGAGGGTATCTTATTGGTATTTTTACATTACCCGTCTAATTTTTGTAACTTTACTCTTCAAACACAAATGAGACCCACCGTCTAATCTTTGTACGTTTACTCTTCAAACACAAATGAGACCCACCGTCTAATTTTTGTAACTTTACTCTTCAAACACAAATGAGACCCAGAAACAGAATATACTATTATATTATATAATGTCAGATTTTTCACCTACTTTTAAAGATATTGTGTGAAAGTGATATAATAGTTGAAATAATTAGGCCATTTGGTCAGGGTACATTTACATCATATTATGCAAATGAGTTAAAGAAGATCCTGACGATAATCTCAACAGCACTCACAATAGAGCACAAAATTAAACATCGACGGACCCCTAGCAAGCTAGAGGTGGGACCAGGTGCCCGGGAGGAGTAAGCATCCCCTGTTGGCTAGCCGCACCCGACGTCGATGTTTATGAAGCATGGAAATGAAAATATATAAAATTTATGCACTGTCTTACGTAATGTCTATATAGAAAGTGCTATGGCGACAATGTCAGGGAAGTATATTCAAAACAATTACTGTCAAACCCCTCGCGGGGAACTTTTTTACGAGCTCCATACGGCAAAGGGCATAAGTGTGACACAAATGAGTTAAAGAAGATCCTGACAATAATCTCAACAGCACTCACAATAGAGCAATTCATCTTAAGAATTGTCAATTCCTTAAAAACAACTGGTATGCATAACTACCAGGGAGCATACACAGTAGTCATAGGGTGAAACTGTAAGCGGCCGTATGCATGTCTTGCTGAAATAATACATTCGTGGTATTACTTTTTATCCATTTTGTCCCGTATTGTCACGGAAACACATATCATGATAAGGTTTCTTTAGATCGAGGATCACTGACGAGGGTTGAATACCCGAAAAATGCATGTCTGCTCCATGCTGTAAAGTTATCTGCTCTAAAATGATGCTAATGAAATTGAAGACGTTAAACATTATACAAATGCAAACAGTTTGATTGATTATATATAGCCGTGTTGTACATGATTTGTGAATGGAAGACACATCTATAAAATTAGTATTCTCATATGACTTGCGGTTTCTCCCTTCATATGACTTGCGGTTTCAAGTCATATGACTTGCGGTTTCTCCCGCAAGTCATATGACTTGCGGTTTCAGCCGGCAGAGCACGGACTGTATTTCGCATGCCCTCTTTTTATATCCATTTACATATTCATCTGTGTCTCTGGGGCCTCTGCGTTTCGCGGTCTTGTTTGTGTGACGTCATCTTACAGTGAGGAGGTTGTTTTACACCACATTTGTACGTTCTTCGAGACCTCTAGGTAACTGGAGAAGTAAGAGGGTTGTGCGCACGTAATCCAGGATAACCACACCGTCTGCTATTTACTTGGCAGATGGCCGTCCTAAGTCGGCACCGGTTGCCCATTGGTCTCGTTGGTTTATGTGTAGTCATTTATGTTTCTATGTTGTGAGTTGGTGTTCCTTGTCCCTTTTGCGTCTCCTTCTGTGGGTATCTGTTCTGTGTTTTTTGCATGGGTGTTTTGGGATTTTGCTGTGGGTGCTGCAACCTAGTGTTGTTGGAGATCCCCTCCTTTCCCTATACGTGCTATAGAGCTCGCCCGTAATCTATTCTCCAACATAAATGAGTTAAAAAAAATCCTGACGATAATCTCAACAGCACTCACAATAGAGCACAAAATTAAGCATCGACGGACCCCTAGCAAGCTAGAGGTGGGACCAGGTGCCCGGAAGGAGTAAGCATCCTCTGTTGGCTAGCCGCACCCGCCGTCGATGGTTAAGCACGAAAATGAAAACAATATTTAAACTTCATGCACCGTCTGACGTTATGTCTATATAGAAAGTGCTATGGCGACAATGTCAGGGAAATACATTCAAAACACTTACTGTCAAACCCCTCGCGGGAACTTTTTTACGAGCTCCACACGGCAAAGGGCATAAGTGTGACACAAATGAGTTAAAAAAGATCCTGACGATAATCTCAACAGCACTCACAATAGAGCACAAAATTAAGCATCGACGGACCCCTAGCAAGCTAGAGGTGGGACCAGGTGCCCGGAAGGAGTAAGCATCCCCTGTTGGCTAGCCGCACCCGCCGTCGATGGTTAAGCACGAAAATGAAAACAATATTTAAACTTCATGCACCGTCTGACGTTATGTCTATATAGAAAGTGCTATGGCGACAATGTCAGGGAAATACATTCAAAATAAGTCACGCCTTCTCACACGCATTCTCTCACGAGCTCATTTGCTGAAAACTACATGCACTACTTGCCGTCTGTAATAGTCAGAATATATTAGAATAGAAATAACAACTAGCTAGCCGTGGTTTATTGTCCAGTAATTCCCCGAGTCGCATGAACCAATCAAATTATCACCTCACTGCTTCGCGGCTCGGTGATAATTTAATTGGTTCATGCGACTCGGAGATTACTGGACAATAAACCACGACTAGCTAGTTGTTATTTCTTAAATTGATATTATTCTTTTTTATTCATTCGTATATTGTTTTTAAATTCCATGTGATAATGATAATTGAATTTCGAATGTTTATGATGTTTATGAAGAAAACGATCAACTGCTAGTATATTGATCGGATCGTGGCTACATATGCCCAACTGGACCTTGGGTCTACCAGCAATGACACTCATAAAGTGTTGCAAATGTAATAAGTTTTCAAGTTGGTGAATTCAAAACTTTGCGGTTCAGTCTTCCATTACATTAGGACGAAAACAAGACTCGACAAATTCACAGTTGCATAAAGTATTCATATTGCAATTTATACTAATATATTGCCCCGGACACCTGGTTTCACTTCGGAATTCTGTTCATTCCAAGGTTCCCAACCGTTCCTGTGGAAAATCTAAGGATTTTGCCTTGCCTTCTCGACTATGAGACTGAATAACTGATGGGTACTTCTGTAATGTTTACTCTTCCAGAGCTAGCTTTATTCATTGACGTCTTTAGACGTGCCTGTGTAAGATTGAATTTTTATGTCAAATATTGCTCATGTTGTTTATCTTTCACATGTCTATAATGTTGAGAAATATTTAGCATAGAAAATTTTTCAAAAATCACAAAATCTGAAAAAAGTTTGAATGTTTATCTGCACGGTAAATTTCTTTCGTATTAATTTGCAATTTGAAACATATTGTCACCTGCAAATGCGAAGAAGTCTCTGAACGTTTTAAAAACCCTTAATAACTTATAAAATTATACACAAGCAACAAAAACATTATACAAAATCCAACTATACTAATAGGTACCAATTGTCCATTGGTCTCCTAACTCGGTTATATGTAGTCTAATGTTTCTATGTCGATTGTCTCTTTTACCGTCCGCTACTGACGTGGCAGATGGCTGTTCTAAGTCGGCACCGTTTACCCATTGGTCTCGTTGGTTTATGTGTAACCATTTGTGTTTTATGGGTTTTTTTTGTGATTTGACGTTCCTTGTACCACTGTGTCTTTTTCTGTGTGTGTCCTTTACCACTTGGTGAGTGTCACTGCTGGTGGACCAGGAGTCCCCGAGGGCACATGTAGCCAAGTTCGATCAATTTCGGTTGATCGTTTCTTCAACGCATTCCAAATTTCTGGTATCAAAATTTCTTGAAATTTCTAAGAAGTGGGTCCTGTAGCATCATACCCCACCCATCCTGCTACGTCTTTCGGTATACTTTTTCGACATAGTAACTTTCATACTTTTTGGCATATTACATTGTTTAGATTTAGGATCACTGATGAGGGTTAAGTACCCGAAACGTGCATGTCTGGTCCACGTTGCCAATTAATCTGTTTTTAAATGATGCTATTCATGCCCTGTTCACACGAGTGCGCATTAAATCTAATTCGCATTAGATTTGATGCGCTTTATTCTAATGCGAATTAGATTCGCATTGCGTTCACACGACACATTCTAATGCGCATTAGATTTTGGTACATTTGCACTGAGAGCCGTATACTTTAGATAGTGAAAGGGTCGAATGCATGCCGGTGTATTGTTATGCTGATAATAATTTACCTTTTCGTAAATTGGGCTTATGCACGCATTGCATGACGTCATTGTGAGATAAAATGACGTCATAATATAATGTCACTCTACGCAAGTAAAGAGACGCTGTACTTAGAGTTCTCATTGTGAATGAAGTCAAGTATTTTTACCCCTTATTCTATGTTTCGAGGTGCAAGGGTGATTAAAAGTGCCCAGTTATGATGGAAATGTACTGTAGAATTGTGGTAAACCATATACGCATGCGCCAGATTTAATGCGAATTAGATTCGCTTTGCGTTCACACGACAAAATCTAATGCGCATTAAATCTAATGCGAATTAAACTAATGCGCATTAGATTCTCCGTGTGAACGCATCCAAAATCTAATGCGCATTAATATGGATTCTCTGTAAAAACCTAAAACAGCTGGCCACGGCATGTCATGGATTTTGATGAAACTTTCTGTAATTACCATACTTAATGTAAAAACAATGAAAACAAACCATATTGTTATATTTGAACAACGGTTGCCATGGTAACGGTGTCAATCTTTTTGACACCCCCATAAATATGAGAGATAAGACATATTGTGGCATTAAGTTGCCATGGAAACCATGGTCAAAATTTACTTTATGAAAACAAAAACCTTTCTTTGTAAGTTTAACTCTGACAATAATAACTTTTTCGGGGGAGGGGGTTATCAGGTAGTTGTTGATATTCAGTCCAATTATGTGAAAATTTAGCAAAAATAAGGTCTAATTTTAGGGTCATTTTTGGCCTGTTTTTGATTATTTTGAAGGTTGAAAACCATTATTCGGTGAATGTTATGGGTATTTAACATCACCTTGCCAAAATAAATGTCTATAGCTGGGAAAAATCAAGAAATAAAATCTATGGTGAAACTCACCATTTTGTCATGAATGCCAATCAAAATCCGTTGCTATAGCAACTTGGAATCCATATTACCATATACCGCATATTTAAAAACATTGTTTTTCCTCATGTCTGAGTTCTATGATTATGAAATAGCATACCAGTATACAAATTATATTTATCATTATCAATTGACCTTCAAATCATTTCAAGGTCATCTGTCCAAATCTCAAGGTCATTTCTAAATTTAGACTAAAATTAAGACAAAAATCAGGATTTCCAATTAATTTAAATTGATTTCTCTTACTTATTTCATTAGATATTTTGATTTTAAATATTTACAGTTGAACAGCCGATCAAAAGAAGTAGAATTCATCACAATTTTCTTAAATTGTATTTCACTTCTATGTATGACATACTTTCAAAAGAGCATAAAATTTCGATTTTCTAAAATTTTCTCGTAAAATATGTGACATTTTTTGGGGTCTTCATTGGACTCTGATAAATTTGATACTCATCCCAACAAATAATACATTTATCATACTTTTACCGATAATTGATTTTTTTGCCAAGGTTCCATACTGTTTACTGTTAATCATGTCTCTTTTAAGTGAAAAACCACAAAATTTGGCCTGAAAATAGCATATATTTTTAAATGACCTTGAAAATTGAGCAAATGACCTTGACATTTTCTCAAGGTCATGATAGCATCAAATGGTCTTTAATACATCTACATTCCAAGTTTTGTAACGATAGCAGGCATACATCTGTAGAAATTAGCTTTTTACTTATGACAGGTATTTACACCTTCGTACCAAATGTTGCCATGGTAACCTATTTCAAAGGCATGTAAACAGAAAAATCTTACTTCTAGATAAATTTCCTTCGATTCCCATGAAGTCCTAGGATAATACTCTTCAGGAAATAGTCAACTGTATTTCATATCTTGTGCAATTGCATTATTACTCTTGTCAAAAGTAAGTAAAATATAGGTAAAATAAGGCCTAAATAGGCCGAAAATGGCTCATTTTTAATAAGCAATTTTTCTTGAAATTGAAGTCAATTTCCATGACACACAGAAAGAAGGAGCATCGAAAAATCAAATTGTATCAACTTAAGAGGATTTAAATAATCTTTTCGGAAACTTACATATACATTCAACATTTGTTTCCATGGTAATGGGATGCATAAAAATGCCTTGTTTAAAGGTGTTTTTATACAAAACCTTGGTTACCATGGCAACGGAACGTCGGAGAAAAAAATGGAAGGTCAATTCGTTCTGGGGCCATCATATTTACCTTATACACAAAAGATATCCAAAATCTGAGACATGTCGTGGCCAAACATGTCTGATTTTTTAGGTTTTTACATAGAATCTATATTAAATTCGATTTAATGCGCATTAAACCCGTCGTGTAAACAGGGCATAAATTTGAAGACGTTTACATTCTTTGTGTTTTACAGTGGGTGTTTTGGGAGGTTGCGGTAGGTGCTGCAACTGGGTGTTGTTTGAGATCCCCTCCTTTCTTTGCTGTGCTTGTCTACTCTGTGCTTTCGCACCAGGTGTTTTGGTGCTTTGCTGTGGATGACGCAACCGAATCTAGTTAGAGATTCCCTTAAGCTTCATGTTCATTGACGTATAAGATAGACTTGAATTGTCCAGAAACTTGCTTGACACGAGTAATAAAACCTTATTAATTAGTCTTTTTATTTAAGATTCGTGACGTTAAAGTTAACATCGCGGTATATATTTGTACCCAAATATCCCACGTTAGCAAATATTACATCAAAATACATAGAAATAAGGTAGTATTGCATGATAATGAAAAGGTGTTTTTGACTGATTGGTCTTATCAATGAACAGGTTTTGAAGGAAATTGAATTGATTTACGAATTTCCGGTATTGAATAATGAACAATTTTGTTAACACGGAATCCATTATTTGTCTTTGATTATTTAGCTAAAAGCTTGAAACTTTTGTATATACTCTTTTATAAATTCCCTTTGACCTTTAATATAATCTCAACTCAATTGATGATTCACCTTTGTTTCTTTGCAAGTTTCTTGTATTATTTTCTATTTTAGTTGGTCTGGTCTTGAACATTATATTTGGTACCTGATATTTATTCAGTTTTGAATAAACAAAGCTTGCAAACGTGTACAACGTAGCGCACTGACCTCCAGAGAGAATTGGACTCTTTGAAGGGAATTGTTCTAATTTGGTCACGGAAGATTCAACCCTGACCTTTCGTCAATGTTGAAAGTTAATCAGACTGCTGCTCGGGAAATATATCATGATCTCAATTCAGCCAGCAAAGCATGATTATTGCCTTTGATTGTATTTACATACTTTTGCTACTTTTTTATCTTCTTATGTGTATCCAGATTAGGCCATAACAAATTTTTCTTTGTTAAGCGTCAGCAGGGGGAAAGGTTTTTAGTGTAGTGTTTTTTTTATATTTTCAGTTGCATGCAATCAGGAGACGCTGACTCTCCCCGGGCACCTGGTCTCACTTCGGAATGTTGTTCATTCCGGTGTTTGCAACCGTTTCGATGGGAATTCTCACGATTTTGCATTGCTTTCTCGACTTTGAGACTGAATAACAGTTAGGTACTTCTTTGATGTTTATCAGTAACTATTCGCTTTTCCAAGACATACATGTAGTCTTAACGATTTTAATTTGGTATTAAGTCTAACAAAGGCTAGACAACCTGAAAGAAGGATCATTTCGTGTCACTTTCTGTGGTAATTTTTCATATTTAGATATCATGTGAATCTTCATTGATATACATGGGTATCTTCCGCCTATATAGATTCAATATAGCCAATCAATAAGGTTCACTTGCACTTGATGGGGTTAATGTAATCAGGTTTGAGGTTCGTGAATAAGTGAAGTGACAAGAAGTAATACATATTCATAAAGTAAAGTAAAAGGTGTCTGGGTAAATATTAATTATAAGATTCACATGAAACAAACAAAACAGAGAAACGAACTCACACAAGGTTTGTCCATTAGTTTTTTTACTTTAAGATAATATATATAATTTTTTTTATTTATGAAATTTTCAAATTGAATAAAATTCTAGGATGCGAAATTGATACGCCGCGGTTCGACGTTCCATATCCTTCCGCGGTGTTCATTACACTGTACTTGTTTTTGGGCGCTGTTTGCAATTCTAAGTGGTCAATGGGCGCTATTTACTTTGCAAGCAACCCGTAAAAGCGTCAGTGTGTGACAGTGTGGATTTCAAATACGCAACTCATCCCAAGTAGCGCAACTGAATTTGTTGAAAATAAGATTTAAAAAGATGATATACTATTTGCTATTTGCTTAATCATTAAAATCTAATAAAAGAATAAAGGCTCGGCAATAGGGATTGAGTATCCCGCTATCTACGTATATGTATTGAAGGGCAATCTTTAAAAAAATATCATCTAAGATTACTAAGCATTTTAGCTTTTTGCCGCTTGGAACAACCCTTTGCAACTGGGCAATAGATACCCGAAACGTACATGTCTGGTCCATGCTGTAAATTTATCAGGTCTTAAATGATGCTATTGAATTTGAAGACGTTTAACATTCACCAAAATATCCTCTTGGCTATATAGCTATTCTTGAGTATTTGTTTTGCAAAAAGAGATCAAATGATGTGAAAACAATAAAATGAACAAAGCTTATCATTTTGTGTCATCCCCAGAATGACGTCATCACCATTCGTGTGCATTCTGCTGTTACTTGTATGTATAACACCTATAACATCGCTCGGATTTTACACGGATGGTACGTTATATATAAATAATAAATTATTGAATATATACAAATGAATCATTCTATATCATATTTTAGGTTAATAATGGTTTGAAACTGATTATAAAAAATGTAAACCCGAAACATGGTTTCTAAGCACAAAATATCTTTTCTTTTGACACTTAGGGAAAGAACTGATACATGTTCTACCGAAACAAGAGTTCATTGTGGCCTTGAAAAAAATCTGACCTTGACTCAACATAAATTGGTTTTGACATTTAGTCCATCTGCCTTGTTAAATCAAATGGTATATTCTTTATGTTTGTGTTTATGCCATTTTTATTATGCATAATTACAATAAACACCGAAGAAGTGCCCACCAATTGTTAATGTCTGAAAGTCGATAAGACAAGGCAAAATCATTAGAATTCCCATTGGAACAGTTGCGAACTCCGGAATAAACAATATTCTGACGTAAAACTAGGTTCCCGGGAGAGTCAGCGTCTCCTGTTTGCATGTAACACAAATGGATACCATTGTATTTCTAATTGTTACTATAAACACAAACGAAGTTCAACATGTACGATCAGGGACTCATCTGGTTGTCTCCTTCTCTTTATTTCCCTTTTTGTCTTATATGTTTACATGTATAAGAAAGGGAGGGGATCTCTCATCAGACTCGGTTGCTGAACCCACAACAAAGCACCAAAACACCAAATGGAAATAACACAAAGCAGAAAAGAACAGCAAAAGACGCAAAAGAGACATAGATGACAAATATGGATAATGACCATATCCCTGTTTACAGCACAAAATCGATAACCCAGAAAATCAGAAACCGAAGGCATACGAAATCAGGATAAAACAGGAACCAAAGCAAACAAACAAAAACCTCCACAATATGAAAAGAAGCGAACTCCCGATGTGAGAGTGAGACCAGGTGCCCAGGAAGAGTAAGCATCTCCTGCTTGTATGCAACACCCGTCGCTTCAATTCGGTAGAACTGTCACATCCGGTTACTTCCATTTTGGAAGATATAGAGTACAAACATTGTTCCATTGTGCCCACTATGTTTTCTTCCTCAAGTGCAGTTTTAACTAGATGTCTTGAGAAAAGGGAGGGACTCTCCAGGAATACTCGATTACAACACCAAACGATCCCTTTTCGAAATCGCAGAATACAAAGAACAAGGCAAGGAACACCGAATACGACATCAAAACACTACGCTAAAACACATTAATCAACGAGACAAATGGTCAGTTGGTGACGACATAGGACGGCCAGCTGCAACGTTAGCTCCAAATGTTGTGGTTATCCGGATTACGGGCGCATAAACATCACATTTGTCCTATTATTAAGTGGTTTAAAAGAACGCACCATTACTATTTATATATATCAGTAATATTGTTGTGAGAAATATGATTTTTTATATTTTAAAGGCGATCTGTTTCTCTCATTTCTTGGCGGATTCGCATCAACAACTCTCATCACAGAAATCATTGAAGGTATATCTTCAAAATCTTTGAAATATTTCAAAACTACAAAATGTAGAGGTAATTAAAAATATTTTCGTCACATTATAAGACTGATTAAAAAAACAATTAACACTTCGATGCGCTTCCCTGCTTTTGTTAGTATAAATGTAGTTTTTAAAGCAAAACAATAAAACACCAGGACTCTAGATGAGATCAATAAATAACAAAACAATTAATATTCTAATCAGCTATCAAAGAAATTGGAAAAACATTCTGCATCGAGTTATCGTTCGTTTTTATAATCCGATCTATAAAATAATCTTAAATTAAGATTTATTTAAAGATATAGATACATGTAGATGATAATAATAAAGATCAAAGAAGTACCTATCAATTATTCAATCGCAGAGTCGAGAAGGCAAGGCAAAATCTTTAGAATTTTCAGGGAACGGTTGCGAACCTAGGAACGAACAACATTCCGAAGTGAGACCAGGTGCCCGGGAAGAATCAGCGTCTCCTGATTGCATGAAACACCCGTCGTAACAGACTCATGAAAACATATCAAATTCGGTGATGGTCTCGATGTACATATTGATGTACAAATCAGGTATATATGTCTTGTTTTCTGATGATGAAATTGACAAATATGGATAATGACCATATCCCTGTATACAGCACAAAATCGATCATTCAGAAAATCATAAACCGAAGGCATACAAAATTAGGATAAAACAGGAACCAAAGCAAACAAACAAAAACCTCCACTATATAAAAAGAAGCGAACACCCGATATGGGAGTGAGACCAGGTGCCCAGGAAGGGTAAGTATCTCCTGCTTGCATGCAACACCCGCCGCTTCAATTCGGTAGAACTGTCACATCCGGTTACTTCAATTTCGGAAGACAACGAGTACAATCTTTGGCTGGATGGTTCAAATGGTCTATGACAGAATATCATCCACCATTCTGGAGAGTGGGACATCATAGTGTATGACTAGTTCCCCAAATCGACCGTAGAACTTCCTCAGTGACGATGTTAGTCGATCACAAACATATCCCTAACTGAGAAGCTTATCTGAAAGACGCCTAGCTCTCAGAACGAAATCAGTATATTTGCTCTGGCATAGCGTATCAACTGAGATATGAACACGCCATAAGCAGGCGATGAAGGGATGTTGCTACTCAGAAAAGGAAAGATTGTAATGCTGAAATTGATGTCGTCACGTGTTCATATGACCATCAGTGTCGTGGGACAACATTATGTCCAAATAGGATGCTGAATTATTTGTCTCTGTAGTTTCTTCGACTTCAAGCTCCGAAGGATAGATACTGCTGAGGAAATCCGCGAATTTTGGATTATTGAGGGACAACACATCGTCTATGTATCTGTAAGTGACGTTGAAGTCAGAAGCTAAGTATCTTTACCCTTCAGAGACCAAAGATGAATGAATTCAGCTTCGTACGTGTAAAGGAAAATGTCGACAAGAAGTGGGGCACAATTGGTCCCCATTGGACAATTTGCTGGAAGACCTTTCCTCCAAACACCACAAAAATGTTGTCGATCAGAAAGTTTAACATCTGAATAATATCTGTTTCATGTACTTATTTTCAGAATCAGACTTTTCTTTTACAAATGATAAACGTCTTTAAATTCAATCGCATCATTTAAAACCTGATAAGTTTACAGCATGGACCAGACATGCACGTTTCGGGTACTAAACCCTTGTCAGTGATCCTCAGTCTAAAGAATGTAATATGGCCAAAAAGTATGAAAATTATTATGTCCAAAAATGTACCAAAAAGACGTAGCAGAATGGGTGGGATATGATTCTGTCATAGTTAACAACAATAAAATTGTCAAAGTTAACAACAATAAAAATGTATGACTCTAGGAATACTCCGCTATCACCAAAAAAGGTATATCACGCCTACCAAACCTGCGTCACTCAGGTGACCACCCGGTTGGAAAACCTGGCCTTTGAATGCCATTGCAAAATGGATGTATGGTTTTCGCAAACTTTCGGGGTTTTTTTTCAAAAAATGAAAAAAAAAAATAAATTTTCCAACTGGATTGATTTTTTCTTTTGTCAAAATGATTTTGATTTTGAATTTTGATCTTGTTTGGGTGCTTCATTTACATTGAATAATTGACATTTTCATGAAAAAAAACCAACATATCTTTAAGATAAGTTAAACATATGATTTATATTTCCATTGCAGAAGAATCCCTATGTTCAGCGCCCGTTAGGCGATGGGATTTATAAACTATAATTCTGGTCGCCTACTATGACGCCAGACTTTAGTTTTGAAAATACATAGCATTTACCAACGTTTAGAAACGTTTGACGTTATTACATTCAATATGCTCGTTATAAATGCTAAACGGGGTGTCTTATATTTAGTACTAATGGAAATAGAAGTAATGACAAGTGCAAATTTGCACATGACCAACCAGAATTATACTACCATGAACACCCAAAGTAAGACAGTCATTACTAATATTTCCATTAGTACTAAATATTAGACACCCCGTTTATTTAATGTAACTTCTCTTACCTACAGATGACCCATGTTCGTCTAAAGACTGTGACACCGGGAAATGCTCCGTATTTTCTGAACAAGAGGAATCCAAGGCTATATGTCTCTGTAAAGCAGGATACTGTGGAGATAACTGTGAACCATGTAAGTAATTACTCTCAGACAATAATATTGCAAGATACTGACTTTAATAAATTCACTTGCCTAAAGATTAGTTATAGTCAGGCTAAGGTTTCTTACTGTCAAATGTCGAAAGAATGAAGAATACTTTAGAAAAGAATTTTTGGCATCTATACAGGTTATAAACAGGTAAATGTTTCTGTCATACTTTCTACTCAAAGTAGGTGTGTCCATGTCAAGATTGAGGCTTAGATTTGGCCTCACCCAATAAATTATTACACTTTCTCTCTCTGTATCATTACTTCACTACCAGACCAAATATTTTCAAATATAAAGAGTTAATGAATTGTAGTAATGTTATTGTCTTAAAAAGATTATGTAAATTATCATTTGTTATTAGAGAGAGGGCATATCCTCCTAGCTTAGCTGGGTTTCGGCATAATTTTTTTCGGTCATGTATAGCTTCTTGCGCCTACCCTTTAACGACTTTTGGCCATATTTTTCACTAAAATACGCTTCTGAATATACCCTACACAAAATTTGGAGCCGCTCATTTTGGAAAGAGGAAATTAAAGCTCTGTAGATGGCGCCAGGAAAATTCACTTTGGCTTTATTTAAGCTGTTTGGCATGAAGTACTACTGACGAGGATTAAAATATCCGAAACACGTGTCTTGAACAACAACTGTTGTTGTTAATAGGATGTATCACAGGAAAAAAAAAACCCTATAACTAATGATAATAATACGAATATGAGTTAAAGAAGATCCTGACGATAATCTCAACAGCACTCACAATAGAGCACAAAATTAAACATCGACGGATCCCTAGCACGCTAGAGGTGGGACCAGGTGCCCGGGAGGAGTAAGCATCCCCTGTTGGCTAGCCGCACCCACCGTCGATGTTCATGAAGCATGGAAATGAAAAAAATATAATATTTATGCACTTTCTGACGTTATGTCTATATAGAAAGTGCTATGGCGACAATGTCAGGGAAGTATATTCAAAACACTTACTGTCAAACCTCTCGCGGGGAACTTTTTTACGGGCTCCACACGGCAAAGGGCATAAGTGTGACACAAGTGAGTTAAAGAAGATCCTGACGATAATCTCAACAGCACTCATGTTGCCTTACTTATATACAGCAAGAGAACTGACGGGCCTAGACTGTGTTAACGACCAATGCGGTCAATGAGTAATCTGTGTGGATGGCTGTATTAATGAGAATAAAGCATTTTGTTGTTGTGGTTTGTATGTCAGGAAAAACCCCTATAAATAATGATAATAATACGAATCTGTTCCCTTTCTTCTATACAGCAGGAGCACTGACGGGCCTGAACTGTGTTAACGGCCAATGTGTCACACCAGGAGCAATCTGTGTGGATGGGAAATGTCGATGTGACTGTCTGCATACCTTTATTCCAAATACATTGGCAGATCGAGACTTTAGAAGTCTGTGTAGAGAAGGTAAGGACATCAACAGCTGGGAAGCAGCATTAATAGAATCTATCCCCATATGTAGTCAGGGACAACGAAATTAAACCCTAGTGTCCAGGATTTGCTTGTACCACGACGAGACTTGCCGAGTCGTTGACAAAAGCAAATCCTGGACACGAGGGTTGGATATCCGTGTTCCTGATCACATCTTGGGATTGATTATTTTTCACTGTCTAAAAGCGCTCAAAAATGAGATTTTATGTATTCTTTTTCATAATTTAATCGACAAAGGCATCAATCATGTATGACATCACAATTGACGTTACAGTCAAAAGGCACATGAAAATGTTATCTTATTTAATATTAATAGAATCTAGCACCACTTTGAGTTCCGGATAGAGAAATATCAGTTGAGGGTGGGATTGATCAAGTCCCAACTGAGGCGTTAGCCGAATTTGGGACGTTGATCATCCCACCCGAGAATGATACTTTTCTATCTGGAACTCAAATGTGGTGCTTGATTATTTTTCTCGCACATTGAAACCTTCAAAGTCCTCTTGTTTACGCATCAGAATGACTGAACGTCATGCTTAATGTATGTGCACGTGAGATATCGTACGTCAGTTAGTCTGTGACGTCATAAAGGAACAATCATAGGTGCCGGATTAGGGGTGCCGGATCGAATTCTATAGCACCACTGAAAAGGGGAATCGGTCTATTCAGTGTGCGAGAAAAAGATATCTTTTCATAGTGTTTCCATGGATATCCCAGCTAGTCCACAGATAGTGAAAAACTTATCTGGTCTTTCATGCTGTTAATGAATTTGATCACGTATAATATTTTCCCAGGCACAATTACTTTTAGTGTATCGTAGTTTAGTTCTTTGGTTTGGTTTTGTATATTTCCTTTATTCATTTTTCCGTGATTTCATTTGGGGAATTTTTCACGATTTTTCCTTTCATGATTTTTCTTTTTCGGCATCGAACATCACTGATGTACACTGAAATTTTATGATAATGAGTTGAAGAAGATCCTGACGATAATCTCAACAGCACTCACAATAGAGCACCAAACTGAGCATCGACGGACCCCTAGCAAGCTAGAGGTGGGACCAGGTGCCCAGGAGGAGTAAGCATCCCCTGTTGGCTAGCCGCACCCACCGTCTGTGGTTCTGTCTATATAGAAAGTGCTATGGCGACAATGTCAGGGAAATATATTCAAAACAATTACTGTCAAACCCCTCGCGGGGATTTTTTTTACGAGCTCCACACGGCAAAGGGCATAAGTGAGCCACAAATGAGTTAAAGAAGATCCTGACGATAGTCTCAACAGCACTCACAATAGAGCACAAAATTGAGCATCGACGGACCCCTAGGAAGCTAGAGGTGGGACCAGTTACCCGTCTACAAATAGAAAGTCTACAAATAGAAAGAATCCCCTGTTGGCTAGCTGCACCCGCCGTCGATGTTAACGCACGAAACTGAAAATATATTAAATACATACACTGTCTGTGTTTCTGTCTATATAGAAAGTGCTTTGGCGACAATGTCAGGGAAATATATTCAAAACATTTACTGTCAAACCCCTCGCACATGGTTCATTTTTGACAATTAGAATGTCTGTGGGCGTCAGCGAATGGAAGTCAGACACAGAATCCAAAATCAAGTAACACATTTTAAGTATTTTATCATTTTTCTCCAACGAATACATTTCCCTTTTTTTCTTGGAATTTGTCTGCAAACATATAACGAATTGGCAGATTTGCATGAAAAAAAATTAAAAATTGTGCACCCGTGCAATATGCAGTGTTCGCACATTTCCAAGGTAGAGGAAGGGATTATCATTTAATTTCCATTGTCATTCTTAAGAAATGAAGATTCTGAATGGCAGAAAATTTGTGATGATACCTGCATCAACCCAAACCGAAATTACACGCTCAGCAACGTCGTTGGAAACACAATTTCATTGTTACAAAAAAACTTTGAAATGTGACTAAATGAAATGATAATGAATCATTGTAATATTTTTGTGGTTGATCGAGGTATCAACACCGAAATTGAGGGAAATCTTATGCATCGTGCGCTGCGATGTGCAAAAAAATATTACAATGATTCCTTAAGTCAACGTGATCTTATTTTAGCGATTACAGTGGAACACATACGTAGAAATGAGAAATAAAAACAAAAACAAACAGAAGGAGACGTGAATTATCGCATTCAATCATGTTTACAGCTATCTGCTAGGCGTAGTCATGGTGATAACCTCCAATGTCCTTTTTGTGTCGCCTGCGAAGCACAGCGACACTTAGGGATCACTTTGTCCGTTGTCCGTCTGTCCGTCTGTCCGTCCGTCTGTCTGTCTGTCTGTCCGTCTGTCTGTCACACTTGGGTGTCACACCCCATAACTTTTGATTGGTAAGTGATAGGGCTTTGATATTTCACATGTGTATTCCTTGTGACAAGACCTTTCTACACATATCATAATTTTTGACCTTGTGACCTTGGCCTAGATATTTGACCTACTTTTCTAAAAATATAATATTGGCTATATCTCTTGATTGGTTAGTGATAGGGCTTTGATATTTCACATGTGTATTCCTTGTGACAAGACCTTTCTACACATATCATAATTTTTGACCTTGTGACCTTGACCTAGATATTTGACCTACTTTTCTAAAAATCTTATATTGGCTATATCTCTTGATTGGCAAGTGATATGGCTTTGATATTTCACATGTGTAATCTTTGTGACAAGACCTTTTTAGGCAAACCATAACTTTTGACTTCGTGACCTTGACCTAGATATTTGACCTACTTTTCAAAAAATCTTAGATTGGCTATATCTTTTGATTGGTAAGTGATAGGGCTTTGATATTTCACATGTGCATTCCATGTGACAAGACCTTTCTTCACATACCATCATTTTTTTCCTCGTGCACCTGCCCTATATATTTGACCTACTTTTCAACAAATCTAAGATTGGCTATATCTTTTGAGTGGTAAGTGATAGGGCTTTGATATTTCACATTTGTATTCCTTATGAAAAGACCTTTCTAAACATTCCATAATTTTTGACCTAGTGACCTTGCCCTTGATATTTGACCTATTTTCAATAAAAAAAAATCCGCTTCGCAGGCGACACAAGCATTCCTTGGATTGCTATTTTTAAATTTCAGATTGCCCCGAGGGTCTTTCAAATACTTTTGCTAGGGTACGCAATGCCCTTATAAATATAGACTTTAGGAAACAGACTGTAGGAGCAACCAGTGTAGAGGATTGTGAAAGTGACTGTGCTCAGGAGACAGAATTTGAATGTTACTCTGTGACCTCGGTTGAGCTAGGACCTGCCAGTTTCCGCTGTAATCTGCACGAGGTGAGGAAAGATGACCCTACAATCTATCAAACCAATTTCAGACCACAGTTAACATATTCGGAAAGGCTATGTAACCCTTCAACAAAAGCATGGTACGATCAATACAAGAAATACTCGAAATACTCTTAAATGGTGTCAAATGAATTATTAAATGGTGTGCAACTCGTAAATCATCCTAGTTATATCGAGCATCATATCTATGGAACTCATAATATCCCATACTTAAAATGGTGTCCTTGATGATTATCGTTTGCAATGATAGGATAATAAAACATCTAAATAAGGGTAATGGATCTTAAGTTTGTTTCTGCAAACACAGCGCCGACTTTTCTTCGCGCGCCTAATCTTTGTTTTTATATCTATTCCTAGGTTAAAGGCACTTTTTGCCAGTGATATTCATATCACAGTCAGAAGGTGCTTTATATCAGTGATATTATATCACAGTCAGAAGGCGCTTTATATAAGTGATATCATATCACAGTCAGAAGGAGCTTTATATCAGTGATATCGTACCACAGTCAGAAGGCGCTTTATATCAGTGATATCATATCACAGTCAGAAGGCGCTTTATATCAAGATATCATATCATAATCAGAAGGCAATTCATATCAGGAATATCATATCACAGTCAGAAGGCGCTTTATATCAGTGATATCATATCACAATCAGAAGGTGCTTTATATCAGTGATATCATATCACAGTCAGAAGGCCCTTTCTATAAGTGATATCATATCCCAGTCAGAAGGCGCTTTTTATCAGTGATATCAATTCACAATCAGAGGGCGCGTAATATCAGTGATATCATATCACAGTCAGAAGGCGCTTTATATTAGTGATATCATTTCACATACCGAAGGCGCATTATATCAGTGATATCATATCACAGTCAGAAGGCGCTTTATATAACTGATATCATATCACGGTCAAAAGGCGCTTTATATCAGTGATATCATATCACAATTACAAGGCGCTTTAAATCAGTGATATCATATCATAGCCAGAAGGCGTTTTATATCAGTGATATCATATCACAGTCGGAATGCGCTTTATATCAGTGATGTCATATCACAGTCAGAAGGTCCTTTATATAAGTGATATCATATCACACTAAGAAGGCGCTTTATATCAGTGATATCATATCGAAGTCAGAAGGCGCTTTAGATCAGTGATATCATATCACAGTCAGAAGGCGCTTTATATCAGTGATTACATATCACAGTCAGAAGGCGCTTTATATCAGTGATATCATATCACAGTCAGAAGGCGCTTTATATCAGTGATATCATATCACAGTCAGAAGGAGCTTTATATCAGTGATATCATATCGAAGTCAGAAGGCGCTTTAGATCAGTGATATCATATCACAGTCAGAAGGCGCTTTATATCAGTGATATCATATCACATACCGAAGGCGCATTATATCAGTGATATCATATCACAGTCGGAAGGCGCTTTATATCAGTTATATCATTTCACGATCAGAAGACGCTTTATATCAGTGATATCGTATAACAGTCAGAAGGCGCTTTATATCAGTGATATCATATCACATACCGAAGGCGCATTATATCAGTGATATCATATCACAGTCGGAAGGCGCTTTATATCAGTGATATCATATCACAGTCATATCACAGTCAGAAGGCGCTTTATATCAGTGATATCATTCCACGATCAGAAGGCGCTTTATATCAGTGATATCATGTCACAGTCAGAAGGCGCTTTATATCAGTGATATCAATTCACAATCAGAAGGCGCGTAATATCAGTGATATCATATCACAGTCAGAAGGCGCTTTATATCAGTGATATCATTTCACATACCGAAGGCGCATTATATCAGTGATATCATATCAGAGTCAGAAGGCGCTTTATATCAGTGATATCATATCACAGTCAGAAGGAGCTTTATATCAGTGATATCGTACCACAGTCAGAAGGCGCTTTATATCAGTGATATCATATCACAGTCAGAAGGCGCTTTATATCAAGATATCATATCACAGTCAGAAGGCGCTATATATAAAGATATCATATCACGATCAGAAGGCGCTTTATATCAGGGATATCATATCACAGTTAGAAGGTCCTTCATATAAGTGATATCATATCAAAGTCAGAAGGCGCTTTATATCAGTGATATCATATAACAGTCATAAGGGGCTTTATATCAGTGATATCATATCACAGTCGGAAGGCGCTTCATATCAGTGATATCATATCATAGTCGGAAGGCGCTTTATATCAGTGGTATTATATTACAGTCGGAGGGCGCTTTATGTCAGTGATATCATATCACAATCGGAAGGCGCTTTATATCAGTGACATCATATCACAGTCGGACGGCGCTTTATATCAGTGATATCATATCACAGTCGGAACGCCCTTTATATCAGTGATATAATTTTACAGACGGAAGGCGCTTTATATCAGTGATACCATAGCGCAGTCGAAAGGCGCTTTATATCAGTGCTATCATATCACAGTCGGAGGGCGCTTTATATCAGTGATATCATTTTACAGACGGAAGGCGCTGTATATCAGTGATATCATATCACAGTCGGAAGGCGCTTTATAATAGTGATATCATATCAATGTCAGATGGCGCTTTATATCCGTAATATCATATCACAGTCAGAAGGTGCTTTATATCAATGTTGTCATATCACAGTCAGAAGGCGCTTTTTATCAGTGATATTATATCAGAGTCGGAAGTCGCTTTATATAAGTGATATCATATCACAGTCAGAAGGAGCTTTATATCAGTGATATCGTACCACAGTCAGAAGGCGCTTTATATCAGTGATATCATAGTACAATCAGAAGGTGTTTTATATCAGTGATATCATACCAGAGTCGGAAGGTGCTTTATATCAGTGTATATGAATGATATAATTTTACAGACAGAAGGCGCTTTATATCATAGCGCAGTCGGAATGCGCTTTATATCAGTGATATCATATCACAGTCGGAGGGCGCTTTATATCAGTGATATCATATCACAGTCGGAGGGCGCTTTATATCAGTGATATCATTTCACAGTCAGAAGGCGCTTTATATCAGTGATATCATAGCACAGTCAGAATGCGCTTTATATAATTGATATTATATCACAGTCGGAAGGCGCTTTATATCAGTGATATCATATCACAGTCGGAAGGCGCTTTATATCAGTGATATTATATTACAGTCGGAAGGCGCTTTATGTCAGTGATATCATATCACAGTCGGAAGGCGCTTTATATCAGTGACATCATATCACAGTCGGACGGCGCTTTATATCAGTGATATCATAGCACAGTCGGAAGGCGCTTTATATCAGTGATATCATAGCACAGTCGGAAGGCGCTTTATATCATAAACTATTTGTGTCCGAATAATTTGGAGTGTCTTTAACTTGTCATACTGATACCCTCAACATTGAATTTAAAGATTTTTGTGCAGTCTGTCATCTTTGATGACAGAAAAAAATATATATAAATACCTAGTCTAGAGGTGAAACACTCTGAAACTAGTGAACAATATCTGAAAGTCAGAATTATTGTCTTCTGCCAACAATGTCGGTCTAATAAGTTAATGATAGTCAAACACAAAGCCGAAAGCAGATTCTATAAACTAAAAAAAAGGGAGGAGATCTCCAACAAGACCCCGGTGCAGCATCAACAGCAAAACACCAAAACACCCGATGTAAAAACACAAAAGACGAGTACAGCACGAGACGGAAAAGAGACACACGACATGTAAACATCAAACACAAAAGACTACACATACACCGACGAGACCAATGGGTTACCGGTGCCGACTTTGGACGGCCATCTGTCAAGCAAGTAGCAAATGGTGTGGTTATCCTGATTACGTGCGCACAACCCTCTCACTTCTCCAATTACCCAGAGGTCTCGAAGAACGTACAATTGTGGTGTAAAACAACCTCCTCACTGTAAGATGACATCACACAAACAAGACCGCAAAACGCAGAGGCCCCAGAGACACAGATGAATACGTAAATGGATATAAAAAGAGGGCATGCGTAATACAGTCCGTGCACTGCCGGCTGTAGCGAGCTCATGTATGCAATCACCCGAGGAGTCTGACTGACAATCAAAAGGTTTGTAAACGAATTTTGGTATAAAAAAATTCTCATGCGAAAAGAAAATATGGACAAACGGACCCAGACAATGGCACAGCTGCACACAAACACAATGACAATGAACCATCTGGAAGGCATTATATGCATTGTAGGGGGCGTTTTTAAAATGCGCCGTAATAATTATTTTCATATATCACATGAGTCATGTTATGACGTGTTCATATCTCAGTTGATACTTTATGCCAGAGCAAGCACCGAATATACAGATTTTGATCTGAGAGCTAAGTGTTTTTCAGATAAGCTTCTCAGTCAGGGATATGTTTGTGACCGACTAACATCGCCACTGAGGAAGTTTTACGGTCGATACAGGGAATTCGTCATACACTATGAAGTCCCATTGCCCATAATGAATGATATTCTGTCGTAGACCATTTTAACCATCCAACCACTGCATATACTTGTATCTTCCGAAATGGAAGTAACCTCATGTGACAATTCTACCGAATTGAAGCGACGGGTGTTTTATGCAAGCAGGAGACGCTGACTCATCCTGAGCACCTAGTCTCACTCCCATATTACTTTCAAACCACACGAGGGGTTTCACAGTAGGTGTTTGAATATTTGTCCCTGACATGGTTGACACAGCACTTTCTATATAGACTAACCTCAGACACTGCATGTATTTTATATAATGTTTTCATTTTCGTGCATGAACATCGACGGCGGGGGCGGCTAGCAAAACAGGGGATGCTTACTCTTCCCGGGTACCTGACCCCACCTCTAGCTTGCTAGGGGGTCCGACGATGCTCTATATTGTGAGTGCTGTTGAGGTTATTGTCAGGATTATCTTTATCCAATATTGGGAGTTCGCTTCTTTTAATGTAGTAGAGGTCTTTGTTTGTTTGTGTTTGTTCCTGTTTTATCCTGATTTTGTTTGCTTTCGGTTTACGAAGGAGCTGTTAAGATATGGGCCGTATTTAGCCCTGAATCTCGTACCGTATTTCTTCCGCATGACGATTCATATGTTGAAAAAAATCAATCATCATTGAAATATGATGTATTTGAGGACTTTTCATATGTTTTACATTTTGGTGAATTACTCTCTTAAGATTATAAAATTAAGGTAAGAAGAAGTAGGGGTACTCGGATAGGAAAACTGATAAAATCGACCAAAAAACGTATAAATATAATAATATTTTACATGAGATAGATAAATATTTACTAAAAGACATCAAATATGTCTACATTGTTTATCAAAAATAGATTTCGAATGTTATATCTACTTTAATTGGCAAATAATGAAATCCGGAACTCAAAATACGGTCTCGCTTTGTATTCAGTGGCTACTTTGTAGGCCTTTTTGCGCGAAATACACACTGACGAAGAAATAAACATCGCTCTTGCTCATTTCGTTCCCAATTCTTGTATATTCTTTACAAAAATGCACACCCTTCCTTTTTTGGTTTTTCGTCTCTGGGGTAGTGTTCCCCCGGAGATACAGAACCCCACTTTTCCAGAAAAATTTGTGTCATGGATATACACCTCCAGTAAAAGTGGCATTCTGTATATCCGGGGGGTAACAATGTTCAAAAAAACTTTTTCGTTTTCTATTGATTTCTACAGGAAAAATACAAGTTCTGACCAAAATATTAGCAAAATTATACAAAACAGATAAAAAATCACTTCAGATTCTGATGGGATGCCATATAGGTATACATTTTACGAAGAATTTTTTTTTTTAATTTTCATTTTCAAAATCCAACTTTTCAGGGCTGATTTTACGTCTTATGTTAACAGCTCCTTTCTGACTTATCGATTTTGTGCTGTATATTGGGATATGGTCATTATCCATATTCGTCATTACATATCCAATGCAGTGCATGTATTTTATATGTTGTTTTGGTTTAATTTTCGTGAATGAACATCCACGGCGGGTGCGGCTAGCCAACAGGGATGCTTACTCCTCCCGGGCACCTGATCCCACCTCTGGCTTGCTAGGAGTCCGTCGATGCTCAAGTTGGTGCTCTATTGTAAGTGCTGTTGAGATTATCGTCTGGATCTTCTTTAACTCATTATTGTATCCAAATAGGTAGATCAAAGCCCATCTCATTGTCTTTCTTAGTGTAACACAAAGTTTGTACAGAATCATAGTAAACAATAATCTAGGTAGATTTCAACCTTTGCCTTGCCAGAAGAAATAAGGAGACAAATGATGACTATAAAGCAAACATAGGAGGATGTGCTCCTTAATATGATCTAAAGTCAGAGACCAAATAAAGACGCAATTAAATTTACAAAATTAAAAGAATAAACATCAAAGAAGTACCTATCAGTTATTTAGTCTCAAAGTCGAGAAGGCAAGCGAAAATCATTAGAAATTCCATTACAACGGTTGCGAACCTCGGAATGAATAACAATCAGAAGTGAGTCCAGTGTCTCGGGGAGAGTCAGCGTCTTCTGATTGCATGCAAAACCAGTCAGAACAGCTCCATGAAAACTTGTCACATTCGATGATGGTCTCGATGTACATAGTGATGTATAAAAATATTCCCGCCAGGTGATTATGACAGTCATTCAATCTCGATCGAGAATGTAACTATATAGACATAACGTCAGACAGTGCATGAAGTTTTTATATTTTCATTTCCATACTTCATAAACATCATAAACATCGACGGCAGGTGCGGCTAGCCAATAGGGGATGCTTACTCCTCCCGGGCACCTGATCCACCTCTAGCTTGCTAGGGGTCCGTCGATGTTTAATTTTGCGGTCTATTGTGAGTGCTGTTGAGATTATCGTCAGGATCTTCTTTAACTCATTTGTGTCACAGTTATGCCCTTTGCCGTGTGGATCTCGTAAAAAAGTTCCCCGCGAGGGGTTTGACAGTAAGTGTTTTGAATATACTTCCCTGAAATTGTCGCAATAGCACTTTCTATATAGACATAACGTCAGAAAGTGCATGAAGTTTCTATATTTTCATTTCCATACTTCATAAACATCATAAACATCGACGGCGGGTGCGGCTAGCCAACAGGGGATGCTTACTCCTCCCGGGCACCTGGTCCCACCTCTAGCTTGCTAGGGGTCCGTCGATGTTTAATTTTGCCGTCTATTGTGAGTGCTGTTGAGATTATCGTCAGGATCTTCTTTAACTCATTATCATTCTGGAAAGGGGGATCATATATGACAAAATATAGATAATGACCATATCCCTGTATACAGCACAAAATCGATAATTCAGAAAATCAGAAACCGAAGGCATACAAATTCAGGACAAAACGGAAACCAAAGCAAACACACAAAAACCTCAACCATATGAAAAGAAGCGCAATCCCGATATGAGAGTGAGCCCAGGAGCCCAGGAAGAGTAAGCATCTCCTGCTTGCATGCAACACCCGCCGCTTCAATTCGGTAGAACTGTCACATCAGGTTACATCCATTTCGGAAGACATAGAGTACAATCTTTGGTTGGATGGTTCAAATGGTCTATGACAGAATATAATCCACCATTCTGGAGAGTGGGACATCATAGTGTATGTCGAGTTCCCCATATCGACCGTAGAACCTCCTCAGTGACGATGTTAGTCGGTTACAAACATATCCCTGACTGAGAAGCTTATCTGAAAGACGCCTAGCTCTCAGAGCAAAATCCTAATATTTGGTACTTGCTCTGGCATAGCGTATCAACTGAGATATAAACACACATGCCATTATTATATCCTCAAAGAGACCGAAGAATTTTCTCAATAATGATTTCAACCGTTGTGTTTTATACCGAATCAGGTATCAAGGATAAAATCCCTCCTTATTTCAAATACCAGCGGGTGCCTTGCATTTCTTACACATATACATAATCTGTTGCTTCCAAAATATTTATAAACGAAATTTGGCATGTTTAGATGCACATCACATCACCTTTCACAAAACCCCATACAATGCACATGTTCATCCTCTGCTTTCATCTACCAACCATGAGACCATGTCGTTACTGGTGACCTTACTGGTGACCTTACTGGTGACCTTACTGGTGACCTTACGTAACTGGTGTCGGTAACAAAAAGGAGGGGATCTCCAACAAGACCTAGTTACAGCACCAACAGCAAAATCCCAAAACACTAACTGCAAAAACAAAAAGAAGACATGCACAGAGAGAGGAACGCCAAATCACAGAGAAACATAAAACATAAATGACTTCACAAAAACTAACGAGGCCAATAGGGAATCGGTGCCGACTTAGGACGACCGACTGCCACGTTAGTAACAGATGGCATGATTATCCTGGATTACAACCCTCTCACTTTTCTGAAACAAAAGAGGGAATCTCTAACAACACCAGGTTGCAGTACCCACAGCGAAACCCCAAAACACCCAATCCCAAGACACAAAGCAGACAAGCACAGAAAAAGACGCAAAAGGAACAAGGAACGTCAACGCATTACAAAGTCACATCAATCACAAAGGACTACACATAAACCAAGGAATCCAATGGGCAACTGGTGCCGACTTCAGGCGGCCATCTGCCACGGAAATAGAAAAAGGAGTGGTTATCCTGGATTACGTTCGCACAACCCTCCCACTTTTTCGATGACCTAGAGGTATCGAAGAACGTACAATTGTACAACCTCCTAACAGTCAGATGACCACACACAAACAAGACCGCAAAATGCAGGGATCCAAGCGTCACAGATGAATATTAGTCGATTTGACAGCATTATATAACATGTGGCCGACCTAGAAATGTCCTTTCCTATGAACTTTTTTTGATGATTCTTATCTATGGGATAGTACTGAACAATTCTAGCTTGGTTGCCACTTTGGCAACCTTGGGCAACTCTTTTTATCGCCAGAAATTCAAAATGGCCGCCAAATGCCTTCCACCAATAGATGAAATTAAATTCTTTCTTAAAATATTAAGTGTGGCTCATCAAATCAGGGGTTTTGAGGGTCAACAAACCCATTTCCGATGTCATTTTTACAATTTTAGTTCATTCAGAACTAAAAATTCAAGATGGCCCTCAAATATCAATCCCATTATGGTACAATGAGAATATTTCAATTAAACGTTTGTGTAACACATCTTATTTGTAGTTGCAATGGTCCTAGAATACATTTATTATGCTGTTTTGGTTGTTTTCAGCTGATATATGTTTCTGGGACAACTCTGCTTATCAGGGGGAAATTCAAAATGGCCGCCAAATGCCTTCCACCAATAGGTGAAATTTAATTCTTTCTTTATATATTAAGTGTGGCATATCAAACCAGGGGTTTTGTAGGTCAACAAACTCATTTCCAATGTCATCTTGACATTTTGGGCTTATTCTAGGCTAGAAATTCAAGATGACCGCCAAATTTCAACCTCATTATTGTACAATATGTAGATTTCAATAAAACAAAAGTCGCGTTACACATCTTATTTGTAGTTACAATGATCCTTGAATACATTTATTTTGCTGTTTTGGTTGTTTCCAGTTCACACATACTTGTAGGACAACTTTTTTCATCGGGGGAAATTCAAAATTGTCGCCAAATAGTCCCCTACCACTGAGTAAAATGTAAACAGAAATAGCACAAGCTCTTATTTCATGGATGGTTTCAGCTTTAACAGACTAGGATTCGTCAAAATGTAATGCAAAGATAAACATGTCATTTGTTTGATTAAAATGGTACTCAAAAGACAAAAATAAAGTTTCCCTATTGATCATGTTGATATATGACCAGTTTGTTTGACGCAGGGGATTCTAGAGTAAGCAAGTAAACTCGAGGTAACTTGGCTATCTTGGCTCTTTGGCCATCATGGCAATTTCTTTGCTTGGTCTGTATCGCTTTTTTTCCAGTCCTCAATGATGCAATAGAAAGTGTTTGATGTTTTCTTTACAGTCCCTTGGTGTAATTTATGTTGAGTTGAGCTATCTACTATATTTATGTTTAACGTTAATGATGATATGTACCATTTTGCAATGAAATTCTGAACCTTACATCTCTATCCTAGCTATTTATACTTAAAATAAAACTTTGTAAAAATAGAATGTCTTCAAATTTGGCAAAACAACATTATTTATATATGCTTCTTTGAATCATATTGGCTGGAAGTACAACTAAAGAGCATTCATTGTCCGAATCATGCATGTCTGGTGCATAGAATGTATTCTTCTATGGAAGAAGGCTGCCCAATCGTAACAGGGTTAGCACTCTCCTTTCACTTCATAAGGCCGGTTTAGTTTGTAAATGAACAGGACTTTCAAAATTTCATCAGCTATCATTACATCTTAGGATAATTTTAATTTTGGTTGGAGATTTCCTCCGTTTTTCTCTACATTGATTCAAAATTGAATCTGAGGAATCTCCAACTGTGGTAAGATGAAATGGTACCGCGTATGTTTTGGCATGTAAAACTCAAGTGGGTGAAATCTATCTTGAAAGCAATTGTCTTGGATATCAGTGTTCCATACAGTTTGAAGGTTGTTTCTATATCATACATCTTAAACAGGTTTTGAAGAGTAAGACGTAGTCGTGTGACAAGCTTAAAATGAATCTAAAACAGAACAGGAGCATAAGTCAAAAGAACAGTGACAGGGAAAATGATCTATGTCAAGATCATGCAGATATGCTGGAAGATCTTTGCTCCTTTGAATTCCTTTTGCAGACTTTCAAATAGGACAATCACTTAAGTATTTGACAATCCATAGCCTTATGATGTAGATTCTTGCTTCAGGTCGACTCTTATCCCCCTTTCTTAAAATACACAATATTTGCAATTTATTTCTATCTTTAAGATTCTTCTCTTTTACGTTTTGAGAATGCGCAATCTATGTAAAAAGTGCACGTGTAAGCTCATGTCGACAAAAGGAAATTACATGTGAATTATACCACCTTTGGGATCACAAATAATGTTTAACGTCTTCAAATTCATTAGCATCATTTTAGAGCAGATACATTTACAGCATGGACCAGACATGCACCTTTCGGATAATAAACACTCGTCAGTGATAAGATGCACCACAGTTATTCGTAGCGAAATGGGAATATTGAAGTGAGGAGTCATTTTATGTTTAGCCTTTAATGAACTAATAAGCAAAATGACACAAGATATGGATTTGGCCCTTAAAAGTCCTGATTAGATGTGCTACACTTGATATATCAAGTACTTATTACATTTTACACAGTAGTAGGAGACTATTGGATGGCCATTTTGAATTTCCCACGATAAGCAGAGTTGTCCCAGAAACATGTGTTAACTGAAAACAACCAAAACAGCAAAATAAATCTATTCTAGGACCATTGCAACTACAAATAAGATGTGTTACATCAACGTTTTATTGAAATGTTCACATTGTACCATAATGAGGTTGAAATTTGGCGGCCATCTTGAATTTAAGTCCTGAATGAACTCAAATTGTAAAAATAACATCGGAAATGGGTTTGTTGGCCCTCAAAACCCCTGATCTGATGTGCCACACTTAATATTTAAAGAAAGAATTTAATTTCATCTATTGATGGAAGGCATTTGGTGGCCATTTTGGATTTCCGACGATAAAAAGAGTTGCCCAAGGTTGCCAGAGTGGCAACCAAGCTAGAATCGTTCAGTACTATCCCATAGATAAGAATCATCAAAAAAAGTTCATAGGAAAGGAAATTTCTAGGTTCGGAAATTTTCAAATTGACTATATGTAAATGGATATAAAAAGAGAGCGTACGTTATGCAATCCGTGCTCTGCCACCTCGAGCTCATGTATGTTATCACCCGAGGAGTCCGACTGACACTCAGAGAGGACAGGTGGTCGGGGCCCTGTCTTCTCTAAAGAGGTTTGGACATGGCCTGTCAGGGAGTCCCGTCGTCACAGTCAGTCAGAGTGCATGTTCTAAGAATGCGCTGGTACAAGACTGTAGAGTAGTAAGTACCAAGCCTAGTTTCCGTCTGGTGACATTAGGATCACATCCACGGTATAAAAGGCGTTTAATGATTCTTACGCATTTTCGATAGTTATGTTATCTTTGATCCTTCCTATGTTGTGAATTATGTCACCATAAAATGCAGGTTGTGACTACGAAAATCAAAAACATTAGTACATACTCTAGGATTACGGATGAGCTGTGAAATGTAGATAACATAGGACAGTAATCTAGGAACAGCACCTTCAAGCCAGAGGAAATTTACTGTATTATATCCAAAATAATCTCTTTTGTCATACACACTTGTATGAATCTTTCCATTAACAATTTTGATATTTAGGTCCAAAAATGATGTTTCTGTGTTTGTAGCGTTTGCCTTGTTTAGAATCAATTCTTGTAGATTAACCAGAGGTCTCGAAGAACGTACAATTGTGGTGTAAAACAACCTCCTCACTGTATGATGACAACATACAAACAAGACCGCAAAACGCAGGGGCCCAAGCAACACAGATTAGAATGTAAATGGACATAAAAAGAGGGCGTACGTAAAACAGTCCGTGCTCTGCCGGCTGTTACGAGCTCATGTAGGTTATCACCCGAGGAGTCCTACCGACATGCAGTGAGGACAGGAGGTCGAGGCCGCTGTCACAGTCAGTAAGAGTGCAATTCTTAAGAATGCGCTGGCACAAGTCTGTAGATTGATCCAGTGCCAAGCCAAGTGCCCGTCTGGTGACATAAGGATTATATCCAGGGTATAAAAGGCGTTTGATGATCCTAACAAAATTTCGATGGTAATTCTGTCTACCTTTGATCCTATAGGGATATGGTCATTATCCATATTTGTCAATTTGATCCTTCTTATTTTGCTGATCATGTCACCATTAAATGCAGGTTGCGAAATGACCAAAGTAATATACTCTGTTGCTTGTATGGGTCCAAATTAGAAAAAAGTAGTTGACAATATTTTTTTGTAAAATTTCCAGAAAGTCGTTACTTATTTGTGATTTCAAGCGAAAACCGTGTCCTAAAATTTCGTGATAATTTGTACATTTCTACTGTGAAAATCCAAAATAACAGTACATGCTCTAGCATACCGGATGAGCTGCGAAATGTATATACCATATGACGGTAATCTAGGAATATCACCGTCAAGCCAAAAAATTGTACTATATTGAATCCAAAAATCATCTCTTTTGTCATACACTCTTGTATGAATCTCTCCATTAACAATTGTGATATTAAGGTCCAAGAATGCTGTTTCTGTGTTTTTTATGTTTGCCTTGTTTAGAGTAAATTCTTGTGGATAATTTTTTTTTCTTATACTTTTCAAAAACAGGATTGTCTATAGAAAGAATATCATCCAGGTACCTAGAAGTACCAATAAAACATTTCACATCATCGTGTTTTCTTTGCTTTTGAAGATTTTGGATAAATTCTTTTTCATACGTGTATAGAAATAAATCTGCAACAAGAGGCGCTCAATTAGAACCCATAGGAATGCCTACAACCTGCTTGTAGAAATCCTTACCAAATCTGACTATAAATGTTGTTCAAGAGGAAGGACAAGGCAATACGAAGGTCACTGCCTGTCCATGATTTGTATGATTTGTATTCTGTAGCGAAAAAACCCCTTTGATTCAGATGTACAAATATAAGTTTTCCCCTCTCGATTAAAGCACCATTTAATGAGTTTGAACAATTGAACAATACTTTTGTCGTGAGGAAGCGTGGTGTACATATATGAAAGTCGTATGAAGAAATCCTTTAGGCTTGAAAATTTCTAGATTTCATTTTGTCAATCACATCCCCTGAATTTTTAATAGACCAATCTAGGTTAACATCATTCCTGTTTAGAACAGTTTCACTATATTTTGATACGTGTTCCTTTCTCGCCGTGAGTCCTGACGTAAGAGTTCTGGACAAAATTGTTGTTGTGCAGTTGCTAGAATAAGCAATGTATCGAAACTTATAAGGAGACTTGTGTAGTTTTTGTATGTAGTATATTGTAGGAAGATCCAATTTAAAAATGGAGATGTTGAATGAAGAAATTTCACTGTTGTGTTTGCTCAAAATATTAGGGACACTTTCATTGCTTTTGATTTCTAGACGAAAGTTCCGAAACTAAAGTTGATATGTAGTATCGTTTTCACATGATTAAGGTGTTGTTGCCAATGGCTGCTTTATTTGCAAGAGCGAAGACATATTTTTCATGTAAATTGCATAATTTGGACTTGAAATATCTTTCAGATTTAGAGTTTGGATTTTCAAAAAGATGAGGATTTTTTTGGAAGTTATCTATTTGAATTACATTTATATCCAAAATGAGGTTTTCCAGTCATCTAGAGAATGTGATTCGACTCCTTCCGATTTACACAATCGTTTGGTATAGTTATCTAGGGTTTCCTGTAGTACGTTGCGACGTTTAATCAAATCTTTCTTGGAAAGGATTCTATAATTAGGTCCTTTATTGAGAAGACTGCGGAGCTGTCTGTCCTGGATAATTAAAAAGTCACCTGTTACAATATAGCCAGCTGGTTTATCCAGGATTACCACACCATTTGCTACTTGCGTGACAGATGGCCGTCCAAATTCGGCACAGGTTATCCATTGGTCTCGTCGGTTTATGTGTAGTCTTTTGTGTTTGATGTTTACATGTCGTATGTCTCTTTTCCGTCTCATGCTGTACTCGTCTTTTGTGTTTTTGCATCGGGTGTTTTGGTGTTTTACTGTTGATGCTGCAAAGGGGTCTTGTTGGAGATCTCCTCCCTTCTCTTTATATACGTATTCAGACGTTACACATTCTCAAAAAGCAGAACTTGATTCAAGTATTTTAGGATCTGATGTTACTTTATTGTAGTTCAAAACGAAATTTCGAAAAGACTTCTTATACTTGTAACAAATAAGAGGAGGTTCTTAATTCTCAGAAAATTGAGGAATGACACTTTGTACGCCATGATCCCGAAAAATAGTAGAGATGTTAAGAAGATCGAAACCTTTGTTAATAAATTGAATTTTTATGAATCGTCGTTTAGGAGGAATGTTTTTTGGTTACAGGATAAAGTTTATTCTGTGCGAATGCGTCAATGATATTGAGTCTGCATCAATCAGTATTTCTTAAGAATGCAACCTCTGCTTCATCCAAGATAGATTTCAATTGAACTGCTGGAACTGAGGAGAGAATGAAGCAGTTCACGTATGCCACCGTTGCGTGACATAATTAGTATTTCTTTGAGTGTACGATGTATTCTAGCTCTGTTTCTAAGTATTCTGTTTCGCCTTTTTCCATGCGACCTTAATTTTCGTTTAGCGTTAGGGCGGACTGAAAAAAAAAACATTGATCTTTGTCGATGGCGAGGTAATGTTTTCTTGTCGATAAATTTCATCGTTTAAACCAAAGGGATAGGCAGTAAGTGATTTAGTGATCCAGGCAAGTTCAGCTTGTAGTCGGCGTTTTTTAATTTCAGTCTTACTTAGATTTTTGAGTTTTGGAAACGACTGAACAGGAGAAATAATTGTATCCGAAATTGAGTGGTTATATTTAACGAAGTGATTGTAAAGGAAATTTCTGTGCTTTTTGTCACGCGAGTTTCTAATCTGATATTAATGATTTCCAAAAAGAGATTTTAAGGACTGGCCTTTTTCCCCTACATATTGGGCGCAACATCCCCTAGCGTTTCATGAAATAACATAAATGACATCTTGATACGATAGATCGACGTCGTTATCCCAGCAGGCATTTCAAAGTTGATTCAACGTTGATTCATTGTTAATTCAACGTCGATTTTCAACGTTGAATCAACGTTGAAATTTGATTGGAAATGAAAGTTGAGTCAATGTTGAAATTTTCGACGTTGAAGTTTCAACGTTGAAACAATGTTGAAATGACGTTGATCAACGTCGTTTAAACGTTTTTTCAACGTTGAAATAACTTCGAAAAACGTCTATTCAACTTTGAAGTTTGGTTGAATTTTTGTTGAAATCTACAGGTGATGATGCGAAGCACTGATCGTTAAGTATGTTTTATTTATTGCAAATCAAATAACACAAAAGACAGCTGCATGTTGACCAGGTCAAGACAACGTCCCCTTTCCATCAACCTGGCATCTTTGTTGCTTTTTTTGCTGCTCAGCCTCGGACTTGCAATCAAATCTACAAATTGGACGTAAGAAACAATGGAAACAAAATTTTATTAAAAATTGTTTTCCTTCGGGCTTCGTTCTCTCCAATTTTCTTATCTGACTTTTGATGGAAAAAAGGAAATTTGTATTTGACTAGCTTTAACTTGCGAAATATAGTTATGAAACGTTAAAATCCATTACAAACACCGCCCCCCCCCCCTATTTGTAGGCGTATAAGGAAGAGAAAGGGATGGGGAGGGGCATGTCTCACCTTAGAGTTTAAAAAAGTGCCTTGTTTACCCTCATATCTCAATAATATTTAAAATGCAATCAGAATGCCCAGTTCCTAAACCCCATACGACATTCCTTATTTTGATATTTAGACGGGGATTTTTTTCGGGCGGGGAAGGGGGGCTGTTCGAGAACCTCCGGTTAATTGCTAAAAAGGATGCTTTTTCCTTTGTTTAATGAGTCAACCAATCCAGTCGTCCACATCTGTTTTACATGTAAGGTGTAAATTAAGTTCATCGGCCAGTCATACATTTCTAAGTGAGAATAAAAAAATTAATTAGATGCGTAACATGCAGACAATAAGTCTCTTACGAAATAGAGATAGAAGTTTGAACAATGGAGATTCAATCGATCGAATACATGATCGTACATTCTTAAGACAAAACCTTTCTTTCGTCAATGACATAAATTGAAAAATACTTCAGTGACCAAACTTAGATTGAATGAATTCAGCCTCGTACGAGTAAAGGAAAATGTCGGCAAGAAGTGGGGCACAATTGGTCCCCATTGGAATTCCGACAATTTGCTGGAAGACCTTTCCCCCACCACAAAAAATGTTGTCGATCAGAAAGTTTAACATCTGAATAATATCCGTTTCAGTGTACTTATATTCAGAATCGGACTTTTCTTTTACAAAGTAGGTTTTGTCATAGTTAAGAAGAATAAATTGGTATTTGCGATGAAATTTCTACTATGAAAATCCAAAACATCTGTACATGCTCTAGCATACCGGAAGAGCTGTGAAATGTATATACCGTATTACGGTAATCTAGGAACATCGCCGTCAAGCCAGGGGAAATTTATACTATGTTGAATCCAAAATCATTTCGTTTGCCATACACACTTGTATGAATTTCTCCATTTACAATTTTGATATTTAGGTCTAAAAATGTTTAGGTCCTTATTTGGCACAAGAAGTGCATTAATTGGCCACGTAATCTTTGACTTTATGTTTATGTAAACGTCTTCATATTAAATAGCATCATTAAAGAACAGATAAATTGGCAACATGAACCAGACATGCACGTTTCGGGTACTTAACCCTCGTCAGTGATCCTTAAATCTAAACAATGTAACATGCCAAAAAATATAAAAGTTACTATGTCGAAAAAGCGTACCGAAAGACGTAGCAGGATGGTTGGGATATGATGCTACAGGACCCACGTTTTAGAAATTCAAGAATTTTTGATAACAGAAATTTTAGAATGTGTTGAAGAAACGATCAACCGAAATTGAACGAACTTGGCTACATGTGCCCTCGGGGACTCCTGGTCCACCAGCAGTGACACTCACCAAGTGGTATAAATGTAAACGTCTTCATATTGAATAGCATAATTTAAGAACAGATAAATTGGCAACATGTACCAGACATGCACGTTTCGGGTACTTAACCCTCGTCAGTGATCCTTAAATCTAAACAATGTAACATGCCAAAAAATATGAAAGTTTCTATGTCTAAAATGTGTACCGAAAGACGTAGCAGTATGGGTGGGATATGATGCTACAGGATCCACGTTTTAGAAATTTCAAGAAATTTTGATAACAGAAATTTTAGAATGCGTTGAAGAAACGATCAACCGAAATTGATCGAACTTCTCTACATGTGCCCTGTTTACTTGTCTCATCTGTGTTGCTTTTTGTTGTGTGTAGTGTAGTGTGTGTGTGTGTGTGTGTGTGAGGGTGTGTGAGGGTGTGTGTGTGTGTGTGTGTGTGTGTGTGTGAGGGTGTGTGAGGGTGTGTGTGTGTGTGTGTGTGTGTTGTGTGTGTGTGCTGTAACTGAGTCCTCTAGAATACATTTTGTAACTCCTCCTCGCTTATATCATCTGTATCATAGTACTTAACAAGAGCCCCAGGGGAGCACAACGCTCACCTGATATCCATGCACACTCTGAACATACTGACATTGAATAATGTTAGAGCCAGAGCCATAGTCAGAATTTTTTGGTCCATATGCCATAAATAATTAAAAAAAAAATATCATAAAAATTCCAAAAAAGTAAAATGCAATAAATGAGTGTGCAAAATGGAGAAAATGAAAATGGAAAAAGAAAAAAGAAGGGTTTTTTTTTTTTTGTTTTCAGATGATTTAAAAGTGCTTAAAAAGCTTGCAAAATGCAAAAAATGAAAAAAAAAATTGGGATGCCAGTGCCTGAATTTGAACCCACAATCCTTGGGTCTATGTGCACGCACAGCATATCTAGATTAAAATATAAAAAAAAATTCAAAAAATAAAGTTATAGCAAATAATGTATATAAAAGAATTGAGTAACTTAATCTGAATAACATGCAATAAATGAGTGCAGAAGATCATATATTTACTAAGTTATTAAAAGAAATAGTTAAAGAAAAATAATAAGAGCACCTTAACATCTCTCTCTTTCAGGGAAAGGATGGACAACCTAAAGAGGCATCAGATAGGATGTCATCCTTAAGAAATATTAAGTGCAGAAAACCACTGTTAGATGGAGTAAATGAAAGAAAGATTAGTATTTACTCTGATTAGTTCATTAATATACAAGCCAATTAGAAAAAAAAATATTATTTTGTCCAGTTCTTATTATATCATCTAATAGAAAAAAAATCTGTCAGCAGATGTTGTTACAGAAATTTTGACCCCCCCCCTTTTTTACTCTATAGAATACAAGAATTATTATAAATTCAAATTGTACATGTTGTTAATCAAAAATGCTATCACACAAGCATTCATTAATTTAATTTTACCTAGGATATAGGTTTCAAAATATCAATATGAACTCAAGGGAAATTAATATGGAGAAAATGCCAAACTTCATAAAAAATTCCAAAGTTCAAAAAGTGGCAAAAATGGCATTAAAATTATTCAGGTAAGTTAAAAATAGCATTCAAAGCTTAAAATATGGATGAAAAATGAAATAAGAAAAAAAATTTTTAAGGCCCAGCCGGGATTTGAACTCGCTACCTTGGGACTCATTGACACAGAAAACATGCCTATTTACAGTATTGAAGAAATCATTAAAAATCTATAAGTCAAGATATTGAAAAAATTCTTTCACTGTTACATTCCTTACAATAAATATGATAAATGTTAAAACAATCATTCATGGGAAGAACCATAAAATGCCAAAAATGATGAAAATGACCCCCCCCCCCCCCTTCCTTTTTTACAGTATTAAAAAAATCATAAAAAATTCAAAAATAAATTTTTCAGCAAAATTCTTTCACTAAAGCATTCCTTTGCTTAAAAATGGCTAAATTAAACTAAACTGGAGCAGAATTTTTCAATCAGAAAGAAAATATTATGAGAAATATCAATTTTTGCATTAAAAATGCAATGTCGAAAAAGACGTCAAAAACGCGTCAAAAATTAGTTATTGGATTTTAACGAAACGAACAAACTTGAATCGTACATCCTTCTAGATCACTTAGATACAATTAGTTTTTCAATTCATTCAGTGGAACTGGAGAAGAAAATTTTTGAAGAGGGGTACCCCGCCCTGGATCCACCCCTGAAGGGATCGAGCCGAAATGAACAAACTTGGTAGAGGACCTTTAGTACTTCATGCATACCAAGTTTCATCAAAATCCCTTCAGCCGTTCTTGAGAAGAAGTTGAAAATTTTAAACGTTCACGACGGACGACGGACGCCGGACACCACACTATGACAATAGCTCACTTGAGCCTTTGGCTCAGGTGTGCTAAAAATTCCCTTTTTGTATATCTCCTCTTATTTCGTGTTGTAGTGTGTAGATAGTTATACAACTCCCGTTGTTTAATGTGTTTAGTTCCATCTTGTTCTTCGTTTTTCTTATGCCCTCTAATTTCATATCTATTTACTTATCAATTTATTTTTGCTAGGGCTGCTGTGTCATGCTGTGTTGTTTTATGTAAACGTCTTCAAATTGAATAGCATCATTTAAGAACAAATAAATTGGCAACGTGGACCAGACATGCACGTTTCGGGTACTTAACCCTCATCAGTGATCCTGAATCCTAAATCTAAACAATGTAATATGCAAAAAAGTATGAAAGTTACTATGTCGAAAAAGGGTACCGAAAGACCTAGCAGGATGGGTGGGATATGATGCTACAGGGCCCACTTTTTAGAAATTTCAAGAAATTTTGATAACAGAAATTTAGATTGCGTTGAAGAAACGATCAACCGAAATTGATCGAACTTGGCTACATGTGCCCTCGGGGACTCCTGGTCCACCAGCAGTGACACTGACCAAGTGGTATAAATGTAAACGTCTTCAAATTGAATAGCATCATTTAAGAACAAATAAATTGGCAACGTGGACCAGACATGCACGTTTCGGGTACTTAACCCTCATTAGTGATCCTGAATCCTAAATCTAAACAATGTAATATGCCAAAAAGTATGAAAGTTACTATGTCGAAAAAGGGTACCGAAAGACGTAGCAGGATGGGTGGGATATGATGCTACAGGACCCACTTTTTAGAAATTTCAAGAAATTTTGATAACAGAAATTGGTCATCTTACAGTGAGGAGATTATTTACCATCACCTTTGTGCGTTTTTCTATACCCCAGGTTAACCGTAAAAGTAGGAGCGTTGTGCCGCTTAATCCAGATAACCACACCATTTACTGCTTAAATCTTAAAGTACCACTGATGTCTGGTGCATTAAAATTGATTTGAAATGTTGTTCAAGAAGATGGTGAGTAGGAACACTTCAATTTCTCCATTATCTAACACTAACAGTGCGTGTTTTGTGGATATTGTTTTCAGCTTCGAGCGTGGACATCGACGGCGGGTGCGGCTAGCCAAACAGGACATGCTTACTCCTCCCGAGCACCTGGTTCCACTTTTAGCTTACTAGGGGTCCGTCGATGCTCAATTTAATGCTCAATAGTGAGCGATGTTGGGGTGTCTCCATGATCTTCTTTAATCAACTCATTACTTTCTTTTGCTGTGTTGAACAGTGAAACGCGTTACTGAATGTATCAAGTGTATTATCTCCTTTCTTGTCAACTCTGTTGCCTGAAACAAGCTTTATTTTTACCCTATACAGATTTTATTGTATAAGTGACTTTCCTTACTTTCATCCTATCATTAAATGAAATCCTCAAAATGAATGCTCCGTACGTTTTACACTGTGCTCAAACAATTAAAGGAGCGACGTTTTTCATTGTATTATGATGAAATATCATTTGGGATAAGTACGGTTATCTTATAGTGTTTTATCATGTTAAACGTCTTCAAATTGAATAGCATCATTTAAGAAGAGATAAATTGGCAGCGTGGACCAGACATGATTAACTAAGAAATGAGCATAACAAAAATATGTCTCAATGTATTTTTGTTCGTTTCATAGAAGAAACGGCTGCAAACATCTGCAATATGCAGATACAAACCTTGCTAGCTTAATGTTTTTTGAGTAGTGTATTTTATGAACTATGTTAATTATTCTACCCAACACGTTTGGGGCGCATTCTTGACAAAGCAGGTACACAATTAAGGAAAAGCATAAAAATCGAATTTCACAGTTTCACAATTTATGGATTGTTTAAAATAATTTTAAACAACAAACTATTAACCCCTTTCAATTTAGATGGAACCTCAAACGCTCATAGAATAAAATTAAATGTACCAAGCCTTCGTGAGCTTTTCTTCAACTAGCTACAAACAAGATGCCCAAGTGGGCCAAATCGCTCACCTGAATTGCAAACAAAATAATGATAGTGGACAATTTGGTAGAGGACATTCAGTACTTGCTTCCAGTAACGTTTCATAAAATTCTGTGTAGCAGTTTCAGAGGAGATGTCGAAAATGTGTCATCTAATCCGAGCCCTGGGCGGCCATATTTTTTTATCGGTCGGAATGAAAAAACACAAACTTCGTAGAGGACATTGAGTACTTGCTTCCTGTAAGGTTTTATGAAATTCTGTGCAGCGGTTCCAGAGGAGATGTTGAAAATGTTTCAGCCAATCGGAGCCCTCAGCGGCCATATTTGTTCACCGATCGGCACGAAAAACACAAACTTGGTAGAAGACATTGAGTTCTTGCTTCCTGTAAGGTTTTGTGAAATTCCGTGCAGCAGTTGCAGAGGAGATGTCAAAAATGTTAAAAGTTTACGCCGGACGGACGACGGAAGGACGATGGACCGGCGGGCGGCGCGCTATGACAATAACTCACTTGAGCTTCGTTCAGGTGAGCTAAAAACCCTGGATTTAATAATTGTTTTCTTTAAAATGAGGTATGGATGGAGTTTTCTAAGCTATTTCAGACAAAATAATCACAGGCAGATAATAATTTAACAAAATTAATTCTGTACTTGTCTGCTCTATTTTCACATACGTTTGTTCTGTTGTTGTTAAATTGCTCCGTAATCCAAATGACCACACCATTTGCTAAAAGCAGATGGCCGTCCAAAGTCAGCGCCGGGTGCACATCGGTCTCCTTCCTTTTATGTGTTGTCATTAATATTTGATGTTTCTGTACGTCTGTTCCGATTGTTTTGTTTGATGTATTAGTGAATATTGTCATGTCTTTTTGCAATTTGTAGCTTCGTCTGATGTCAATCATATGTCACTTTCTTGTGGGTTAGTCTCGTTGGGTGAGTGCAGGGTGGTCAAGATGGAGATCATTCCCTTTTCCTTATTTATACTTTGCTCACTATTGGCTTTTAAAAGCAAATGAATTAAAGAAGATCCTGACGATAATCTCAACAGCACTCACAATAGAGCACAAAATTGAGCTTCGACGGACCCCTAGCAAGCTCGAGGTGGGACCAGGTGCCCGGGAGGAGTAAGCATCCCCTGATGGCTAGCCACACCCGCCGTTCATGCACGAAAATGAAAACATATAAAATGTATGCTCTGTCTGAGGTTATGTCTATATAGAAAGTGTTATGGCGACCATGTCAGGAAAAATTACTCAAAACACTTACTGTCAAACACTCGCGGGGAACTTTTTTTTACGAGCTCCACACGGCAAAGGGCATAAGTGTGACACAAATGAGTTAAAGATAATCTCAACAGCTCTCACAATAGAGCACAAAAACACTCAGGCAGAAAAAAAGAAGGTCAGATGCTGCATCTGATGATGCATGGGTCCGCTTAAGCATCAGGAGATGAATTACTTGTGCAAGTTTGGTCACTGTAGCATCAGTACTTTGTTAGATACTGAGTTACCCAAAAAAACTTTAAGCAGACACGGATGCGAGTCACTGAACTGGAAAGTGTAGGTTAGATGCGGCATCTGATGCATGGGTTCACATCAGCATCCCAAGATGAATCAATTTTGCAAGTTTTGTTACTGTAGCATCAGTACTTTATCAGATACTGAGCTACTCCAAAAAACTTTTACAGGATGGGGGGGGGGGGGGGGGGGGGGGCGGTCGCGAACGCTGGGGGTATAGCATAAGCTCATCTCAACTTCTTCCAGGTGAGCTAAACTTGTATCGAAAAATGCCTACACAACGCATTCTCTCCGAGCATCAAGCTTGTAACCGATTCATGACAGTATTTATTGTCAGATGAAATTGAATGATTATATGATATCAGCTTGCATTAGGGGGAATTGGGGATATCAGGGGAGGGAGCAAAATATCCTAATACTTGTATTACCTGGACACTAGAATACTTGTTTTATGTATTACTCTGTAATAGTACAGCATGGATCAAATAAGCAAATATGACCATCACTCCTCTGCGATTTCAATGTATTCAATCTTATATCAGGATACTATGTAACTTTTTGTACACAACTCCCATATCCCTTCTTTTCATGTGGTGGAGGTTTTTGTTTGTTTGCTTTGGTTCCTGTTTTATCCTGATTTTGTATGTCTTCGGTTGCTGATTTTCTGAATTATCAATGTTGTGCTGTATACAGGGATATGGTCATTATCCATATTTGCATTTATACTAAGTAAACCCTCGCTGTTTACAAAGACTTATGTTCATTTGTGAAGGCTAAAACGTCAGAAAGACGAAACAGATGTTTGAACTCCCCTGTTTTCCATTGTGGAAACGAAAAAGTGAATATAACAAATAGAATTGTGACGGTTACGAAAATTCTGATCGGACAAGTTTGGACTTAAAAAAATTAAGTTTTTATTTATTTTGAGAAAATGTCCAAAGTCTACGCGCGAGGTGGACGTTAGAAATATGATTTATTTAGGATGTCCAAATATGTAGCAGGATTGGTGGAATATGATGCTATAGGACCCACGTTTATGAAATTTCAAGAGTTTTTGATAACAGAAATTTTCGAATGCTTTGTTTTGTATAACCGGGATTATTTTGAACGTTTTTATGTTTCTTTACCCAATGAGACCAAAGCATATTAAATAAGATAATATACACCATTTCCTAGAGGGTATAGTTTATAAACATTTAAATCAATAGAATGACCACACCGTTTTTATTCTATAAAACGATGCTTTTATTCTTAATATTTTACATACTTTATATTTTATATACTTTATATTTTATATACTTTATATTTTATATACTTTATATTTTATATACTTTACATTTTATATACTTAGGGGATAAACGTACTGTGTTTTGTGGTTCCGACAGGTATATGTTGGATATACCGTTGGAAACGCAGTTATACCGTCGGGGCACGTTTTCCCCTATTCTAATTCATGTGACATACTTTAACTTTTCATACCCTTCAGAGGGTCTCACTTATCGCTTTAGAGGTGACGTTGCTACGGAGGACTAACAACTACCAACAGAAATTATTGCGCTGCAAAATATGAAATACAATTGCCTCGTATACAACTGTATATATCGTCGTTATACATGCTTGTACAAATCCTGTGAACCAATCAAAATGCGTGAAACAAACATGATGAATTAGAATTTATATTTGTCGAGGTTATCATCTGGCTAACAGATAGACCGTTTCTAATTTATAAATGTTCCTGATAAATTGACTTTGCAGATAAGAAATGAAAACAAAATAGACAAACATGTTCCAATATCTGTTTGACGATTTATTTCACTGATTCCAATTTTACGCTCATTTGCATTAATGGCGATCATCAGGAAAGCAAATACGTTCACTGTACGTCTGCGCGTCGCTCTGATCCTCAAAGTAGAATACGCTATCATCCTTGCGTAATTGATTCAGGTTACAAGTATTGGTGGTTGCACCCTCTGTATATAAAACCGACAGACAAACGTAATCTGTCTGCTCACGGCAAAGGTCCTGACACTCAGACAAGGTTATGGTTGGTGAGTTAATGACCTCGGTCTGAGCACCAAAGATAATGGATCTTTCAATAGTGAAAAAATCATCTGATACGCCATTCGTGCAACCTGAAAGGTAAATACCGTAGTGTAGGAACGCCCCTGTTCACGACCAGTAACCATACATATACGATAAGTACCTTTGAATTTGAATTTTATTAACTAGAATTACCGAACCCTATGTATATTCTCCAGTGTTATAATCATATTGTTTTATACCCCCTATAATGAAGTTGAGTGAGATTTACATGGTGTGTAAGGTGCCAATAAAATATGATAAGTACAGAACTCCTACAGTGGCTGCATAAAAGCGCACAGTTCGTGTTTACTATTTTTTCGATATTTTAGCTTTATTTCTATAAATATACAATCAAATTTGTGTTCACGGAGTACAAGGTTATGTAAGCTTACTTTAAATATGGAACTTGTCACAGTGGACATACATAGGGACTCAAAATTCACAATTAAACGATAAATTTCACTGTATTCAATTGATTTTATTCTTTAAACTGCAATTTTATGATGATCTAATTCATTTAGATCACGAAGTACTACCTGTCTATGAAGTGTCAGTCTGAAGGAAATGTTCTATACTGAATCTATAGCAGTATACCTTCTAGTGCGTACGCGTTAGATGGATATTAAATTGACACATGTAAATCTCTCACCTCGGAAATCGCCAAAAAATCTTATTTAGTACGAAAGCGTTCCTACACTGTGAATATTGTATATTTAAGACGCAAATGCTCGATATAGCAACTACCAGATGTTAAATAAAAGAAATAGGGGAACAACATGATGTTGCAGCTCCAACGACAAAAGCGAAAACGCACAATAGACAAGAGATAAAGAAGATCATAACAACAATCTCAACAGCACTCACAATAGAGCACAAAATTGAGCATTGACGAACCCCTAGCAAGGTAGAGGTGCAACCAGGTACCCGGGAGGAGTTAGCATCCCCTGTTTGGCTAGCCGCACACACCGTTCACACATGTTCACGCACGAAAATGAAAACAATATCTACAAAACAAGCACTGTCTGATGTTTTGTCTCTGTAGAAAGTGCTACGGCGACCATGTTAAACACATAAATAACAAGGGTAGGACCAAACAACGACAACATGAAAAGACTCATCACAAAAAACATGCAACAAAAAAAGTCAAATGGTGCCAACAAAGGACGGACTTCTGCCTTATTAGTTTTATTTTGCCTCGAACTAGTGGAAACCGAACGGAATGCGTAAAGTGTGTCACGTGCACATCATCTAAATATCTGTGGACAGTCAGTATATCCGCCATTAGTGCAGTTGCATTTATTCTACGCGTAACTTTACCACAACTGTACGCTTCAGTGCTCACTGTGGTAAGGAATAATGCTTTTACACTCTGGTTCGACAGGCGCGGTTCACGAGATTTGCGCCTGTCGAACCAGAGTATAAAAGCCATGAATGCAAAAAATAAGACACTCATTCCTTAAATGACGAGCAGGTATGCAAACATGACAGCGGAGAATTTTGTTCTAGATAAAATAAAACAGTTATTAGGTTTGTTACTGACCGTCTACAGAGAGTTGAAGGGTCGTGAAAGAGTGAGTGGGTAAATAACAATACATATAGGACCGCTCACCCGTAATCGACGCACTGTAAAAATAATTATGGCATCGGAAAATCGAAATATGATTCATGTGTTACATGTATATGAAAATAATTGGTACTGCGAATTTAACAGTGACACCTATAATGCATTCTACATTGCCTTCCGCATTATATAAGTTGTACGGCGCATTTCTGAGGAGCTTGTAATATAGTCCCCTTCTGTTTGTCCTAATATCTTTTCCCGTGAGAAAGTTCTGCTTTATGTTTTTGTCCGAATTCGTAAGCCTTTTGATTGCGGTGTTGGAATCTTGTTTAGGCTTTCGTGTTTTACTTTTATTCACAGATATGAGTAATAACACATAAAGTGAGGGAGGCAAATGTCCATTCGCTCCGACTTTTGACAGTGAAGAGAATGGTATGGAGATATATCAAATGGTCAGATTTGGATTCTATAGTACAGTATATCTATCCTCTTTATACCAAGTTATACATTTTGACACAAGAATCTATCAAAGAAAGGGATAGATCTACACAAAGCTAGGATGTAGTACTCACAGCAAAACAATCCTTATTTGAATAAGATAAAGAAGACCCAGACAACAATCTCAACAGTACTCGTGAATTTTTTGACATAATATTTTCACACTTTTTGGCCATATTACATTGTTTAGATTGAGGATCACTGACCAGGGTTAAGTACCCGAAACATGCATGTCTGGTCCATGTTGTAAATTAATCTGTTCTTAAATGATGCTATTGAATTTGAAGACGTTGAACATTACAATAGAGCACCACCAATTGGAGCATCGACGGACCCATAGCAAGCTAGAGGTGGGACTAGGTGCCCGGGAGGAACAAGCAAACCTTGTTTGGCTATCCGCACCCGCCGCCGATGTTCACGCACGAAAATGAAACAAAGATCTTGAAACATGCACTGTCTGAGGTTATGTCTATATATAGAAAGTACTATGGCGACGAAAACACAGAGTAGACAAGCACAGCAACAGACTTAAAAAGACAAAGAAGATCAATCCGGACACGGAAGACTATAGATAGACCAAAACAAGACGAATGGACAATTGGTGCCGACAAAGATCGAGAATTTGCAACATTAGAAACAATTGATAAATCTATCTTTGAAACAAATGATGAATCTATCTTTGAGTAATAGATACGTAGTTCATTTACCTTTCCTACATGCTGGACCTGCCGTTGGATTCAACTGGGGTATGAAGTCAAAGCCGCATCTACATACACATTGCCCATCAATACATACAGCATTAGCAAGTGTGCAGATGTTGATGCATTCCTCGCCCGTCAACTGTGTTGCTGAAAAAAAATGTAAGTTTGGAGGGATGTTGTAACTTATTAACTAGGTTAGATACAATCAATAGGCCACTTGCCAAAATTCATAATGGCTGACAAAATGACGAAAAATGTCCGAGGAACGCAATTTTCGCGCACTTTTTCATTGTTACGTCTCAATGGAATTGCGTCTTTTAACAATGACGTCATAATGTAAAACAACGCCAAAATATGTTGACTGGGGCATTTTGTGCTTTCTGACAAGATCGGAAAATTGTCTGTTGTATTTTTATTACTGTCCATTTAAACCAATGTGGATAAATTTCGTAGCAGAGTATGTTGTTTTCTATTGGGGACGATTGCTTATGTAAGACACTAATTAGTCTTAATTGATTTGATATAAATTCATTCGCCTTAAATGTTTCCCTTTCAAGATCTAAAACAAGAACTTAAATCATTCAACTTTCGTATGTATCGAGGACTATAATTATAATACCTAACAAAATGGTGACATTCTAGGTTCCCTAGCAAAGATTATTTTTCGTCTTACGAAAATTTTTTGAAAAGATTCGTTATCAAATACATTTTCAATTTAACTGATGTTGTGCTTTCTAAAATCATTGTTACATACATATATATGAATTCAGTAACAAAACATTGCGATGTTTAGTTAATAAGAAGTAATAATTGATCGAAAGCTAGAAAATTCCTAAACATATCGTTAGCATTTTTATGAAATAGGCTGCTGATTTGCTAGTTGTTTAATCTTAATTCTAATTATTTTTTCCATGGAAATTCTAATGATTCTGTTTTAATGAACATTCCAATAATTTTGTTGAACTTTTAAAGAACTGTTTCCATGGAAATTCAACTACTTTTTCCTTACCGTCTCGAATTTGAGACTGAATAAATAATGAGTACTACTTATATGTTTAGTTTAAGTTAATTTGAAAATACCTTTTCCTTTTACGTAACAGATGTTACTAGAGGTACAAACTCTACCTGGTCACCTGATCTCCTTTTGGGAATACCGTTTGCCCAATTGTTCACTATTCAGCCTTGGTTTTATTTTTGAATATATTGACTGCCCATTCTTACTGAATGTGGGATTCTGATGTTAGGTATTGTGTTTGACTTTTACCCTCTGAATGATGGGGGGGGGGGGGAGGGGCGGACAGGGGGTACCTCTCTCCTCCTTCCCACCCCCTTACCTTCACCCTCCCGCCACCACCTCCCTCCCCCTCCTTTTCACCCTTCCCTTACCTCCCCTTTCCGTCCCTTCTCTCCATCCCTCCCTCCTCTCGCTCCCTCCCTCCCCTTCCCTCCCTTCCCCTCTCTCCCTCCTTCCGCCTCCCTTTCACCCTGTCCACCCTCTGAATAATACTTACAAGGTTCACAGTGGTCGCCACAGTAGCCCTCTTGACATAAACATTTTGCTGTAGAGTCAATCCTCACACACTTCCCTGTTCCACATAATTTACTTGAGCAGGGGTCTTCTGTTTTCAAAGGGACAGGAAACGTGATAGAAAGATAAGGAACATTTCAGCTTTGTGTTGGATGAATGTTTTCAAACAAATCTCCTACATCGTATTATATTCAAGCTGAACCATTCCTCTAAGTCTAAATTGGAGAAACGAGGGTTAAGTACCCGAAATGTGCATGTCAGGTCCATGCTGCAAATTTATCTGTTCTTAAATGATGTTATTGAATTTGAAGACGTTTAACATTTGTACCACTTGGGGAGTGTCAATGCTGGTGGACCAGGAGTCCCCGAGGGCACATGTAGCCAAGTTCGATCAACTTCGGTTGAATATTTCGTTTCTTCAACGCATTCGAAAATTTCTTTTCTCAAAATTTCTTGAAATTTCTAAAACCTGGGTCCTGTAGCATCATATCCCACCCATCCTGCTATGTCTTTCGAAACATTTTTGGACGTAATTACTTTCACACTCTTTGGCCATATCACATTGTTTAGATTGAGGATCACTGACGAGGGTTAAGTATCCGAAACGAAATGTCTGGTCCATGCGGTAAATTTATCTCTTCGAAAATGATGCTATTGAATTTGGAGACGTTTAACATTAACAACATGTTTACTTAATGATTTGCAAATCTTGATAATGAAAACATGTAAAACCAGATGCAAATAAAGTGATTAAAACTTAATCCGTTATATTAATATGGTAGAAATTAACACCTTTAGATAAAAGAAATAATTTTCGTTGAAGTATATTCACTTCCGCAAATATATTTGACTGTAAATTATTGCATGTAATGATTGCAGTTAATGTTTCAAAGAAGCAATCAATCAATTCGAATGATAACATAGAACTTTTTCTTTCATTAATTTAACATCAAAATTACCTTCGACAGCTTCTTCGACTATTCTTGAGACCACAGCCCCTCCCAGAAACAAACCGAGCACATCTCCTGAAAGTAAAATTGAATATATTTTAAACTAAATGATAAAACAATGTTATATGGAAATATATGTTCTTTTAATAAACTATAGTGCACCATATGCGCATATCAACAAGTTATTTATCATCAGTGATGTTCGAGTTCAAAAAAGAGGAGATCCAAATAATACGAAATTATGAAGAACAAAAATCTAAACTTGACCCAACATGTCTATCAAAGAAACTGTTTAGTATTTCGTAAATTTCATTTAATTATTTTACCTAGACAACCCCGGCCTCAATTGAGTTAAATAAGATCCTGACGACAATCTCAGCAGCACTCACAATAGAGCACAAAATTGAACATCGACGGACCCCTAGCAAGCTAGAGGTGGGATCAGGTGCCCGGAAGGAGTAAGCATGAAATATGAAACAATGAAAACGAGATAATAAGAACTGGTATGATTTAGCTGTAATAGTGAAAAATACAACGGAATTGAATGCTTCTATTGAAATTTTTAGCATAGAATACAATGTACATCTGTTGTCTTTCAAACAAAACAAGCAAACATTATTAATTCAAACAAATGTAGTTCCTTCTTATGTATGTCTATCACTCAAAGTTTTAGGTCATTCTAGATTCAAGATGTGGTTATTAATGGAACGGGCTTGTGCTAAATTATACAAGGGAAGAAGGACAAAGTTCCAATCATTATTCAAAGATCCAGGGGTATATAGCATAATTGTGTAAGTCTCCATAAATAAGGCAATCGTGAACCTCTGAATTAAGGCAGGACAAGGTGCCCGGGAGGAATAAGTGTCTTCTGACCGTATGTAACTCCCGCCGTGAATACCAAATGTAAATGTCTCAAATACGAAAATGCTCAAATAGGTGAAATACTGTCAATTGGAAAAGTTGCACCCAAGAATGTCCCAAATCATCATTGATATGTTACTGTAATTTTATAATGAGTAATAGGTTTCCTGTAGCGACTGAATATCGTATGTATATTTACCTCTTGAATAGAATCCCGGTGCTTCAATGGTTACAGCAAAAAACACGAGGAACACAAATGATATGGTAAATATCTGCATTCTGAAATTTAGATAAAAGAACGCAAATATTTTATCAATAACAATCACGAAAACAAAAATCAGTTCCTACAAAATTTGTTGAAAATAGTTACAGCATTGATAAAAAATATGGAACCCTTATCTGGAATAAATAAATATTCTATTCTATTTATCTATTAACGAAAATGAAAAAAAAACCCTTTTCATACGTTTTCTTCTCTGTCTTTTTCCCCTAGATTTCTATTTATCTATCTATTAAGTGATTGTTAACTTATCCATACAGATCTGTCGATTTTACGCTAATTGGGTTCAAAAAGTCAATTTGCTTGAATAAATGAATACAAATTATTAATTATGACTAATTATTACTGTAACAGAAAATTAATATGAAATGCAATAGTCAATACCTTGAATATTATATATGGGTATTTTATCACAAGCATGACAGAAGGGAGGGGATCTCCAACAGCACTAGGTTGCAGCACCAACAGCAGAACATCAAACACAGCGCATGCGCAAACACAGGGTAGACATTCTTAGTGCTTAGTTCGGACGCCTAACTGACAAGTCAGTAGCAAATGGTGTTGTTTCCGAATTACCTGCACAAGCCTCCAACTTTTCCGGCTACCAAGAGGTCTTCAAGAACACAAGTTTGGAGTATAAAGTAATATCCTCATTGTAAGATGTCCATACAAACAATGCAGCAAAACGTAGGGGTCAAGAGGTCTTCAAGAACGCAAATTTGGAGTATATAGTAACATCCTCAATGTAAGATGTTCATACAAACAATGCAACAAAACTTAGGGTTGCACTCCATAGTATTGGTCATTGAAAATTGAGCGTTTTGAATGAAAGGCATGCAATAGTTGACGTTATATTAATAATTTTATATTGCTCATACAATATAAAGCTACATATCAATAAAAAGTACTCTTATTACTGATTACTTCTATTATTCTTGATTTCATCTGAACAAATCCTGTCAGTCAGACATGCTGCTCAACGTTATAGCAGTACATTAGAAGATGACATGGAAATGGGGCATGACCCCTCAAAGTGACTCAAATTTGACATCCTTCTCAAATGATTTTCTTAATAAACTGTATGTCTATTTGTTGTGTATTTCTTATTCTATAATATGTGCAATTTATTTGAATTTTCACCTGATGCAATTCGAGAAATATGACGTCAAAGTTTTCTTACCTAAATACAGCATTCATTTCTTTGCCCAAGGCTAGTCACATGACCTCTTACTTTCACATCCGGTCATACTATACATATGAGGTATACAATGGAAATAATGTGCTTTTCTCAAGACAACAAGCTAGTTCTTTCTTCCAAATATCAAAAATCATAGTTATTTCAATAATAAAGCTCACAGAATGAAGCTGGACCCCATCCGTCCCCTATTTAAGAAATCATCCCTAGCCAAGTTCCAAATGCGACACTGCGGAAACTATGTAGTGTAACCTAGGGACCAAGGATGAGTTGACTCTTCATTATATTCTTCTGAATTGTCACAATTAAGATCGGAATGTCTTCATATTACTACATTGATATTCAAAAACATACATAGCAAAAGAGACATAAATGAGTCAAAGAAGATCCTGACGACAATCTCAATAGCACTCACAATAGAGCACCAAACTGAGCATCGACGGACCCCTAACAAGCAAGAGGTGGGGCCAGGTGCCTAGGAGGCGTAAGCCAACGTCGACGACAGAAGAATTATCATAGCTCACTTAGATTGAGATTATACTAGTAGTCGACAATAGTCCATTCAGCTTTGATTCATTTACCTGTTATGACTATTTCTGACTATAGAGGCGCGAGCTCCCAACAAGCAGGAGTTCCTTACTCCTCCCAGGCACCTGCTCTCATCTTTAATGGAATAATAATTTTCGTAGAATGATTCGGATGTTTCAGTTTGTAACTAAATTTTCGTAAAATTCGATCAATTTTTATGACAAATCTATCAACATTGAGCATACAAAAGAAGTCAGGGTCATATACATGTTAAACGTCTTCAAATGTATATTCCCTTAAGCCTTACATTCTACTGCGGTAGACGACGTACGAAATTATGAGATAAATTTATATAATACATCAATTTTCATATCTTTGCAGGTGTTCGTTTACACTTAATGACTTGATGGTCACGTCTCGTCAATATCTTTTTTTCATGTATTCGAAGAAATCTATAAATAAAGAATATGTGACATGACAAAATTACATAAGCCGGAAAAGAGATAGAAAGAGTCTCTAATACAGTACAATATAATCTGGAAGGTCAATGATATCTAATGAACAATCTGAAGAGTCCCTGATACAGCACAATATAAACTGGAAGGTCAATGATATCTAATGAACAATCTGCCGAGTCCCTGATACAACACAATATAAACTAGAAGGTCAATGATATCTAATGAACAATCTGGATAGTCCCTTATACAGCACAATATAAACTGGAAGGTCAATGATATCTAATGAACAATCTGAAGAGTCCCTGATACAACACAATATAAACTGGAAGGTCAATGATATCTAATGAACAATCTGCTGAGTCCCTGATATAGCACAATATAAACTGGAAGGTCAGTGATATCTAATGAACAATCTGAAGAGTCCCTGATACAGTACAATATAAACTGGAAGGTCAATGATATCTAATGAACAATCTGAAGAGTCCCTGATACAGTACAATATAAACTGGAAGGTCAATGATATCTAATGAACAATCTGAAGAGTCCCTGATACAACACAATATAAACTGGAAGGTCAATGATACCTAATGAACAATCTGAAGAGTCCCTGATACAACACAATATAAACTGGAAGGTCAATGATATCTAATCAACAATCTGAAGAGTCCCTGATACAGTACAATATAAACTGGAAGGTCAATGATATCTAATGAACAATCTGAAGAGTCCATGATACAACACAATATAAACTGGAAGGTCAATGATATCTAATGAACAATCTGAAGAGTCCCTGATACAGTACAATATAAACTGGAAGGTCAATGATATCTAATGAACAATCTGAAGAGTCCCTGATACAACACAATATAAACTGGAAGGTCAATGATATCTAATGAACAATCTGAAGAGTCCCTGATACAACACAATATAAACTGGAAGGTCAATGATATCTAATGAACAATCTGGAGAGTCCCTGATACAACACAATATAAACTGGAAGGTCAATGATATCTAATGAACAATCTGAAGAGTCCCTGATACAACACAATATAAACTGGAAGGTCAATGATATCTAATGAACAATCTGAAGAGTCCCTGATACAACACAATATAAACTGGAAGGTCAATGATATCTAATGAACAATCTGGAGAGTCCCTGATACAACACAATATAAACTGGAAGGTCAATGATATCTAATGAACAATCTGAAGAGTCCCTGATACAACACAATATAAATTGGAAGGTCAATGATATCTAATGAACAATCTGAAGAGTCCCTGATACAACACAATATAAACTGGAAGGTCAATAATATCTAATGGACAATCTGAAGAGTCCCTGATACAACACAATATAAACTGGAAGGTCAATGATATCTAATGGACAATCTGAAGAGTCCCTGATATAGTACAATATAAACTGGAAGGTCAATGATATCTAATGAACAATCTGAAGAGTCCATGATACAGCACAATATAAACTGGAACGTCAATGATATCTAATGAACAATCTGAAGAGTCCCTGATACAACACAATATAAACTGGAAGGTCAATGATATCTAATGAACAATCTGAAGAGTCCCTGATACAACACAATATAAACTGGAAGGTCAATGATATCTAATGGACAATCTGAAGAGTCCCTGATATAGTACAATATAAACTGGAAGGTCAATGATATCTAATGGACAATCTGAAGAGTCCCTGATACAACACAATATAAACTGGAATGTCAATGATATCTAATGAACAATCTGAAGAGTCCCTGATACAACACAATATAAACTGGAAGGTCAATGATATCTAATGAACAATCTGAAGAGTCCCTGATACAGTACAATATCAACTGGAAGGTCAATGATATCTAATGAACAATCTGAAGAGTCCCTGATACAACACAATATAAACTGGAAGGTCAATGATATCTAATGAACAATCTGAAGAGTCCCTGATACAGCACAATATAAACTGGAAGGTCAATGATATCTAATGAACAATCTGAAGAGTCCCTGATACAGTACAATATAATCTGGAAGGTCAATGATATCTAATGAACAATCTGAAGAGTCCCTGATACAGCACAATATAAACTGGAAGGTCAATGATATCTAATGAACAATCTGAAGAGTCCCTGATACAACACAACATAAACTGGAAGGTCAATGATATCTAATGAACAATCTGCCGAGTCCCTGATACAGCAACATATAAACTGGAAGGTCAATGATATCTAATGAACAATCTGAAGAGTCCCTGATACAGCACAATATAAACTGGAATGTCAATGATATCTAATGAACAGTCTGAAGAGTCCCTGATACAGCAACATATAAACTGGAAGGTCAATGATATCTAATGAACAATCTGCCGAGTCCCTGATACAGCACAATATAAACTGGAAGGTCAATGATATCTAATGAACAATCTGAAGAGTCCCTGATACAACACAATATAAACTGGAAGGTCAATGATATCTAATGAACAATATGAAGAGTCCCTGATACAACACAATATAAACTGGAAGGTCAATGATATCTAATGAACAATCTGAAGAGTCCCTGATACAGCACAATATAAACTGGGAGGTCAATGATATCTAATGAACAATCTGAAGAGTCCCTGATACAACACAATATAAACTGGAAGGTCAATGATATCTAATGAACAATCAGAAGAGTCCCTGATACAGTACAATATAAACTGGAAGGTCAATGATATCTAATGAACAATATGAAGAGTCCCTGATACAGTACAATATAAACTGGAAGGTCAATGATATCTAATGAACAATCTGAAGAGTACCTGATACAACACCATATAAACTGGAAGGTCAATGATATCTAATGAACAATCTGAAGAGTCCCTGATACAACACAATATAAACTGGAAGGTCAATGATATCTAATGAACACTCTGAAGAGTCCCTGATACAGTACCATATAAACTGGAAGGTCAATGATATCTAATGAACAATCTGAAGAGTCCCTGATACAGTACAATATCAACTGGAAAGTCAATGATATCTAATGAACAATCTGAAGAGTCCCTGATACAGTACAATATCAACTGGAAAGTCAATTATATCTAATGATCAATATGAAGAGTCCCTGATACAGCACAATATAAACTGGAAAGTCAATCATATCTAATGAACAATCTGAAGAGTCCCTGATACAACACAATATAAACTGGAAGGTCAATGATATCTAATGAACAATCTGCCGAGTCCCTGAGACAGTACAATATAAACTGGAAGGTCAATGATATCTAATGAACAATCTGAAGAGTCCCTGAGACAGTACAATATAAACTGGAAGGTCAATGATATCTAATGAACAATCTGAAGAGTCCCTGAGACAGTACAATATAATCTGGAAGGTCAATGATATCTAATGAACAATCTGAAGAGTCCCTGATACAGTACAATATAAACAGGAAGGTCAATGATATCTAATGAACAATCTGCCGAGTCCCTGAGACAGTACAATATAAAATGGAAGGTCAATGATATCTAATGAACAAACTGCCGAGTCCCTGATACAGTACCATATAAACTGGAAGGACAATGATATCTAATGAACAATCTGAAGAGTCCCTAATACAACACATTATAAACTGGAAGGTCAATGATATCTAATCAACAATCTAAAGAGTCCCTGATACAGCACAATATAAACTGGAAGGTCAATGATATCTAATCAACAATCTGAAGAGTCCCTGATACAGCACAATATAAACTGGAAGGTCAATGATATCTAATGAACAATCTGAAGAGTCCCTGATACAGTACAATATAAACTGGAAGGTCAATGATATCTAATGAACAATCTGAAGAGTCCCTGATACAGCACAATATAAACTGGAAGGTCAATGATATCTAATGAACAATCTGAAGGGTCCCTCATACAGTACAATATAAACTGGAAGGTCAATGAAATCTAATGAACAATCTGAAGAGTCCATGATACAGCACAATATAAACTGGAACGTCAATGATATCTAATGAACAATCTGAAGAGTCCCTGATACAACACAATATAAACTGGAAGGTCAATGATATCTAATGAACAATCTGAAGAGTCCCTGATACAACACAATATAAACTGGAAGGTCAATGATATCTAATGGACAATCTGAAGAGTCCCTGATATAGTACAATATAAACTGGAAGGTCAATGATATCTAATGGACAATCTTAAGAGTCCCTGATACAACACAATATAAACTGGAATGTCAATTATATCTAATGAACAATCTGAAGAGTCCCTGATACAACACAATATAAACTGGAAGGTCAATGATATCTAATGAACAATCTAAAGAGTCCCTGATACAGTACAATATAAACTGGAAGGTCAATGATATCTAATGAACAATCTGAAGAGTCCCTGATACAACACAATATAAACTGGAAGGTCAATGATATCTAATGAACAATCTGAAGAGTCCCTGATACAGCACAATATAAACTGGAAGGTCAATGATATCTAATGAACAATCTGAAGAGTCCCTGATACAGTACAATATAATCTGGAAGGTCAATGATATCTAATGAACAATCTGAAGAGTCCCTGATACAGCACAATATAAACTGGAAGGTCAATGATATCTAATGAACAATCTAAAGAGTCCCTGATACAACACAATATAAACTGGAAGGTCAATGATATCTAATGAACAATCTGCCGAGTCCCTGATACAGCAACATATAAACTGGAAGGTCAATGATATCTAATGAACAATCTGAAGAGTCCCTGATACAACACAATATAAACTGGAAGGTCAATGATATCTAATGAACAATCTACAGAGTCCCTGATACAGCACAATATCAACTGGAAGGTCAATGATATCTAATGAACAATCTGAAGAGTCCCTGATACAGTATAATATAAACTGGAAGGTCAATTATATCTAATGAACAATCTGAAGAGTCCCTCATACAACACAATATAAACTGGAAGGTCAGTGATATCTAATGAACAATCTGAAGAGTCCCTCATACAACACAATATAAACTGGAAGGTCAATGATATCTAATGAACAATCTGAAGAGTCCCTGATACAGCACAATATAAACTGGAAGGTCAATGATATCTAATGAACAATCTGCCGAGTCCCTGATACAACACAATATAAACTGGAAGGTCAATGATATCTAATGAACAATCTGAAGAGTCCATGATACAGCACAATATAAACTGGAAGGTCAATGATATCTAATGAACAATCTGAAGAGTCCCTAATACAGCACAATATAAACTGGAAGGTCAATGATATCTAATGAACAATCTGAAGAGTCCCTCATACAACACAATATAAACTGGAAGGTCAATGATATCTAATGAACAATCTGAAGAGTCCCTGAAACAGCACAATATAAACTGGAAGGTCAATGATATCTAATGAACAATCTGGAGAGTCCCTGAAACAGCACAATATAAACTGGAAGGTCAATGATATCTAATGAACACTCTGAAGAGTCCCTGACACAGCACAATATAAACTGGAAGGTCAATGATATCTAATGAACAATCTGAAGAGTCCCTGATACAGCAACATATAAAATAGAAGGTCAATGATATCTAATGAACAATCTGAAGAGTCCCTAATACAGCATAATATAAACTGGAAGGTCAATGATATCTAATGAACAATCTGAAGAGTCCCTGATACAGCACAATATAAACTGGAAGGTCAATGATATCTAATGAACAATCTGAAGAGTCCCTGATACAGTACAATACAAACTGGAAGGTCAATGATATCTAATGAACAATCTGAAGAGTCCCTGATACAACACAATATAAACTGGAAGGTCAATGATATCTAATGAACAATCTGAAGAGTCCCTGATACAGTACAATATAAACTGGAAGGTCAATGATATCTAATGAACAATCTGAAGAGTCCCTGATACAACACAATATAAACTGGAAGGTCAATGATATCTAATGAACAATCTGCCGAGTCCCTGATACAGTACAATATAAACTGGAAGGACAATGATATCTAATGAACAATCTGAAGAGTCCCTGATACAGCACAATATAAACTGGAAGGACAATGATATCTAATGAACAATCTGAAGAGTCCCTGATACAGTACAATATAAACTGGAAGGTCAATGATATCTAATGAACAATCTGAAGAGTCCCTGATACAGCACAATATAAACTGGAAGGTCAATGATATCTAATGAACAATCTGAAGAGTCCCTGATACAGTACAATATAAACTGGAAGGTCAATGATATCTAATGAACAATCTGAAGAGTCCCTGATACAACACAATATAAACTGGAAGGTCAATGATATCTAATGAACAATCTGAAGAGTCCCTGATACAGTACAATATAAACTGGAAGGTCAATGATATCTAATGAACAATCTGAAGAGTCCCTGATACAACACAATATAAACTGGAAGGTCAATGATATCTAATGAACAATCTGCCGAGTCCCTGATACAGCACAATATAAACTGGAAGGTCAATGATATCTAATGAACAATCTGAAGAGTCCCTGATACAACACAATATAAACTGGAAGGTCAATGATATCTAATGAACAATCTGAAGAGTCCCTGATACAACACAATATAAACTGGAAGGTCAATGATATCTAATGAACAATCTGCCGAGTCCCTGATACAGCACAATATAAACTGGAAGGACAATGATATCTAATGAACAATCTGAAGAGTCCCTGATACAGTACAATATAAACTGGAAGGTCAATGATATCTAATGAACAATCTGAAGAGTCCCTGATACAGCACAATATAAACTGGAAGGTCAATGATATCTAATGAACAATCTGAAGAGTCCCTGATACAGTACAATATAAACTGGAAGGTCAATGATATCTAATGAACAATCTGAAGAGTCCCTGATACAACACAATATAAACTGGAAGGTCAATGATATCTAATGAACAATCTGAAGAGTCCCTGATACAACACAATATAAACTGGAAGGTCAATGATATCTAATGAACAATCTGAAGAGTCCCTGATACAGTACAATATAAACTGGAAGGTCAATGATATCTAATGAACAATCTGAAGAGTCCCTGATACAACACAATATAAACTGGAAGGTCAATGATATCTAATGAACAATCTGCCGAGTCCCTGATACAGTACAATATAAACTGGAAGGACAATGATATCTAATGAACAATCTGAAGAGTCCCTGATACAGCACAATATAAACTGGAAGGACAATGATATCTAATGAACAATCTGAAGAGTCCCTGATACAGTACAATATAAACTGGAAGGTCAATGATATCTAATGAACAATCTGAAGAGTCCCTGATACAGCACAATATAAACTGGAAGGTCAATGATATCTAATGAACAATCTGAAGAGTCCCTGATACAGTACAATATAAACTGGAAGGTCAATGATATCTAATGAACAATCTGAAGAGTCCCTGATACAACACAATATAAACTGGAAGGTCAATGATATCTAATGAACAATCTGAAGAGTCCCTGATACAGTACAATATAAACTGGAAGGTCAATGATATCTAATGAACAATCTGAAGAGTCCCTGATACAACACAATATAAACTGGAAGGTCAATGATATCTAATGAACAATCTGCCGAGTCCCTGATACAGCACAATATAAACTGGAAGGTCAATGATATCTAATGAACAATCTGAAGAGTCCCTGATACAACACAATATAAACTGGAAGGTCAATGATATCTAATGAACAATCTGAAGAGTCCCTGATACAACACAATATAAACTGGAAGGTCAATGATATCTAATGAACAATCTGCCGAGTCCCTGATACAGCACAATATAAACTGGAAGGTCAATGATATCTAATGAACAATCTGAAGAGTCCCTGATACAACACAATATAAACTGGAAGGTCAATGATATCTAATGAACAATCTGAAGAGTCCCTGATACAACACAATATAAACTGGAAGGTCAATGATATCTAATGAACAATCTGCCGAGTCCCTGATACAGTACAATATAAACTGGAAGGACAATGATATCTAATGAACAATCTGAAGAGTCCCTGATACAGCACAATATAAACTGGAAGGTCAATGATATCTAATGAACAATCTAGAGAGTCCCTGATACAGCACAATATAAACTGGAAGGTCAATGATATCTAATGAACAATCTGAAGAGTCCCTGATACAACACAATATAAACTGGAAGGTCAATGATATCTAATGAACAATCTACAGAGTCCCTGATACAGCACAATATAAACTGGAAGGTCAATGATATCTAATGAACAATCTGAAGAGTCCCTGATACAGTATAATATAAACTGGAAGGTCAATTATATCTAATGAACAATCTGAAGAGTCCCTCATACAACACAATATAAACTGGAAGGTCAATGATATCTAATGAACAATCTGAAGAGTCCCTGATACAGTACAATATAAACTGGAAGGTCAATGATATCTAATGAACAATCTGAAGAGTCCCTCATACAACACAATATAAACTGGAAGGTCAATGATATCTAATGAACAATCTGAAGAGTCCCTGATACAGTACAATATAAACTGGAAGGTCAATGATATCTAATGAACAATCTGAAGAGTCCCTCATACAACACAATATAAACTGGAAGGTCATTGATATCTAATGAACAATCTGAAGAGTCCCTCATACAACACAATATAAACTGGAAGGTCAATGATATCTAATGAACAATCTGAAGAGTCCCTGATACAGCACAATATAAACTGGAAGGTCAATGATATCTAATGAACAATCTGAAGAGTCCCTGATACAACACAATATAAACTGGAAGGTCAATGATATCTAATGAACAATCTACAGAGTCCCTGATACAGCACAATATAAACTGGAAGGTCAGTGATATCTAATGAACAATCTGAAGAGTCCCTCATACAACACAATATAAACTGGAAGGTCAATGATATCTAATGAACAATCTGAAGAGTCCCTGATACAGCACAATATAAACTGGAAGGTCAATGATATCTAATGAACAATCTGCCGAGTCCCTGAGACAGTACAATATAAACTGGAAGGTCAATGATATCTAATGAACAATCTGAAGAGTCCATGATACAGCACAATATAAACTGGAAGGTCAATGATATCTAATGAACAATCTGAAGAGTCCCTAATACAGCACAATATAAACTGGAAGGTCAATGATATCTAATGAACAATCTGAAGAGTCCCTCATACAACACAATATAAACTGGAAGGTCAATGATATCTAATGAACAATCTGGAGAGTCCCTGATACAGCACAATATAAACTGGAAGGTCAATGATATCTAATGAACAATCTGAAGAGTCCCTGATACAGTACAATATAAACTGGAAGGTCAATGATATCTAATGAACAATCTGCCGAGTCCCTGATACAGCACAATATAAACTGGAAGGTCAATGATATCTAATGAACAATCTGGAGAGTCCCTGATACAGTACAATATAAACTGGAAGGTCAATGATATCTAATGAACAATCTGAAGAGTCCCTGATACAGTACAATATAAACTGGAAGGTCATTGATATCTAATGAACAATCTGAAGAGTCCCTGATACAGTACAATATAAACTGGAAGGTCAATGACATCTAATGAACAATCTGAAGAGTCCCTGATACAGTACAATATAAACTGGAAGGTCAATGATATCTAATGAACAATCTGAAGGGTCCCTGATACAGTACAATATAAACTGGGAGGTCAATGACATCTAATGAACAATCTGCCGAGTCCCTGATACAGCAACATATAAACTGGAAGGTCAATGATATCTAATGAACAATCTGAAGAATCCCTGATACAGCACAATATAAACTGGAAGGTCAATGATATCTAATGAACAATCTGAAGAGTCCCTGACAACACAATATAAACTGGAAGGTCAATGATATCTAATGAACAATCTGAAGAGTCCCTGATACAGCACTATATAAACTGGAAGGGCAATGATATCCAATGAACAAATAAATATGCAGAGTCCAGTCATAGAACGGAATTTATTGTAGGTGTTGTATTAATTAGTATAATGTTACTGTAACAACATATCTAAATATTACATGAATCATGTTACATTCATATGTTAATGCTGGAAGTAATACCTTCTTATTACGTAAAAATAGGATGCCTAAATCTTTGTAAATCCCTCTTACTGTATTATTTGAAAAAGGGGGGTCGCAAATTGACCCTGGTATCAGATTTTAAATAGAATAAGACAATTACCAAAATTCAGCACAAGTGGCGCTTCTTTTAATAAGATAAAGAAATAAGACGTACACTTTGAGAGGATTGTTGGCAGTTAACCCGGATAACTACACTATTTCTTCTAACGTGGCACACGCCAGACCTCATTCGGATCCCCTCGCCTTTTATTTGTAACGGCATAAAAAGACTCGGATGCCAATGGTGGAAGGTTTTACATCAAATTGATGTAAAAGTAAAAAGGCACTTTTTCAACATTCAAAATTCTCCAACTTGAAAGAGTAATGTTGTGAGTAACATATTTGTCAGTTACGATCCAGTGTTTGAACTGTCTTGTATTTCATGATTGATAATCATAAAACTAATAAATCAACAGGAACTATTTTTAAAATGGCGCCGTCTGACGTCCGAGTCTTTTTTCGAAGAAAAAGGTCGAGGCTTATCCGAATGGGCAGACCTTAGTCGGCACTGCCTGTCCACTTGTTTTGTTGGTTAATGCGGTATCTTGTGTGTTTGGTGTGTTAATGTCGTCTTCCCCGGTACACACGGTAAGATTTGTCGTATAAGACTTGTATTATAATACAGAATCTTACCGTGTGTACACCCTTTATACACTGTATTATAAGATTTTCAAAAACATATAAGACTGTATTAGCGATAGAGCACTGCTCTATCATTAATACAAGTCTTATAAGATTTTTTTTATCTCTGACCAATGAAATCACTCTGTTCTCATTGTTTATCAACATCTGTAACTAAAATTATTTAGACATGGAAAACCCCAAAATACATGTGCTTCGATGGTGGTCAAATTCCCAAATTAGACATGGAAAAATTAATTATAATTGATTTAAACATTTTCGGAAGTGGAAGGGGAATTATGGAATCCTTCGCGGGAAGTGTTTCACCAAAAATATTCAAGTGGTAGGACGCTGGTTAGATTTTCTGTTACTTTTAGGGGTGATTTCACTAGGAGTCCATGATGGACACCAAATGTTCCTCTCCATTTCATGCATGGCTTTGTCCAGTATTTCCTTTTAATATATTTTCTTTTGAGTCAATTTATTTCACGCCTGTAATATACATTGTTGCAATTAAGTTGTCTTCAATTAACGAGATGTTTAGCGGGAGAAACCAATGTGGAGTAGACTATTTGTTGACAGTCTTATAAGATTTGTATTAAGATTTGTATTACCGTGTGTACGGTAGAGTCTTATGAGACATAAAATCTTATAATACAAGTCTTATAAGACTAGTCTTACCGTGTGTACCGGGCTAAAATCCACCAAACATAATCTCTTGTGGAATATATCAAAATAGGACACCGTGAACACCGCAGACTGTCATACTGACAAAGAGTAAGAAAAACACAAAATACTTCCTCGACGAATGATATAATTTATTATAACATTCCGCAATCAAGCGAAAGTGAATATAAGATTGAGAGAATACCATGGATGTGCCCGGGAGAAGTAAGCATCTCCTGTTTGCCAGCAATTAAAACCCGTCACAAGAGTCATATCCTAATTTTGTAAAATTCGATGTTTTGGATGGTTCTTACCTAAAATATATTTCAAGGACAACGAGATGTTATAATGTTTTATATATATTATCACCCTATCGTCTAATGAATTTTGTAGTGATAAAGTCAGTCGCTCACAAAAGTAGTTTGCTCTCAGAACGAAATCGATGTAGTTTGTGCTCGCTCGAGATGATTGATTTAAATTACAATAAACATATCCATTGATTAAATCTTATCCTGAAAATTGATATGTAAATTTTGCGCAGTCCTGACACCAATTGTAAAGGTGACAATATCAACAGGTACATCGCATATCCTTCTGTCTTTCTGAGAGGTTTATCAATGCCTATACATAAACTTATACGTGACAGACAATTTATACAGCATGATTGGAAGCTATATATATTGGCACATATGGTAAAAACCCATTTCCATGCAAGGTATTAGCTTGTATCAAAGAACTGTTATAATACGTGTCAAAAAAATGTTATATTTCATCATGGTTGCAAGAAAATGAGTATGCAGGACTAGACGGGACAATGAATGTATATCAACTGTTTACTATATAAACTTGTATGTAGATTCTGATAACAAATGTTTAAATGATTTTTTACTACATGTACTAAAGATTTATTGGTGATAAATTCATACCTAGATACTCTGTACACTACTTGAGAAAGTTACTATTGGATCAAAAATATAAATAATCAGTTACTCATTGAAAGACAGATTATAATTTATATCATTAGAGATAATTTTCAAATATCAAATGACCCCGTCCATGTTAGAGTAAACTTGAAAATGCAGCATTATTTTATAATTAGATTTTTTAAGTATGCCATTTTTTATATGTTTGTATCGAGCTTCGACACAGAAGTACACTATATGCAACAATACGAAGTATATCAATTATGTGACAATGTTAAACGTATTCAAATTCAATAGCATCATTTAGGGGACGACCATTTGATCCCGGGGGGGGGGGGGGGGGTTAAATTTTTTCGGGTCCGACGCAGGGCCGGCCGGATTATTTCTTTTCCAGTAACTCAAGGTTAGAATATTTATTTTCAACCTGTAACAATTCTGACAAGCAAAATAAAAGAAAGGAAACAACAACAACAACAACAACAACAACAACAACAACAAAACAAAACAAACAAACAAACAAAAAACCCATATTAGAATATACATGTATGAACACGCACACCCTGGTTATGTCAACTAAATATGCCATCAATTATTTACAATGTGCAAGACTTTCTTGGCGCTACAATAAGTCTATATACATATGAATGTACATGTATCACCTGCTTATTCTGAATTGAGTTTTTGCAGCACATTGGGAGAGGGGTATGCCAAGAAAGTTTTTGCCATGCCGAGTACAAAAGTAGGTAGTTGATGTGTAATGTACTATAGGCATTCCTATAAGACTTGAAGCGTATCATATTTGTTAAAATAAATATGCATTAGTTTTATACTTGCAATTGTACATGTAATAATGTGTAAATATCACTTAATTGCACTTGGTATAAAATTTTGTGGAAGGGTTAGCGGAGCGAGCCCTCAATTTTTCTTAATGTAAGGCGAGCCTAGAAATTTTGGTATTGTTGCAAATGAAAATGTTCGGATTTTGAATACACATGTTGGCCAGAATATTTATTTCTGCAACAAAGAGGATTATTCATTTTCAACATGTTCAACATTCTCTGGGTCAGCCCCCCCCCCCCTCTCAGAATTAAATGGTCGTCCCCTTAAGAACAGTTAAATTTGCAGCATGGATCAGACATGCACGTTTTGGGTACTTATCCTCAATATAAACAATGTTATATTACCAAAGTGTGAGATATATAGCCATTCACCGTCTTACATAACCACTTTGCAAAATAAAAGTCACCAATATTTGAACAGTTATCTCATCTAGTATTTTAAGATTTCTAGACTTTCATCATACATACAATTGTAAAGGGTTTCCGTATTTATTTACTTAGCGCTCGTGTGAGTATATATAAGATAAGTCCCCCCTTTATACCCCCTCAGGATGTTAGAGCTCCGTGAATGAATGCTGACCCACATTCTGGACACGTTGCCCCAAGTGTTTGTTTTGATTCTTTGATCCAGAGAACTAATTCAAAATGGATGGGTAAGTATTGTTTTACTTTACTGCACTGTACTGTATTATGCAATACTTTACTTGCATATTGATACAAACTTTGCATATATCTCAAATTAAGATTTATTTGAAAAAAAAAAAAAAAACCTTAGGTCTTAAGCTATTTTTTGATCGATTTTAAAGATCTAGAGGAAAAGAAACGATATATGATAGAATATCAGCCAGATGAATCAAATTTTATTTTTCTGCAAGAAAAACTTTTTTTTTAAATGCATAAGAAAGAATGTGCATGTTTGCAACGCGGCTTTCCGTAACATTTGCGCCTGTATATTTACGTGTCAGCATCTTTCCTTTAAGTTTTTTGTTTCATTTGACATGCATGCAGTGCACGTATCTTGTTCTTATCAGTAGAAAGCAGCTAGGGGTTTTTTCTTGTAAATTTCCAGCTGTGATCACATTGTTGTTCATCTATGTGTTTTTGAAGCCTTTTTTGCGGGTGCACTTTTATCATGATCACTTGAGAATTCAAAGATTCAATATGATCAAGGTGATGGGATGTAATTTTCGATTTTATTATCTGTATATAGACGATGATTCAATCCTTACATGGCTGTGTAACAACAAGTTTAAGTTTTATTTTCATTTTCTTCAGGAGATCAAAATCATCTTTTATCAATAACCTACAACGTAATACCGAGAAAATGGTAAAAATGTATCTTATACATGCATTTTCCTCGAATTCGATTTTTCTGTATTTCTAAGTAGCAACATTAATTTTATAACATTCATGAAACTAAGTTCTCCATTTCTTATCTACTAAATAGGGAGTTGATGAATCTCTTAATATTGAATTCACCAAATTTGAATCTGAAATAAATAGCGCTTAACCCCCCTCCCCTCCTCTCTGTCTCTCCCGTTCTCTTCTCCTACTCCACACGAAGGAATATGATAATTTAGAATTATGGCACATGGGCGGATATAGAATATTATTGCAGGGGAGGGAGGTGATGTGTAAGACAAGAGGAGGGGGGTAGCCCTTTGTTTTGCAAAATAAATGAGTATTAAAAACGGGGGTCAGCCCGTTGTTTTGTAAAATAAATAAGTATTAAAAACGGGATAATTTTTTTTCTAATTCCAGGGACCGGGAGATTCCCGACCCCCTAAGCCCCCCCTCTAGATCCGCCCTTCATGGATGAATTAGTTGGTGCTACATGCATCTCCATGTATCTCCGTGAGGTCCCCTCGTCGTGCAGGATGCCCCTCATTGTATACGTCCGGATTATCCGAACACATGTTATTGATCATGCATGATACCGGTATACATTAACACAACATGCGCCAATACAGAATAGACTTTGCAGTGGGGATCCCGGTCAGTACTATGGTGTCTTGACCACTGGTCGAACCCCGCAATGCGAGAGAGAAAGGGAGAGAAAGAGATGGCTTACTCTGTATCAGAACAATTTGAAACGATTTCCTTTGCATGTTAAAAAAAGGCAGATGTAATTAAACTTTTAAAATGTCAACAATGGCCTCTTTGTATTTACTGTTTCCTCACAAGAAGGTCAGACTCTTCGGAATTCAAAGTCATAAGGTTAAAATACAAGTGTTGGTGCTAAGAAGGTCAAACTCCTCGGAATTCAAGGTCATTGGTGCTAAATTCAAGCCACAAAAAAAATTAAGTGAAATATGAATATCCCATCACATACCAGGCAAAAAAGTCAAAGACAAAGTTATAAGATGTCAATGATATATATATATGCACGGAGATGAAACTATGATGTGTCGGGTTGTTGTATTCCTGCATGAAACGCCCGTGACGTCACACTGCATAAACTCTACAGAAATTATACAGCGTCGGTGTTCTAACCTGCAAACTGAAGCTGCGGTAACTTACACTTTTACCTGGAAAACGAGATTTCAGAAAACAAGAATGAAACTGACAATTTAGGTGCATGTTTGTAGAATAAATGTCATAATTTATGTTTGTTACGAGTACGCAACACATAGCAAGTGCATTTATCGATAAATGCACTTGCTGTGTGTTAAATATCCGTAACAAAACACAAATCGAGACACTGAGATCATATTCCAGAGTCAAGGACAAAACTAAAAAAAATTGACATCAATATATGAAAGCATATTAAGCCATTCAAACGTTATGGCCAAAGTTAAAAGTTTTTCTTTTCAAACGTAGGTCAAGCTCCAAGGTGAAGGTCACAGGGTCAAGCATCTTGGTATCGATGTAATGATCTTGTAACAAGGAATTATACAGATTTGAAATATACTCTTATCACTCACCATTCAACAGTAATGACCTTGGTAAAGGTTTTGTGGACGAACAGAAAACAGACATAACAAATTTGTATTGGAGGAGTCATTCAGCATATTGTTTTGAAAAAGACATACGCGTATATATATATACATTAAAAAAGGAAAAAAATCAGCATTATTGGTGCATTCTACGACATGGTCTGATCCCGTTCCCCTTCTAGATCCGCGTTTGCCATGCACAATTACATATATCGATTTGATCTTCTCGCACGTAAACAGTTAACATAAAGATTACAAAACAATACATAGATAAATATGTTTCATGTATAATGCAGGGGGGGGGGGGGGGCTGTTTCACAAAAGTACTTTCGAAAAATTTTAGGAATTCTCGTAAATTTCATCATTAAATAAAGGCTTAAAATGTTCTTCAATTTAGTTTATATTGTTTGTTCTAATATCATCATGATCATTTCTACATACTAAGTATAAATTCAGAAACAAATCATCACACTAGTTTATAAGAAGTACTAAGCGATCAAAAGTTACGAAAATTCCTAAAAATGTTCGTAAGTAATTTTGTGAAACAGGCTGCAGGGGTATGCCATTGCCACCTAAGATTATCTCTCATTAACCTTTTGGAACCCCAAACAAAACTTAAGCTATCGTAGCGTAGTAAAAGATAGTAGCTACTGTATACCATGTGTACAGCCTTGCCTCTTTTCTTGACCAATCAGAATGAAGGATATCAACAACGCCCTCTCAGGAAAAAAAAAATATGTATTTCAGGACAACTGAATTTGCTCCGTTTCTAGGCTGATAATCTTTGATTGAAAAACTCATGATTCAATGTTTGAAACGATTAGATATCTATAGAACTATTTACTTGTACTAAACGATTTCGTGTATGAAATATAGAAGTCTTGTAAACTTTTCACCTTTAGTTTTCACCTGTATGTTTCTGAAACTTATTCTAATTTTGTACATGAGAGAGAGAGAGAGAGCAAACTTCCAAACTTCTACCAGAGAGAGAGAGAGCAAACTTCCAAACTTCTACCAGAGAGAGAGAGAGAGTAAGAGAGCAAACTTTTACCAGCCATCGGTTACCAAAATAGCAGGAGGGAGTTCTACCGGGAGGAGAGTACCACCTATACTTAGTCTATTTCTTTTGTAGATATGTTGTAGCACCTAATCACAAGAAGTTGGCCACCTTGTCTGTGGACCACCTGTATCATATAGCATTGGATACAGAACGCTGTAATCTCAAGGAAGTAAGTATATGAATAAAAAGAAGAAAAAGAACTAATACTGCAGTAAACATATATTAAGTTGAAATAGGACGAATGAGATTACTACATATCTTAAGATAAGATATACTGAAAGAGAGGAAGATGACGAACAAAAAAAAAAAAATGCAAATGAAAAAGGCAAGAAGTACACATAATTCAAACCTCTTTCGGTTACGAATAATTGCTAATTTTAATACATGGATTTCCTGATTAAGGTCACACCTATGGACTAGTTGTGCACCTGAAATGTGTCTGAATTCTTGACTACTACACGAATATATGTTTCAATCTTTTTTTATTTTTTGGTTGGATTTGATTTAAAGGTTAAGTGCAAAAAAACCCCAAAATACAAAAACCCCAAAACAAAACAAAAAATACCCAAAAAACCCAGACAAACGAAAGCACAAAATGTTGTTGGAACGAATGGGATTCGAACACTTAATGGCTAAATTGGTTTTAACGAAAAAAGAAATTCTATATTTTAACCAATGAGCCATTCAGATTATATAAAACTATATAACCGTAAAATTTCCACAACTTTAGTTGATCAAAATCATAAGAAATTATATTCCTTAGACTTCAGATGAACATACAAAATAATTCTCATGCATTATTTTTATTAATCCGAATACCCCTGACCTATACCCAGCCTTTGACGGTTATTTGGACAGGGGGGGCTGGGGGACTATATTTTTATCATAATACTAGTTCAATTTGAGTCGTCACCTTCGATTCAAAGTACATGTGTAAAAATTGATGTCATTCGATCTATTTTGTTTTCATTAATTTACACATAACAGTTACAAACCCTGCATGAATATGTATGCACACAAACTAGGACCCAAAGATGCTGAGCTTAACCAAGGTATGACATGGGATAAAATTAGGACATGTATATGATAAAGGATCGGGTCCAATATTCTGAATTATTTCTCTCAGCTCTAGGGCCTCCAAAGTATGGGATAATAGTTTTGAATATAGTTAGCTTAATATAGGAAATGTAAAATAACATGTTATCTGGCTAATTTATTTAGGTATTTCTACGCACACGAGTGACTGAAAATGGGCATTCATGATCAAAACGCAAAATTGAAATACAATGCAGATGAATTCGGGTACCAAAGTAGGGCAGTAAGCATCACCGGCTTTTTAGTGAAAAAAAATTGTCAGAACAGGTGTGATTGAATATCGATATTTGAGGATGGTTTTTGAAATTGTTACACACATTATCTTTCAATATTTTGCACAATAAGGTGTTCAAATGCTTTATATAACTTATTCAAAATGATTTTCGTAGTACCAACGTTATGTGTTCAGTTTAGAAGCTTCTGGATAGGTATTGGCTTGTCGAAAGAACTCTTTCACCTTAATTTGGTTTTCCCTTTAATTTCAGATGTTTGGTGACGTCAAATTTGTCTGTTTTGGTGGTCAGCCGTCACGCATGGAGGCGTTCTGTGGTCTAGTAGCCAGAGAGCTTAATATCAACGACCATGAGATGGACGGTGACAAGCACAAGAACTACGCCTCGGGGACTGACCGTTATGCCCTGCATAAAGTGGGACCTGTTCTGTCCGTTAGTGTGAGTGTGTGTCCGTCGTACATGTATCAAAATAATATATATCTCATTTAAAATATAGCATCGTTTTTGGTCCACTAGATGGATTTCATCCGGTAACTTAACCAGAACACCCCCCCCCCCAAATAAGAGTAAGCAAGCAAACAAATAGAAACCAACAGAAAACGAAGAAAATCAGAACCAGATTCCATTATCAATTTATGCAATATAAGGATATTGATATTAAATTAAAATCTAATGTTCAAGGGTTGATCGTTACCACCTGCTTAAACTTGGGACCTGTTCGGTCCGTTAGTGTGATTTTTTGTCACTAAATCAGAGAGGGAAAATCAAACGCACAATATAATATAATCAATATAATTATAGGCAAACACAATAATAAAAATTGGAACGAAGCGAAACAACGACACCTAAAACTAGTGCTACTCTGAACATGCTGAAGGGGAGGAACATGGGAATAGTCATTTACCCGGAAGGGTGAAATAAATATCATCTAAAACATAGCAACCAAAGGGTTTTAATTTTCAAAAAATCATAAACAGAAGGCATACAAAGTCAGGAGTAGTGTAAGGATCCCTGCTGTCCGGGTAGTATTTTTAGGTATGGGGAATTCCGGGATTTAAGTATGTTTTGGGGAATTCCCAGTGGAATTCCGTGTTTATGTATAGAATGGGGAAGTCCATGGTAAATTCCTAGGGGAATTCCGAATTCTATATTTAGGTGTGGTTTTTTTTACCAATTTTCTATATTTAGATGTTGTTCTAGAAAATCATCTATTCGTGGAAGGAATAATTTCCCCCTACAACTAGATGAAAGAATTAATAAAGACAAAACGAAAGTTTAGAAATATTTTATTCAACATTATACATATTTCAGGAAAAAAATCTATGCACTGTACTGTGGTCTCACATTCTGTCTCGCCATAGGTGGGCGTCCTCTGTTTGCTCCGTAGATAGGTCTGGGGTTATTTGGTCTGTAGATGGGTCCATAGTTGTTTGGTCCCGGATACGTGTTGTATTCATGTTGTACAGGACAGTCTTTGGTCCAGTGTCCCGTGCCTTGGCACTTGTAGCAAATGTCGTTCTGCTTCTTCGGCGGCTGACATTCGATAGGAAAATGTCCCTCTTCATTGCAATTGTAACATACGTATCTGGCTTTCTTCTTGGGCGGTTCGTCTCCTCCTTCTTCATTTCTCTTGTTATCCATCAATGTATGGATGTCTGTTTGCATCTTGGAAATGGATGTCTGTACATCTTCCATCATGGTAGTCATGCGCTGACAATTGCTATGGATGTTGTCCATTTTGTTTTCCTGCTGTACATTGCCGTTTGGCCATTGAAATTCTAAGTTGGTTACATCAATATCAGCAACTTGTTGAGAAGTCATCTTAGTTGTGTCTCCTATGAAGCACATATTGGATGCACTGAGGTGCTGAAGAGGCACATATTGGGTGCACTTAGGTGCTGAAGGTGCAAATATTTAGGGTGTACTTAGGTGCTAAATAAGCAAATTAAGAGCGCATTTAGGTGCTGAAGGTGCACATTTAGGGTGCATTGAGATGCTGAAGTGTGCACATATTGAGTGCACTTAGGTGTCGAAGATGCAGATTTAGGGTGCACTAAGGTACTAAAAGAGCACATTTAGAGTACACTTAGGTACTCAAAGAGCACATTTAGGTGCTGAAAGTGCACATTAGGTACTGAAGGTGCACATTTAGGGTGTACTTAAGTGCTAAAATAACACATTTAGGATGCACTTATGTGCTGAAGGTGCACATATGGCGTGCATTAGGTGCAAATGTGTGCATTTAGGTGCGCATTTAGGGTGCACTTCGGTGCTAAAAGAGCACATTTAGAGTGCACTTCGGTGCTAAAATAACACATTTAGAGTGCACTTAGGTGCTAAAAAGAGCACATTCAGGGTGCTCTAAGGAGCTGATGTCCAATTTTTTTGTGCACTTACTTGCTATAGGTACACATTTTTGATGCACTGATATTGTTAAAGTGTACATTCAGGGTGTCGATGTTCACATATACGGTGCACTCATGTGCTTGAACAGTACATTTAGGGCGAACTTAGGTGCTCATGTGCATATTTAGGGTGTATTTAGGTGCTGTACAAGTACATTTGGTGCACTTACGCGCAAACATTTACAACGTAGGTGCACATATGTGTCCAGGTGCACATTTCAATTGCACATATGCATACACAGAACACAATTCGGGTGCTGGAGGAACACATTTAGTGTAAACATAGTAAAAAAAAAGTGCATAAGCACATTCAAGTGCAGATGGCGAGCACAGTCCCAGCGTTCATATTTGCAGCTGGTGCACATTACCAATGCAAATCTCATCTGTGGAGCACATTTAAGTGTTTGATGAAATAAAACACAACGCAGATTTTTAATTCAAATTTTATTGAACTATTCAATTTGAACAAGAAACACAAGAAAAAAAAACAGTCATATGAATGTTACGTAACTTTGATGTAAGTATTTATGAACCAGAACTATGTACAATGGTTTGACTAACCTAATAAGTTAACATAATGCCTCACAATGGTATCGTTTTCAAAAAAAGGTTTTCTGTGAACAAGGAAGTAATTTCAGTCATATCTAAACCCTTGTATCGATGAATCAAATAGAATATGCAGTGGTGTCCGCACACAACAGAGTATCTGTCTTGAACTTGTTTGGTGTTCCATATCCAGGAGTCTACATTCTTATGCATAAAGTCTGAAAATTCCGTATGCAGTGGTGGTAGGCCATAACTGTCGTAGTATTTTCCATTGCCACACTGGTCCAAGTAGATTGCAATCCAGTGTTGACCCAACTGGCTGTCCAGATCGGTATTGCAGACAAGCGAGTACGCTAATGTATTCACTGAGGGGATCCTATTTCGAGCAAATACACCAAGGAAAAATGATCCTACATTCTGTCTTATAACCTTCTGTATTTGTTTAGTGTTCATTGTTCTAGGTTGCAAAATCAAATATTACAGTCCTGTTGCGATCAATCTCTATGATGTTATCGAATTCAGCATACACAACAACACTGACGGTTTCTGCCAAGGCTTGAGAGAAGTGAATTTCCAGTCTCAGGTTACCATGTTTTATAAGGTGGAAATGACCTGCTTCAGATAAGTCTGGAGTCAGATCGAAACCAAATACTGTATAGCCATTTCCATATTATTCCCTACTGTTATCGTTTCCTTCGTCGTGGAAGATCTTCCCAGACGCCGTAAAAAGGCCTGAATAAAACGACTGCGTCCAAAGTTAGGTTGCAAAGGTTTGGCTGGAATCTGCTGTCCGTCAACATAGAGTGCCATAAACTCAATGTTGTTGTGCTTGAAATTGAAAGGATTCTTCGTAGCTACTCCATTGTAAGCATCATTGTCTACCAGACCAACGAATGCGCTTTGGCATTTGTCCAAGGAACAGGTTCTCTTTGTTGATACTCATGCCTCCACTGGCAACTGAAAATGCTTTAGTTTCAATATGCTTTATGGGATATTTGGCTGTCCCTCTCTCCAAATGTGAGCCATTCTGACTGTGTTACTGATCCTAACTTTCCGCACAAATAAGGCAGCGTCCATGATTTTGATTTTAAAGTCATCATTGGCTGCCATAAGTGCAAATTCATCTTTGCTCATGATCAAATTTATCTTTGCATCCACTCCATTGGGCAGATATCTTTCTTGGAAGAACATATCCAAATGAAGTTTTCCTGTCAGATCAACTATTTTGCTGCGGGCGATTAATGCTTTTCGTTTAGTAAAGCCAGCATTATCATCTGTTCTGGCTTCCATATGACTACTGCTATCTTTGTACCACATCTCGGAAGTGAGTTGCGATTCCTTGGCTGATTTGCCATAGCATAGAGGGTTCTCCAGGAAAGCTCTGTAGGCATAAGTGTTGGCCGGCATGAATATCAGTTTTTAGCTCACCTGAGCAAAGCTCAATTGAGCTATTTTCATAGCAAACCGTCCGGCGTCCGTCGTCCGTCGTAAACTTTTCAACATTTTCGACTTCTTCTCCAGAACCACTGAACAGATTTTCATGAAACTTGGTAGGAATGAAGTAATCATGGTCCCCTACAAGTGTTCTTGTTTTTCGTCCGGATCCATCAACAGGTGGCGCCACCACAGGCAAAAGTAGGTCACAGGGGGTACCCTTCTTTGACAAGCTTCTTCTTCAGAACGGAAGCACGTATCGAAAAACCGAAAGTATCAGGATGATCTAGAGAGATGTCTTAAGAAGTGTTGTTATTTTTTGTTCCACTCGGAAGTCAAAGTTGTGACGCGTTTTGACGTCTTTTCAGACTTTGTCAGAAATGCACATTTTTGCACTATTTCTTTAAATAACTCAATAAGTGTGTGATTTAACAACTTCATTTACTGCATATTTATCACATTTAAGTTACTAAATGCTTTGATAAGTGTTTTATACTAAAATTTCAATCTTTTAAATTTTTTATGATTTTTTTTTCTTATGTGAAAAGGAGGGGGGGGGGGGGTGATTTTCATACATATTCATTCAAGTCCAGAACCACTGAACAGATTTTCATGAAACATGGTAGGAATAAAGTAGTTATGGTCCCCTACAAGTGTTGTTGATTTTCGTCCGGATCCATCAACAGGTGGCGCCACCAGAGGCAAAAGTAGGTTACAGGGGGTACCCTTCTTTGACCAACTTCTTCAGAATGGAAGCACGTATCGACAAACCGAAAGCATCAGGATGATCAGAGATGTCTTAAGAAGTGTTGTTATTTTTGGTTCCACTCGGAAGTCAAATTTTTGACGCGTTTTTGACGTCTTTTCGGACTTTATCAGAAATGCACATTTTTGCACTATTTCTTCAAATAACTCAATATGTGTATGATTTTACACATTCATTTACTGCACATTTATCACATTTAAGTTACTAAATGCTTTGATAAGTATTTTATACTAAAATTTTAATTTCTTGATTTCTTATGATTTTTTCCTTATGTGAAAAGGAAAGGGGGGGTGGTTGCTTTTCATGCATATTCAACTTCTTCTCCAGAACTGCTTAACAGATTTTTATGAGTATTTTTTCAATCATGAATAGATATGTTTTCTGTGCACATGGACCTAAGGCTTGTGGGTTCAAGTTCTGGTACTTCTTTTATCTATATCAGGAATTTTAACCCTGGTAACTTTAGTTTCGTATAAGAGGGGGAGAACTCTTATAGTTGGTACATGTATAACAGCAGAACTCATGTATGCAAGAGTTGTCTTTCTTTAATATTGATATATGTTTTTGAGGTTTAAATTCTTGGATTATCGATTCATTTTAATGTGATATATTTTAAATTATTAAATAAGTATACAAAAGGAAACTAAATAATTTAAAAAAGATGAATAAGTATTTTCAAATTCATCTTGTGAAGACTAAGATATATAACTTTGAAATTGAAATATTGAGAGCAGCTAAAAATATTAATGTAAAAACAGAACTATACATTTACATCAATGTTATCAATAACGTAGTGAAAGGAGGGGGGGGGGATTGGGCTGTAATTTATTAGCGGGATTTTGCTTAAGCTTCTGTATAACTGTCTCTCTCGGGATACTTAGCTTCTGCTAAGTAACCCGAGAGAGATCAAAACCTTTGTTAATATTAGAGATGTTTAGATGATCAAAACCTTTGTTAATAAACGGGATTTTTATGAATCGTCTTTTCGGTGAGGTGTTTTTCACAATAGGATAAAGTTTATACTGTGCGAATGAGACAATGATATTAAGTCTGAATCAGTCAGTGTTTCTTAAGAATGCAACCTCTGCTTCATCCAATATAGATTTCAAGTGCATAACTGGTATTGACGACAGAGCATGTAACAGCTCATGTCTTCCGCCATTGCGTGTTATAGTAAGTAAATCGTTGAGAGAGCGGTATATTCTGGATCGTTTTCTTTTTTGTCTGTTTCGTCTTTTCCCGTCTGACCTGTATTTCCTTTTAGTGCTTCTTTGCTTTAGCTTCTGTATAACTGTCTCTCTCGGGTTACAGTCAACTTCTTTTAAAATTCGGATCTATACATGCAACAGAGTACATTACTATGGGTATTACACAACCTGTCTTTTATGGTGATATGATACACAAAATAAAAAGGATCAAAGGTAGGCAGCATAACCATCGAAAATGCGTCAGAATCATCAAACGCCTTTTATAACGTGGGTATGATCCTAATGTCGCCAAACGGACACTAGGCTTGGTACTTGACCAATCTACAGTCTTGTACAAGCGCATCCTTGAGACTTGCACTCTGACTGACTGTGACGACGGGACTCCATGACGGGCCCTGTCCAAACCTCTTTAGAGAAGACAGGGCCCCGACCACCTGTCCTCTCTGAATGCCAGTCGGACTCCTCGGGTGATTACATACATGAGCTCGCTACAGCCGGCAGAGTACGGACTGTATTACGCATGCCCTCTTTTTATATCCATTTACATATTCATCTGTGTCTATGGGACCTCTGCGTTTCGCGGTCTTGTTTGTGTGATGTCATCTTACAGTGAGGATGTTGTTCTACACCACAATTGTACGTTCGTCGAGACCTCTGGGTAATTGGAGAAGTGAGAGGGTTGTGCGCACGTAATCAAGGATAACCACACCATTTGCTACTTGCGTGACAGATGGCCGGCCAAAGTCGGCACCGGTTACCCATTGGTCTCGTCGGTTTATGTGTAGTCTTTGTGTTTGATGTTTACATGTCGTGTGTCTCTTTTCCGTCTCGTGCTGTACTCGTCTTTTGTGTTTTTGCATCGGGTGTTTTGGTGTTTTACTGTTGATGCTGCAGCGGGGTCTTGTTGGAGATCTCCTCCCTTCTTTTTAGATTACTCAAGAAGAAGGGGGGGGGGTGATTTTCATACATATTCATCTTCTTCTCCAGAATTGCTGAACAGATTTTCATGAAACTTGGTAGGACTGAAGTAATCATGGTCCCCTACAAGTATTGTTGTTTTTTGTCCGGATCTGTCAACAGGTGGCACCACCACAGGCAAAAACAGGTCATGGGAGGTACCCTAATTTGACAAACTTCTTCTTCAGAACGGAAGCATGTATCGACATAACGAAAGCATAAGGATTATCTAGAGAGATTTTTTTTTTTTTGAGTGTACTGTACAAGCGTTATGAGTTTTCATTCATTTAGACATTATCTAGAGAGATGTCTTAAGAAGTGTTGTTGATTTTTGTTCCACTCTGAAGTCAGGTTATTTTCCATTTACAAACTTCTTTTGGTTTGATATGCTTAGTTTACGTAGTTTTCAGGTGAGCGATTGTGGTCCTCTTGGACCCCTTGTTCGTTTAAAGAAATGTTGACTTGGCTGAAAAAGGAATGCAACCAATTGTTCACAGGCCCTACATTTGACAGAGCGTCGAGGTTTGCGTTATTGTTTGCCGCGACTATTTTGGCTTGCAAACACAAGAAGGTGTTATTCAGATCCAGATAATCATCCAGTGAACCGGAAATATTAAATTCTATAGGTCCCGAGTCAGTGATAGAAGACATTGGCCGATGTTCTACCCAATGTCCATATTCAATGCTTGCTTGAGTTGGTGGAACAGCAAACAAGTCAAACTCTGACTTCATGCATTCACAGGAATGTTGATGGACCAAAGACATTTTGATGTTTAGGTGAAGATGTCTCTTCTCGGTTTAGATGTTCCTTGTACCTTTGCTCGCTTAGGAATGACAACTGAAGAATTCGCACGCCGCTTTATACCCTTTTGATATTCTGCCTCTTGCTTGATTCATGATATTCCTTCCCGCTTCTTTCAGCCGTCGTTCTGTGGATGTGCGTATGTTTTCTCCACTAAGTAAATCATAAGCAATGTCAAGTCCTGTTGATAAGACTTGTTTACCCAATGCTTTTGATCCTTTCTTAATAAGAGGCATTGCACTTTTCAAAAGACCGCTAAACATGTTGCCGATGTCATGTCCTCTTTGAATTCTTACTCCTTGAAAAGCTGGTAATCCATATCCTGCTTGATCAATGTAATATTTATCAATCGCATCTCTGTTTCCTTCAAAGCGAATAATTTTGTCTGTTTGAAATCGCATTATGATTGTCGTCGCCGGAAGTGTAGTATCACAACGACCTTTCCTCTTTCAAATGGCACTGGTAAGCCAGTGTCGTCTCTTATATCTATTTCTATGCCGTCAAATTACCTCTGCTGTAGTGGTAGGTACTGAATGTTTTGATAAGAATGAGAAACCATTTTGCCAGACGATCCCTCTATTGGAACAATTCTCAGTAATCGTACAAGTGCATCACCCACCATACGAGGCTCTACGATGTTACTGTAGATGTACAGAGAATGAAATCCTTGTGTCACGTCGCACACCCAAGGAGCTATATACACACCAGCGTCGAATTCCTCTTGTTTAAAGCCTAAGATTTTAGCAAGAGATTTGGACAGTTTCAAAATAGCTTCATTCGCTACTGTGATTGTAACTTTGTGACTGACGTCATCAAATTCTATTTTCACGTTATCTCCCCCATTGATGCTCCCTTTCAAACCCCTTAAAGTCCTCGTGAGCTTTTCAACGTAGTATCCATTTTCAGCACAAACTGAACTCTTGGAGCATCTGGATTTTCGATTATTTCAAACCATGCTTGGTCTTTTGATACATTATACCACGAATATGGATACTGAATTTCAGTCAATCCCACTTCCCACTGTCCTGATAAATCCAGGGAATGATGTAACTTGACACGATAATTTGTCAAAGTATTTTTAGAATAAGTTGACATCGAACTATTACTTGGGAGTGTCGGGTAAAACATGTTGAATGACCGATGTGTGCTAGTCCTGGCGTTTTGGGCATACTAAAGTCTTGAAAAATATCTATCCTTTATATGTAGTCAACTGATTTCTGTTGATCCAACTGTTGAATGATTCGGGATATCCATGCCACTTGACAAGATATCGAATCTGCTTTCCTTTCTTTCTTTTCTGTAATACCTCTTCAATTCTGTATACATCATCAGATTTAACGACCTTTTGTAACTCTTGAGGATAAAATGTTCCTTTCAATGGTTCGCCGTTGTAGTCGTTGATGCGATAAACAGGTGGTTGACGTTCACGCACTTCACTAAGAGTAAATATTTCTTCGCTCCAGCTAGGCAAGTAACCTTTCTTAAATGCCCGTCTTGCTTTGCTAATTCGAACCTGATCTCCTATTTTCAGGGTGGTGTTTTTGACATCCAAAGCTTTGTCGTCATAGAGATTTTTCCAAACTATGATTTCATTCTTTTTTGTTGCCTGTACTGGAGCTATTTTTATACTCCTGTGATGAGTATGGTTGTATGAATAGACCAAATCCTCCAAAACATCTATGTACTTCAAAGTATCACTATGTGTAAAATATTTCCACATTTTTGTTTTCAGAGTTCGATTAAACCTTTCGGCTATGGAGGCTTTAATGTCTTCATTCTCTGTTGTGAAGAAATGTACGTCATTCTCTCTCAGGAAAGACTGAAAATTTCTGTTGGTAAATTCACTCCCTTTATCTGTTTGTAGCTGACGAAGTGTTCTACCTGACTTGAATATTGTCTTGAACGCTTCCACTAATGTTTTGCCTGTTTTGTCGCGGAAAGGAATGACCCATGCATATTTGGACAGGACATCAATGCATGTCAACAAGTATTTGTATCCATCATTGTGTTTTGCAATACTTTGCAGGTCAACGAGATCTGCTTGCCATTGTTGATCGATACCAGCTACTAGTACTTTTCTCCTTTTGAAACTTCGACGCACAGGCTTATGTAAAGTGTAGGTGTCTTGCGTCATCAACCAGTCTGAAACATCTTGTTCTTTCACTTTCAAATTGCCGAGTGCTTTTTTTGAATGATTTCACTCCGCCGTAACTCCCAGGATGTTTTGGATCATAATACTTTTTGGAAAGTATTTTTGATGCATCAACCTTCTTCTTGGCTTTCATGATGAGGAATGATAACTGGACTTGACATAGATTGTATTAGGTATTAATATGGTGACCAACGAGGCGTAGAGAAGGATGTTTTTGAAATGCTGTTCTTCTTTGGTGTTTTCAAATTTTGCGGCATACTTTCTGGATCTGATTCGTAACCTTGCGACAATGATGACTTGAACTCGGGTTTGTCGTCTGTTAACGTCTCCAAGCTACTAGATGACGTATCTGATTCTGATGCAATATGCTCGTCTTGCAAGGGATCCTTTCCAGATTGTATCCAGTTCAATCTCTCCTTATGCCCTATGAAATCCTGTGGTACATTCGTTTCTCGAGGACCAGCACTAAATACCTGCCATCCGCGTGATTCGAAATGTTTTCTTCGACGTAAAACATCATTGATAAGATCGACAATATCACTGTTTTTTATCCGTTCACCCTTATAGACAAGTTCGCCACGGTCATTCCACTTCATGTCGGGTTTTGATTTGATTTTGTGTAATAATAGTTCTGCTCTATTTCTCATTGTCTTTGGGACAGATTTTATAATTTCACTTTCGATCGGGTCTGTTGTGGAAGATCCTTGGTCAACTCCAACACTTTGGTCTGTATTGAAACTGGCATCATTTTTCGGTGCAGTAGTACCCCTGACAACTTGTACTTTGACCGGTGGTCTGTTCTCATACTTGTCATCATAGATGAGAAATCTTTGTAGTTTCTGCTGGTAAGCTTTAACTTTTTCTCCCATGGAAAGATCATCTCTTTGTAGAATAGACTGCATCTCGTCGTCAAGTCTTTTCATGGATTTAATTGTGGGATTTCTCACTACATCATGCTGCTGCAATCCCTCCAACAATTTAGGTTCTACCTGTAAAATTTTCTTTGTTTGCTCCATTTCAAAGTCCTAATAATTTTGAAGCCAAAGGCGCAATCACTGGTGCCAACAAGGGTCCTAAAAGAGCAGGTAAGATACCACCAATTTGTAATACTTCTTTCTTTCTCTCAGTAGGAACTTTCTTATTGACAAGCTCACGAAGCTCCTCTTTGTAAGGAGCTAATGTGTTTAACTGGTCCTTTGTAAGGTCGACATTGCCTTTTAAAACATTCTTGTCACATTCACAGAGGCAGGGTATCAATGACCTATCTGCATTTTGCACATTGTGGGTTTCGCAAAAAGCAAATAGTCCAAATCAGCCGAATGGTCAAGCAGGCGCTTGCAGGAATAAGGAAAGGACGCATCTTTCTCTTCTACTAAGTCGTCATCTTCACTGTTTTCACTATCATCGACGTGAAAATTCTTCATGTGTCTTTTTAATGCAAAGAGTCTAGAGAATTTCTTTTGACATTTCATGCTCTGTAAGGAAGACATGTTGAGTCTTTGATGTCACTATTTCAACTGCACTCACAACTGGCCCGTTGATGGTTTTATAGTGCATTTTTCACGTCTTCCTTAAATACACCCAATGGTTTTGTCCTGGGAATATACGTGTACGAAGTCGTAGATGTTCTGGTGTGTCTTGCTTCAAATCAATTAAAGGGTACCCATATGGATCCGAGGTGGCATCATAAAAAGCCTCCTGCATATATTTAACATTTCCTTGATACATCTGCTTGGCAAGATGTGTGATTTGGGATGCATCTCTAGGGTTTTTGATAATTACAAGAAATGAGAATTTAAACTGATCGTCCTGTTCTCTTTTCCTTTGTGAAACACATTCTGTATTATGTAGATAACTTTTCTTGGTGAATAAAGATGCTATCCTTTCGTCTGTTTCTGACATTAAGTCGTCAATAATAACTAAATGCCTCTTTTGAGGGTCAAGAGCTCCTATGTCTGGTAGTCCCTCTACAAATTCAACTCCGCGTATAGTGGAGTAGATGGGCTGCCATTCCCCCTAGTACCAGACTATGTGATCCGGTATAGGTTTCATCATTTCTGCTATGTGAGCTAAAAGACGTCTCACAAAGTATGTCTTTCCGCTACCAGTAGGTCCTGCTATAATGCATGTGAAAGGATGTTTCATTCTAGGATCCATGATCCTACTACTTTGATTACAGATAGACAAATGAAAATACAACACATAACCCAACATTTAAATATGAATGCGTTCGAGTCTATCCAATGGCATTTCCTAAAAATAGTCTCAACTGAGTATATGCTTCAACTGTAATGAAGAGGGACATTTTGCTACCGAATGTCCTCAGTCGCCCAAGAAGCAGAACGACATTTGCTACAAGTGCAAAGGCACGGGACACTTGACCAGAGACTCTCCTGTACAACAGGAATACAACACGTATCCGGGACTAAACAACTATGGACCTATCTACAGACCAAATAACCCCAGACCTATCTACGGAGCAAACAGAGGACGCCCACCTATGGCGAGACAGAATGTGAGACAACAGTACAGTGCATAGACTTTCTTCTGAAATATGTACAATGTTGAATAAAATATTTGTAAACTTTCAATTTGCCTTTATTAATTCTTTCATCTAGTTGTAGGGGGAAATTAGTCCTTCTACGAATAGATTATTTTCTAGAACAACATCTAAATATAGAAAATTGGTAAAAACACCTAAATATAGAATTCGGAATTCCCCTAGGAATTTACCAGGGACTTCCCCATTCTATTAATAAACACGGAATTCCACCGCGAATTCCCCTAAACTATACTTAAATCCCGGAATTCCCATACCTAAAAATACTACCCGGACAGCGGGGATCCTTACACTACTATCAGGATAAAACAGGAACCAAAGTAAACAAACAAAAAAACCCACTACATGAAAAGAAAATAACTCCCAATATGGAAGTGAGACCATGATCCCAGGAAGAGTCAGCATCTGCTTGCATGCAACACCCTTCGCTTCAATTTGGTGGAATTGTCACATCCGGTTATTTCCATTTCGGAAGATATAAGCATATTTTGTGGTTGGATGGTTCAAATGGTGTAAAACAGAATATCAATCACCATTCTGGACAATGGGACATCATAGCGTACGACGAGTTCCCCGTATCGATCGTAGAACTTCCTCGATGAAAATGTTAGTCGGTCACAAACGTATGGGATTATGTGATTGAGAGGCTTACTTGATAGACGCCTAGCTCTCGGAGCAAAATCTGTGTAATTGGTACTTGCTCTGGCATAACGTATCAATTGCGATATGAATACGCCATAAGCACGCGATGAAAGGACGTTGCTACTCAGAGAGGGAAAGTTTGTGATGCTGAAAGTGAAGTCGTCACGTTTGTCATAGAGTGAGGTGTCCATTAAAATCTGAATAATATCTTTTTCAGCGTTACAGTACTTATTTTTTTTGAATCGGACTTCTTTTCAATTTAGAATGTGGTATTGTTGTGTAAAGTGTCGAAAACTCAAAGGAATGAAATCTAGTGAAATGAGTTGATTTCAGATGTTCTAAAAGTTCCTTTGAATTCTTTCAAATCCACATCTGGTTTATACCGCTTCGAGGCTTCGAGAATATGCCGTCGAACAATACTTTTTTAAGGTGCGTCATTGGTCACGATTTTGGACTATTCTTGTGCATCTCCTGTTTTAGCACTCATTGAGCTTGACTTTTATAGATATACCAATTTAGTATGGCCAATGTATCATTTCTTACTCTTTTTAAGACTTTAATTCATTAGACACATTAAAGCGGCCAAGCTTGAAAATTCGATCTAAACTGAATGAAGTATGCATAAGAAAATGCTTCTCGGTAATTTCAGTAAAAATGGACGTGGAGGTACTTTTTTTAACTGTTCGGATTTCTTTTACGTTAGTAATAACCCATGAATTTTGTTTTACGTATGGAATATTATTGATTTAAGCTTTTTTATAAGGTAGGCTGATGAATACCGAAAAATTGTAAATTGTTTAAATTCAACCCAAAATAAGGCAAATTTTCAGCTCTGACACTTTTTAAAGAAAACCACAAAATGACACAATTTGTGAGCGTCTGTTCTCTCTTATTTGAACACGGACATATTTTTTTTTCTTCAATATTTTGAAAAGTCTTCCCTAGGAGCACGTGTAACTGTTTGTTCGGAAAATCGTTGAAACTAGGTATGTAAAATCTAGAAAATTTTAAATCTCGGTGAAGTTGGTACCTAAGGTAGCACTTTATCAAATTCTACTTTTATACAGAGTTTCTAACCTGTTTTATTGTATAATAACAAAGAAAAGTAAAATAAAATTCAAATAAGTGCATTTCAACACTTTTTGTATTTTCTTTACAAATGTGCTATTTCTAGCAACACATTTCCGGCATTTTTTACCCGGTTTTCAAATAAGCATAGATCTTGATTTTCATCACGGACCTATTAATTTTCCTTTATAAAATAATTAAGTGACATGAATACTATATTTTCATATGGTGTTCATAAAATCGTTGAAATTCCTTCAGTTAGAAATGACATGTCTTAAGTCCAGATTTGATTTCAGATAAAACATTGGTGAGTAATATCAAACGTCTTCAAATTCATTTGCAACATGGAGCAGACATGCACGTTTCGGGTATTCAACCCTCGTCAAATATCCTTAATTAAACAATGTTATATGGATAAAGAGTGCGAAAATTATTATGTCCAAAAATAGATCGATACAGATTTGGTTGAACATTTTGAGGAACCGCTATCAAACGTTGTTTGTACGGACTTTTGCATTTTAGGAATACAATTTAAGTGTTGTAAATCTAAATCTAAATTGTTTGTGTCAAAGGCAAAGGAAGCGAGGGCTGATTTGTGGTTATCTATTATTTCTGAGGCAGAAAGTTTTATTGGGATGTAAGTAGGGTTTCCATTTGTCGAATTCAAACCCAACTCTTTTAAAACAAGGCTGTCGAAGTAGTACTTTTTGCAAAAAAATGTGTAGTTATTTGAGGCTTTGTCTGCTGGTGTGATGATATAGAAATGCCGTCCTTGTCTGTTGTCTTCAATGAAATCATGAAGTTAGTTACACCATACAATGTCATTCTGCATAATCTAATTCTGTATCGTTTTAGCATGGTATAGGAATACCGTCCCTGTCTGTTGTATTCAATGAAATCGTGAAGTTAGTATACTACGCCGGATGTAAGGATGTAGTCTTCTTCAGAATCGGGACCTGCGGGGGCATAGGTGAGAACTTGTAGTTGAGTATTTTCCCCACATGAAATTCATGTAATGTGTACATAACGTTCACGTGAAATTTATGTGAAGGGAGCACGGACATGAAAGGGGTAGGGCCACGAAGCCGATATTGGCACTAATTTTGAACATAGTACTTCATAAAATGTTTAACTGTGATTTGACGATTTGAAACATTCTCTACTGAATCACGAATCTATCTTTCGTAAGCATTGCTTTCTTAAATAGCTTTTAGCCCTTTGAAAACACCAAAATTTGTCATATTCCGCGAAATTGATGCAAAAACTACATATTTCTATAAAATTAACTATGGCCGCATGCATTAACTAGAATGAAAAAATTATATGTGAAAGATTATCATTATATCCTTTTGTCATAAACATTTTATCTCAGTTAACGCATGCGGCCACATTGAATTCTTCCACAAAAGACAAATTTTCAAGCAATTTCCGCCATATTTCGTCAATAACGTCAAAATGACGTCACTTCATGACGTCATTACTGTTAAATGGCACTAAGTTTGATGATATTCTTCTTTTCATTAAAAGCGGTAGACATTCGTGTATTTTTCATGAGAGATATCAAGTATTCCCCATGAAATTTATTTCTAGAGAAAAATTGAGGGCCGATTTAGGGGTCTCGTGGCCCTACCCTTTTACATGATTTTTTTTACATGAAATTCATGTTTGGGTTCCTTACATTGAATTCGTGCAAATTTAATATCACATGAACAACACATAGGAACATTCATATGAAATTTATATAATTTCATGAAGTAAATTAAAATAAATATTTTTTTCTTTTTGGAAAATTTCATGAATTTCACATGAATGCTCATTTCATACGAATTTCATGTGAGGCACAATTGGTTGTGTACTATATGAATTTTTTTCTTTAGAAATTCGATATTATTTTTCGACTCCGTAGTAACATGATTAGCCATTATTAGATGACACTTCAAACTAGTTTTCAATTTTGACGAAATATTGTCCCTCTAACAATTCTTAGTGTGGAACTCAAAGTCGTTTCATTGCCACTTGAGGAACATTGCAACTATTTAAACTTGGTCGGTATCAATATCACACATCTAAAACAAACAAGGAGCACAGGATAAAATCAACAATGAAAACCCAATAAGAGAGAATAAGACAAAAGAGAACAAACAAATGTACCAAGCATAGATTTAATTTTGAAATTCTGCAACATTTAGGACACAACATGAAAAGTAAACATAAAAGTACCTATCAGTAGTCAGTTATTCAGTTCCGTCTCAAATTCGAGAAGACAAGGCAAAATTCTTAGAATCTCCATTGGAACGGCTGCAAACATCGGAATGAATAACATTCTGAAGTATTACCAGGTGCACGAGTAGAGTAAGCGTCTCCTGATTACATGCAACACCCGTCACAATAGCTCCATGAAAACTTCAATATATTGTTTCTGTATAAATGTGCTATCTAATTTGAAGAAGTTAAACATTTGAGTACATCCCGATTAAAGTAAAAAAAAAAAAGACCTGTAAACGAATTATTTACACTGTATGTACACTGTCAACTCAGTATCTTTTATTTCTGATAAATAAACATTAAAGAAGTACCTATCAGTTATTCAGTCTCAAAGTCGAGAAGACAAGGCAAAATTCTTAGAATTTCCATTGGAACGGTTGCGAACCTCGGAATGAATAACAAACCGAAGTGAGACCTCGGAATTAATAACATTCCGAAGGAATTACCAAATGTGCTAAAGGACAGACATAACCCTGATATATGTATATGCTTACATAATATTCCTATTCATCAGGATGCACAAAATGGGTAATCGGTGTCGACGTAGAACGCCCATCTGCCACGCAAGTGGCAAATGATGTGGTCATCCGGATTACATGCACATAACCTTCCTACATCTCCGTTTTCCCAGTGGTCTCTGAGAACGCACAATTGTTCTCCTGTATACGAAATAACGATCTCAATGGATAATGTTCAGATCGCTTTGTGTTTCACTTTGTGTTTCAGGGCTCGAACCAGGAACCGTCGTATTGACTCAGAAAGCTGTGGATGGCGAAATGAACCCAGAGTACACAATGGTATGTACAATGTATTATAATGTTATTTTGATTCATTTTGATGCAGGCTATTTAGCCAATATTTCGTTCTCCGACGGGTTCAATGATTAAACTTTCAAGCGTTATTTCAAGCGATATCAACCAAAAATTGAATTTAGATTGAAAATATTATCTATGAAAATGATTTTAATACTAAATATCTTCATAATAAGCAAACAAATACTCGATCAACTTGATTTTCGGGAAATTCTTATGATTTTGCCTTGCCTTCTCGACTTTCAGACTGAATAACTGATAGGTACTTCTTTGACTGTTTCTTTCAGAGTAAGCCATGGCTTATTCAAAGAATGAATAAAATACATTTTTTTCTTTTCTTCCTATTTCAATAAAACATAACAGTCAATTCTTGGGAAGAAAGTAAGGAGGCCAGCAGTGATTGACAATTCAATTGTGTCAGAACTCAACGCATGCGCAAATGAAGACGATGATTTTCAGACGGTGAGAGGGACCACATTGTGCGCAGACGACTTTTATGAAGGTTAGGATTATGTATGTTATGAGGGTTAGAATTATCTAGTATGTATTGATGTATTCTAACATTGAACAGTAGACATACTGAGAAAATATGAGTCATTTTCTCGTGAGATTCAACCGTTCTTAGTCGGCACCGGTTGCCCATTGGTCTCGTAGGTTTATGTGTAGTCCTTTGTGTTTGATGTTTCTGTGTTGTGCGTTGACGTTGACGTTGACGTTCCTTGTCCCTTTTGCGACTCTTCCTGTTCTTGTCTGCTCTGTTTTTGCATTGGGTGTTTTGGGGTTTTGCTGTGGGTGCTGCAGCCTGGTGTTGTTGGAGATGACATAGGCCTCCTTTGTCAAAGATGTTTAAAACAGCAATTGTGGATAATTTCAAAGTAGTATGGTGATAACTTGACCGTTGGTACCCGTTCTGGACCTGTTCATGCGTTATATTTTGGATATTTTATCTAGATTTATGGATACATGTGATAACATTCATATAGACTGGATGTTGTGACTACATGAGAAAAATGAACTTGAAATATAATCATTATCATAAGAGATGTAATATGAAAGGTAAATGGTTGTTCACATTCTCACCTCTAGCTTGCTTGGGGTCCGTTGATGCTCAGTTTGGTGCTCTATTGTGAGTTCTGCTGAGATTGTCGTCAGGATCTTCTTTATCTAATAAATTGAATCGAAGTATCAAAAATTAAATACAAAAGCTGACTAAATTTTCCTTTTCCGTTATGTTTAGGTCAAGCTCGCTTGGATGGAGCATTCTGTGAATATGAGGAAGAGGATAAAATGAAGTATTTATCAGATCTGAGAGAACAGGGAGTCTGTAATATTGAAATGGAGTCTCTGGGATTCCTGGCAATGTGTCATCACGCTGGGGTCAAAGGTAAGGCTTACAGGCAATGTGTCATCACGCTGGGGTCAAAGGTCAGACTTACAAATACAAGAATAGCTTTGAATTAATACATTATGCGTTCGTATAGTATACAGAAAACGTCTTTATTAAGAAAATCCTGTAATGACCACAGCGGAACACACCTTCACAGAATACAACGAACACTGATCCTAGTGGAACACATCCTTGTGTCCAAATGTGTAATAATCTGTACATTCATAATTTGTAATTCTACGCTATTCTGGAATATATTCTTTACAATTTTTTGAAGTTGAAGTTCACTTCAGCTAACAAGTCGACTATTGTCTTTAGTTTGCTGCTTTCTATTCGGTTTTTTGTTTTTTAGTGTATCTTTGGTTTATGTAGATTCATAGTTCTATGCATAACTATGGATGATATTTTGTCATAGACCATTTGACCATCCAACCAAAGATTATACTCTATGTCTTCCGAAATGGAAGTAAACGGATGTGACAGTTCTATCGAATTAAAGCGGCGGGTATTGCATGCAAGCAGGAGATTTTTTTTTACCACTTTTTTACCACTTTTACCACTTTAGTCATTTTTACCACGTAGTTATTATACGTTTATTTCAAGCAGTTAGATCAGATGAATAAGAGGAGAAAACAAACCGTCCTTTCATTAAAGTAAGATTTGCAAACAAAGATATTGATAAATTGAATCTTGGTCAAATTTTGAATCACAAAGCTGTCACACATAAAATCCCACCATATTTCAAAAGACAAGATACTCCTTGTATTTCCTATAGCTACACACCAACAGTTGCATAAAAAATTTACAATTACAAACGATTCTTGCAGTGTATTGATTTATGTAATCCCTCACTTGCGAATGTTCTACATCGGATTTTAACTACTCTCCTTGTGGACACGTTATTACTGGTGACCTTAGTATAGTCAAGAACGACAAGTTGAGAGAATTGTTAAAAAAGGGTCCCAAATACAGAGAAAGTATGTCCTTTACATGGAATCAAAATTTCAAAATTATCATGGACTCTCCTTAGGAATATGCAAGACGTTGGGCAAAGAAAGAGGATGTACAGCTCGACATCCTTTCCGAATGGATAAAATCCACCAGAGGGTTACTTTTATCTAGAATTAAGCGATTAAAAATCAACTGTGAACACCAGATTCGAGTCTATATTTAAAGACCCTGATGCTATCACAGAGCTTACCTACCTCCAAGAACATTATGTCATCACACCAGCGGACAAAGCCTCAAATAATTACACATTTACATGCAAAAAGTAATATTTCGACAGTCTAGTTAAAGAGTTGGGTTTAAATTCGACACCTGAAAATCCCACTTACACCCCAACAAACCTTTCTGCTTCTGACATAATAGATAACCACAAATCAGCTCTTGCTTCCTTTGGCTTCCAAACTAACAATTTAGATTTAGATTTACCATACTTATACTGCATACCTAAAATGCATAAGAATCCGTACAAACAACGTTTCATCGCTGGTTCCTCAAAATGTTCTACCAAATCTGTATCGATCTTACTCACCAAAGTTTTGTCTGAAATCAAATCTGGGCTTCAAAAATATTGTTCGACAGTATATTCTCGCAGTGGTATCAACCAGATGTGGATTTTAAAGAATTCGAAGGAACTTTTAGAACATCTGAAATCCACTCATTTTAGTAAAGTTCATTCGATCAAAGCCTTTGATTTTTCGACACTTAACACTACAATTCCACATTCTAAATTGAAAGAAAGACTCGCAAAAATTATAAGTAATGCGTTTACAAGTAAGAACGGTAATCGCAAATACAGATTTATTGTTGTGAACTATGACAAAACCTACTTTGTAAAAGAAAAGTCCGATTCTGAAAATAAGTACACTGAAACAGTCGAGATATTATTCAGATGTAAAACTTTTTGATCGACAACATTTTTGTGGTGTTTGGATGAAAGGTATTCCAGCAAATTGTCGGAATTCCAATGGGGACCAATTGTGCCCCACTCCTTGTCGACATTTTCCTTTACTCATACGAAGCTGAATTCATTCAATCTTTGGTCTCTGAAGGGAAAAGATACTTAGCTTCTGACTTCAACTTCACTTACAGATAAATAAACGATTCGCGGATTACCTGAGCAGTATCTATCCCTCAGAGCTTGAAGTCAAAGAAACTACTGAGACAAATAATTCAGCATCCTATTTGGACATATTGTTGTCCTACGACACTGATGGTCACATGAACACCTCACTCTATGACAAACGTGACGACTTCAATTTCAGCATTACAAACTTTCCTTTTCTGAGTAGCAACATCCCTTCATCTCCAGCTTATGGCGTATTCATATCTCAATTAATACGCTATGCCAGAGCAAGTACCAAATATACGGATTTTGTTCTGAGAGCTAGGCGTCTTGCAGATAAGCTTCTCAGTTAGGGATATGTTTGTGACCGACAAACATCGTCACTGAGGAAGTTCTACGGTCGATATGGGGAACTCGTCATACACTATGATGTCCTACTCTCCAGAATGGTGGATGATATTTTGTCATAGACCATTTGAACCATCCAACCAAAGATTGTACTCTATGTCTTCCGAAATGGAAGTAATCGGATGTGACAGTTCTACCGAATTGAAGCGGCGGGTGTTGCATGCAAGCAGGAGATGCTTACTCTTCCTGGGCACCTGGTCTCACTCCCATATCGGGAGTTCGCTTCTTTTCATGTGGTGGAGGTTTTTGTTTGTTTGCTTTGGTTCCTGTTTTGTCCTGACTTTGTATGCCTTCGGTTTCTGATTTTCTGAATTATCGATTTTGTGCTGTATACAGGGATATGGTCATTATCCATATTTGTCATGCTTTCTCTTCCTGGCAACCTGGTCTCACTCCCATATCGGGAATTCGCTTTTTTATATGGTGGAGGTTTTTGTTTTTGTTTTTGTTTTTTTTTTTTTTGCTTTGGTTCCTTTTCTATCCTGATTTTGTATGCCTTCGGTTTCTGATTTTCTGAATTAGCGATTTTGTGTTGTGTACATGGATATGGTCATTATCCATATTTGTCATCGCAACTCTATATCATCTGTTACCTTCACATCAATATTTAAAATTTTTGCATGTGTACCTAAGAATCTGTTTGTCTCTCCTTCAAAACGCATCATACGTACTAACTTTTACATACCATTTTGTTTTCGTCAGGTGCTGTTGCGTGTGTTACACTTTTAGACCGCCTGAAAGGAGATTTTGTATCTTGTGATATTAAAATGCTGAAGAGATGGCAGGAGAGACCTCAGAACATTGTCATCAGGTACATCAAAAAGAAGCTCGGAATTATTAATGGAGTTCACTGATCACTGTAAAGTAGTGCCAACTAAATCATGTGATGTTAACAAGAATGCTTACTGGTCATTTTCATGCAGCTGCCAGCAGTTGATGATTAGCACACATGGCTATTTGTACATTTTTTAAGGTGTTATATGAGATTTGCCGTGATAACATAATGATTGTTATTTCACAAGTTTTTAGTATTATAAAGTGAAAATATCAAATTGATGTGCATTGTTTCATATCATCTAACCACACGAAAAACGTAAACTTGTAAAACAATATCAGAGGTTATAAAGGTACTTGTCACTGAACAAAGTCAACTGAAATCTAGTCAATTTGAATCATTATCAGATCTGGTCATGTTTTGTTTTGTTTGTTCATAATTTACAACCAATTCCTGCTGTTAATTCCACGACCAATGAAAAAGACCAATTATCCTATGGAACGCGAATACATCATCTGCATCACAACAATATAATGTTCTTTTTTAGGGATACCTGCATGTGATCTGTATAGTACATCAACATGTACATTTGTACATTCATGCACTTTTTTTTACTTGGTTTTGTTGCAGTCTGTTTGCAATTCGTTTACAGTGTGACCAATACATACCTAAGAATACATATTTGTTAACATATACTCACATAATATCATTTTGCGTGACATTTTTGCATTTATACCGGTATAAATCTTGCACATATGCTTCATTGAGACCCCGTCCAATTGTGCCAATTTTCTGTATAAATTCATGGTATCATATATTAAGATACAGAGATTTGGTAACATGTATAAGCGTCTTATAGATATTCAATCGTTTCACATGCTCAAAAATACGGCCAAGGGTCGGTTTTGACATTGAAAATATTTAAGTTGTTAAAGGCAAAGGGAATTTTATTGATAGTGATGGTCTAATTGTCGCCTACAATCGATTGTCGATCGATTAAAAGTATTTTGATTCCCATTATCGATTTCAATTTCTTTCTTACGATTGTCGCTGAAAAGGAGTTTTCTAGATTCTATGCAGAAAAAATAACAAAAATTCAAACTTTCTATCTTTTGTGTTGAATATTTCATGAAATATTGTTCTCCGATTTAAATCGATAATCGATCGGTTTACCTTTTCCGATTATCGATTCCTAAAAGTATTCCGATTTATATTTCTATGTGTGAACGTAGGGGAAGGTTGAGACAAACTGCTACCAAACAGAATGTGTTGAATCGATACTATGAGCTCAGATTATTGCGTGTAATAAATACATAAAAGGATTCATTTAGTTTGGGGGATAATTATCATGATTTCATTAAATCGAAAGTAAAAAAATATAATAAAAAAAACCTTCTCAGATAAAAATGAAAAAAATGTTGACCAATGACTTTGTAATGTATGCATCTTTCGTGAGCTAGGCCGCTCAATATACAAAAATATGAATACTTGTACTTGAATGCGTTTTTCATGCTAGCATATGAGATGAACTTGTCAATAAACAAAGAAATATAAAAAGAAATGTATATTTATTTTTGTCTCGTTGGAAGGGATCTCCAACAAGACTCTGTTATAGTGCCCTCTGAAAAACATCGACACACCCTATGCAAAAGAAAGGAGGGGATCTCCATCAACACTCGGTTGCAGCACCAACAGCAAAACCCCAAAACACCTACCGCAAAAACACAAAGCAGACACTCACAGAATGAGACGTAAAAGGCATAATGCACGCCAAATCACAGAGAAACATCAAACATAAATGACTACACATAAACCAACGAGACCAATGGGCAATCGTTGCCGACTTAGAACGGCCATCTGCCACGTCAGTAGCAGACGGTGTGTTATCCTGGATTACGTGCGCACAATCCTCCCACTGTTCCGATTACCCAGAGGTCTCGACGAACGTACAATTGTTGTGAAAAACAACCTCCAAAGCAGAGTTGCACATTAAAGAAGGGAGGAGATCTCCAACAAGACCCCGTTGGAGCATCAACAGCAAAACACCAAAACACCCGATGCAAAAACACAAAAGACGAGTACAGCACGAGACGGAAAAGAGACACACGACATGTAAACATCAAACACAAAAGACTTCACATAAACCGACGATACCAATGGGCAACCGGTGCCGACTTTGGACGGCCATTTGTCACGCAAGTAGCAAATGGTGTGGTTATCCTGGATTATGTGCGCACAACCCTCTCACTTCTCCAATTACCCAGAGGTCTCGAAGAACGTACAATTGTGGTGTAGAACAACCATTAAGACACGCAAAAGGGATAAGGAACTCTAAACACGACATCCAAATAATAAACACAAAAGACCACACAAAACCAACGATACCCATGGGCAATCGCTGTCGACTTAGTACAGCCACTTGTAACGATAGTAGGAAGTGATGTGGTTATACTGGCGCAAAACCCTCCCACTTGTCTGGAGGAACTCAAATTTTTTAAAGTGTATAAAAGCCTCCAATTAAAATGTCCATACAAATATGAACATTTAAAAGGAATTCTTTCCCTTTTTTACCAAATTACTTCCTTTTGTTGTTTTGGCATGGGCTGTCGAAAATACAATTATTGTATAGTCTAACAAGTTTATTGACAACAATATTTGCATCAATGACAACATAACGTAAAACTGATACATTCCAAGTAAAAAAAAATGCAATGATCGCTGTGCGATATAAGTCCCCTACCGGCGGCATAAATATATGTCTTGCATCTCTGTTCATTTGTTCATCATCTGCAACAACAGCAAAGGAAAATTTTGGGAAACTGAATTCACGAAATTTGTCCAAGGGCCATAACTCTTGTGAAAATTAGTCAATCTTAATTAAACTCACACATGATCTGCATCACACTATAATGTATTAACATACAAAAAATCAGTTCATTATCTGCAATAACAGGCATGAAAAGTCCGGAAAATTGAAAATTTCATGAAATTTGCTAAGTCCAAGGGCCATAACTCTTGTAGAAATAGGCCAATGGAAACCAAAGTTACAGTTGGTCTGTATCACACTGAGATGTATTTCTTTACCACAAAATAGTGTATTATTTGCCATGGAACCGAAGAAAAGTCCGGAAAACTGAAATTTTCATAACATTTGCCAAGTCCAAGGGCCATAACTCTTGTAAAATTAGGTCAATCAAAAGCAAACTCAAACTTGATCTGTATCACATTGAGATATATCCACATACCAAAAATGAGTTCAATGTATGCAACAACAGCGAAGAAAAGTCCGGAAAACTGAAATTTTCATTAAATGTGCAAAGTCTAAGGGCCATAACTCTTGTAAAATTAGGTCAATCAAAAGCAAACTCAAACTTGATCTGTATCACATTGCGATATATCCACATACCAAAAAATGAGTTCAATATCTGCAACAAAAGCGGGAAAAAGTCCGGAAAACTGAAATTTCCATAAAATGTGCCAAGTCCAAGGGCCATAACTCTTGTAAAATTAGGTCAATCAAAAACAAACTCAAACTTGATCTGTATCACATTGAGATATATCCACATACCAAAAATGAGTTCAATATCTGCAACGACAGCGAAAAAAGTCCGGAAAACTGAAAATGGGACAGACGGACAGACGGACGGACGGACGGACGGACGGACAGACAGACAGACAGACAGACAGACCGAGAGGAAACTAAGAGTCCCTTTCGGCGTTGCCGGTAGGGGACTAATAAATACAAATAAACCAAGAATTTGGAACAATTTTTGTAGTCTGTGGATACTGCCTTAGGCAACTTTCTTCTTGCTCTGACAACACTAGTAATTAACAAAGGATGTTTCCAATCATATATTTCTTCCTGGAATGAAACAAGATTAATTGCATCATATTAATCATGGTATAGAACAAATAAATGAAAAGCAGTGATAAGAACAAAGCTACAAAAAGTAAAACATTTATCTGCTCTAAAATGATGCTAATGAATTTGAAGACGTTAAACATTGATTCCTTATCATGTTTTTTTTTCATAAATGTAGATTGGGCATATATAGTATCTGTCTATTTTACATGCAGATATTTCTCCAATTTAATACATACAAATGTATAATAAATATTAAATAAGTACCTATCAGTTTTTCAGTCTCAAAGTCGAGAAGGCAAGACAAAATCATTAGAATTCCCATTGGAACGGTTGCAAACCGCGGAATGAATTTGGCAGACTTGAATATACATGTAAATTATCAGTCTCTTTTTAAGAAAGAGATGTTATTCTGATATTTAGGAATAGACGTTTTACCGGGATTCAATGAGTTGATCTCCTCTGGCTCACTATAAATGTGTGGATCGCTGTCTGCTCTTACTCTGTATTCCTCATAGTTGTCAATAGCTGAGGCACTAAAAATAACACAATATGTATGCTTTTGAACAAATTCTATATCTACACTTGCTTCAAGTTGCAATGTTGAATTAATAGTACCATTCCCCGCGAACCAATGTTTAAAGTGTTTTAATTCAATTAGGTTAGATATTTGCTATCTTACTGTGTATGTGTACTCTCTGTTTTCGAATGTGGATTTTTGTGTTTTACTGTGTGAACCAGGTTTTATCAGATATTCCCTCTTTTCTCATACTTAAATAATGACTTTTGTAATAGATTCATGTTTTTGTATATATGTACTTTCCGAGAGTCCAATAAATAGAAAACAGCCAAACAGCATGTCTAACCTAGCGAATCCTTTAAAATCAATATTTGATCTCGGGTTGGAAGCATCACTGATGAGAATTTAATATTAGAAACACGTGTCTGGTGCAAGAAAAATTGGCATGAAATTTCCTTCAAGAAGGTATAGAGTCGGAACACTTATATCTTGTTGTAGCGTGGAGCAGTCAAAATCGTTCCCCGTTGATGTCTATTAAGTGTATTCATTACTTCTTTCCGTCTCTGTCGCCTGAAAGAAGCTTTGTTTTCGCCCTTTATCAATTTGACATCATTTAATTATATTTTTTTGCTGTTACGGAAACATGCAATTTATCGAAATATCATCGAAATTAAAGGAGGTTAACATCTTAGCACCATCCCTCCAATGCTATTTTGCACATAGATTTTATTTGGATATGTTACTGAATCGACCCTTCAGGAAATTCTAAAAATAAAACCAGAGGGCGCTAGTGAAATGAATTTTGGCGGCTTTTGAAAAGCACTTTGGCTGGAAGCATCACTGATGAAAATTTAATATTCCATGTACACATGCCTGGTGTATGAAATTCTTGAGAAGGTATAGAGTTGGAACACTTCCATATTATTGATAGAGGTTCTGAGAGTATGGCGACTTTGTATTGGAATTCCTACTTGATGCACAGGCAATAAAATGTACAATAATCGACTATACAAATAGACGGTGATTCTGCTCGAATGGTAATTATGCACTGGAACTGAAGCGTATGTGTGAGAGAAAATAAAAATGCTAAATAATCATAATGTTTTTTTTTTCAAGGACTGATGTAGGAAAGATCATTATTTATTACATTGAACATATGCATCTGTGCCAAAGTCAATATGATGAATACAAAGATCTGTTTGGGAGAATTTCGGGTATTATGAAATTTAAAGCAGAATTAAAGCAAATGTGCTCTTACCGAGGTGGTAGTACAATCTCTTTTCTCCCTCCTCTTTTCATTCCTGCAGTTACAAAATATGATGAAAATATATGGCAGTAGAACAAAAATCTCTACTTAATGTGTCTGTGTCAAAAGTCAATTTCACAAAATGCATAAAAAATAGAGGATCTCCAACAAGACTCGGTTGCAGAACCCACAAAACACAGAGTAGGCATAGCTAATACAACACCATAACACAATAGACAATGACGACCAAAAGAACACCCTTAAACCAAGAGGAACGAAAAACAAGTGATACAAAAAATCTGAAGCATTTCAGGCACAATACTTAAAAAAGAGAAAGATAGAAGAAACCGGGGTACCAATGACAATAGTCACCTGCTCGGGGCAATCACTTTCTCCATTGATATGCAAATGAAATACATGTTCAGTTTACAATTATCAAACTTGTTTCCCCTATTCTTTTTATATCTATATTCTAAATCGTAACCCATTCTCTTGCTAGGGTATGCTAAGATAATGACTTTCTGAACTTTCATGACAAAACTTGTGCTTTTATCACAAAACGATCAGTTCATTCGTTTGTTTTGCTTTATTATTTGTTCGATAATTAGCAAGCCGAATATCATTTTTATCATTCGACCGTTGTTTAGTTACGTTGTAACGTCCTACTTTTGAAAACCTTTTCACACAAGAGGACACTATAATATGTCTGGTCCATGCTGCAAATTTATCTGTTCTTGAATGATGCTATGAATCATATCCCACCTATCCTGCTACATATTTCGGTTCATTTTGGACATAAAATTTTTTACACTCTTTGGCCATATTGTTTGATTGACGATCACCGACGAGGGTTAACTAACCGAAACGTCCATGTATGGCCCATGCTGTAAATTTATCTATAATTCATAAATGATGCTATTGAATTTTAAGATGTTTAAAATCTTAAGACGTGTAACATGTATATCTTGATAAAAACAACGTTATTTATTGTAAGATGCAAACCTCTTTTTCGTCTGACACAGACGACGACACCAGTTATAACTAAGACTATCACTAATCCGCCGCTTCCGACACCAATGAACAAAAACATGTTGTTACTCCAGATCGTCTCATATTTCGCAGCAAGGCCTTGTTTGCGTGTATGTCGATTCGGTTCCCCTCTGAGTACATTTAACAACTTTTCTGTTGGAACAGAACTTTGTGTTTCGTAAAACCTAAGCATCTCATGAGTTGTTTGTGTGTCTGGAACAAAATGGGTCTAAATTTGAAACTACATCGTTTTGCAATCAAAGTTTGTGAAACACTGTGAAATACAAATGTGTAGATAAATAGTAAAATAGAATTATCCATTTTTTCAAATATCAGTAAAACAAAAGGCTAACAAACAACGAACATGGTAAGGGTTAAGGTTAAGGTTAGGAGGCAAATCAAGACAAAACATGAATCGAGCAAAAGTGACACCCTCTCCCTTTTCCATGAAGATGAGCACAGGTGACCAGGTACAGCCCCGACCAGTCGAAAGTTTAATATTCGCTTTCAATTCGTAAGCGACTTGAAAGCTTTTTGAAAGCTTAGCTTTCAAAATTTCGTCAGCGATTGCTTTCAAAATTTTGAATACTCAAGAGATGACGAAATTTCGTCAGCGATTTTTCGTCATCTCTAATTTTCGTCAGCGATTCCCTAGCTTTCAAAATTTTCGTCAGCGATAGCTTTCAAAAATTTTGAAAGCTATAGTTAACGAAATTTCGTCAGCGATTAGCTTTCAAAAAATTTGAAAGCTATAGTTAACGAAATTTCGTCAGCTATAGCTTTCAAAATTTGTGAAAGCTAATCGCTGACGAAAATTTCGTTAACTATAGCTTTCAAAATTTTTGAAAGCTAATCGCTGACGAAAATTTCGTTAACTAGCTTTCAAAATTTTTGAAAGCTTTTCTCGTAAGCTATTTTGTATCGAGAAAACCAAGATGGCCGAAATCAAAGCAATCATCTTCATAATTTGCTTGATGAAATAGTTGTATCAATTATTATGTTTATTCAGATTAAATTATGAAAATAAATATTCCTGGATTAAATTAAATATTGTAGTATCTTGTTTATTTTTGTAAGTTTATTTGAAGATTCCGTGTTTCCCAGATCGGTGTGTTCCCCATGCACCTACTTGGTTAAAATAACATTATGTTAATTGGGGTGAATGGGGCCATCAAAAGGGTATGCTTTAGCTAATTAGTTACCTGAATTTACCAGTATTTGTATTACCTGTAAAGGTATTCCATCTTTAAGTGTATATATGAACAACTTCCATTTCATCTTATATATATACCAGAAAATTTACATCTGACCGGCCAAATTTTGACGAAATGGGGGGAATTTATATCCAGTGAAACCCTGGCTTCTGCGTGACTGTCGGATATTTCACAATCGGTGAATCAGTGCCATGCCGATAAAGAGACGGCTTCTTTCATCCTCTAAACTGACTGTAGAGGAATTCGCCCGAGGCGTGCTGCAGCCATTGCAAAAACAATATGGCACCTAAGCGTTCAAAAAGCTTTCAAAATTTTCGTCAGCGATAGCTTTCAAAATTTTCGTCAGCGATAGCTTTCAAAATTCTCGTCAGCGATTGCTTTCAAATATTTTGAAAGCTCCGAGATGACGAAAATTTGAAAGCTCATAGCTTTCAAATTTTTCGTTAAGTAAGATTAGTTAACGAAATTTTCGTCAGCGATTTTTCGAAAGCTTTTTAGAGCTTTCAAAATTTCGTCATCTCAGTAGCTTTCAAAAAATCGCTGATGAATAGTTAACGAAACTTTCGAATTTAGCTTTCAAAAATTTCGTCATCTCGGCGTTAAACTTTCGACTGGTCGAGGCTGTATGTAAGACATGAAAGTACATGATTCCTAGCTTTTCGACGATACTATAATTATACTCTTAATACCTTAATGTTTCTTTTCAAATTTGTTTGTCTTATAAAGCTTATTGAGTTCATTTCGTTGCATTCAACATTCTGATTTGCAAGGATACCATTTATTTCTATTGCAGTACAGTGTTCCTAGAAAATCAAAGGATTCAACTCACCATTTATTCTGTTTCTTATCATCAAGCTTGTTGTAGAATTGGCATAAGTTATCTCCCCCTGTCCACACTTCCGGATCGCCATTACGCATGTGTAGTTCCCTGTGTCTGCCAATTTTGTGTTGAAAATTTCGAGAAAAGTCTTAATGCTTGTTTTTGGAACTGTTACTAGGGTTTTATTTTGAAGTTTAGTGAACATCCAAGTTGTGTTTATGATTTCGCCTGGACCCTCACTCTTCCCTTGCAGTATAACAGTATCGCCCACCCTCGCCTCCATACGGGCACTCGACGATTTTTTTATATCTTGAAAATGAATTACGTTAGGCTACAACTTTGATATATTGTACATGTTCTCTTATTTTATTAAGCATGCTACAACGCAAAATCAGTATGTTTCAACACATATCTTTTTTTATATTTATTTTGTCGTTATAAGACACAAAATCATTTACAATAAAATTTAACAAATTGTAATTTTTTTTTCGATTAAAAGAACTGAATTTAAATTTACCTGGTACAACAAAGACAACTTTTGACGTACTATCTTTACAACCGTTGTCATGGAAACGTGTTGCTACGGATACACGTAATACTTTGTGTGTTCCTATGTTACCATAGCGATAATAGGCGCTTTCTAGAGGAACCCATGACGTCATCTGAGGACGGATGGAAATAAAGTATGATTTCATATTACAGCGTGTCAAGGTCGTATCTGGTTGCCATGTTACTTCAAGGTCACATCCCTTTATAGACACAGACAAATTTCTAACAGCAACTGTCACTTGTACTGAAAGAAAAATCCGTTCTTACATCATTCTATCTATTCGCTCCTGTCTTTTTTTTCCGTATCGAAGATCGAGAAAGTCTCTTTGATCATGTTGATATTTAATTTGATATTTAGTATTATGTATTTTACCATTTCCTTTGCATAATCCCATGTTATTTAATATGATCTAATTTTAACTTGAGACCGTGACCACGGAGGCTCAGTGTGTATTTTTCTCAAAACTTATCTTATGAAGAAGTTTTGAATTCTATAGAAAATTTGCATTATTTGAAGTTCTTTTTCGCTGGAGAAATTCTCTTGTCATAGAGACCTTACTTTTGACTCAAACTTAAAATGCAACGTGTAATTCTTAACTTTTTCAAAAACGTTCTTAAACAAAAGCATGACATACATGAAATAAAGCATAATTATTCTAATACTTACCAAATATGCATTTAAACAGGCTTATAACCAGAAAATAATTCATAAAGTGTTGCATGTTTGTTTAATAACACATGTCACATAAATAAATTATTACGGGAAAGATTGGTGGATGATTGAATACATATATATCCACTTTGTTTCACTTCACATACGGACACTTACTATTATAGTTTCTTTTCAAACATCCACTTATCATGCTTAAATTAAGTAGTATAGGTATTGATTCATCAAGTGGACGGGGAGTCACACGAGTCAATATGACCTTCATCGATGTAAAAGTTCTACTCATGCGCAGTTCTAGGTTTATAAATCCGGGAAGAGGGAGGGAGGGAGGGTTTAAAGCCTTATAGATAATTATTTTCATTTCTGATTATTTGCTTTCCAAAAAGCTTATTCGGAGTTTATTTTTACATAATTAATTAATTAATTTATTTATTTATTTTTTTTTTCTTTTTTTTATGAGTTTTTAACATATCTAATACTTTTACATGCATCATATACATTTGTAGTTTCTATAGTGTATTGGTTTTAACAGTATATATATATATATAGTGTCTCATATGTCAATTTGCTTTGTATTTGAGATAGATGTAGATTTGCACAAATGACATGAGACTCTTTTTGAAATATTCTTATGATAAAAGATTATATTAATTAAAAATGGGAAAAATAATTATGTTTGGCGTATTTAATTGGGGTTGAGGTTATCACCCTCTCCTCCCCCTCTAAGCTCAGACCCGCTATACCTGCGCTTAGAAAGAGGACAAGAGGAAAGCTGCAAACACTAACACCCCCTAACCCCCTATTTTGCTACAGGAAGTTTCAGATGAGCTCAATGTGTTTTTTTTTTTCTCAAAAGAAGATCCCGGTGTATTTTGAGCTGTCCTCTGGATCTTGACAAAGAAAGATACCTGGGTTTTTTTTTAATTTAATTTTTTTTTTTTTTTTTCGTTTTGATTTTTATTCATTTGGGGGTGGGTGGGGAGGGGGGTCCAGGGTTTACTTCTTCTTTCATTCCGAAATAGTCGACAATATTGCTACACCTAAAATCGGTTTATAATAACTTGTAACCAGAAGTATCTGTAAAGACCGCTAGGTAACCCGAAAAAATGATAGGGTTGTACGGACTTAATGCGGATGACCACATCATTCGCTATTAACATTGCAGATGGCCTCATTGGTCTCATTGTTTTATGTGTAGGCTTTTGTTATTCGTGTTTCGAAGTCATATCTGGTATTCAGTCTTCCTTGTCCATTTTGTGATTTTCTGGTATTTGTCTACTCTGTGTTTCGGTGCTGTGTTGTGGTTGCTGCCGAGTCCTATTGGAAATCAGCATCTTTCTTTTAGGAAAAACTGTCACTATTGTAATGTTTGGTTTAACTCTGTATAGCGATGTCTGGAAACATGGGTTGCGTTAGCCAATCCAGGGACGATCACAACGAACAAAAGCTGTATAGGATGTTGCAGTTGTTTCCCTTTATACAGTATCAAATTATGTGCAGTGGCTGTGAAGATGCTCCAAGCAATCAAAGCCACGGCTGAATTCCGAATAGGATGTGAAATTTTGAAAAGTTAAAGGACGAACGACGGAAGCCGAGACATGGCACGAGTATAGCTCAGTTCCAGCCTTGCATCACGAACTTGGTAAGAGAAAGGAGGGGGGGGGGGGTAACTCCACCAACTGTCGGTTGCATCACCAACAACAAAACACCAAAAATAATATATGAGAAAATACAGAGATGAAATGCACAACAAAAGACGCAAAAGGGACAAGGAACACCAAAAACACTACAGACACATCGAACACAAAAGACAACACATAAACCAACGAGACCAATTGGCAACAGTTGCCGACTTAGGACGGCCATCTGCTAGTCCAGTAGGGAATGTTGTGGTTATCCGGATTACGTGTAGAGTATGACATTGAGTTCTTAATGTAGGGAATATTTGGATTTCGGAAATTCTTGAGCCGAAACGAGCGTTTGATGGTCATAAGATCTTAGACCTCATTTTTCTCGGTAAAGTCATGACTATAAAATACAGCGCATAGATAAGGAATTGACAGAAATGATGTAGTTTTGCATTTATGGCCAAAAAATTGATCCATATAGTGTACTTATATTGAATTTATTCAATTTGTTTTTGTTTTATAATGATATGAAAGAAATTATTCAAAATACATGTATGCCTCGGGATATCATCACTATTTCTGCACACACACAAGCTGACTTTATTTTGCTCACATAATCTAAATATTATCCAAAATCTAAACATTCCCCCTAACTTATCCTCATACATCAGGGATGTGATGGGAGCGGTCCTCTGTGGATTTCTTAATAAAAGGTAAACGATATGTTAATCATGTGTAATAGTTTATTGTTTACATGTTACTTTGCAAAATTATTGAATTTTAATAACAATTATTCACATAAAATTGAATAATGATTCATATTAACTATAGTATCTAAGTTTTGTCTTGATAACAAACTCGACCAGAAGATAAGAAATTGAATCTAAGCTGCTGTGTGATCTAGCAAGGGCTTATTCTGATTTCTGGAATGACGAATGGTCGTTGCTTTGGAAAACCTTCTTGACCCTTATCTTGCCTGAAAATGAACGAATAAAAATAGAAGTTTGTGACGATAAAAACACTGAAAACAACACAGAGTGCGAAAATAAATAAATGAATAATTAGATGGGATTGCATGGCTTTCGTGTACTTTTTCTTCGTTGTTTTAAACTTCTATCGACCTTCTTGAACAAGAAAAAAATCAAATCAGAATATAACAAAAATAATTAAAACTAAAAAACCCCCTTTTGTTAACTGTCTATAGATTTGCCTTTTTATGAAAATAAATAATACAGAAATGCTAACATACTTTTCTGTCGCCGCGTCGACAGCCTTTGTCGATTCACTTTCTTGTCCAATCGCGTCCTGTGTTTCTTCGTCCTCGTGTATCACGTGATCAACAAGAGGCATGACGTCATCTTCATCAGGAAGAATTTGCGTCATACTGGTGATCGTACCACCCTCCTCAATTGCGGATAGGACAGGTGCACGTGACACATTTTTCCCGCTCATTGCCTCCTTCAGTTTCTGTGCGTTCCTTATGTGTAAGGGCGTAGCTTCTTCTACGTCATCGGGTACTTGCTCCACCGTAAACCTAGCAAACAAAACAAATTTCCTTTTACAGAGTCTTAAAATGTTTATGTCAAATTTATTAATTTTACAACGCTTTATGATCAATTTTTTGCAAATCTTAATGTCTCATATTGTCTCAGATGTTGGCGTGAGAGGGTCCCTGGTGCAGGTGAAAATCCGAGTACCCGGTGAAAAATATAACTCCTTAACTCCGATCACCGTATGTATCCTTCCACATAAGACCCCTTTGCCGAATCTAGGATCGCTACAAGTTACATGTCCGAAAAATTATTACTCTTTTTTTCCGAACCCCTCTAAATTTCATTCTTTTATACTTTACGAAACAACAAAACAATACACCTTTTTTTTCATAAACGTACTTGTTATTCATTGTCAGATTCAAAAAAAGTACCACCACCATAAAATACGCCCACCTCCAATGACGTCACAAACACAAAGCAACAGGATTGGTTAGTTGCTGATGACTTACAAGTTACTGCCAATGGTATGTCGGCGCCTCAATCGCATAAGTCTGGGTTAGTAAAGCAAGAATATGAACAAATTAATATTGATTAATACATATACATGAATTCAAGGAAATATATTATATGTTTTTAAGATATAAGAAAAAAATTCCAATAAAATTATTGCAAAATTTGTCTTTTTGACAAAAAGATGTACTAATCCTTGACTTTATTGTAGGTTGTATCTCAAGTATACATGGGGAAGTCAAAAAGTTTTTCGATTGGAAATGATAAATTTTGCATCAGTAAATGTAAAGCTTTATTATAACTTGCAAACGTAAATAAAATATCGAAGCATCTTGACCCATATGCTTCCTGTACACTTGGCCATGGGATTTTTTTTTGTGTGTAAGTGACCTTGATGTAGCACCTATACCGTACACAGTTTGATATGGTTCTAAATTGAACTGTTGTTTAAAATAATAAATCATTGGGCATGCAAAATTTAACATAGTTTATAACATATGGCATAAAATAAACTTGTAGCTTTTTGGTTTTCATACTAAGTGATTGTATGAATGTATAATGGTCGATAAACTGTAAAAAATGGCAACAAACATTTGCTTGTCGAAGGCATTGGTACGTTGCTTTTACATTTGAAAAGTCCAACTTGCTAGGAATATCTGTCACATATTTATTCCTGGTTACTGATGACCGATTTACAAGAAGGATATAAAGTAGATTTAAGATTAGAAAAATCAAAGAAAGGATTATCAGAAATAGAGTGTAATAAAGAGTAATCGAACCTAACCTTGATTGTCTGATAGCTTGTAGCGAGGATTCTGGTTTCTGTACAGGCCTGTTTGGTTCTTGGTCTGAATTTTCCCCTCCACTATAAGAAAAGGTTAAGGGAAAGCTTGACTTCCGCTTCCTTTCATGCTGCCCGCTCTTTTTCCTGAGAATTCCTGTATTACTTGCGCGTTTTAATGGGACATATTCTGGCGTATTATCTGAATAATCGTCAGTATTCTCAGTACGGTACACACTCTTACTCGATCCTGTCCCTCCGGATCTTTGTGATCGCATTGAACCTGTTGAATATTTTCTTCCTTCCCTCAAGAAGCGGATGAGATTTGGCGGGAAACTTATTTTCCGCTTCCGGTTTTTCTTTTTAATTGTACTCTCTGTATCATCAATAGTGCTTGACCTTTCTCGTCCGACAAATCCTTGATCCAGTTTAGCTACATCCGAATCTGATGCCCACGCAGAGCCACGTCGAGTCCCGGACATTTCAACCGAAATCTTCCTTTGTGGAAGGTTGGTTTCGACTACTGAATGATTCTTTCTTTGGTGGGGATGAGTGTCACCATTTGGCACATGGAGATGGTCCATGTAGTAGTTACCAGAGAAATTTGACACACGATCAAACGGAATACCATAATGATCGTTGTGTTTCCTATGTAGAAGAACACAGAAAATTATGATGTTTATACATGTACCACGAGTACACCATCCCCACTCTCACCCCTTACCATTATGGAAAAGATCATCGCTAGTTCCCATTGAATATATTTAATTTCCTTTATTGCTACAAAATTGTCTAACTATACAAATTTCTTTTGTTTTTTGTTTTTGTTTTTGTTTTTGTTTTTGTTTTTTTTGTTTGCTTAATATAAACTTAAGACTTTTTACTAACGATTTTTAAAATGTTTTCAATATTCTGTTTTCAGAAATGAAACAAACTTATTTTCAATAACAAATTAAAAAAATTGTATTGATGAAGAATACCTACGACATAGAAGCCCGTCCTGTTAGTAGGCTTAACATCGATCCGGCAAAATGACTTCCGAATGGAGTATGATGGCTGCGATGGTCTGCGATCTCCTCTGGATCCAACATACGTTGATCATTCAAAGATGGTACCCTAAATTGTATGAATCATTTATTTACATCATTATAAAAAGAAGCCTTAAAATAGTCATATTTAAAAAGATTTCTGTATTGATTTGGAGGCCACAAATATATATAATTTATCTACATTTGCACTGATATATATCATTTCATTTTTTTTTAGAAATCTTGATTAAGTAGCCTTTCTCGAAACACATCTTGAATAATAAAGAAACAAGATTAAATCAGAAGGCAAACTCTGATAATTACCTTAGTCCTAGTAAGAATACAAGTCTTCAAATTTCCCAAACAAGAGGACAAATACCTTTCTAATTTTTTTTAATTAACTCTAAGTAAAATATTTTAAAATATACCCAACGTGTAACGTTTTGAGATCCCTCGTTCCAGAATGATCATTGACATTTTGGATTGCGATTGAATGCCCATTGACTATTAACATCACCAAACAAGACATGTATGTCAAGACAATCACCGAATTTGACAAGTTTTCATAGAATTGTTGCGACTGGCGTTGCATGCAAACAGGAGACGCTGACTCTCCCCGGGCATCTGGTCTCACTTCGGAATGTTTATTCCAGGTTTCACAACTGTTCTGATGGAAATTCTAATGATTTTGCCTTACCTTCTCGACTTTGAGACTGAATAATTGACGGGTACTTCTTTGATGTTTATTTACTCAAAGTTCTATATTGACATATTCACATTACGCTAAGTTATATGTAGAACCCAGGAACATTGGCCTCTTTGATGTTCTAGATGCCTCAGTGTACGGTAGTTCTGTCACGTGCTCCGGACACTGTCCATCTGTGTCCAGGGGAGGGTAAGTACCGTACATCTGGTCAACCAAGGTCATGGCCACCTATAAGGAAATGATATTAAAGTGTCAATTATTCTATCATATGATTCATTAAGAAGACCCCTTCTGCCACGCATAACGAGTTACGAATGACCATTGGTCGCATCGCACCATAATAGTTTTGAAAACAAGTGATACAAATAACACGGAAGTGTTCCAGCTCTATATCTTCTTGAAGAAAATGTGATAACCCCCCCCCCCCCCCCCCAGAAAAAAAATATATAAATAAATATTATAAAATAATCGAAACCGGCGCATGCGTATACAGAGAACTTCCTACCGCCATGTGTCTGTCTAACAACCAGTTGATGTCAAAATCGTCGTCGTCTTCTCCAAATGGATTTATCAACTGTTCGGCCACCTGTCACATGATAAATAAATATGATAAATATAAAGATATTGTTTATATTTTTTAAAATAAAAAATAAACTAAATCTTCGAAGGAAGGGATCAAAGGTTCAATTTCAAATCCAAAATTTCAAAATCATGAGTGATTTTGTAACTTATTCGAACAAGTGGGGATTATGTTTGGAAGGATTCCCCTTATTTTTTTTTACACTTACCTTCAGCCAGCCCATGTAAAAGAAGAATTGCAGCAGAGTAAAGACCGGAACATACAGGTCATACTCATGACCCGGATACTGTTTGATGGGGTCAAGAAACTGGCGGCCAATCAAACACGTGGCAAAGAAGGAGTAGACTGCCAATGTGACAACCTGAAAATCGTAAGACTTGTGATGTAGAACGTTTAACGATTTTAATGTTTAGTATTAATACTGAAAATTTATTATGAATTTTATATTCTAGTATGACTTGAAATTTTCTCCCTTTATGTACCATAGAACTCTTCCAGTGCGCTAAGCTCCGCCCATTCACGTGCTATATTAGAATAGAAATAACAACTAGCTAGCCGTGATTCATTGTCCAGTAATTCCACTCGTCACAAGATCACCTCGCCGCTTCGCGGCTCGGTGATAATTTGATTGGTTCATGCGACTCGTGGAGTTACTGGACAATAAACCACGGCTAGCTAGTTGTTATTTCTTAATCAAATTGACGTGATCATAAAATGGGATAGGGTCTAGTACTTCAAATAGGGTGGGACCTTACAACAACAACAACAACAAAAAAGTTAAGAGAGAAAAAATTCTTTCCTGAGAAGAAAAAATAGAGATATAAAACAGTATGAAGATATATTATAGAGCGACAAATTGGATACCTGAGTATAAACTAGAGGAATTGTTATCCAGTCATAGACAAAGCAGGTAGAACATCGGTCTCTGAAGTCTGCTAGAGCCTGAAAAATTTAAGGAAAGGAAATTACATAAATGAAATCATGCATCATTATGTTTCGTTTTGTAAATCAAAATTATTAAATAGTTTATGTAAGTTTTTTACTTGTTTCTTAATCCTGTTTGACCTTCTTTTGTACTAGCCATGTAAACGTGATATCTAAATAAATACCAAATAAAAATCTGTTTAAACTAAATAAGTTCTTTTGATCATTTTCATCAACAATTTTTGCTAGCTTCATGTTTATCATACAATGCTTGTAATATTTGCAATTCTCTCTCTCAGTTGTTGAAAAATAACCATGCTCGGATCTAGAATATTTTTCAAGGAAGGTAAAAGTGTATGTTCCTTACTCCAAACCTACAGGGACCCCATCTCTTCCACTCATACCCTTTTCATAGCTATTGTAGATATGAAACGGTCAATTAATTTTCCAATATTATCAACTGACCTCTATAATCATACGCAGTCCAAAGTCTGTTTTGATACAGTTGTCTTTCCTCGCTTGAGCCAGTAATCCGTTTGCCCACACCAGGGGAACCCAGAACTTGTTGTATTTGCAGTCCACTTGTTCGTACATTGTCGCTTCTTCTTTCGTTATGAAACCTATTACATGTAAAATATTAAGGATTAATAAAGATTTTCTTATTGCTTAACTATGTTATGCTTCTTAGGGTAGCAATTTTCTGCGATCAACTTGTAAGATACACATGCAATACAAAAATGGACTATACTTTAATATTGTATAGAAGTTCCTGTTACAAAATTACTTTCAGTGGCGCTACCTAGAATGTATTTTATCTTTCTGCAAAAGAATTCTGTTGAGTAAGACAAATATGGATAATGACCATATCCCTTTATACAGCACTAAATCGATAATTCAGAAAATCAGAAAGGCATACAAAATCAGGATAAAACAGGTACCAAAGCAAACAAACAAAAATTTCCATTATATGAGAAGAAGCGAACGCCCGATATGGGAGTGAGACCAGGTGCCCAGGAAGAGTAAGCATCTCCTGATTGCATACAACACCCGCCGCTTCAATTCGGTAGAACTGTCACATCCGGTTACTTCCATTTCGGAAGACATAGAGTACAATCTTTGGTTGGATGGTTCAAATGGTCTATGACAGAATATCATCCGCCATTCTGGAGAGTGGGACATCATACTGTATGACGATTTCCCCATATCGACCGTAGAACTTCCTCAGTGACGATGTTAGTCGGTCACAAACATATCCCTGACTGAGAAGCTTATCTGAAAGACGCCTAGCTCTCAGAACAAAATCCGTATATTTGGTACTTGCTCCGGCATAACGTATCAATTGAGATATGAACACGTCATAAGCAGGCGATGAAGGGGTGTTGCTAATCAGGAAAGGAAAGTTTGTAATGCTGAAATTGAAGTCGTCACGTTTGTTCTTTCTTTATGTTTCAATGCTGCTATGAGATTGTTTTGTCTGTCTGTTTCTTCCTAATTTATTTTCATGCACGTGTGTTCCATAGTGATCACTTCGTCATGCTCGACATCTTCCCCTGATCTTTATCATGTCAGATATAAAATCTGATAAGGTGATTACTAGAGCTATGTGCAAATTCAATATTTCGGTCCGTCTTGCATTACAACGTTATAGGAATGAAGCATCCGGTGGAATAGGATACAATTTGGAGACCACGATGCATTTTTGTCATGGAAAGACACGTTGCCATACAATTTAATCTATCATTGAGAAGTTCAGTAACAGATGGCAAAAAAGGATATATCAATTGTGTAGACTCTCATCGGCTGGAATATGCATAGCATATCATAGGGGTAGAACTGGAGTAGAGTTTTCCACACTCCTGACATTCAATATTGAGTTATCATGTATAGATTACCTGCCTCAACAAGATGGTCTAATGACGGAAATCTTTTCATCACAGCTACACTTATAGACCTGCAGATAAGTATTAGCCCAAACAGCATGTACCGGGCTATGGTACAACGCATCTTATGTCCCATGTCATTGGAACCCTCAAGGTAACAGCATGTCAAGTATAATGTTCTGGAAGAAATGAAAATGATGTTGAAATCGATATATAATATGACTCGCACATAATAGACATGCAGATAAGTATTAGCTCAAACAGCATATAACGGGCGATGGTACATGGCATCCTATACCCTGCACCATTGGCGCATTCCAGGTAACAGAATTTCAAGTATAGTGTCCTGGAAGGTTCAGTAACAGTTACGTGTTTGGACGGTGTGTATTCACACTTCAGTCAGAGTGCATCCATGAATTGTTCTGCATTTTACATTCGTGATTTTTTTTTCTGCCTGCAAGGTTAAATCGACGGAAACCGACGGCATCGTCTTCGTTATACATTTCTACTACGTTAGATAATCGTAGGATAATAGGCTGTTGGTTTCCGACGATGGCTATTTGGGTAATTATGATTCTTACTTTATACATGTCATATGATGCATGAATTATTTCTAAAAATCTATCAGGTCATTTTAAATTCATGAAATTATTTTGTATACATGTACCTGCCCGGTCAGGGTACATTCATGAATTTCTTTCATTCATTATTTTGTTCTGTATACCTGTCGTGCCAGGGTACAATCATGATTTGTTCTGTATACCTGTCGGGCCATGGTACATTCATAAACTGCGTCCACCATCGTTGTACGACCATTGTGACGTAGAAACCGAGAACAAAGGAAACCGGGATCAAGCTGAGGTAGTTTTCACAGTACATCACAACCGTCTCAAACGTCCTGTAATAACAATTACTGACTTTTATTTATTGCTGTAAAGTCGAATTGAAAATTTCGGAACGTGGAAATATCTTTTTCCTATGAACATTTTGAACATATTTTAATCTATTGGATACTTCTGAGAAACTCTAGCTTGGCTGCCATAATAAAGAAAGAATTAAATTTCACCTAATGGAGGAAGCCATTTATTGGCCATTTTGAATATCATTTCTTCCCCCAAAAGAACTGGCCAAGATTGCCCGAGTGGCAACGCAACCAAGCTAAAGTTGTTTAGTGCTATCCAATATATGAGGATCATGAAAAAAAAAATGAAAATACATTTCTAGGTCGACGATATATATATATATATACATTTTCCAGACGACGAATGCCAGGGCAGTTAGTATCACGTACTACTATACCCATCAATAGCGTACAAAACTATTTTTCGAGGTGCAATATAGTCACTTATCCAGTCTATATAGAGCAGTCCTGATAAGGACTTCTGAGGTATTTGGCTTTTAACAGAAACTAGCCTTTCCTCGTGAGAGAGAAACTTTCATGACAAGTCAGACTTTTACAATGGCGTAGCTACCATGTTTGCTTGTATGTTAATACTTCCACTTTTACCCCCCCCCCCCGAAAAAAAAAATTCAATATAGTTTTAATTTCATTTTCTCGAGACTATATTTTGCGAGGTTCTAAAGGCAAATAATTCGGCCTATTCACTTGAAATGCCCTCAGCCTGGAGACTACATGGTCCTCATATAATCCTTGTATCGGGGAAAGCGTCCATTTATTTTGTCTAAGCTGCTACGCCACTGATTTTGCAAAATATGTATGATAGCTACGCAATTGAAAGTTAAGGATTCCTATGCTCACCTTGTCATATACATTATACATTTTAATACAGTAATGTCTTTTATATTGCAAAATAGGACATATTCGCATAAACATTAATGACAGGAATTTTTTATTTTACTATCTGTTAGCCTACATGTACATGTCATTAAGTTGCACAAAAACACCTGGTACTTAAAGGAATAAGCCGTCAAAATGCATTACGTATGTTTTGAAGAAAATAAAATATTCCATCAAAAAGATGATTTTAGGAAATGTTTAATATATTAAGCAAAAAATTATTCATTTTGAGTCTCTAAGACTTAAGAGAAGATTATATATTTAATTATATGTATTCTCCAGTGTAAAAAGTTCATGGTAGATAATGTGTACCTAATTAAATTAAGCCATCAAGACATTTATATACCAAGTAAAATTTTGAAACAGAGCTATGAAAAATTATTTTTTCATGATATTTAAATGCAGATGTATATCAAATGAAAAGTATTTATTGTAAAGCGCGGATCTAGAGAGATTCGAGAAGGGGGGGGGGGTTCTGATGAAGTCTAAAAAACTCCTCATAAAATTCACAACAAAAGTTTATCTTTTCTTTAAAATATCATGTTCTCCAATTTCAGTATTGGATAACAACTCATGATCCAATGAGAGGTAAAATGTATGAGAAAGAGAGGGAGGGAGGGGGGGGGGGGTGGTCACTTCCAAACTTTATATCAGATCCGGCCTGATTGACTATATTACTTACGTCCTCTGATGTTGGTTCAGGGCCAGTCTGTAGGTAAGGCTAATGGCCAGTGATTGACTATATTACTTACGTCCTCTGATGTTGGTTCAGAGCCAGTCTGTAGGTAAGGCTTATGGCCAGTTATTGACTATATTACTTACGTCCTCTGATGTTGGTTCAGAGCCAGTCTGTAGCTAAGGCTATTGGCCAGTGATTGACTATATTACTTACGTCCTCTGATGTTGGTTCAGAGCCAGTCTGTAGGTAAGGCTAAAACCAGTGATTGACTATATTACTTACGTCCTCTGATGTTGGTTCAGAGCCAGTCTGTAGGTAAGGCTAAAACCAGTGATTGACTATATTACTTACGTCCTCTGATGTTGGGTCAGAGCCAGTCTGTAGGTAAGGCTTATGGCCAGTGATTGACTATATTACTTACGTCCTCTGATGTTGGTTCCGAGCCAGTCTGTAGGTAAGACTAATGGCCAGTGATTGACTATGTTACTTACGTCCTCTGATGTTGGTTCCGAGCCAGTCTGTAGGTAAGGCTAATGGCCAGTGATTGACTATATTACTTACGTCCTCTGATGTTGGTTCAGAGCCATTCTGTAGGTAAAACTAATGACCAGTGATTGACTATATCACTTACGTCCTCTGATGTTGGTTAAGAGCCAGTCTGTAGGTAAGACTAATGGCCAGGTACATCCCAGAGAAAATCAACATCTCTTTATACACAAGTTTGTAGACACTCCCCCTCCACATCCCTAGCAGCTTCACAAACGTCCCCAGGGTGACGTTAGCCACCCGGTATTGATACGTTATCGTCATGGTAACTGTTTTTAATTGAGATTTTCAGGATTTTATTGGGTTTTTTTCTGACGGCAACGTTGACGGTATTCAGCTGGCAATGATATTCCAATGTATTTTAACTAAGACTATGTTGCTGAATGATAAGTTCCATTGTGCTATGCTTCAGGAAAATTCACGTTTCACAGAAATACTACAACACAGTTTATCCACATTTCATAAAATCAAAGCGATCACTGCATTATTAAAATTCAACATTTTCCTTTGGGTAAAATTCCACGAAAAAACATCAAGCGACATTCAAGAAATTGTGTTCCAAAATGTACATTTGTTCCACTTTGTATGACAATCCTGGAAGATAGAAAAATAAAAGTGATACAATTTTAAAACACGTTGAACAAACAAATATGTACATTAAGTGCATATTTCATATACTGTACTTCTTACTACATGCATCCATTATTTATACTTTTGATCTAGGAATTTCCATCTTAAACATTTTCATTTTTAAATTGACATACTTTATTTCGTAATGAAAATACGGTTTACGGAAACACACTATACAATTAATTTCAAGGTAGAGTCATACTGTGCATGTCAGAGTTGGATAAAGGCGGTCACAGGTGACAATATATTATTTTGAAAAATTTAAATTCAAAAGTCTTGATAAAGTAATGTTCTCATCAGCGGACTTAGTTTTTTTTTTTTTTTAATGCAGGAGCGGTTCAGGTGTGTAAAAAAGAGGGGATCTCACTCATTCGATTTTTGAAAAAAAAATTATTATTCAATGTAGATGAACATCCGATAATTTTCGCACTTTCCACTGGGTCATGCCCCCCCCCCTCCCCGGTATCCACTCATGTTCTCCATTATTAGAATGACATTATGCATGTGCATAAAATCGTCTTATTGACATCTTTACATGTATTCTGATGAAACGTTAAAAAAATGCATCATACATGTAACCAAAGTAGATAAACAGAAAGTAAATATTAATACAAAAGCATCTTTAATAGAAAAAAATTCCATTACACATGTTACATGTACATAAGCATGCAAACGAAATATATTTTCACCAAACAAACATAATTTATCAAAAAAAATATATTCTATACAAAGAAAAAAATATACTTACATGTGTGGCGAAAGAAAGTGATTATAAATTACAAATTTCACATGTGCATAAAATCATACAGCACTAACCATAAGACACATTTACCTCATTAAAACAGAATCGTAATTAGTATATACATGTACACTTAATGCCCTAGATAAGGCTTGTCTCTTGTATTAGTACATAAGGTACAGATTGACATAGATAACAGCGTCATGAGAATGGTCAAACGTAAATATACTTCCACGAAACTGTCGTAAAATGGACGACACTATGATTGACAGGTGCTCTTATCTTGTTTATTCTCATTTTTGTAAACAAGCATTTGAATGATTTGCGTATTGAAGAGTCCTGCAAGAGAACTCCACACCTTTCGTTATCCTTATATACCAACGAATACAAAGAACGTAATATACAAATGATTGTGTAATCGTGAAACTTTGTATGTCTGTTAAGTTGAGCATAGACTGTATTTCGAACGTCTTCTGGTTTTTTTTCATATCCATTTACATGTCCATCTGTATTCTTGGCGCCGTGCGTCATGCTGTCAAGTGGGAAGGTTGTGCGCACGTAATCCAGATAACCACACTGTCTGCTACTTGTCTGGCAGATGGCCGTCCTAAGTCGGCACCGGTTGCCCATTGGTCTCGTTGGTTTATGTGTGGTCATTTGTGTTTCATATTTCTATGGTGTGAGTTGGGCTCGTTGGTTTATGTGTGGTCTTTTGTGTTTCATGTTTCTATGGTGTGAGTTGGTGTCCATTGTTCCTTTTGCGTCTCTTTCTGTGGGTGTCTGCTCTGTGTTTTTGCATTGGGTGTTTTGGAGTTTTGCTGTGGGTGCTGCAAACGAGTGTTGTTGGTGATCCCCTCATTCCTTTTTATGAGCAGGGTCATCGTCTATGAAGGCTAGGAATTGTAATTTATATATTAAGATTCTTTATAATGTGAGTGAAAATCTCAATCAATCCACAATAGTTTATGTATAAATATAAAATGCGCATGCGTTGGTTTTATGCTAATCAGATTAGGTCTGCATTTATCCAATTCGCATATGCTCTAATTCAAACTTCACCAATGCGCATTGGATACTCTTATGATCACACGTTCGAAAAGGTAGTTACTTATCAATTGATGGAATAAGGGCAAATGATGAGATGATTGAACTCACGGGTAAAATGACTCTTACTCCCTCCCTTTCCCCCTCCTCCCCCAACATAATAAACCATGGCCTTGGGTACACCAATTCGCATAGTAGGTCAAATAGCGCCAATGAACATTTTTCGCAATGAACATCACTTTTTGGTATTAAAATAACGAGTCCAATGTCACTGAATGTCCGAAAAGGTAATAAACACGTCTACTAATGATATAAATCTGTTACTATGAAATGAATAATCATTGGTAATTATGTACTCTGTCTTTTGCATTACATGCATCGGATATTTTAGGGACATTTTCCTACTCTGTAAGCGCAGACCTAGAGGGAGATTAGTAGTCCCGAATCCCCTTACCCGTGGGTTATAATAAAATCTTGATTTTCAAATTTTTGGGGTTTTTTTTCAAAATACATACGCTGGTCACCTATCCCCTAAAGTTGAAATGGACCTCCCCATCTGCTGCTTTTATTGGTCCGAACTTTAAAAGAAGTTGACAATATTTTTTTGTAAAATTTCCAGAAAGTCTTTACTAGTTTGTGAAAGCGAAAACCTAGAACTATAAGTTTCTTCGTTATTTGTGAATTTCTGCAGTGAAAATATAAAACACCAGTACAAGCAGGCTCTAAGACTAGCATAACGGACGAGGTTTGAAATGTAGATACCGTATGACAGTAATCTAGGAACATCACCGTCAAGACAGGGAACATTTTACAATTTTGAATCCAAAATCATCTCTTTTGTCAAACACTTGTATGAATCTCTCCATTAACAATTTTGATATTTAGGTCCAAAAAATGGTGTTTCTGTTTGTAAACATGGGTCTCTTTGTCCTTGTGAATATTTATAATGATTATACGGAAGTGTTCCAACTCTATACTTTCTTGAAGAAAATTTCAAACCAATTAAATATGCACCAGACACGTATTTCGGTTATCAAATCCTCATCAGTAATGCCTCATTGATTTATATTAAGATACACCTTTCTTTTCCCGTGAATGATTACAAACATGAATGTATGGTAAGGTGTACTCTTTTTGTCCTTGTGAATGTCTATAAACACAGATGTATGTTAAGATTCACCTATGCAGGGTGCCACTAAAATAAGTTCGTCTATGTCTGAAACATGAACATCGACGGCGGGTGCGGCTAACCAACAGGGGGATGCTTACTCCTCCCGGGCACCTGGTCCCACCTCTAGCTTGCTAGGGGTCCGTCAATGCTCAAATTGGCGCTCATTTGTGAGTGCTGTTGTTGTTGTCGTCAAGACCTTCTTTAACTCATTTGGTTGGAAGTACCACTGATGAGGATAATGCCGAAATACGTGTTTGAAAATAACGTAGCGCGTCTGTCTGTCTAATTTTCTACTCTTATTTTCTTTAGAAGTCTGGAGCAATTAAACATGTTCCCCGCGATTGAATGTTTCAAGTGCAATATATATGATGATAACTTTCTTTCCAGTTCTGTCGCCTGAAAGAAGCTTTGATTTGGCGCTTTTTCAATTTTACATTATATATTACTTTGTTATTCAAGCCGGGCTTCCACTGTCGCGAATGTAAAGGAGCATGAGCTACGATCAGAGGCGAATAAACAATCGTGTCACATTCTTGTTTGTTCTCATGAAGTATTTCATGGCGCGATAGACACACGATAGCGCCGCAAATGCAACAAGAATATGCTACGCGTCCACTATATAGTAAGGCGAGTGTGATAAGAATAGAGAAGAATGCCACACGAATGTGCCACGATAAAATGACACTGAGGGGAAGAAGAGGCGGATGCAGGAGATTGAGACACGACGTTAACCCAATAGCTCTGCGATACAGGAGAATGAGACACGACTTTAACCCGATCGTGCTGCGATCATGACAAGAATTGACAAGAGCCAAAACAAAATCATTTGACATATCTAGGAGTATCAATACCTTTTGTTGACTTTGACCTCTTTCCAGGTTGTTTTCTCTTGAAAGACATTGTCAAAGTTTTCAAAACATTGCTCTGCACACTTTTACAACAACTGTGAGATAATCGTTCTTGTCACTGTCGTGTGTGTATGAAGTACTATCGTGACAATATCGTGTCACTGTCGTGTCATGATCGTGGCTGAATCACGTTGGTTTTTTCATTCGCGTCACATTCTTGGTGCATTCACATCACATTTACCGAAAAATGTAGCAGGATGGATGGGATATGATGCTAAAGGACCCAAATTTCAAGATGTTTTGATAACAGAATTTTTCGAATGCGTTGAAGAGATCGAAGTTGATCGAACTTGGCTACATGTGCGCTCGGGGACTCGTAGTCCACCAGCAGTGACACTCACCGAGTGGTTCAAATGTTAAACGTCTTCAAAATCAATAGCAATCTGTACTACAATGTAAAATGTCTCGCATGTAGGGGAACTATACATGTATTACAAACTCCTCACTTCATCAAAGATGTAATCTGTTGGGATTCACGATACTAGGTGTGCATCACATTCGTTTAGTCTGATTGTGTTTTATTCAGTGGAGTAACCTACAATAAGTTATGGTTCACAATGTGACTTTGTGGAAATTATTCAAATAATTCAGGATGCCCTTCATATTTCATTTATGTGACGTTGTCTTCGTCTGTTTTTCTTCGTTCCTCACACGAGGGTGTGTTCCGCTGTTTTAAATTGGGATCTCCTCCATTAGTTTACTATTCGCTGAAATGATCCTAATCTTAAATATTTTGCTTTTCGTCTTAAATTTCTATAAATACTGACAATGTATATGCACCTAATGGTTTTACACATGTGAGATGGGATCGGTGCACTTATTCTAATTAATGTTAGGCAAAAACAGCAAAATTTTAAGGAGAGGTAAAATGATACATACATGTAACCTTGAAATGTACAATATACATTAAAACCAAGTTAAATGCAATATTAAATGACATACCTTTTAAACGATGCACGTATTTCATTATCATTACGAGGAATGTTCATTTCACACGAAGAAGATACGGGCTATTAGGAAAAAACTCATCCCCTCGGGGCTATAGGAACGTACGTTGTACGTTATCACACGTAACAGCTTAAACAGAGCAGTAAGAAAATACCACTAAAAAGTCAACACAATTTTCATCCATTTAAACAAGATAAAAGGGGAAAAATATATATATAGGAAATAAAGTCAAAAGCTAAACATTATCAGAATAATTGCAAATTTATGATTTGTTGGACAGTTCAGTAATATATTATACATAGAAGAAAGAAATTTTGAATATATATAGTGGTAGATATATTTGAATGTAAGATTATTGTATTAGAAAGATAGGAACCTCCATCAAAATTCGCTTGCAGCATCCACAGCAAAATACAAAAACACCCTTTGCGAAAACTCAGAGTAGAAAAGCACAGAGAGAGACGTAGTTAAGTGACAAGGAACTCCGAATACAACATAGAAACATAAAACACAAAAGACTACACATAAATCAACGAGACCTGAATGAGTAGTCGGTGCCGACTTAGGGCGATCAGCTGCAACGTCAGTAGAAATGGTTGTCGAGGTAAAGTGCGCACAACCTTCCCACTTTCTCGGTAAACCATAGGTATAAAACACAATTGTAATGTAAAATAGCCTCCTCACTGTAAGATGACCACATAAAAAGACAGCAAACTGTAGGGGCAGAAGCAACACACAAGATGAAGATGTTAATGGATATAAATACAGAATGCGTACGAAATACAGTCCGTGCTTTGTCAGCTATAGCAGACACATTTAATATTTTCGACATCTTCACTGCATCCGCTACACAGATTTTACAATACCGTACAGGATGCAAATGCTCACGGTCTTCTACCAAGATTGTGTTATTTGTGCCGATCAGTCAACAAATATTGAACTGATTGGCTGACACGTTTTCGACATCTTTTCTGCACAGAATGTCACGATACTTTACAGGAAGCAAGTATTCAAGTTTCTCCATCAAGATTGTGTATTTTGTGCTGATCAATGAAAACATGGCCACAAGTAGCTCAGGTGAGCGATGTGTCCCTTTGTTTTAATTTCGATTAAGGTGTTTACAATAGTTTTAATGGGTAAACTAATGGTAACTATTATTATCAAACAGATGTACTGTATCATGTTTTAGCATCGTGACATCTCTGCTACATCTTTTTCATGTCACGAAAGTTATAAAATCCAATTCTTAATCATTACCAGGGCAGAAATTGTTGTAAACGACGGGCGAAATAAGAGGCGTTGTATGTTTAATCTTCTCATTTGAGAGATGTATTTTGTCCCCAGCTTTTCTTCAAAGTGTTCATCTGTCGGATATGTTGTCTTCTGTCATAGGTACGAGGGCTGATTGATATGTTGTGAGCCTCAGTTTTCATCTCAGTTATCAGTATTGGTACCGGTATTACTGGATTATTGGTATTGAGACCCTTAAACACCGGTGACAAATGTGTATAGATACTGAAGGGGATTGTGAAGAAAAATAATGCAAAATGTCTGATAAAATTCAAATTCTTCAATAGGAGGCTCACAAGATATCAATCAGCCCTGGTATTTTCTCTTGCATGTGAAATACAATACGTAGAGGTATACAGGCTACTTACCAAGAAACAACTTCAAGAAGAGTATATTTGTAAGCAACTGACCCTTTTTGACTGTTATATTTAATTTGTATATGTAAAAGAACACTTAAACATTAGAACAATAACCAAGCCATCCCGATGAATCGATGAATTATACGACTTAGACCATTAATTCCTCATGTCAAAATTGATGGTATTTTTTTTTGCCTGGATACTCTTTTTTTTTTCAGAATAGTGTTCAAATTATCAAATATGATTTTGGTAAAAGAAAATTTTACAGTTACATTTTATCACCATTAAAAATTGATTTTTCTTACTTTTCCCACGGGGTCCAATGTTAAAGTTCAAACGACTAAGTTCACGGTATAATCAGGAAACCACGAATTATATTTTGTTTCTATATCAGGTTTAACATAAGCTTTGAATATTTAAGAAATGACTGTAATAATTTTTCTGTCTATCGATGTATAGACAAAAACCGATGCACAAACTGTATAATCCGCGAAGCGGATTATATTTTGTTTGTGCATCGGTTTTTGTCTATACATCGATAGACAGAAAAATTATTACAGTCATTTCTTATAATTTAATTAAATCACTATTTAATCATCTAGTTTATTTTGCAATTGGTGTCATTTTAGCGTGGTTGATTTTCAAGTTCAAAACTGGCGACGTGATATTTGAACAGGCCTAACGTAGCGGCGCTCGCCGTTAGTGACGTCATAATAGGCGACATTGTCTATACAGCTATAGATAAAATTTCGCGCCGTACGTTTGTATAGGCGTTATACAGACATTACGGGAATAGTTAAATTATATGGAAATGAAAATATTGTGAAAGCGCAAAAGTTGTTATAAGGAAATATGAGCATCTGAGACCTGAGGGATCTTCTACTTTCATGATATTTTTACAAGAAGGTTATTCTTAGACTCCAAAGGAACTTATCTCATTTCCAGTTTGTATTTATTTTGCTTCTTTGCACTATGTTTCACTGTGTTCGTCAGGATATTCTTTAACTCATTTGTGTCACACTTATGCCCTTTGCCGTGTGGAGATCGCAAAAAAGTTCCCCGCGAGGGGTTTGACAGTAAGTGTTCTGAATATTTCCCTGACATGGTCGCCATAGCACTTTCTATTTAAGAAATGACTGTAATAATTTTCTATCTATCGATGTATAGACAAAAACCGATGCACAAACTATATAATCCGCGAAGCGGATTATATTTTGTTTGTGCATCGGTTTTTGTCTATACATCGATAGACAGAAAAATTATTACAGTCATTTCTTATAATTTAATTAAATCACTATTTAATCATCTAGTTTATTTTGCAATTGATGTCATTTTAGCGTGGTTGATTTTCAAGTTCAAAACTGGCGACGTGATATTTGAACAGGCCTAACGTAGCGGCGCTCGCCGTTAATGACGTCATAATAGGCGACATTGTCTATACAGCTATAGATAAAATTTCGCACCGTACGTTTGTATAGGCGTTATACAGACATTACGGGAATAGTTAAATTATATAGAAATGGCCTCAGAAAGTGCAGTTCATTTTTTATATGTTGTCATTTTCATGATGATCGACGGCGGTTGCGGCTAGCCAACAGGGGATGCTTACTCCTCACGGGCACCTGGTCCCACCTCTAGCTTGCTAGGGGTCCGTCGATGCTCAATTTGGTGCTTTATTGTGGGTGCTGTTGAGATTATCGTTAGGATCTTCTTTAACTCATTTGTTTATTTATATATTTTCGAAGGTTTTAATACAAAAGTAATTCTGATTTTCTCTTTGTTTGATATTGACTTACCGGTTCCTCATTCTCCGTTCAATGAAAACCAAGCTAAGTAGGGAAATAATCACAAACAACACTTAAAAACAAAACGTAAACATTTTGAAGAACGTATGTTATGGTGCCCTGTCTATCAGATTCCGTTCTTATAAAAGGCTCTGTGGAGATTGTATATTACGAATACGGAAGGTTTCCAACTCTATACCTTCTTGAAGAAATTTTCAAACCAATTTATTATGCGTGTGGCGAATACTAAATTCTCATCAGTGATGCTTCCAGCGGAGCCGCCAAAATTCATTTCAGTAACGCCCTCTTGTTTTATTTTTTGAATCTAAATTTCTACATCACTTTACATAGAATGCGCGGCTCCGAATTTACGATAACGTTGTCCTTCGTGATAGCCGTCCTAAGTCGGCACCGGTTGCCCATTGGTCTCGTTGGTTTATGTGTAGTCCTATGTGTTTGATGTTTCTGTGTTGTGCGTTGACGTTCCCTGTCCCTTACGCGTCTCTTTGTGCTTGTCTGCTTTGTGTTTTTGCATTGGGTGTTTTGGGGTTTTGCTGTGGGTGCAACAACCTGGTGTTTTGTCTCCGTCTGTTTGCCTGCTGTTTCTCTTTCTGTGAGAATGCGTTCTGCTATTTTCACTATTATGGATTTTCAGCCAAAACCTTATTGCGTTTTATATTTTTCAAGAAAGGTATGGCAGGTTATTGTGATGTTTCATTCATTTCTATATAGATATAACGTCAGACAGTGCATGAATTTTATATATTTTCATTTCCATGCTTCATAAACATCGACGGCAGGAGCGGCTAGCCAACAGGGGATGCTTACTCCTCCCGGGCACCTGATCCCACCTGTAGCTTACCAGGGGTCTGTCGATGTTTAATTTTGTGCTCTATTGTAAGTGCTGTTGAGATTATCGTCAGGATCTTCTTTAACTGCATTATATTTGGTTACAGCCACGTGACGACGAAACAGATAAAATGAAACGATGAAGATATCTATAATTTACATACTTTATTACAATACAGAAAAGTACATTTAGAACGGTAAAAATCCTTCCCGAAGCCCATACTTATCCCGTAATTTAGACTAAATCGAAAAGAACAGAAACGGGTTGAGAAATAACCCATAGTAAGAAGGAAAGGGGAATGGTCCCTTCAATGGACAGCGTGGCAGGGACGAACTCTGCCTTTTATTAAAAATAACACCATGTGATATATATCTGAATGTAGTACCGCGAATCTATCAAGAGATTTACACGATAAGATATGTTAAATATCAATCCAGGTGAAGACTACAGGTAAAGGATAACGAGGGGAATATTTCCATATAAAATCATAGTCAATCATAATGTGTTCCTGTTTCATAAGGAATTGTTAAATTGTGCCGATCGGATGACACGGTGAAATCATCAAAAAGTGCAACATAAAAATAATGAAATATAAACACGTAAGAAGAACGGAGAGGATATCAAAACAGACTCGGTTAGAGCATCATCAGCATATCATCCCATGCAAAAACGTAGAGTTTCGTTACATGGATGTAATGTTAAACGTCTTCAAATTCAATAGCTTAATCTAAAAGCAGATAAATTTGCAGCATGGACCAGACATACACGTTTCGGGTACTTAACCCTCGTCAGTGATCATCAATCTAAACAATGTATTTACATTTGTATTACCAAAGAGTGTGAAAGTTGTTATGTCCAAAAATGTACTGAAAGACGTAGCTGGATTGATGGGATATGATGCTAAAGGACCCACGTTTTAGGAATTTAAAGAAATTTTGATAACAGAAATTTCCGAATGCGCTGAAAAAACGTAGCTGATCAAATTTCGCTACATGTGCCCTCGGAGACTCCTTCTCCACCAGTAGTGACACTCACCAAGTGATACAAATGTTAAAAGTATTCTAGAAATTTTGATAACAGGTACAGGACCCACGTTTTAGAAATTTCAAGAAATTTTGATAACAGAAGTTAAATGCTTTGAAGAAACAATCAACCTCGTAAGAAGACAGAACGAAGTGTTCCGAGTCTGCCGATGGAGAACGGTCTTCTGGGCAGCAATCCCACACGTCTACATGTATGGACATTGTGAATTTAATGTGAGATAAAATATTTTCTTTTTACCTCACTCATCTGAATAATGTAGGGACTCATTAGAAACTACTAACATAGTAATCAGAGACTACTAACATAGTAATTAGAGACTACTTAAATAGTAATTAGAGACTACTAAAATAATAATTAGAGACTACTAACATAGTAACTGGAGACTACTAACATAGTAATTAGAGACTACTAACACAGTATTAAGAGACTACTGACATAGTAATTAGATACTAGTAACATAATAATTAGAGACTACTAACATAGTAATTGGACACTACTAACATAGTAATTAGAAACTAATAACATAGTAAATAGAGACTACTAACATAGTAACTAGAGACTACTAACATAGTAATTAGAGAGTGTTATCAGTAATTAGAGACTACTAACATAGTAATTAGAGACTACTAACATAGTAATTGGAGACTACTAACATAATAATTAGAAACTAATAACATAGTAATTAGAGAAAACTTACATAGTAACTAGAGAAAACTTACATAGCAATTAGATACTACTAACATAGTAATTAGAGACTATTAACAGTAATAAGAGACTACTAACATAGTAATTAGAGACTACTAACATAGTAATTAGAGACTACTTACATAGTAACTAGAGACTACTAACATAGTAATTAGAGCCTACAAACACAGAAATTAGAGACTACTAACATAGTAATTAGATACTACTAACACAGTAATAAAAGACTGCTAACATAGTAATTACAGACAACTAACAAAGTAATTACAGACTACTAACATAGTAATTAGAGACTACTAACATAGTAATTAGAGACTACTACATGTAACTTACATATAGTAATAATAGACTACTAACATAGTAACTAGAGACTACTAACATAGTAATTCCAACTATTGCAGGAACTCTAACAGTGTATATAAATATATTTTTCTGTGATAAATATTACGGAAGTGTTCCAAGTCTATACCTTCTTGAAGGAAATTTCAAACCAATTTTCATGCGCTAGACAAGTGCTTCGAATATTAAATTCTCATCTGTCATGCTTTCAGCTAAAGTGATTTTCATACGCCAACCAAATTTATTTCACTAGCGCCCTCTTATTCTATTAGAATTTTAATTTGTACATTTACTTTACAGAGAGTGCGCGGCTCAAAATTCCATGCAGGGTCGAATCAGTAGCATATCCAATAAAACCTATGTTCAAAATAGCTTAAGAGTGATGGTGCTAAGATCTCAACCTCCTTTAATTTCGATGATATTTTCCATGAAATAGCAAGTTTTCGAAATATCATGAAATTAAATATATACACATATATATAAATAGACTTAGATAATTTCAATAAATATTCCATGTTCGTAGTAATACCGTTTATCCGCTAGATGGCGGTCTAATTTAATTCATTTTTCCTGCCATTCATTCCCTCGTTTTACTCTATGATTCCTTTCCCAGCGATCATGTCCTAGCAGAATGGGTGGTTTCCACGTCCCCATTTATTTGTCTGCCTTACATTGTAACTTTTTTTTTTCTTCATCATTTTTTTCTTTTTTCTTTTTTTTTCATTCTTTTTTTCTGAATGTAAGTTCTGAGTGTCTCCTAAAGAAGGAGCCGAGGTGCTCTGAAAATTTGAGGTAAATTAATTTAATGTCGTGAGTCTCTCGCACCATTTTTGTGCTCTTTATATATATATATATATATATATATATATATATATATATATATATATATATATATATATATATATATATATATATATATATATATACATGGTTTCATAATTGATAAAGGACCAAAAACAAAACAGGCGACATAGCTGGAAAGAAGTAATTACATCACTGAAAAGCATCCATGTCTCGGGAACTTAGCTTAACTTTTCTGAACTGCACTAAATTTTATTTTGTAAGTACAATGAGTAATCATCAAGCCTCCTTTGTTTCGGCACGTACTTTTACCACTCATGATAATGGGTCCCTGTAAAGAGCGAAACGAAACAAAAGCGAAACGAAACAGATAAAAACGAAACGAAACAAAATATAGAATTTAATGAAAAAATAAGAACACAAAGAGCAAAAATGCCGAGAACGAACATTTAAAGACAATATAAGCATGTAATATTGCCTTAATCCGTCAGTTTTAGTGCCGAGAGGGTTTGAAAGAATGAAAGTTGACAGTTAAAAGCAGAAATGTTAAATACAATTAATAAATGTAATTTTGAGGATTAAAACCGATGGGGTAAATAACCTCGCTATGAGCCCAAAATGAGAACATAAAACTGGGAGGGGCACATTCTGTCTCATGTTTTAGTAATGCAGTTTCCAAAAATACAAAATTGAACAGTCCCGTCTCCTCTGTACTCCTTCTTATTAGATAATATTTTCATCCGCCCATGACGAGGTTTTTCCCTTCCTTTCTCCTTTTATCCCATAAAATCCAGTTATGGCATTAACCGCCGTGCATATCTATTGTAATCGTTAACTTTTACTCTGTCAAGAAACCCTCTAGCCACAAGAACTGATGGATGAAGACATGATACATGTACATCTTGACATCACGTGTTCTTTTTCGGCATCAACATGATTTTTACTCAAGATTTATTTTTGTTTCGTCTCGTTTCGATCTGTCTCATTTCATCTTATTTCGATCTGTTTCATGTCGTGTAGTTTCGATTTGTTTCTTTTCGTTTCAATTTCTTCCGTTTCGTTTCGTTTTGTTTCCTGTCTTACTTTATTTACATGGACCAAACTCGTCATCGGACTGTAAAAAGCCAGTGTGTCACAGGACTTTAAAAAGCAATATTTGTCACGGAATTCCAAACAAGCACACTTTGTCATTGGACTTGAAGTAGAAAGCTATGCCACAGTTGTCAAACCTAGCACACTTTGTCATTGAACTTCAAAAAGTAGAATTTGTAATAAGACTCCAAAGAAGTAAAATTTGTTATAGGTATAGTCAAGGGACTCTAATCAAGCACAGTTTGTCATACGAACTTCAAAAAGTAGGTACATGACTCTTAACAAATAGTTTGTAATAGAAACATCAAAAAGCAGTCACGGGACTCTAAACAATCAGTCGTTATAAGAAGCAGTCAAGGGACTTCAAAAAGCAATATTTGTCACGGAATTCTATATCATAAGACTTCAACAAAGCAATATTTGTCACGAAATAAATTGCCATAGGACTTCAAAAAAACAAAATTTGTCACAGGACTACAAAAAGCAACATTTGTCATGGTACTCCCAGCAAGCACAGATTGTCACAAAACTAAAAAAGCAATATTTATCATGATACTCCCAACAAGCACAGTATGTCACAGGGCTACAAAAAGCAATATTTCTCATGGTACTCCAAGGGAGCACAGTTTGTTACATGACTACAAAAAGCAATATTCGTCATGGTACTCCCAACAAGCTCAGATTGTCGAAGGACTACATAAAGCAACATTTGTCATGATACTCCCAGCAAGCACAGTTTGTCACAGGACTACAAAAACAACATTTGTCATGATACTCCAACAAGCACAGTTTGTCACAGGGCTACAAAAAGCAACATTTGCCATGATACTCCAACAAGCACAGTTTGTCATAGGACTACAAAAAGCAACATTTATCATGGTACTCCTAACAAGCACAGTTTGTCACAGGGCTACAAAAAGCAACATTTATCATGGAACTCCTAACAAGCACAGTTTGTCACAGAACTACAAAAAGCAACATTTATCATGGAACTCCTAACAAGCACAGTTTGTCACAGGGCTACAAAAAGCAACATTTGCCATGATACTCCAACAAGCACAGTTTGTCACAGGGCTACAAAAAGCAACATTTATCATGGAACTCCTAACAAGCACAGTTTGTCACAGGACTACAAAAAGCAACATTTGCCATGATACTCCAACAAGCACAGTTTGTCACAGGACTACAAAAAGCAACATTTGTCATGGTACTCCTAACAAGCACAGTTTGTCACAGGACTACAAAAAGCAACATTTGTCATGATACTCCAAACAAGCACAGTTTGTCACAGGACTACAAAAAGCAACATTTATCTTGGTACTCCCAGCAAGCACAGTTTGTCACAGGACTACAAAAAGCAACATTTATCATGGTACTCCCAGCAAGCACAGTTTGTCACAGGGCTACAAAAAGCAACATTTATCTTGGTACTCCCAACAAGCACAGTTTGTCAGAGGACAACAAAAAGCAACATTTATCATGGTACTCCAAGCAATCACAGTTTGTCAGAGGACAACAAAAAGCAACATTTATCATGGTACTCCAAGCAATCACAGTTTGTCACAGGACTACAAAAAGCAACATTTGTCATGATACTCCAAACAAGCACAGTTTGTCACAGGACTACAAAAAGCAACAATTATCATGGTACTCCCAGCAAGCACAGTTTGTCACAGGGCTACAAAAAGCAACATTTATCTTGGTACTCCCAGCAAGCACAGTTTGTCACAGGACTACAAAAAGCAATATTTATCATGGTACTCCCAGCAAGCACAGTTTGTCACAGGGCTACAAAAAGCAACATTTATCTTGGTACTCCCAACAAGCACAGTTTGTCAGAGGACAACAAAAAGCAACATTTATCATGGTACTCCAAGCAATCACAGTTTGTCAGAGGACAACAAAAAGCAACATTTATCATAGTACTCCAAGCAATCACAGTTTGTCACAGGACTACAAAAAGCAACATTTGTCATGATACTCCAAACAAGCACAGTTTGTCACAGGACTACAAAAAGCAACATTTATCATGGTACTCCCAGCAAGCACAGTTTGTCACAGGGCTACAAAAAGCAACATTTATCTTGGTACCCCCAGCAAGCACAGTTTGTCACAGGACTACAAAAAGCAACATTTATCATGGTACTCCCAGCAAGCACAGTTTGTCACAGGGCTACAAAAAGCAACATTTATCTTGGTACTCCCAACAAGCACAGTTTGTCAGAGGACAACAAAAAGCAACATTTATCATGGTACTCCAAGCAATCACAGTTTGTCAGAGGACAACAAAAAGCAACATTTATCATGGTACTCCAAGCAATCACAGTTTGTCACAGGACTACAAAAAGCAACATTTGTCATGGTACTCCCAGCAAGCACAGTTTGTCACAGGACTACAAAAACAACATTTATCATGGTACTCCCAGCAAGCACAGTTTGTCACAGGACTACAAAAACAACATTTATCATGGTACTCCCAGCAAGCACAGTTTGTCACAGGACTACAAAAAGCAACATTTGTCATGGTACTCCCAGCAAGCACAGTTTGTCACAGGACTACAAAAACAACATTTATCATGGTACTCCCAGCAAGCACAGTTTGTCAAAGGACTACAAAAACAACATTTATCATGGTACTCCCAGCAAGCACAGTTTGTCACAGGACTACAAAAACAACATTTATCATGGTACTCCCAGCAAGCACAGTTTGTCACAGGACTACAAGCAACATTTGTCATGGTACTCCCAGCAAGCACAGATTTTCACAGGACTACAAAAAGCAACATTTGTCATGGTAAACCCAACAAGCACAGTTTGTCACAGGACTACAAAAAGCAACATTTATCATGGTACTCCCAGCAAGCACAGTTTGTCACAGGACTACAAGCAACATTTGTCATGGTACTCCCAGCAAGCACAGATTTTCACAGGACTACAAAAAGCAACATTTGTCATGGTACACCCAACAAGCACAGTTTGTCACAGGACTACAAAAAGCAACATTTATTAGGATACTCCCAACAAGCACAGTTTGTCACAGGACTACAAAAGCAACATTTATCATGGTACTCCCAGCAAGCACAGTTTGTCACAGGACTAGAAAAAGCAACATTTGTCATGGTACTCCAAATAAGCACAGTTTGTCAGAGGACAACAAAAAGCAACATTTATCATGGTACTCCCAGCAAGCACAGTTTGTCACAGGGCTACAAAAAGCAACATTTGTCATGGTACTCCAAGCAAGCACACTTTGTTACAGGGCTACAAAGAAGAACAAGCACATGTTTTCACAGGTTAACAAACATAATGCGGAAGGGGTGCAACTCTATACCTTCTTGAAGAAAATTTCCATCCAATTTTCATACACCAGACACGTGTTTCGAATATTAAGTTCTCATCAGTGTTGCTTCCAGACAAAGTGACTTTAATACGCCAACCAAATTAATTCACTAGTGCCCTCTGGTGTTATGTTTAGAATTTAAATTTCTGCATTTACTTTACAGAGAGTGCGTGGCTCCAAATTTCCTATAGGATCGATTCAGTAGCATATCCAAATAAAATCTATGTTCAAAATAGCATTGGCGGGGTGGTGCTAAGATGTTAACCTCCTTTCATTTCGATAATATTTTTCGGTGAAATGGTAAGTTCCCGAAATAGCAAAAAAATATACATTATGTCAAATTGATAAAGGGCTAAAACAAGCATAGTTTGTTATATGACTTTTAAATGGAAAAGCACTTCCAAAACTTTTAAAAAGGGGAACTCTTAACAAGTAAAGTTTGCCATAGGGACTTCAAAAAACAGTCACTGGACTTTAAGCACGCAGTTTATCATAGGAACATCCGAGAGCAGTCACTAGACTCCAAGTCAGCACAGTTTGTCATAAGAACTTCAAAACGCAGCCAAGGAACTCAAAGCTTGCAGTTTGTCATGGGAACTTCAAAATGCAATCACGGGACTCCAAAAAAGCACAGTTTGTCAAAGGACTACAAAAAGCAACATTTGTCATAGGACTATAAAAGGAAACATTTGACATGGGACTAGAAACAAGCACAATTTGTCATAGGACTACAAAAAGCAACATTTATCAAGTGACTACAAACAAGCACATATTGTCACGAATCTTCAATAATACAGAATATCCAAGGACTCAAAATATGAAAATATGTTAGTGGAATACAGAGCGCATAATTTCTTCGACTACGAACAGCAAAATTTTTGTCATGTGACTTCTAAAAACAAATTTACTCACCATACTTAAAACATGACTTTTCATTCAAAATTAAAATTTTTCACGAGGCTTCATTAAATCAAAAGCAGTCGCAGGACTCCAAAGAGCACAATATACCATAAGGTGTCAAAAAGCTCAGTTTGTCAGTAGACGTCATTACGCAATATTTGTCACTGGACCTCAAAACGCAAAATATGTCACTGGACTTCAATACTCAAAATTCGTCAAAGGATTTTGTCACAGGTAAAACGTATTACAGCATTTGAATTGTTCCTTCCATAGAGACGAACATTTCTCTTCAAATATTCCATGTAATGATATTGAACATTTTATAAGGGTCCTGGACTTCGTATTTCGGACTTTGAACTTTAAAGGGACTGTGTAATTGAAAAAAGTAGACGGAGTGGCAATGAATGCATTATGTTTTCCGAGAACAATTGTTCTACTTCTAACCAGCCTGAAGTCAATCAGTTGCAGGACCAACAGCAAAACCCTAAAGCACCTATTACAAAATCACAAAGCACACACATACACAGAAAGAGATGTATATCATACAAGGAACGTCATATCACATAGAAAATCAAACACAAATGACTACACATAAACAAACCAGACCAATGGGCAATCGATACCGACTTGGGACGGCCATCTGCCAAGTCAATAGCAGACGATGTGGTTATCCTGGATTACGTGCGCACAACCCTCCCACTATTCCATTTAACCAGAAGTATCAAAGAACTCTAAGTTGAACATACAAACAGACAGCATGACGCAGGGGCCAAAGAAACAAAGATTGATTTGTAAATGGATATAAAAACAGAAAGCGTACGAATTACAGTCCGTGCTCTGCCGGCTGTAGTGAGCACATGCATGTGATCACCCAAGGAGTTCGACTAAGATTCAGAAAGGACAAAGTACGAAGTCCGAAGTTCGTCAACTTGAAACATGTCCATTAAGTCGTATCATGACATAACAATTCAAAAAATAAGATGACGTAATATGTTGCAGGTTTTGTCGGATTCTCTCGAAGGTTGAACAGAGAAAATCTTTTAAGATGTTTAAGAGTAAAGAAAACTTAGAAGCAAGAGGAAGATAAAAATGACCAAATCACAGTTGAGGTGACTGACACCTGACATTGTTCCCTCCCCTTTGTTGTCCTTGCTGCAAGTTCCATGTACCTTTTCGGCTCCTTTTTTGCCTGTTACGGTCAGACTGTACGCGCTACATTGGTCAGTCATCCCGGATTCCGTTGCCATGGTTCCAAAAATATTAGCATATTTAAGTTTATATTCACGACTGTTTTTACAGTTGCATCTGTTATTTGAGCCTGGTTTCATGGATCCATTAACAAGTATAGAAGAGCGACTTACATGAATCACGAAACTGATATTACTGAACCACGATTCGACTTGAAATATATCGTGATACATCATTTCGGTTGCTGCATGCGGTTGGATCCTTACTGTCAGTTTGGTACATTGTCCTGGAGGGTCGGTACAATTTGAACCATCAATAATAGTTCTTTGACTTATTAATCGGAAGCCAATTTTCCACTTCGTCTTCTTAAGAAATGATCCAAATGCTCGAATAGCTATCTCAACCCATTCGAAGTCATACCGTTCGGATGTTACAAGAGTCAAATTTCGAGGCTCCATCTGATATTTCCAGATTCTTATGCTCCGTAAACATTGTCCATCTATTATCTGAAAATATTGAAAATTAAACAGTCGATTGTTTGAAGCTCAAGTAAATAATTCGTTTAGCATGTTGTGTTCCGTTTGTCTTTCGTAATCATTTTAGCATTTTTGAAGTCTTCTTTGCAACCGCTGCACAAAATTCTAACGGCACTTTAAAGGAAGTAAGTACTCAAGGGTATCTATCAGGTGTCTTGGTTTTTTTTTTTTTTTGGTTTCGTGCCGATCAGTAGGCAAATATGGCCGTCGAGGGGTCTGATTGGCTAACACAATTTCGACTTCTTTGCAACCGATACACAGAAATTTTACGAAACTTTACAGGAAGTAAGTACTCAAGGTCTTCTTCCAAGTTTTTTTTTTCGTACAGATCTGTTAACAAATATTGCCACTAGGGGATCTGATTTATAGCACGCCAAAGTAACAAAAATTCGAACATCTACGAGGACTGATTGATATGTTGTATGCCTCGTGTTGAAGAATTTAGATTTCATTAGAAATTTTGCATTATTTTTCTACATAAATCCCTTCAGTATATACACTTCTGCCACATATGTTTAAGGGCTCCAATGACAAATATGGATAATGACCATATCCCTGTATACAGCACAAAATCGATAATTCAGAAAATCATAAACCGAAGGCATACAAAATCAGGATAAAACAGGAACCAAAGCAAACAAACAAAAACCTCCACCACATGAAAAGAAGTGAACTCCCGATATGGGAGTGAGACCAGGTACCCAGGAAGAGTAAGCATCTATTGCTTGCATGCAACACCCGCCGCTTCAATTCGGTGGAACTGTCACATCCGGTTACTTCCATTTCGGAAGACATAGAGTACAATTTTTGGTTGGATGGTTCAAATGGTCTATGACAGAATATCATCCACCATTCTGGAGAGTGGGACATCATAGTATATGACGAGTTCCCCATATCGACCGTAGAACTTCCTCAGTGACGATGTTAGTCGTTCACAAACATATCCCTGACTGAGAAGCTTATCTGAAAGACGCCTAGCTCTCAGAACAAAATCCGTATATTTGGTACTTGTTCTGGCATAGCGTATCAACTGAGATATGAGCACGCCATAAGCAGGCGATGAAGGGATGTTAAATACCACTTTTAAAGAACTCCTTATTTTGACTGGTCAGAAAGGCAAACACTGCAAGTATGACGTCATCATCGGACTGTGGGTGCCAGAAATAGTTGTTTTCAGTTTTGGGAATGGATGAAAGTCTGATGGAGCCTGATCAGGTGAATAAGGCGGATGCTCCAACTAAAATCGTAATCATGAATGACAGCCATGGCAGTGACATACTTGTGAACAGGAACATTTATCTGATGGAACAACACACTAATGAGCTTTCCGCGGCGCTTAAGTTTAATATTTTCCAGTAACTGTGCCAAGAGAGAAGCATAGTATTATTTGTCATTGATTGTTTGTCCTTTTTAGAGATAATCTATCAGCAGAATACCTTCTGCATCGAAGAAAGTCGAGGCTCACAACATCTCAATCAGCTCTCGTTACTTGTGGAATACTAAAACAATATAAAACCTATATACTACATGTACATGTATGTATAAACCTCGGGCAATCATTTCTAGACCTTAAGAAAAGTATTCAGTTATTGCATTATATATATTGTCTATAATTTCTGAAGAAATAAAATCTAGATTTCATGATGTTGCTATATGAAAAAATATTATGTAAGACAACTCAACTCACCGATTCTCTATTTGAATGGCACTGTGTTTCAGCCTGATCGGTTCGATCATTTTCATCAAATTGAAGGAGAATCGCCATTCGGAATCCATTATTATGCGGTATGCCCCCTGAAGCTGTGTTGTCAAACTTTTTGATGTTCCCATAGGTAAATAAGATGCACCGCGATTCAAATGATACCAAAGGACACGTAGCACTGCCAGCGTTCTTACAACAGTCTGGATCTTTAAATAGATCTAAAATTAAAAAAAAAAATTGAATTTTTATAGGAAAATGAAATTTTTCCTAGAAAAATCATACGCCAGTGACAATTCGAATTTATCAGCTCACCTAGACGAAGCTGAGTGAGCTTATGGTATATACCCGTGCGTCGGCGTCCCTGTCAATGTCTGGTTAAGAAGTTTGGGGTTTTAAAAAGAAAAAGCTGATGTTATAGTAACATTTTGCACAAGTGATTAATCTTGAGGTACTCAAATGTACCTATACATCGAATATTGCATCCGAACTACATTTTCCACTTGGGTAACTCAATTAAGAAATTTAAGGTAGCTTAGTATCTGACAAAATACTGATGTTATATTTATCAAATTGTTATTCATCTTGGGATGTAGAGATAAAATTGAGTTGAGAAAAGTGTAAGCGCTACATGTACCAAAAATTCATGAATACGAATGTGTATGACAAAAGAGATAAGTTTAGATTCAACATACTAAATTTCCCCTGGTTTGAATATGATGTTCGGTTATAAGCGTTATACGGTATTTTCATTTCATAACTCATCCGGTACACTAGAACATGTACTAATGTTTTGAATTTTCATCAGAAATTTATGAATTACCAAGAAACTTTTAAGTCCAGGTTTTCGCTTTAACAGACTAGTTAAAACTTTCTGGATATTTTACATAAACATATTATCAGCTTCGATTAAAATTTTGGCCCGTACAAGCAACAGAGTCCATTACTTTGGGTTTTTTATAATAAACTGCATAAGAATATTAAAAGGTAGTGTAACCATATGACCTCTCCCCCGCAATATTTATGGTGAATTATTACTCTATTTTGGGGAATTTGCACATTGTAGAAAGAGGAATAACTCTAAACTAAATCGATGCATTTAGTAAATTATTTCCCGCGCATGAAAGAGGGATGATGTTAATACTAAGAAAAGGGGATGATCTCCAGCATGACCACCCTGCACCCATCCAGCGAAACAAATCCACAAGAAAGTGATACGTAAATGACATCAGACAAAACTACAAAACACAAAAAATACACGACAATAATCACTAGAATATCATACAAAATGATCGAAGCAGACGCACAGAAAAAAAACAATCATCAATGACAAGACATAAAAGGAAGGAGACCCATGTGCACCCGGCGCCGACTTTGGACGGCCATCTGCTACAAGCAAATGGTGTGGTTATCCGGATTATATACGCACAACCCTCCAACCTATTAGGATACACAGGGGTCTCCACAGACGCATAAAACTTCTCACATAAAGATAATTTTGAAACAAGATTAGAAACGGCTTCAAGAAATTCTTGGTTAATAAGTTCATCTTAAGATTCTAGGGGGAAAAAATTCTCAACTTTAACATATTTAATTGTAATATTGATTATTCAGAATATGGAAAGTCCAGAGATCGATAAGAACTTAATTACAAATTGGCTTTATCTATGAGTTGGAGAAATGATTGTCAATGCTACACGTGAAATACCAGCATATTGAGCTTATCTACGTACAATCCCTCATAATTCCAAATGTTTGTGAAGAGTTTTAGACAGCTTTATATTTGAGGGATGAACAAGAAATTATCTAGAAGTATGTCCATCATATATTGCAATTCCCCTCCCTTGTTTAAATACAATATGTCATTTTTCAATGTAAGTTTTCTGCTCTCGATCAAAACACCATTCATTGAGTTTAGATAATCGAACATTATTTTTTTCATGAGGAAGTGTGGAGTACATAGTAGATAAATCGTATGAAGAAATCATATTGGCTTGGAAATTTCTAGATTTCATTTTGTCAGTCACATCTCCTGAATACTTAATAGACCAAAAGAAATTTGCATCGTTCCTGTTTAGAACAGTTTCAAAATATCTAGTCACGTGTTCTTTAAAAGACGTAAGTGCTAACGTCAGATTTTTAGACAAAATTGTAGTTGAACAGTTACTAGAATTAGCGATAAATCGAAATTTGAAAGGAGACTTGTGCGGTTTTGGTATGCAATATAGTGTTGGAAGATCCAATTTAGAAAAAAAGATGTCGAATGAAGACAGTTCACTGGTATGCTTGCTCAAAATGTTAGAGACACTTTCATTGCTTTTCATAGAAATATTAGTAGACGAAAGTTCCGAAACTTAAGTTAATATGTAGTAACGTTTTCAAATGATAATGGTGTTGTCGGCCGCTTTATCAGCTGGTGCAAAGACTTGATTTGAAATATTTTTCAGATTTGGAATTTGAATTTTGAAAGAGATGAGAGATTTTAAGGAAGTAATCTTTTCGAATATCCGTTATATCTAAAATGAGGTTTCTCCAGAGCATGCGATTCGACTCCTTCTGATTTACACCATCTTTTCGTATAGTTATCTAATGCTTTTCAAGAAACCTTCGGAGCTGCCTGTCTTGGATAATTGAAAAGTCACCTGTAACTACATGACCAGCTGGTTAGTAAAGATATTTAGAGGTTGCACATTCTCAAGACGCAGGACATGCTTCAAGTATTTCATGATCTGATGTAACAATAGCATATCAGATCTCTCTATCCAGAATGATCAGTGACATTCCGGATTGCGATTGAATGGTTTTCATATCCACCACACAACACTGTACACCTAATACGTGCAGCGAGACAACCACGGAAGTTTACAAGTTTTCATAGACTTGATGCGACGGGTTTTTCATGCAAACAGGATAAGCATACATTCCCCGGGCACCTGCAGCCGTTTTGTCAAAAATACGTACGATGAATTTGAGAATTTGTCGTAAAATGAAGGCAAGTAATAAGGTATCAATATCTATAAGATTTTTGTAAGATTTTCATTGGTTCTTTTTTTGGATATGCATATAAAAGTCAAACTGGAAGGAGTCACAACGTAGAGGTGATTTCCGGAGAGGGGCTCAGAATGGGGACTTGTGAAATTCGCGTCTCCGTGGTGTATTGTGGATTCCTCAAAAACGAATCGGCGAATCCCTAAATAACTTTCATATATTACTTAGATAGATATGGACTTCAAATCAGCATAATTTTAATATTAAGAATTTAAGAACAATGGTCAAAATGGGACCAAAGTCCGTCTGAGTGACTTTCGTTTTCAGAGTGAAAATGGTAACGGAAAGGTATATATATCATTTGGTACTTATGAAATCTACAGGAAATGATCTTTCTTTTGATATATCATTTCCTTAATAAGCCAATCATTTTTAGTCAGTAAATGACGTCAGCTTTTGGGTGTAGAACACAAGTTTTAAGGTCAGACATTTATGCTATTGTAACCATAATATGAACTAAAGTCGATAGTCTGACCAGTACAAACAAAGATAACTTCTGAGCACTGCAACTATCTATTGAGTTCTTTGAAACTAGATCGTAATTCTCCCCAAATCTGACTGGACCTCCCCCCCCCAATCTAATAACTGCCAGTCTAGGCCAAAAGAACAAATATTTCTGTTTCCACTTGACTTGTGGGCTACCCGACCCCCTTTTTCGACAGTCATCTAACACAAAGTATGATATATCATAGACTAAAAGAAAAAAATACTTCCGTGTTTTCACTCATCCTTCCTACCTTTTTTGGCAGTCATCAAACATATTGTTTTACAAAGATTGTAGGATAAGAAATATCGACCGCCATTTTCTAAAATGCAAGAAAATAAAAATGAAAGAGTTTTTTTTTTTATTTCATCATATTTATTTTCTCTCCACTCGCACAAAAAGCTTTACCTTGATTTATATAGGAATTTACACTATGGTTATAGGAGTATAACCGCATTGGCGTGATTTTAACTATGACGTCATAGTAACTTGTATTGATTTGAACTATGACGGTACGTAGTAACAGAGCCTTAGCAACGTTAACGGAGTTTAAAACGTATTTAAACGTCATTTAAGGCATTCGATGGGTAATAAACAAAGGAGGGGATCTCCAACATCACCAGGTTGTAGCACCCACAGCAAAACACCAAAACACCCAATGCAAAAACACAAAGCAGACAAGCACAGAAAGAGACGCGTAAGGGACAAGGAACGTCAACGCACAACAAAGAAACATCAAACACAAAGGACTACGCATAAACCAACGAGACCAATGGGCAACCAGTGCCGACTTAGGACGGCCATGGTTATCCTGGATTACGTGCGCACAACCTCCCACTTTTCCGATTACCCAGAGGTCTCGAAGAACGCACAATTGTGGTGTAAAACAACCCCCTCACTGTCAGATGACCACACACAAACAAGACCGCAAAACGCAGGGGCCCAAGCAACACAGATGAATATGTAAATGGATATAAAAAGAGGGCGTACGTAATACAATCCGTGCTCTGCCGCCACGTGTATGTTACATGTGTATGTAACATGTATGTTATCACCCGAGGAGTCCGACTGACATTCAGAGAGGACAAGTGGTCGGGGCCCTGTCTTCTCTAAAGAGGTTTGGACAGGGCCCGTCATGGAGTCCTGTCGTCACAGTCAGTCAGAGTGCAAGTTTTAAGAATGCGCTTGTACAAGACTGTAGATTGGTCAAGTACCAAGCCTAGTGTCCGTCTGGTGACATTAGGATCATACCCACGGTATAAAAGGCGTTTGATGATTCTGACGCATTTTCGATAGTGATGTTGTCTATCTTTGATCCTTCTTATCTTGTTAATAATGTCACCAATAAGTGAAGTAATTGGGTCACCCTAAGGGCACAGCATAGTTATAATGTAAAACTCAATTTAGAATTTTTGACCATTTTGGATATTGTAATATATTGTTTCTGTATGAGTTATATACGGCAGTCATTTAAAGTCTTTTCAATCATTCAAAATCGACAATATGAAAATATCTTACCACCATCTTCATTATAAACAGGGTACTGGAATTTAGAACAGTTCTCGGATAGATCACTCTTGCCATAGCAAACCCGAAGAGAAATATCTGATGGCTGGATTACATTGATTCCTGGTCCTCCTCTTTCGGACATTCGAAACCGATGAATCATAAATATGATTTCATTAAATGATGTGTTGTGGCGATAGAGATCGAATAAATCATCCGATTCTGTAATAACTATTCCCCATGTCTTGTATGTTGTAACATCGTTACATTTAGCGCAATCTGCATTAATATAGGTCACATTGTTGCCATCTGTTACTGGTGGCTTCATTATGAACCCCGAGGAATCTGCTCTTGCCGAGCATAGTTGCCCGTCGCCACCACACCTGTTTACTGCCCTGAACCCAGCTCTGTCGTAATCGACCGTGATGCAAACGCTTGTTTGATAGAGATATTCGTTATAATTTGTTGTCCCGGAAACGCTGGTTATAGTTCTATTTTCATAAAACGTACAGCAATCTCTATATCCGTCACACAATTTGTCACAATAACAGTATGGCAACCTCTTATCAAATCCTTCAATACTTTTACAAGAAGTATCTCTTTCACAGTATTCTCTCGTTGCATTTAGGGCACTAATAAGAAGGTATTGATGTACAAGTATTGATAAAATAAGAAAATTCATATATGGAAACCTCATACTGTGCACAATTTGGTTTCAAATCCTAATGTGTTTCCTGTATAAGACAATCAGTTCCTTGCAAGATCAGGAGCGATTCCTAATTGGCATTCACAGTTTAAATAGAAACCTGTCATCCGTAACTTTCAAGATTGGAAATCTGTTGCCCGTACCTTGATTGGAAACCTGTAGCCAGTAACTTGATTGGGAATCTGTTGTCCGTTAATTTTTTAGAATCCTGTAGCCCGTAACTTGATTGGGAATCTGTTGTCCGTTAATCTTTTAGAATCCTGTAGCCCGTAACTTGATTGTGAATCTGTTGTCCTTTAATCTTTTAGAATCCTGTAGCACGTAACTTGATTGGGAATCTGTTGTCCGTTAATCTTTTAGAATCATGTAGCCCGTAACTTGATTGGGAACCTGTTGTCCGTTTATCTTTTAGAATCCTGTAGCATGTAACTTGATTGGGAACCTGTTGTCCGTTAATCTTTTAGAATCCTGTAGCATGTAACTTGATTGGGAACCTGTTGTCCGTTTATCTTTTAGAATCCTGTAGCATGTAACTTGATTGGGAACCTGTTGTCCGTTTATCTTTTAGAATCCTGTAGCATGTAACTTGATTGGGAACCTGTTGTCCGTTTATCTTTTAGAATCCTGTGGCCCGTAACTTGATTGGGAAATATGTAGTCCGTTACAATTGTAGAATCCTGTATTCGGTAGGTTAATTAGAAACCTGTAGTATTAAACTTTTAGAATCCTGTACCCGTTTCATGCATAAAATCTTGTAGTCCGATTGATTGGACGTAGCTTATGAAGCACCAACACAAAGTGTTTTACTCCTTCTAAGCTATTTAGCCTCGAATAAATTTGAACAGCAAACAAAATCTTCCACAACATAAAAAACAGCAATCTGATGTGAATATTGCCAGCAACAGCAAGTAGATAAAAATTGACTTCACTTTTTATACTCAGATTTTTAGCTCACTTGGTATGAAAACGCCTTAAGGTATCTGCTTTTAATTTCTTTTTTTCTAATGAAAAATGATTTAATAAGTGATTATTTTTTTTATATCCTGGTACAAAAAGGTGTAAATTTATGGTACTTTTCATTATCATTTCTTTCATTATAAAATATCCGTTTCTCCTTACGTACTAATAGAAATACAAATTAAAAAAATAAATCAGAATGATTGTTAATGTGTTTGAATCTTAAGATTTTAATGATGGACGAGTTTATTCGAACACAATCGCTTACAATGAAAACAGCAAAATTACAATCAATTAAAAGATCTCCAAAACACTATCCTTCATCGACAACAACAAAAGACAATGCTTAATGCAGCAAACAACACACAAACTAACTTTGACGAACAGTAGGGGACAGAAAAAAATACACAACAAGAGGAGCACAGAACGGCTCAACGTACAACAGACTTCAACGAACTTCAGGGGAAAAAAGATATACAACAGGAGGAGCACGAAACAGCCTAACAAACGAAAGACGAAACAACTTCAACGAATTGTAGGGGACAAAGATATACAACAGGAGGAGCAAGGAACGGCCTAACAAACAACAGACTTTAATGAAATGAGGGAACAAAGATATGCACAAGGAGGACAGCCTAACTACAACGAACTGTGGGGGACAAAGATGTATAACAGGAGGAGCACAGAACAGCCTAACAAACAACATATTTTAATGAAATGAGGGAATAAAGATATACACAAAGAGGACAAAATCACTTCAACGAACTGTAGGGGACAAAGATATATAAAAGGAGGAGCACAGAACAGCCTAACAAACAACAGACTTTATTGAAATGAGGGGACAAAGATATGCACAAAAAGGACAAAATAACTTCAACGAACTGTAGGGGACAAAGATATAGAACAGGAGGAGCACAGAACAGCCTAACAAACAAAAGACGAAACAACTTCAACGAACTGTAGGGGACAAAGATATATAACAGGAGGAACACAGAACAGCCTAACAAACAAAAGACGAAACAACTTCAACGAACTGTAGGGGACAAAAATATATAACAAGAGGGGCACAGAAACAGCCTAACAAACAAAAGACGAAACAACTTCAACGAACTGTAGGGGACAAAGATATATAACAGGAGGAACACAGAACAGCCTAACATACAAAAGACGAAACAACTTCAACGAACTGTAGGGGACAATCATATATAACAGGAGGAGCACTGAAGAGCCTAACAAACAACAGACTTTAATGAATTGAGGGAACAAAGAAATACACAAAGAGGACAAAATGACTTCAACGAAATGTGGGGGACAAAGATATATAACAGGAGGAACACAGAACAGGCTAACAAACAAAAGACGAAGCAACTTCAACGAACTGTGGGGGACAAAGATATGTAACAGGAGGAACACAGAACAGCCTAACAAACCAAAGACGAAACAACTACAAGGAACTGTAGGGGACAAAGATAAATAACAAGGGAGAATGGAAAAGCCTAACAAACAAAAGACGAAACGACGTCAACGAACTGTAGGGGACAAAGATATATAACAAGTGAGAACGGAAAAGCCTAACAAACAAAAGATGAAACAACTTCAACGAACTGTAGGGGACAAAGATATATAACAAGTGAGAACGGAAAAGCCTAACAAACAAAAGATGAAACAACTTCAACGAACTGTAGGGGACAAAGATATATACCAGGGGGAGCAATGAACACCCTAACAAACAACAGACAAAATAACTTCAACAAACTGTGAGGGACAAAGATATATAACAGGAGGAGCACTGAACAGCCTAACAAACAACAGACAAAATAACCTCGACGAACTGTAAGGGACAAAGATATATAACAGGAGGAACACAGAACAGCCTAACAAACAAAAGACGAAACAACTTCAACGAACTGTAGGGGACAAAGATATATAACAGGAGGAACACAGAACAGCCTAACAAACAAAGGACGAAACAACTTCAACGAACTGTAGGGGACAAAGATATATAACAGTAGGAGCACGAAACAGCCTAACAAACAACAGACTTTAATGAAATGAGGGAACAAAGATATACACAAAGAGGACAAATTAACTTCAAGGAACTGTGGGGGACAAAGATATATAACAGGAGGAGCAGAACGGAACGGCATAACAAACAACAGACAAAACAACTTAACGAACTGTAGAGGGACAAAGATATATAACAAGTGAGAACGGAAAGGCCTAACAAACAAAAGACGAAACAACTTCAACGAACTGTAGGGGACAAAGATATATAACAGCAGGAGCAGAGAACAGCCTAACATACAACAGACGAAACAACGATATATAAGAAGTGAGAATGGAACGGTCTAACAAACAACAGGCAAAACAACTTCAACGAACTGTAGGGGACAAAGATATATAACAAGTGAGAACGGAACGGCATAACAAACAACAATCAACTTCAACGAACTGCAGGGGATAACGATATATAACAAGTGAGAACGGAACGGCATAACAAACAATAATCAACTTCAACGAACTGTGGGGGACAAAGATATATAACAAGTGAGAACGGAACGGCATAACAAACAACAATCAACTTCAACGAACTACAGGAGACAAAGATATATAACAAGTGAGAACGAAACGGCATAACAAACAACGATCAGCTTCAACGAACTACAGGAGACAAAGATATATAACAATTTAGAACGGAACGGCATAACAAACAACAATCAACTTAAAACGAACTACAGGGGACAAAGATATATAACAAGCGAGAATGGAACGGCATAACAAACAACAATCAACTTCAACGAACTGCAGAGGACAACGATATATAACAAGTGAGAACGGAACGGCATAGCAAACAACAGACAAACAACTTCAACGAGATGCAGGGGACAAAGATATATAAGACAGGGAAAATGGAACGGCCTAAGAAACAACACACATAACACCTCTCTGTATCCAGCACACCTTCCCATCTTCAGAATTTAACAGTAAAAGAAAGCTATTTTTGTCACCAAAAGTTATTCTTTCACCACTGAAAACAAAATTTCGATCTCCTGTCACTTCATACATTTCATATTCAGGTTGTACTTTCAATAACAAATACAGAGGGCTTTCACAAATTTGCAAGTGTAATAAGAAAAGGTGTTCTATGTGTCAACTACTTCAAACCAAATCTTACATTACTTCCAGTGTGAACGGTCAAAAGTTGAATGTCCAGTTAGAAAATGACATCGATTGATCAAGTCAGGAGGTATTGTATGTGTTAACCTGTTAATCTGTTTTCTATTTTCTGTATAATCATTTTGTGAAATATAACCATTCTCATTCTCAATATTACAATCACCACAGTGCAATCTTTCCCCAAAGAAAATTAGCAAAGTAAAACTTACATTAAAAAACATACGACTGTAAGAAGAATATACCTGGATTACGAAACTGCAAACTGTCTATCCCCTAGGACTTCATGATCATATTTAGGACAGAGAAATATTTCTTCAGCCTCAACGAACATTAATTAACAGGGGTAAGGTGCATGGAAATTGGTTTGGAATTTTCTTCAAGAAGGTATCGAGTTGGAACCCTTCGACATTATTAATGTATTTAATATCCGGCTGTAAAGACGAATAATAACCCCCGCCGAATAATGACCCCCGGTCATTATTCGAGATCTTAGGGGGTCATTATTCGACCGTAGAATAAGTGGCACCAACCCCAAAAATTGCAAACCCCGCGTGAAAAATATTGACCCCCATAGAATAATAACCCCCTTATAAACCGGCTTGTTTTCTCGTTAAATGTTATTAATATGTACTCTTTTTATATATGTGCGATGGTGTTCTGAAAGTTAAAAAATATGGCGCATGTTGACGCTTATACTTCAGATAGTACTAGGATGCATATTTTTGCGATTATTTTCAACTAACTCATTTGTTTACTCTGATTCATAGATTAAAAAAAACTAATGACCTTCGAAACCCGGATACCACTTCATTTTTGTGACTTATCGGATGTTATAATATGTCAGGAACAGGAATGGCGTAAACTTCTTTTGGTCTATTAAAAGTTCAGGGGATGTGATTGACAAAATGAAATCAAGAAATTTTGAAGCAAATACGATATCTTCATACGACTTCCTAATATGTACACCACGCTTCCTCACGACAAAATAAATGCTGGACTGTCCAAACTCATCAAATGGTGTTTTGATCGAGAGGAGAAAAATTATATTTGTACTTATGAATCGAAGGGTTTCCTTTCCGCCACAGATTACAAATCATTCAAATCATGGACATATGGTGACCTGTGTATTGCATTGTCCTTCCATTTGGACAATATTTATGTAAGATTTGGTGATAAACTCTACAAGCAGGTTGTAGGGATTCCAATGGGTACTAATTGTGCGCCTCTTGTTGCAGATTTATTTTTATACACGTATGAAAAGGAAATTATCCAAAATCTTCAAAAGCAAAGACAAAATGATGATATGAATTGTTTCATTGGTACTTCTAGGAACCTGGATGATATTCTTACTATCGACAATCCTGTTTTTGAAAAGTATAAAAATGTTATTTATCCACAAGAATTGATTCTAAATAAGACAAAGGTTTCAAACACAGAAACACCATTTTTGGACCTAAATATCAAAATTGTTAATGGAGACATCCATACAAATGTGTATGACAAAAGAGATGATTTTGGATTTAACATATTAAATTTCCCCTGGCTTGACGGTGCTGTTCCTAGTTTACCGTCCTATGGTATCTATATTTCACAGCGCATCCGGTATGCTAGAGCATGTACTGATGTTTTGGATTTTCATAGTAGAAATTTACAAATTACAAAGAAACTTTTAGGACAAGGTTTTCGCTTTCGCAAACTAGTAAAGACTTTCTGGAAGTTTTACAAAAATTACTGTTAACTTCTTCTGAAATTCGGACCAATACAGGCAACAGAGTATATTACTTTGGGTATTTCAGAACCTGCATTTTATGGTGACATTATTAACAAGATAAGAAGGATCAAAGATAGACAACATCACAATCGAAAATGCGTCAGAATCATCAAACGCCTTTTATACCGTGGATATGATCCTAATGTCACCAGGCTTGGCACTTTGCCAATCTACAGTCTTGTACAAGCGCATTCTAAAAACTTGCTCTCTGACTGACTGTGACGACGGGACTCCATGACGGGTCCTGTCCAAACCTCTTTAGAGAAGAAAGGACCCCGGCCAACTGTCCTCTCTGAATGTCAGTCGGACTCCTCGGGTGATAACATACATGAGCTCGCGGCGGCAGAGCACTGACTGTATTACGTACGCCCTTTTTTTATATCCATTTACATATTCATCTGTATTGCTTGGGTCCTAGCGTTTTGCGGTCTTGTTTGTGTGTGGTTATCTGACAGTGAGGAGGTTGTTTTACACCACAATTGCACGTTCTTCGAGACCTCTGGGTAATTGGAAAAGTGGGAGGGTTGTGCGCTCGTAATCCAGGATAACCACACCTTCTGCTATTTCCGTGGCAGATGGCCATCCTCAGTCGGCACCGTTCGCCCATTGGTCTCGTTGGTTTATGTGTAGTCCTTTGTGTTTGATGCTTCTGTGTTGTGCGTTGACGTTCCTTGTCCTTTATGGGTCTCTTCCTGTGCTTGTCTGCTTTGTGTTTTTGCATTGAGTGTTTTGGGGTTTTGCTGTGGGTGCTGCAACCTGGTGTTGTTGGAGACCCCTTTCTTTGTTTTATAAGTCTATTGTGAATTTTAGACCCATACACGTCCATGGACAAGCCGATTCGAGTCTTTACATCTACAGGAGCACTTGGGTCATACCGAGATTCTGATTTACGCCCAGGAGCGCCAAATCAAACAAATTTTCCCTAAGGTATGCAGAATATCCTCCGGAGATGTTCATAAAAAGACAATTGAGTTTGCACGCGTGGTGTGGAAAAAGAGAACTCTTTCGTCGGTCTAGAGATAAATGGGCTTTCCATTCAGACAGGAGTAGAAAAAAGCCTTTTTTCACACTCCAGGACATTTTAGAACTCCAAGAGGATAATATGCTTAATTAAGGGATAATTTGCATAACTAATTAAGCTCCCATTATTATCGTCACTAAGGAAGTTTTACGGTCGATACGGGGATCTTACAACACAATATGAAGTCCCTCTCCCGAATGTTAGATTACATTCTGGGGGATGACAATACACAGTAAAAACCTTGAATCAATCAGACATTACACCTAATCATGACCTTACCGAAAATTACATTTTTACCAATTCAGAGAGGTTTCCATAGAACATTTGCGACGGACTGCCTAGCCGACAGGGGACGCTCACTCCTTCCGGACACCTGGTCCTATATCTTTGGGATTAGCAGTTCCTCAGTTGGAAACCACAATCACCGAACTTGACATCATCAAATTTGTCAATATCACCGAACTTGACATCACCGAAGTTGACGGGTCTCAACTGAATATGTGCGACGGGTGTGACAAGCCAGCAGGGGGCGCTGCTTCCCCTCCCATCAACATCCTCGCTAATTTTCCTCCCTCCAAATTTTTCGCTTCTCCCTTTTCCCGCCCCCTCATCTCCCTTCTCCAACCCCTTCACCTCCCCTCCCATCCCATCCCCTCACCTCCCCTCCCTCCTCCCACCCCTCACCTCACTCTTAACCCCCCTCCCGCATACATAGTAACATTTTTATCATAGTTTGTCTAATGTATTTAATATCATAACGTATATAGTAACAATTTTTAATAAATATAATTCTTATTCAATATCCCCACTCTTCTTTTCCCTTTTCGAATTCATCTTAAAAATTAAAATTCAGTCTTGAGTTTCCAAACCATGACTTTAAGGATAAATAATTCTTATTTTTGCCTCGTCAAGAGTTGCACGATTTTGTACCATTAAACCCATTAAAACATAAAAGGACCCTTAAGCCTCTCGATTTATTAACATGATGAATAGATTTAATATAATCTATTTCTCTTGAGAAACTCCTTCTTGGTGACCCGACCTTGACAGATAACGATAACATCAAAATAATTACTGAAGCACAGACATATATTAAGGATACGAGAAGATTCGATTAAACTCTCTCTCTCTCTCTCTCTCTCTCTCTCTCTCTCTCTCTCTCTCTCTCTCTCTCTCTCATTATTATTGAATTAATTTAATTTATTTTAGTAAAATAAGATTATATATATTGCCATGCATGACGTAACTTTGTATTGATATCTAGAAATGTAGGGAAAGGGCTTAAATAATGTTTTTATAACTTGTGCCCAATTCCCATTCCATGTTTAATGGAAATAAACTACGTTTAAACTAAATATAATATGAGGATTCAGTGGTTGCAGGGAGGCCATCCAATGCTTGTCTGGTATGCAAGGCGAAGCTATGGAATATGGGGAAGTTAATACAACATCAAATTTATAATGCAGGATACACACCCCTCTCTCTTTTCTTGTAAACTTTTATCGGACTTCAGAGGTTTGACCCCCAACCCTACCCCGAAACCTTAAAAAAAATCTCGATCCGGCTGGTACATTTCTTGGTTTTGTATAATGAAAAGCTGTGTTTCATTAAAATGCGCGCACATAAGTCGCAGTGGCGGTTCCAGAAACCACTGAAAGGGGTGTTGCAGCTTTGTCTCCCTTTTTGGGTTCAGAAAAGGCGGTTCAGCTTCAAAATTGCAGAAAATGACCTTTTGGTAGTTTTTCTGACCAAAGAGGGGGGTGGGGCGAGTTGCAACCCCCGCAATTCACCCCACCCCACTCTGACCCGCCAATGAGTTAAAAGCTCTTGATTATATTCGAAGTTGTTGTGATCGTCTAAAATAATGCTCATCAGTTACATTTTGGAGTTGTCTGGAACTGCTGCAATGGTTTTATTGAAACTGAACAATAAGCCTGTACTTATGCCAGGTTTCTTCATTTCAGATCGCCCAAAGAGTGAATCTGGTATCCACTGCATAGATTTCAAAACTAGATCTTCATGAAATCTGTTCTCCTCCTCCTTTACTGTGATGCGTTGAACTCATAGGGTTCATGCTATACTGCAGTCCTTTTAACAACCATTATCTTTGTTTTTATTGCACCTCGGACTAGTTTCTTTCAATGGGATTGTCTGAACCGCGTCACGTGATTGCCTCCTATCAGTTCATAGTATACCCCTCAAGCTTATAGGAGGCAAAGGCCACCGCACCGAGACATAGAAAGGAGAGTAGAAACAAACCTTGATGGTGGTTATTATCATCTACTTGCAAGGAATATCATCTGGATAATTTTGTTAAAGTTCAGATAATTATAACGTTAGTTTAAGCGACTTGCCTATTATTTTGTCCAAGATCTCAACCACAATGCAACGGGCACCACAATCGGAGTCCTTTGGGGGTTTCTCTATGAAGCATAACAACCCATTTGTTCCGATTGCAAGTCAGCGTGGCGTCACTGTGACGTCTTTTTGTTATGATGTCACATAAATGCATTGTTTCCCGTGCAAAATGTTCAAATATCTCGCTTCAGAAGCTTTCTCTTTGTACTTGTCAATTCAGTCTAGTGTTTGGTTTATTCTTTTAAAAGCGTTAGAAGTTGACATACAAAAATGGTGTAAGTTAGAAGGAGTCGAACCACACTCTCTCCATGACCGGAAAAACCTTATTTTGGACATTGTAGATATCCGAATTTCAATTAAAAAAACCCTCATCTTTATTCGAAGGCACCGTCAAAATCGGCTAAATTTTATAAATCTAAAATGCAGAATTTGCATAGTAAGTAAGTCTTTGCTCCGGCAGACAAGGCAGCAAACAACACTATAATTATTTGAACGCGATGTTACGTATCAATTTTACTTTCGGAACTTTCTAACACCAACACTTATATAAAAAGCAATGAAACTATCCCGTCCATTTTGCAAAAGCATCTTGATGAACTTTTTTCATTTCAACTCTCTATTTCGAAATCAGGCGAACCAACTATTTAATGCCTGCCCAAACTTCACCAGCCTTCTAACTCGAGCAATTGCACTACTACTTTTCAAAATATTGTGAAACTGCATTCAATAATAGCGACATCAAAAAATGTTTGCCAATCAAGAATTTTGGTGATGTGATCGACAGATTCAAATCATTTAATTCTAACGCCGAATCTATCTCATCTTAGGACTTCTCTAACAGATACACCACGCTCCCTCATTGGAAGATAAAAGAATGCTTATCAAAACTTACGAAATGGTATTTTGATCGATAGGGTAAAACATTTATGTGTCCCCCTGACACATAAGGATTCAATTCCTCTGTAGAATACAAATCGTACAAATCATGAACTCGATCTGAGTTGTGCAAGGCCTTGTCCTTTCTTTAAGACAACATCTTTGTAAGGTTTGGTGATACTCTATACAGGTAAGTTATTGGAATTTCTATGGGTACTAATTGTGCGCCTCTGGTTGCAGATTTGTTTTATACACATACGAAAAAGAATTCATGCAAAATCTGCAAAAACTCAAGAAATTTAATGACTTGTAATGTTTTAACGGTACCTCTAGGTATCTTCATAATATTTTGAATATTAAGGGGGTTCGAGCATCGTTATTTTGACACTGTTTGGATGGTCAAACTAACTTTATTTTTTCTCTAAACTAAAAATCTATCTTCAGATATTCTAAAATGTATAAGATATTTGCATCGTGCAGGGCATCTTTAGAGTATAATACTTGCACAAAGTCGGGCACTCTTAGTGGAAAATCATACCGTATATCGGGAATTTTTCGCTTCTGTCTAATTTTCGCTAAGTTAGCGAACATCATCCAATCGCGAAAAATGAACATAGCGAAAAAAAGACACAGATATTAACCCTTGAGCTTATTAATAGATTAGCGAAAATAAGACTCAGTGGAAAATAAGACACACCCTTTTAGGGTCATTTTCGCGAAATTTACCCGACGCGAAAATTACCCGATATACGGTATTTTGCCCAAATTTTGAGTACATCCAAGGAAAACTGAATATAAATTAATGTAAGGTATCTAAAGTCAAATTTTCTAATGGAAAAGACTTGTTTAAGAACTTCAGGGACTTATTATTAGCAGAAGACAAGACAATTGTAATATTTTGAGAAATAGCAATGAGATGGTAAAAAAAGTCACAATTTGCGGACCTAGCATATACCGATACACGTTCCCCAGAATACAGACTACAAGGAGTCATCTTGGACATTTCTACTTTTCGTTTATTCCAAGCAGGTAGATCAGATAAATCAGAGGAGAAAACAAACCGCCCTTTCATTAAAGTAAGATTTGCAAAACAAAGGTATTGATAACTTGAATCTTGGTCAAATTTTGAATCACAAAACTGTCACAGAAAAAATCCCACCATATTTCAAAAGAAAAGAAACTCCTTGTATTTCCTATAGCTACACACCAACAGTTGCATCTGTAGTGTATTGATTTAAGTAATCCCTCACTACATCCACTTCCCTGCGAATGTTCTTTATCGGATTCCAACTACTCTCCTTGTGGACACGTTATTACTGGTGACCTTAGTATAGTCAAGAACGACAAGTTGAGAGAATTGTTAAAAAAGGGTCCCAAATACAGAGAAAGTATGTCCTTTACATGGAACCAAAATGTCAACATTATCATGGACTCTTGTGAGGAATATGCAAGACGTTGGGCAAAGAAAGAGGATGTACAGCTCGACACCCTTTCCGAATGGATAAAATCAATCAGAGGATTACTTTTATCAAGAATTAACCGATTAAAATCAACTGTGAACACCAGATTCGTGTCTATATTTAAAGACCCTGATGTTATCACAGAACGTACCTACCTCCAAGAACATTATGTCATCACACCAGCGGACAAAACCTCAAATAATTACACATTTACTTGCAAAAAGTACTATTTCGACAGTCTAGTTAAAGAGTTGGATTTAAATTCGACACCTGGAAATCCCACTTACACCCCAACAAACCTTTCTGCCTCTGAAATAATAGATAACCACAAATCAGCTCTTGCTTCCTTTGGCTTCGACACTACCAATTTAGATTTAGATTTACCATACTTATACTGCATACCTAAAATGCATAAGAATCCGTACAAACAACGTTTCATCGCTGGTTCCTCAAAATGTTCTACCAATGACAAATATGGATAATGACCATATCCCTGTCTACAGTACAAAATCGATAATTCAGAAAATCAGAAACCGAAGGCATACAAAATCAGGACAAAACAGGAACCAAAGCAAACAAAAACAAAAACCTCCACCATATGAAAAGAAGCGAACTCCCGATATGAGAGTGAGACCAGGTGCCCAGGAAGAGTAAGCATCTCCTGCTTGCATGCAACACCCGTCGCTTCAATTCGGTAGAACTGTCACATCCGGTTACTTCCATTTTGGAAGATATAGAGTACAATCTTTGGTTGGATGGTTCAAATGGTCTATGACAGAATATCATCCACCATTCTGGATAGTGGGACATCATAGTGTATGACGAGTTCCCCATATCGACCGTAGAACTTCCTCAGTGACGATGTTAGTCGTTCACAAACATATCCCTGACTGAGAAGCTTATCTGAAAGACGCCTAGCTCTCAGAACAAAATCCGTATATTTGGTACTTGCTCTGGCATAGCGTATCAACTGAGATATGAACACGCCATAAGCAGGCGATGAAGGGATGTTGCTACTCAGAAAAGGAAAGTTCGTAATGCTGAAATTGAAGTCGTCACGTTTGTCATAGAGTGAGGTGTTCATGTGACCATCAGTGTCGTAGGACAACATTATGTCCAAATAGGATGCTGAATTATTTGTCTCTGTAGTTTCTTTGACTTCAAGCTCCGAAGGATAGATACTGCTCAGGTAATCCGCGAATTTTGGATTATTGGTGGACAACACATCGTCTATGTATCTGTAAGTGAAGTTGAAATCAGAAGCTAAGTATCTTTTCCCTTCAGAGACCAAAGATTGAATGAATTCAGCTTCGTACGAGTAAAGGAAAATGTCGGCAAGGAGTGGGGCACAATTGGTACCCATTGGAATTACGACAATTTGCTGGAAGACCTTTCCTCCAAACACCACAAAAATGTTGTCGATCAGAAAGTTTAACATCTGAATAATGTCTGTTTCAGTGTACTTATTTTCAGAATCGGACTTTTCTTTTACAAAGTAGGTTTTGTCATAGTTAACAACAATAAATTTGTATTTGCGATTACCGTTCTTACTTGTAAACGCATTACTTATAATTTTTGCGAGTCTTTCTTTCAATTTAGAATGTGGAATTGTAGTGTAAAGTGTCGAAAAATCAAAGGCTTTGATCGAATGGACTCTACTAAAATGAGTGGATTTCAGATGTTCTAAAAGTTCCTTCGAATTCTTTAAAATCCACATCTGGTTGATACCACTGCGAGAATATACTGTCGAACAATATTTTTGTAGCCCAGATTTGATTTCAGATAAAACTTTGGTGAGTAAGATCGATACAGATTTGGTAGAACATTTTGAGGAACCAGCGATGAAACGTTGTTTGTACGGATTCTTATGCATTTTAGGTATGAAGTATAAGTATGGTAAATCTAAATCTAAATTGGTAGTGTCGAAGCCAAAGGAAGCAAGAGCTGATTTGTGGTTATCTATTATTTCAGAGGCAGAAAGGTTTGTTGGGGTGTAAGTTGGATTTCCAGGTGTCGAATTTAAACCCAACTCTTTAACTAGACTGTCGAAATAGTACTTTTTGCAAGTAAATGTGTAATTATTTGAGGCTTTGTCCGCTGGTGTGATGACATAATGTTCTTGGAGGTAGGTAAGTTCTGTGATAACATCAGGGTCTTTAAATATAGACACGAATCTGGTGTTCACAGTTGATTTTAATCGGTTAATTCTAGATAAAAGTAACCCTCTGATTGATTTTATCCATTCGGAAAGGGTGTCGAGCTGTACATCCTCTTTCTTTGCCCAACGTCTTGCATATTCCTCACAAGAGTCCATGATAATTTTGACATTTTGGTTCCATGTAAAGGACATACTTTCTCTGTATTTGGGACCCTTTTTTAACAATTCTCTCAACTTGTCGTTCTTGACTATACTAAGGTCACCAGTAATAACGTGTCCACAAGGAGAGTAGTTGAAATCCGATGAAGAACATTCGCAGGGAAGTGGATGTAGTGAGGGATTACTTAAATCAATACACTGCAGGAATCGTTTGTAATTGTAAATTTTAGATGCAACTGTTGGTGTGTAGCTATAGGAAATACAAGGAGTTTCTTTTCTTTTGAAATATGGTGGGATTTTTTCTTTGACAGTTTTGTGATTCAAAATTTGACCAAGATTCAAGTTATCAATACCTTTGTTTGCAAATCTTACTTTAATGAAAGGGCGGTTTGTTTTCTCCTCTGATTTATCTGATCTAACTGCTTGAAATAAACGAAAAGTAGAAATGTCCAAGATGACTCCTTGTAGTCTGTATTCTGGGGAACGTGTATTGGTATATGCGAGGTCCTTCGTATAATCGTAGATTTCGTGTAACTTCCGTAAAGGAACAGAGTATAATTTGGTACGAATATAATGCAGGCTTAGAGGCTCATTCAAAAATGGAACCAAGTCATCGAAGGAGAAACTATGTATCTCAGGCCTATTATATTTTCGAATGCCATGACTTCGAGGTCTTCTTTGTGATCTGTTGAATAAGCTAGTCACATTTACCGATTGACAACCGGGACTTGTTAAGTTTCCTATAGTGCTGATGTTATCGTTGCACCCATAGGGCGCTGCAGTGTTAAGATTTCTTATCCAGAACTCTTCTCTGTTGCGACGGAGAGGTGTGCTCAAATTGGGATTGTTTGTGGGGTGATATATTTTCTCGAGGATTCTGACTCTCATAGATAAAACAGAATGATCCGCCTGGTCAAAATGTCGGTAAAGGAGTTGACTTCCTTTATTATTTATTTTTGACCGGTGTCCTGACATTCTTTTTCGGAGCTGGCCTTTGGTTTCGCCCACATAAATCAATCCACAAAGTGAGCACTCTATTCCGTACACAACATTAGATGTCATGCAGTTAAGGTTTTCAAAACTATGCGTGTTAAATGTTTGTTTTGTGAGATTACTTGAGAATGAAGTGTCTGTTATTAGGATGTTACAAGTTTTGCAGTTCTTCATGCCACACTTAGAAATTGAGCAATCGCTTGGTGAAAATAGGTGCTCTTTTAGTATATCGACCACTTCAATCTTACAGGGCTTGATTTTAATATACCCATCTGCATGTTTATACCAAAACTCATGGTTGTTACTAACTACAAATGTTTCATCTCTAATGTCGTGTAAGCTAATTCTAGGGACACCTAAGTTAATTCTAGGGACACCAAATCTAAGCTAATTCTAGGGACACCAAATCTGTATCGATCTTACTCACCAAAGTTTTATCTGAAATCAAATCTGGGCTACAAAAATATTGTTCGACAGTATATTCTCGCAGTGGTATCAACCAGATGTGGATTTTAAAGAATTCGAAGGAACTTTTAGAACATCTGAAATCCACTCATTTTAGAAGAGTCCATTCGATCAAAGCCTTTGATTTTTCGACACTTTACAATTCCACATTCTAAATTGAAAGAAAGACTCGCAAAAATTATAAGTAATGCGTTTACAAGTAAGAACGGTAATCGCAAATACAAATTTATTGTTGTTAAGTTGACAAAACCTACTTTGTAAAAGAAAAGTCAGATTCTGAAAATAAGTACACTGAAACAGACATTATTCAGATGTTAAACTTTCTGATCGACAACATTTTTGTGGTGTTTGGAGGAAAGGTCTTCCAGCAAATTGTCGGAATTCCAATGGGGACCAATTGTGCCCCACTCCTTGCCGACATTTTCCTTTACTCGTACGAAGCTGAATTCATTCAATCTTTGGTCTCTGAAGGGAAAAGATACTTAGCTTCTGACTTCAACTTCACTTACAGATACATAGACGATGTGTTGTCCATCAATAATCCAAAATTCGCGGATTACCTGAGCAGTATCTATCCTTCGGAGCTTGAAGTCAAAGAAACTACAGAGACAAATAATTCAGCATCCTATTTGGACATAATGTTGTCCTACGACACTGATGGTCACATGAACACCTCACTCTTTGACAAACGTGACGACTTCAATTTCAGCATTACGAACTTTCCCTTTCTGAGTAGCAACATCCCTTCATCGCCTGCTTATGGCGTGTTCATATCTCAGTTGATACGCTATGCCAGAGCAAGTACCAAATATACGGATTTTGTTCTGAGAGCTAGGCGTCTTTCAGATAAGCTTCTCAGTCAGGGATATGTTTGTGACCGACTAACATCGTCACTGAGGAAGTTCTACGGTCGATATGGGGAACTCGTCAAACACTATGATGTCCCACTATCCAGAATTTTGAATGATATTCTGTCATAGACCATTTGAACCATCCAACCAAAGATTGTACTCTATATCTTCCAAAATGGAAGTAACCGGATGTGACAGTTCTACCGAATTGAAGCGACGGGTGTTGCATGCAAGCAGGAGATGCTTACTCTTCCTGGGCACCTGGTCTCACTCTCATATCGGGAGTTCGCTTCTTTTCATATGGTGGAGGTTTTTGTTTTTGTTTGCTTTGGTTTCTGTTTTATCCTGATTTTGTATGCCTTCGGTTTCTGATTTTCTGAATTATCGATTTTGTACTGTAGACAGGAATATGGTCATTATCCATATTTGTCATTTGATGTCAAAATATGCCAGAGACTATATTCATATGCCCTTTAATTAAATAAAAACCCCTGCAAGGTACCCTTTTCGTCATTTACATGTTTTAAGGGTGAAACAATTTATAAGTATACCAAATTCTAAGGAGTTTCGACCATAACTTTTTAAGATATTGTAAATTTATGCTATTTATGCTATATTTTAAGCCAAAAATGCGTAAAAAACCTATATGACAAACAAAAGAGTTAAAAAAAATTTAAGGATTTATTATTCAAGCAAGATTAAATATTTGTTAAACAAACTCATCAGATACGCTCGAGCTTGCTCCCATGTTTCGGACTTCCATGACAAAAATATACAAATTACAAAAAACTTATCAGTCAAGGATTTAGATATCACATACTTGTAAAATCTTTTTGAAAATTCTGCAATAACTATTCTGAACTTCTTTCAAAATTTGGGACGAATCCGACATCAAAGTATGTCATTGGAAATTAGATTGCATTCATTTTACGTTGACCTTATGAACAAAATCAGAAGGATCAAAGGCAAATCAAACTTCAACCAAAAATGTAAGAAAATTGTCGGTCGTCTGCTTTACCGAGGATATGATCCTAAAGTAATCACAAAAACACTGGGCATGGTACTGGACCAATCTACAGTTTTGTACCAGTGTCTTTGCCAACATTGCACACTGGTCAACCTCGACGACGGGATTCCATGATGAGCCTTGTTGACATCTCGTTAGAGAAGACTTGGTCTTGATTTTCTGTCCTATCTGTAAGTTGGTCAGACTTCTTGGGGGATTGATCTTGAGCTCGCTTCCGCCAGCAGAGCACGGAATGTTATATGCATGCCATAGTATTTTTAGATCCATTAACATAGAATCTGTGTTACAAAAGGCCTCTGCGTTTAACAATCTTGTTTGTGATGTCACCTTACAGTGAGAATGTGTGTATATGGAGACCTCTATGTTATGGATAAGTGGGAGGGTTGTGCACACGTAATCCGGATAAATACACCATTCGCTAAAAGCAGATGGCCGTCCAAAGTCGGCGCCTTGTGCACACTGGTCTCCTTCCTTTTATGTATTGTCATCAATGTTTATATAATAGTGTTACGTTTAGTCTATGCCGAAATAGTAGTTAGGGTTCTGGCACATAGTGCACGACCCGAAATTCTTTGTTAAAGAAAAGTCCGATTCTAAAAAGAAATACAAATAAAAACACAAAAACTCAAATACACAAATTTCCGGCCCCTTGGCCTTTATCAAGTGTAAAAAACGACGATCTATAACAATTCTAAGTAAAATCCATCCTTGCTTTCCTGGCGTTCATTGCAAATGTTTATGGTAGTCTATGACGTCATAATATTCGCGGCAAATGCATGCATTTCGCGTTACCCGTGAAAAGTTACGAAGTCTTTGTAATAATGAACGATCTAGGAGAAGATGGTTTTAAGGACTAAATCAATATTTATAAATATATATAACATTGAATTTAAAACATTACACATATATACATAACCTATTTAAACAAATCCAATAATTGTGAGATACAAGTGCAAATGTAAGTATTTCTGCTAGCATCTCGGCCTACTTTACTTTCAACTAAACGTTTGTCTGTTTGTCTGTGACATGGTCTGTCTGGATACTCTTGCAGGCATCACATTTGCGCTTATTTCTCTTTCTGTGCTTGTCTGCTCTTTGTTTTTGCATAGGTGTTTTGGGGTTTTCCTGTGGGTGCTGCGGCCTGATGTTGTTGGAGATCCCAAACTTTGTTTGACAAATAAACAGCCTCGTACCAGTGAATTCTTATTACTTGCAATCTGAATGACTGTGACGAAAGGACTCCAAGACATGTTTGTCAAACCTCTTTAAATAAGACAGGCCCAAGCTGGACTCCTCGGTAATATAAGAAGCTCTCGTCTCATAAGAAATTTATTTAAACCCCATATATATCTTACCAACTGTATATTTTTTAAAATAATTTTCATGTCTAAAACAAAATGGCGTCTGAAGCAAAATTTTTCACTTCTTATTCGTGGCTGGATTAAAAAATTGTCTTCTCCATAAAAAAGATCGTACGTGAAAATACTTAATTCAAAATGAATTAAACTGAAAACTGAATTCATTTCAGGCGGAGATTTAGAATAACGGAAATCAAAAGCAATAAAATACTATTGTCATTTGAACTTTTATGGGAAATTCTCGCCATGACGTCAGGAAACAATGGGCATTCGTGACGTCATAGTAGCGTTACCGATATAAATTTGAACTGCAGGACATAAGATATACACTGAGTTCACGTGGTTTGGATTATCCAATGGTCTTCGAGGATTTTAGTTGTTGGTAAGATATTTACTTATATTAGGTCGTTACAGCCGACAGAGCACGGGCTGTATTTTCTTCACCCCCTTTTTATATCCATTTACATATACATCTCACGGGGAGGTATATGTTAAGACGGTTTTATCGCCGTTGTTTTCTAAACCTTTAAAGTTAGGCGAGTTTAACGTCCGTGGATAGAAAAACACAGGTGATGCGACACCATGAGCGTCCGTTGATTGTGCAGATGTAGACTTTCGTAAGCAACCTTTGCAATTTATGAATAATTTATAGCATTATGGACTTTGAGATCTCAATATGATAGATTTTTTCGCAGAAATCCTGATTCTTAGGATGTCGTAGCTTAAGAGGAGTTTACATTCTCCGTGAACGACACATCACTTTATACCTTGTCAACTTATGACATAATGTTGTCCTACGACACTGATGGTCACATGATCACCTCACACTATGACAAACGTGACGACTTTAATTTCAGCATTACAAACATTCCTTTTCTGAGTAGCAACATCCCTTCATCGCCTGCTTATGGCGTGTTTATATCTCAGTTGATACGCTATGCCAGAGCAAGTGCCAAATATACGGATTTTTTCTAACAGCTAGGCTTCTTTCAGATATGACCGACTAACATCGTCTCTGAGGAAGTTCGACGGTCGATATGGGGAACTCGTCATACACTATGATGTCCCACTCTCCAGAATGGTGGATGATATTCTGTCATAGACCATTTGAACCATCCAACCAAAGATTGTACTCTATGATTTCCGAAATGAAAGCAACCGGATGTGACACTTCTACCGAATTGAAGCGGGTGTTGCATGCAAGCAGGAGATGCTTACTCTTCCTGTGCACCTGGTCTCACTCCCATATCGGGAGTTCGCTTCTTTTCATGTAGTGGAGGTTTTTGTTTGTTTGCTTTGGTTCCTGTTTTATCCTGATTTTGTATGCCTTCGGTTTCTGATTTTCTGAATTATCGATTTTGTATGCAGGGATATGGTCATTATCCATATTTGTCATTGTAAAATATGTACTTTTGCCATATTTTTCATCATGCTGCTCCTATAATTATGAAATAACGCTAATAAAGAATTATTCAATACACTTTATTGTAAAAGAAGGAAGTGAATCAATAGAAAAATTAAACATACTTATAAAGCTGTCCGTTGTTAGACAGTATAGGAAATTTGATCCGCAGTTAGATGTCCGTTGCTAGTCATAATTAAATGTAATAGAGCATTTTTCTAAAAACAATTCTAGGTTAAGTACCTGGAACAGTCGTGTTTTTATGAGCTTCTACAAATTTAAGAACTTTTTTATCATATAGGGATAACTACTACAGAAAGTTGGTGAAAACACAACTTTACATTCATTACGTGTTTTGTGGAAATTATAAAGATATAACTTTTATGGATTACTTATTGATTTGTTTATCTTTATGATAAAAGTTCACTAATAATGTCTATATGAAATCGTGATGGACATATTAAATCTTTTCAACGAGGAGAACGGTGAAAGAAAAACCAATAACTAACAAGGATCTTAATGATATATATAATATAATATATAATATAATATATAGTAATCCCAGCCATTTTGCTACGTCTTTCGGTAAATATTTGTACCACTTAGTGAGTGTCACTGCTGGTGGACTAAGAGTCTCCGAGGGCACGTGTAGCCATGTTCGATCAATTTCGGTTGGTCGTTTCTGCAAACGCATTTGAAAATTTATGTTTTCAAAATTTTCTCAGATTTCTAAAAACCTGGGTCCTGTAGCATCATATCCCAGCCATTTTGCTACGTCTTTTGGTATATTTAGGACATAATTTTCAGAGATTTTGGTCATATTACATTGTTTAGATTGAGGATCACTGACGAGGGTTTAATACCCGAAACGTGCATGTCTGGTCCATGCTGTTAATTTATCTGCTCTCAAATGATGCTAATGAATTGAAGACGCTAAACATGTGTACAACTTGGTCACTGCTAATTGGCCAGGAGTCCCCGAGGGCACATGTAGCCATGTTCGATCAATTTCGGTAGGTCGTTTCTTCAAATGCATTTGAAAATTTCTGTTTTCAAAATTTTCTCAAATTTCTAAAACCTTGGTCCTGTAGCATCATATCCCAGCCATTTTGCTACGTCTTTCGATATATTAAGGACATACTTTTCACAGATTTTGGTCATATTATATTGTTTAGATTGAGGATCACTGACGAGGGTTAAATACCCGAAACGTGCATGTCTGGTCCATGCTGTAAATTTAACTGCTCTTAAATGATGCGAATGAATTTCAAGACGTTTAACATGTATAGCATGCTAGAAAATTTTGACTGAAAACTGAATAAAATTTCAAATGAAGAGAAGCAATTGGTGAAGATACATGTAGAAGGATAAGTTTCGAGGATGGATAGTTTGGAAATGAAAGTTAAAAAGTCAGACAGAAATAGTATAGATAAAAGGGAAATTTACGTAAAGCGCAAAAGAAAAATGATACTTAGAATGATATTATATACAGTGATTTGTTTGATGGTCTATGTTGTGAATTTGAATAAGGAAGTGTAGATCTGTATAGAGAAGTTACGAGAGGAAATCTTGGATTTTAAGTGTAGACCGATGCAAGAGAACTTGCTCTTTTTTTGGAATTGAGGAGGAAGATGTTGATGGTTGTTAGGAGGTAAACAGTGTCTTTGTACATATGAGGATGAAGAGAGATATACATTTTCAGAGAGTTCGGCGTGGAAAAATAGGGGCTTAATGGGGTCTTATCCTCCAGGGAAAATGAAAAGTATATTGCTAATTTTTCACAGTGAATCATTTGTAGTCTTCCTAAATTTTGACTTATCTCTTAGGTGAGTAATTTCACTTAGTTTCGTTACTCATTTCAAAAGATAAATTAGTAGCTCGTTGATACCCATTGTTGGTTTGACATAATGATTGTCTTTGACAGTTCCTCTAAGGGTTCGCCCAAACCGAGATACTGATGAATTCCATATTGAATTTTACCATCTATTTTATGACATCTTATCCCTCTTTTTTAAACCAAAAATGACTGAATCTTTTTTTTTTCATGGAGTCCTCAGCCTTTTAGCTGACATGGGAAACACGCCAGTAATTTCATAGATAAATTACATATATGATCTGCATTATCAATACATTTAGGACGATTCCAGCATGAGAGTATGTATCATTTGGAATTTCATTGCCTTCATATTACGGTGACCTCATAAACAATATCAGAAGGATAAAAGGCAGATCAAACTTCAACCACAAATGTAAGAAAATAGTCGGTCGCATGTTTTACCTAGGATATGATTCTAAAGTCATTAAAAGAACTCTGGACATGGTACTTGACCAATCTACAGTTTTTTACCAGTATCATTCTAAGCTTTGCACATTCGCCAATCATGACTCCATGACGGTCCTTGTGCTGTTGGGTTGTTGTTTTTTTTTTCATTTTTATGCGTGAACATCGACGGCGGGTGCGGCTTGTCAAGCATGAGATGCTCACTCATCCCGGGCACCTGGTCCCACCTTCCGTCGATGTTCAGTTTGGTGCTCTATTGTGAGTGCTGTTGAGATTATTGTCAGGATCTTCTTAAACTCATACAAAACACGTGGTAAACCACGTGTATTCCTTTGTTTATTCACTTTTTTTTTAATTTTCACATAAAGAAGAAATAATAATTTACTTCAGGTCGAACTAATACGTGTATTTCATTAATTGCAAATACAAGTTTGATCTCATCTATACAGGTAGATACGTTGCGTTCAAATAATCATGTCAATGACAATCGAACACTTTCAAATGATTTACAGCGTATATGATTGCTTGAATGGAAGGCAGTTGTAGTCTGCTATGCACATGTGCGTTTGTTTACAAAAACCTGAATGAAGATTAGCCTTTATTTAGTTATGATTTTAAGTTTTTTTTAATATTTGATATGGACTGTGATATATATACACATATAAAAAAAGTATATCAATACATCTCATAAATACAAAAGGCGAGAACTATACATGTACATGTACACTGTAGCTCCCTTTGGCTAATTTCTCGTTCGACTTCAGTTTCAAAGTCACATTCGTCCTCGAAGGTCTCTATCTGTTCAATGCCAAGCCAAATACTATTTCTTTTCTTTATCATAATAAATAACAATGAACACTCTATATCCACAAATTTTCGGCCACTCGGCCTTTATCAAGTGGAAAAGCATTATTACAAAGGAATTCTACGTAATATCCATAACTGCTAGTAAACAAAGCCCAGCGTAAAATGAACAAGGTATGACGCCACATATAACAACCAACAAGCGCCAAAACGACGTTACATAAACATATTATTTTATTATATAAAACTTCCCTACGGAGGACACTACTTCATTCTTTTCTTTATCGTTTATTACATTTCTTTTCTCAGATTTTGATAACACCGACTGTCGATTCCATTTTTTCCCACGTGTTATCCTTCCACCATGTTGACTTTGAATCGCTATATTACTGGCCTTATGCAAATAAGTGCTTACACGTGTTCTGTCTTCTACGGAGAAAATTAAGCTATATAAGGGTATCCATTTTATAAGCAATAACTGATTATAGCTCGGTAGCGAGGGCATATGTTACTGTTATTACCAGCTAGTTTCTAATTTATAAGCATGATAGACTCGCTTCGTTAATAATTTAACAAAACTAGTTGATTCATGGTTTGATATTGACGAGACCAAATGTTATTTTAACTACTGAATGTTTTACTAACCGACTATTTTCGGTTTGTAAAATACGGATAAACACATTCACTTCGTAAAATATTAATATTCACAATTAATTTATATCTCAACAATGTATTTAAGATTCTAGAACGTATATGTATACATTTATTATGTTCATCATTTGGGGTACCTGGACCCGAAGTAAATTATATTAAATTCAGGTGTTATTTGTGAATTAAAAAAAAACCAACTGAATGTTAATTTCCTTAACTTCAATAGGATCTTCTTTAACTCACTATGAACAGATAAATTTACAGCACGAACCAGACATGCATATTTTTGGTACTTATCCCTCGTCAGTGATCCTAAATCTAAACAATGTGATATGGCCAAAGAGCGTGACAGTTATTATGTGAAAAGATGTACCAAAAGACGTAGCAGGAGTTTGGGATATGATGCCAAAGGACCCAAGATTCACAAGAAAGTTTGATAACAAAAATTTTTGAATGCGTTGAACCGAAGTTGATCCAACTTGGCTACATGCGCCCTCTTTTGAACATTTCATCTTTTTTGCAATAAACATCAAAGACGTACCTGACAGTATGACAAATATGGATAATGACCATATCCCTGTTTACAGCACAAAATCGATAACCCAGAAAGTCAGAAACCGAAGGCATACAAAATCAGGATAAAACAGGAACCAAAGCAAACAAACAAAAACCTTCACCATATGAACTCCCGATATGAGAATGAGACCAGGTGCCCAGGAAGAGTAAGCATCTCCAATATTTCAGCCTCAAAGCCGAGAAGGCAAGGCCAAAGTATACCTTTTTCACGGACATTCAAGAAAGCTGAATTAGTCAAAGGCAATCAGAATGCAATTTGTTTTGAAAAGGACAATCACAAACATAAAAACAATAGCAGTTTGTCATAGGAGATCTAAATGCAAAACCTGTCACAGGACTCCAAAATATAGGAAATGTGTCACAGGGTTCCAAAAAGCAAACTTTCTAACAGGACTTCAATAGCGAAATATGTCAATCTTCAAAACACGCAAAATTTGTCACACGCCTTTACAAATGCAGAATATGCCCTTATACTCCAAAAAGCAAACATTTCAACAGGAAAATTCAAAGTTTTTTAACATGTATTTTTATCTTAATTTTAGCTTAGGTATCGTCGGGGTGTATCGATACTTGGATCGCGAAATAAAATATCGATGAATCGGAGTATCGTCCTAGCCCTACAAAAGATATAGCCAATGTTAGGTTTCGTTTTGAAAAGTAGGTCAAATATCTAGGTCAAAGTCACTAGGTCAAAAATTATGGCATGTATAGTAAGGTTTTATCACAAGGAATAGACATGTGTAATATCAAAGCCCTATCACTTACCAATCAAAAGATATTAGTCAATCTTAATTTGTTTGAAAAGTAGGTCAAATATCTAGGTCAAGGTCACCAGGTCAAAAATTATGCTATGTATAAAAAGGTCTCATTACAAAAAATACACATGTGAAATATCAAAGTCCTATCACTTACCAATGAAAAGTTATGGGGTGTGACACCCAAAGTGAAACAGACAGACAGACGGACTGACGGACAACGGACAAAGTGATCCCTAAGTGTCGCTATGCTTCGCAGGCGACACAAAAAAACTACTGAATGTTAATCTCCTCAAATTCAATGGCATCTTCTTTAACTCATTAAGAACAGATAGATTTGCAGCATGGACCAGACATGCATGTTTTTGGTACTTCATCCTCGTCTGTGATCCTCAATCTAAACATTGAAATATGGCCAAAGAGCGTGAAAGTTTTTCTGTGCAATATTGTACCGAAAGATGTAGCAGGATGTGTAGGATATGATGTCATTTCATCTCTTTTGCAATAAACATCAAAGAAGTACCTAGCAGTATTTCAGTCTCAAAGCCGAGAAGGCAAGGCCAAAGTAAACCTTTTCACGGACATTCAAGAAAGCTGAATTAGTCACAGGCAATCAGAATGCAATTTGATTTGAAAAGGACAATCACAAACATAGAAACAAGGGCAGTTTGTCATAGGAGATCCAAAGGCAAAACATGTCACAAAACCCCATAAAATAGGAAATGTGTCACAGGATTCCAAAAGCAAACTTTCTAACAGGACTTCAATAGAGAAATATGTCACAATCTTTAATAATGTCGAAGGGTTCCAACTCTCTACCTTCTTGAAGAAAATTCCAAACTAATTTACATGCACCAGACACGTGTTTCGAATATTAAATTCTCATCAGTGATACTTTCAGCGGAGCCACCAAAAATAATGTCAGCAGCGCCCTCTTTAATTTTTTGAAGTTAGATTATTGCATTTACATTACAGAGAGCGCGTGGCTCCAAATTTCCTGTAGGGTCAAAACACGCAAAATATGTCACGGGACCTCACAAATGCAGAATAGGGTCCCTGTAAAGTGCGAAACGAAACAAAAACGAAACGAAACGAAACGAAACAAATCGAAACGAAACGAAACAAATCGAAACGAAACGAAACAAATCGAAACGAAAGGAAACAGATCGAAACGAAACGAAACGAAACAGATCGAAACGAAACGAAACAGATCGAAACGAAACGAAACAAAACAAAACTTAAAACTTAAAGAAAATGAGAAAAAGAGGAAAAATCGTCGAAAACGAATATTTCAAGACAAGATCAGCATGTAACATTGCCTTAATCCAAGAGTTCTACATTTGTAACTAGTGCCGAGAGGGTTCCTTGAAAGAGTAAAAGTTGACAATTAAAAAAAGTAAATGTCAAATGCCATTCATGTATTTAAGAGGAATAAAAGGGAGGGGATAGAAAACCACGTTATGACACCGTAATGAGATCATAAAACGGGGAAGGGGCACATTTCAGGAAAAAAAATCTTATCCTTTTTCAAACGAAATGTGCCCCCCAGTTTTTAATTGTTCTCATTTTTCTGATAAAATTTTCAAATACACCTAACGGAACAGTTCCGTTTCCTCTGCGCTAGACTCCTCCCTGTTAAATAATATTTTCCCGTCTATGACGAGGTTATTCATCCCATTCACTCTCCTTTAAAATGCAATTGTGCTATATACCGTAAAATATATATCATGTTTTAATCGTCAACTTTGATTCTTTAAAAAAAACCCTCCAGGCACAAGAACTAACCCCCTGTTTACACTATGTTCCCGGTGGCCGCGGAGGCCACGTTTCAAGCCACCGTGGACGAAACGTGGTGACCATGAGACAACGTAGGGGAACGGGATCGACAATCGTAACTAGCCGTGGTTGCCGGGGCAAATGTTTAAACTGTCAAAACATTTGTCACGGCAGCCCACGGTGCAGATTGCCTACTTTAGAAACCATAGCAAAACGGGTCGAACGCAACGCAACGTGACAGAACGTTACAGACCGTGACAAAACTTGGGACAGTGTCCGTAGCGAAACGGGAAGCAAAAGTATGACTCAACAAATTACGATCCTAGTGAAGTTGAGTTACGGTCTGCCACGTTTATGTCCCGTTTTAGCTGCGGCTGCTTTAGGGCAGATGCACGTTTTATCAAGGTGTACTACGGTTTCTCACGGCGAGGTAAGGAATGTGTTAGCCGTTTCGTCACGTTCAGTCTCGGTACGTCTCGGCTTGTTACGGTTAATTTCAAGTTCTACTACGGCCTGACACGGCACGCACGGTCACACAAGAAGTATAACAAACCAAACCCTTTTATGCAGCTTTTTGTTTCCCCTTTTCCCGGTGGTCACGGTTAATCGTAGTGGGCCTTGACAGAACTTGGTCCAACTTGATTGGATCGTAACAAACCGTGACAGACCTTATCAGAACGTGACAGGTCGTGAGGAAACGTACAAAAGTCCGTAACAAGCCGTAGGTTGAAACGTAGTGCGCCGTCAGGTCTCCGGGATTCAGGAGCCTCGGCTCGTCACGGATACCTTGATAGACCGTGCGAAAACGTAACGAGACCTAACAAAACTTGAATACCAAGATAAAAACTGCCAAAAATCATACGGTGTGCTACGTTTTTGACCGCCGTGACTGCCGTGGTCGCCGGGAACATAGTGTAAACCTAGGGTAACGGTTGATGGCAATAATGAGGGGGTGGACAGGGACAAAGGGAGGGGAGAGAAAGGGGGCGGGAGGAGGGAAGAAGGGGGTGAGAGGAGGGACAGATGATTGGATGGGTAACAGTAACCAAAAAAAAAATTAGGAAATTACTTTTAATATAAATAATCTTGCTCTTATGCGTTCATGTCATAATCTCAATTTTAAAAATTACCACGAAATTTCATCTATATATACCTTAAAAATATTTCCCGATCGCTTCGCTCGCCGCAATTTTCAATTCATTTTTCAAATACTTCAGGCTCGCTTCGCTCATCTTAGTTTTTCATCTAAACAGGCCTTTTTTTTTTCAAGGTTTAAAAAAGGAAATAACCCAAAATAACTTCACTATTGCACCAATTTACACTTTAAAGTTTAAACATTTGTCTTGACCGCCCAAGACCCCCTCCCCCCACGAGGAGGCGGTAGGCGGCAGGAGGAGAGTGGTACCCCTTGACCCTTCAATAAGATCTTGTCTTGAAATATTCGTTTTCGGCGATTTTTCCTCTTTTTCTCATTTTCTTTAAGTTTTATGTTTTGTTTCGTTTCGATTCGATCTGTTTCGTTTCGTTTCGATCTGTTTCGTTTCGTTTCTTTCCGATCTGTTTCGTTTCGTTTCGATTTGTTTCGTTTCGTTTCGATTTGTTTCGTTTCGCTTCGATTTGTTTCGTTTCGTTTCGTTTCGTTTTTGTTTCGTTTCGCACTTTACAGGTACCCATGCAGAATATGCCCTTATACTCAATAAAGCAAACATTTCAACGGGAAATGAAGCATGAGTTCCAACTGCACCTGGAAAAGCAAAACCTGTTACCTAAGTTCCAAAAGCAACATTTCTCACCTGACTTCGAAAAGCTAAATTTGTAACACGACTTAAAAAGGTATGATTTCCAGAAGGCTTCATTAAAACAAAAGCAATCACGGAACTACAAATGTACGTAAAGCCTAATATGACACAGGGCGTCAAAAAGCTCAATCTATCACTGAACTTCAATAAGCTAAAATTTGTCCTATAATATTTCAGAATAAAGTAAAACATAGAACGAAGATAAAGATAAAAATGACGAAATCTAACTTCAGGTCACTGACACGTGACACTGTTCCCTCCCCTTTGCTGTCCTTCCTGCATGTTCCATATACCTTTTCGGCTCCTTTTCTGCCTGTAATGGTCATATTGAAATCACTACATTGGTCGGCCATGTCATATTCCACGTCCAGGGGTATTTCATACTTAGCATGTTTAAGTTCACTTTCACGACTGCTTTTACAGTTGCATCTGTGATTTGAGCCTGGTTTCAGGGATCCATTAACAAATATAGAAGAGCGACTTACATGAACCACGAAACTGATATTACTGAACCAAGATTCGACTTGAAATGTTTCATGATACATCATTAATTTTACTGATACTGGTTTGATCCCTATCTGCAATGTAGTACATCTATCTGGAGGGTCAGTGCAATTGGAACCATGAATTATAGTACGAGCTCTCATTTAGAAAAAGCGAATTTTCCACTTTGTCTTCATCAAAAAGGAATGAAATGCTCGTAGAACCAATTCAACCAATTCAGGGTCATACCGTTCGGAAGTGACAAGAGTCAAATTTCGTTCCTCCATTGAATATCTCCAGATTCCTACGCTCCGTAAACAATGTCCATCTCTTATCTAAAAATATTGAAAAAAAAATGTTTTAATGCCCATATTTACACAAGCCGTTAATTGCAAATTCAAACAAGCATAGAATGCTTGGTATCAAAGTCACTTTATTTAAACTTTTTACTACAAAATTGTCAATATTGAAAAATATGTTCTATAGTACCAACTTTGTTGTACTAGACACGTGTTTCGGATAATTTAATCCTCGTCAGTAGTACTTCATGCCAAACAGTTTAAATAAAGCCAAAGTGAATTTTCCTGGCGCTATTTGCAATACAGAGCTTCCTCTTGCCAAAATAAGCGGCTCCAAATTTTGTGTAGGGTTTATTCAGAAGAGTATGCAAGTGAAAAATATGGCCAAAAATTGTTGGAGGGTATGCGCAATGAGCTTAATTCTAAACATGACCGAAAACAATTATGACAAATAAGTCCACATACTTTAATAAACACTTTTCTCACTGGCCTCTCCTCTTTTGTGTCATTTATCCTCCATTTTTTAGGTTGAGACAACTTGACCAAATGTCTAAGTCACTCCATCCTTGTTTCCTGTGGAATCTCAGTAACCCAGCTGTTTTGGTGGAAGAAACCGAAGCACTCGGAGTAAAACAACCACTGATCCTAGGGAATGACTAAAAACACCTGGACAGTCCGTTTGGACCACACAGTTGCACTGTCACCTGACCGAATGTCTGCCGATGCAACACATATGGTACACTAGTTCCCGATTTCCTCTGACCAGATACTGTAGTCCGACAAAGCCTAAAGATATGGCTATAAAATGTCGAAATAATGTTCCAAACGAATAGATGGCGATGTCTGGAGGAAATATATACCATTTTATCCAAAGGATGGATTGAAAATTGGCCAGTATCACACAGATTGCACAATGAAAATCTGACGAACTGTCTACATTGGTTGGGCAACCGGAAACAAGGATGGATTGACTTACTAATTTGGTCGAGTTGTCCCAACATAAAAAATAGAGGAAATTTGGAGAGGCGAGTGAGAAAAGTGTGTATTAAAGTATGTGGACTTAGTTGGGATAAATTATCCATGCAAAGTAAGAGCTGGTAGCCTCTTGAATAGATATGGACCGAAGAATTTTCCATGAAAGCTCTCAAATTATTTTAATTACTATCGTCTTCAATTTTTTGCGAAGATATACTTTGAGACAAGGGACCCAGTCAGGACTCTACATATTCATATGTTAAGAGTCCTGATAATCCGGTCTATGAGGGAGATACCCCTTAGTTTTAGAAATTTAGGCCTAATTGTATAACAGAAAATCTAGAATATATTTCAATGCAGTACGTAAACACTAAAACTAGGTGAGTGATATCCTCGGGGACTGACAGTCCACCAGCAGCGATACCAGCCTAGTGGTTGAAAATGTCAATATTGAAATATATGTTCTATAGTACCAATTTCGTTGTACTAGACACGTGTTTCGGATATTTGAATCCTCGTCAGTAGTACTTCATGCCAAACAGTTGAAATAAAGATAAAGTGAATTTTCCTGGCGCCATCAACAATACAGAACTTTAATTTCCTCTTGCCAAAATGAGCGGCTCCAAATTTTGTGTAGGATTATTCAGAAGCGTATTTAAGTGAAACAAATTGCCAAAATCGTTGGAGGGTAGTTGCAAGGAGCTTAATTCGAAACAAGACTGAAAAAAAATATGCCGAAACCCAGCTACGGACAGAGCTATGCAATGAGTTTTAGTAAATTAGGTCTAACTTGATGATAGGAAATTTAGAATATATTTCAATGCATTGCGTAAACATTAAAACTAGGTGAGCGATATCCTCGGTACTAGACACTTGTTTCGGATATTTTAATCCTCGTTAGTAGTACTTCATGCCAAACAATTTAAATAAAGCCAAAGTGATTTTTCCATACAGCTTTATTCAGAAGGGTATGTAAGCGAAAAATATGGCCAAAAATCGTTGGAGGGTAGGCGCAAGGAGCTTAATTCTAATCATGACCGAAAAAAGGTATGCCGAAACCCAGCTAGGGACAGAGCTATGCAATGAGGGAGATACCCCTTAGTTTTAGAAATTTAGGTCTGAAGCTTCGCCTTTTTCCGCTTTCCTTTGAGAATGTTTGAGGTTTTTTGTTTGACGTCGGACCATAGTTGTGCGTTCTTTGAGACTTCTGGGTAATCTGAAAAGTGGGATGGTAGTGCGCACGTAATCCTGATAACCACACCGTCTGCTACTTGTATGCAGATGGCCATCCTTAGTCTTCAACAGATGCCCATTGGTCTCGATGGTTTATGATTGGTCATTGTGTTTCATGTTTCTATGGTGTGGGTTGGTGTTCTCTGACCTTTTTTTTTTTTTTTTTGTATTGTGTCATTTTGGGTTTTGCTGTTGGTGCTGCAGTTGAGTGTTGTTGGAGATCTTTCTTTTGAAATTTTGGTTTGTATAGTTATTTTCTTAATTATTTTTCGCAACCACATTTCAAATTTGGAGAAACTATCCCAAAATCCCATATTCGCTTTCAATAGTAAATGAAGATTATTTTACATTTGATTTTTTCCAACTTTTTACACTCTTGAAGAATTGTAAACATATTTAAAAGCACAAGACATCAGTTATACTAATAAATAGCATCTACATATAATTCTCGTACGATCATTTCTAGACTCTAGAAAAAAGCAAAGACATATTTTATATGATATGACAACTTAATGGCGCCAGTCAGGTTTTCGTCCGAAAAGGCACTCCATAGCGTTGAAGATGGTAAACTTACTGGAAAACTTGCTATCGTTGTTATTAGTCAGGCTTTTGAAACTGAAAATTGTTTAATTCTATTGCATAGACTTTTGTCTTTTGGTATTAGTCAAAGCACTTACATGTTTCAACTCATATCTTAGTGGTGAAGAAAAATGTGTAAGATGGATGGTGTTTTATCTGAAGAAGGCTGTAACAAAAAGAGTGTCCCATGAGTCTATCCTGGGTCCTTTGTTTTTCATTTTCTTTGTGAATATCTATCCAAAGTGCAAGAAACATACAAGTTGAGAGAATTGTTAAAAAAGGGTCCCAAATACAGAGAAAGTATGTCCTTTACATGGAACCAAAATGTCAAAATTATCATGGACTCTTGTGAGGAATATGCAAGACGTTGGGCAAAGAAAGAGGATGTACAGCTCGACACCCTTTCCGAGTGGATAAAATCCATCAGAGGGTTACTTTTATCTAGAATTAACCGATTAAAATCAACTAACTGTGAACATCAGATTCAAGTCTATATTTAAAGATCCTGATGTTATCACAGAGCTTACCTATCTCCAAGAACATTATGTCATCACACCAGCGGACAAAGCCACAAATAATTACACATTTACTTGCAAAAAGTACTATTTCGACAGTCTAGGTAAAGAGTTGGGTTTAAATTCGACACCTGGAAATCCCACTTACACCCCAACAAACCTTTCTGCCTCTGAAATAATTGATAACCACAAATCAGCTCTTGCTTCATTTGGCTTCAACATGAACAATTTAGATTTAGATTTGCCATACTTATACTCCATACCTAAAATGCATAAGAATCCGTACAAACAACGTTTCATCGCTGGTTCCTCAAAATGTTCTACCAAATCTGTATCGATCTTACTCACCAAAGTTTTATCTGAAATCAAATCTGGGCTTCAAAAATATTGTTCGACAGTATATTCTCGCAGTGGTATCAACCAGATGTGGATTTTAAAGAATTCGAAGGAACTTTTAGAACATCTGAAATCCACTCATTTTAGAAGAGTCCATTCGATCAAAGCCTTTGATTTTTCGACACTTTACACTACAATTCCACATTCTAAATTGAAAGAAAGACTCGCAAAAATTATAAGTAATGCGTTTACAAGTAAGAACGGTAATCGCAAATACAAATTTATTGTTGTTAACTATGACAAAGCCTACTTTGTAAAAGAAAAGTCCGATTCTGAAAATAAGTACACTGAAACAGATATCATTCAGATGTTAAACTTTCTGATCGACAACATTTTTGTGGTGTTTGGAGGAAAGGTCTTCCAGCAAATTGTCGGAATTCCAATGGGGACCAATTGTGCCCCACTCCTTGCCGACATTTTTCTTTACTCGTACGAAGCTGAATTCATTCAATCTCTGGTCTATGAAGGGAAAAGATACTTAGCTTCTGAATTCAACTTCACTTACAGATACATAGACGATGTGTTGTCCATCAATAATCCAAAATTCGCGGATTACCTGAGCAGTATCTATCCTTCAGAGCTTGAAGTCAAAGAAACTACAGAGACAAATAATTCAGCATCCTATTTGGACATAATGTTGTCCTACGACACTGGTGGTCTCATGAACACCTCACTCTATGTCAAACGTGACGACTTCAATTTCAGCATTACAAACTTTCCTTTTCTGAGTAGCAACATGTCTTCATCGCCTGCTTATGGCGTGTTCATATCTCAGTTGATTCGCTATGCCAGAGCAAGTACCAAATATACGGAGAGCTAGGCGTCTTTCAGATAAACTTCTCAGTCAGGGATATGTTTATGACCGACTAACATCGTCACTGAGGAAGTTCTACGGTCGATACGGGGAAATCGTCATTCTCTATGATGTCCAGAATGGTGGGTGATATTCTTTCATAGACCATTTGAACCATCCAACCAAAGATTGTACATATGTCTTCCGAAATGGAAGTTACCGGATGTGGCAGTTCTACCGAATTGAAGCGGCGGGTGTTGCATGCAAGCAGGAGATGCTTACTCTTCCTGGGCACCTGGTCTCACTCCCATATCGGGAGTTCGCTTCTTTTCATATGGTGGAAGTTTGTGTTTGTTTGCTTTGGTTCCTGTTTTGTCCTGATTTTGTATGTCTTCGGTTTCTGATTTTTGAATTATCGATTTTGTGCTGTATACAGGGATATGGTCATTATCCATATTTGTCATTCTAATGATACAACTTATAATGCTGACACACGGCAAGAAACCATTTATGTTATTGAAGAAAAACTACATGATCTTCTTTTGAATTTTATTCAGTAGATTCAAAGTAACAATCCACGAATTTAAATAAAACCCAATGCATGTTGATTGGTATTCAAAAATTTCAAATTGTAGTAAAATGCAGGGAGGGATCGGATCTCCACTAGCAAAACGCCAAAACACCCGATGTAAACACACAAAGACGAGCATACTAAGATACGAAAAAGAGACATGCTGTATATAAACATAACACATAAAAAAGACTACACATAAACCGACAAGATCATTGGGCAACCGGTGCCCACTTTGGACGGCCATTTGGCACACAAGCAACAAATGGTGTGGCTATTCTGGATTACTTGCGAACATGCCTCTCACCTCTCCAATCACCCAATTGTAAGTTTCAAGCAAGACAATGTCCATAAAAATCTATAATGTTAAATAGTAGGTTTCTTTTGTCTCCCCCCTCTTTCATCCTTTTTGGAAGTAGATAAAAAATGTATTTTTCAATTATGATTTATTTTTATATTGTCTCTTTTTACAGCTGCAACAGTTGGGTGATTTTTGCTGTCTCCTTAGAACTTTAGATTTCTGCCTAGATATTTTGATAAAAAAGGGAGACGACCTATTTCGGTCTGTATGTTATTTTGTATTTATTTTATCATATCATTTCTTTAATATCTCATTAATTTATCTGTTTGTTAATAAGTTTATTTACAGGACCATGAAGTAAACAAGTCATGATGACAAATATGGACAAGGACAGTATCCCAATACACAGTACAAAATCGATAATTCAGGAAATCACAAACCAAAGGCATACGAAATAAGGATAAAACATGAACCAAAGCAAACAAACAAAAACCTCAACAACATGAAAAGTAGTGAACTCCCAATTAGGAATGAGACCAGGTGCCCAGGAAGAGTTAGCATACTATGTACTAATTGTGCTATCTTGTCTTAATAAATTATCTTAAGGCCGGGTTAGCGCAGTGGTAGCGCGCTCGATTCGCACCTCTAAGGTCCCGGGTTCGAATCTCAGATTCGGCGGAGGGTCTTATGTAGGAGGGTAGGTGGTCCCCCACCCGCCTCGGTAGGAGGTTTTTTCCAGGTGCTCTGGTTTCCTCCTGATCTTTGGACCCCTCACGCCAACATCTGAGCCAACGTGAGACATAAATAAAAGTTGTGTAACTTGTTTGTTAAACGTTGTAAAATAAATAAAGTTTGAATTTTAAATAAGTGATCTTATTATTATTAAGGGTTGTATTGTTTAAAGGATGCCTTTAGAAAAAAAAACATTGACTTCAAGAGGCTGCTTTGCAGAAAAAAAGAATAGTTAAGGCAACTCACGTCGGAATGGCACACTTTTTCAGCCTCATATGCTTGTCCGATTTTATCAAATTGAAGGAGAATCGCCGAGTTGAATAATTCACCAACCCACGTGTTAAATCCAGCTATTGGGTCAATCTTCTTGATGCTGGCAAAGACGTTTTGCCTACAATTCACTTCTCCTCTTAAGTATTCATGGTATAATATACACTTTCCACTGCCGGCATTCTTACAACAATCAAGATCCTTGAAAATTTCTAAAATTAAAAGAAATACTGGAAATGGCACGATGACGATTTTCTTAGAATAATAAGACAAAACATATTTACCTGATATGTACGTCAATACGTACGTCGACACAATCACCGACTTTGACTAGTTTTCACGGAGCTGTTGCGACGGGTGTTGCATTCAATCAGGAGACGCTGACTCTCCCCGGGCACCTGGTGTCACTTCAGAATGTTATTCATTCCGAGGTTCGCAGCCGTTCCAGTGGAAATTCTGGTATTGCTTTGCCATTTGACTTTGAGACTGAATAACGGATGGGTACTTCTTTAATGTTAATACATAAAAAGACGAAACTATATATATTTCAACATGCAAAATCTATAAAACAAAACTGATTTCTCCTAACAGCGCTGGTAAACTCCTTTTGTTCTCTTAATGCCTTTTAAACAGATCTTATTGTTGTCTTTTCGATTACACGGTCGCATATCACATGATATATTATATGAAATTTTGCTGTGTACCAAAACATGACGTGTGGTGAGCATAAAAATGTTCTGCACAAGTGTACATGCAACTTGGGTATTCCGAATACATGTCGTGGGCAGAAATTCAAAATCGAGGTAGACCAAGACATCGATTGATCGTCTCAAGATCTTATTTACGTAATGACTTGAAATGCCAGGGGATGTGGCGCACAATATGTAGGTGAGACAGGCCAACCTTTAAAATCTCGTTTTAGGAACCATTCTTATAAGATCAGAACCTCACGTCAACAAAAACACAGAAACTATCTTTATAATCACTTTGTTCAATATAATCATTCTATTTCGGATATCACCATTACCCCAGTTCAGACTTTTCCAAAACGTAAAAATGAAAGTAAGACCGAAATTAAAAAACGCCGACTACAAGCTGAACTTGCCTGGATCACCAAACTTCAGACTGCGTACCCTCTTGGTTTAAACGATCAAATTATGGACAAGGAAACATTTCCTCAGCTTCTACCAATATCAACATCTTTTCAATTCGCCCAAACACTAAAAGGAAATACAGGTCACAAGGGAAAAGACGAAACATACAAAAAAGAAAACGATCCAGAATATACCGCTCTCTCAACGATTTACTTACTATAGCACGCAATGGCGGAAGACATGAGCTGTTACATGCTCTGTCGTCAATACCAGTTATGCACTTGAAATGGGCAGAAATTCAAAATCGAGGTAGACCAAGACATCGATTGATCGTCTCAAGATCTTATTTACGTAATGACTTGAAATGCCAGGGGATATGGCGCACAATATGTAGGTGAGACAGGCCAACCTTTAAAATCTCGTTTTAGGAACCATTCTTATAAGATCAGAACCTCACGTCAACAAAAACACAGAAACTTTCTTTATAATCACTTTGTTAAATATAATCATTCTATTTCGGATATCACCATTACCCCAGTTCAGACTTTTCCAAAACGTTAAAATGAAAGTAAGACCGAAATTAAAAAACGCCGACTACAAGCTGAACTTGCCTGGATCACCAAACTTCAGACTGCGTACCCTCTTGGTTTAAACGATCAAATTTATGGACAAGGAAACATTTCCTCAGCTTCTACCAATATCAACATCTTTTCAATTCGCCCAAACACTAAAAGGAAATACAGGTCACACGGGAAAAGACGAAACAGACAAAAAAGAAAACGATCCAGAATATACCACTCTCTCAACGATTTACTTACTATAACACGCAATGGCGGAAGACATGAGCTGTTACATGCTCTGTCGTCAATACCAGTTATGCACTTGAAATCTATCTTGGATGAAGCAGAGGTTGCATTCTTAAGAAACACTGACTGATTCAGACTTAATATCATTGTCTCATTCGCACAGTATAAACTTTATCCTATTGTGAAAAACACCTCACCGAAAAGACGATTCATAAAAATCCCGTTTATTAACAAAGGTTTTGATCTTCTAAACATCTCTAACATTTTTCGGGATCATCGCGTACAAAGTACCATTCCTCAATATTTTGAAAATCTAGAGCCACCTCTTATTTGTTATAAGTACAAGAAACCTATTCGAAACTTTGTTTTTAACTATAATAAAGTTACAACGGATCCTGACATACTTGAATCGTGTCCTGCTTCTTGAGAATGTGCAACTTCTAAATATCTCTACAAACCAGCTGGCCATGTTGTTACAGGTGACTTTTCAATTATCCAAGACAGACAGCTCCGTGGTCTTCTTAAAAAAGGACCTAAGTATAGAATCCCATCCAAGATAGATTTTGTCAAATGCCGTGAAGTGCTTACGGAAGCCTTAGATAATTATACGAAAAGATGGTGTAAATCAGAAGGAGTCGAACCGCATGCTCTGAATGACTGGAAAACCCTTATTTTAGATATAACGGATCTTCGAATAGATAACTTCCATAAAAACCCTCATCTTTTTCAAAATCCACGTTCCAAACCAGAAAGATATTTCAAATCCAAACTAAGTAAATTACATGAAAATATGTCTTTGCACCAGCTGATAAAGCAGCCAACAACACCATTATCATTTGAAAACGTTACTACATATCAACTTTGATTTCGGAACTTTCGTCTACTAATACATATATCAAAAGCAATGAAAGTGCATCTAACATTTTAGGCAAGCATAACAGTGAACTGTCTTCATTCAATATCTCTATTTCTAAATTGGATCTCCCAACACTATATTGCATACCGAAACTGCACAAGTCTCCTTACAAATTTCGATTTATTGCTAATTCTAGTAACTGCTCCACTACAATTTTGTCTAGAAATCTGACGTCAGCACTTACTGCTATTAAAGAACACATAACTAGATATTGTGAAACGGTTCTAAACAGGAACGATGTAAATTCATTTTGGTCTATTAAGAATTCAGGGGATGTGATTGAAAAAATGAAATCTGGAAATTTCCAAGCCAATACGATTTTTTCATACGACTTCTCTAATATGTACACCACACTTCCTCATGACAAAATTAATGATCGATTATCTAATCTCATTAAATGGTGTTTTGATCGAGAGCGAAAAACTTACATTTGTACATCTGAATCGAAGTGTAATGCCTTGTACTTCCTCTTGGACAATATATATGTTAGATTTGGTGAGGATCTATACAAGCAGGTTGTAGGAATTCCTATGGGTACTAACTGTGCGCCTCTTGTTGCAGATCTATTTTTATACACTTATGAAAAAGAATTTATCCAAAATCTTCAAAAGCAAAGAAAATTTGATGAGCTGAAATGTTTCAATAATACTTCTAGGTATCTGGATGATATTCTAACCATTGATAATCCTGCTTTTGAATTATATAAGAATGAAATTTATCCACAAGAATTAACCCTTAACAAGGCAAACCTTTCAAATACAGAAACACCCTTTTTGGACCTAAATATCAAAATTGTAAACGGAAAGATTCATACAAGTGTATATGACAAAAGGGATGATTTTGGATTCAACATAGTAATTTTCCCTTGGCTTGACGGTGATGTTCCAAGATTACCGTCATACGGCATTTACATATCACAGCTCATCCGGTACGCTTGAACGTGTACTGATATTTTGGATTTTAACAGTAGAAATTTACAAATTACCAAAAAACTTTTAGGTCAAGGTTTCCGCTTTCATAAACTAGTTAAGACTTTCTGGAAATTTTACAGAAATTACAGTCAACTTCTTTTAAAATTCGGATCTATACATGCAACAGAGTACATTACTATGGATATTACACAACCTGTCTTTTATGGTGATATGATAAACAAAATAAAAAGGATCAAAGGTAGGCAGCATAACCATCGAAAATGCGTCAGAATCATCAAACGCCTTTTATACCGTGGGTATGATCCTAATGTCACCAGACGGACACTAGGCTTGGTACTTGACCAATCTACAGTCTTGTACAAGCGCATCTTTGAGACTTGCATTGTCGCCATAGCACTTTCTATATAGACATTACGTCAGACAATGCATAAATTATATATATTTTCATTTCCATGCTTCATAAACATCGACGGCGGATGCGGCTAGCCAACAGGGGATGCTTACTCCTCCCGGGCACCTGGTCCCACCTCTAGCTTGCTAGGGGTCCGTCGATGTTTCATTACGTGCTCTATTGTGAGTGCTGTTGAGATTATCGTCAGGATCTTCTTTAACTCATTTGCACTCTGACTGATTGTGACGACGGGACTCCATGACGGGCCCTGTCCAAACCTCTTTAGAGAAGACAGGGCTCCTGTCCTCTGTCGAACTCCTCGGGTGATTACATACATGAGCTCGCTACAGCCGGCAGAGCACGGACTGTATTACGCATGCCCTCTTTTTATATCCATTTACATATTCATCTGTGTCTATGGGGCCTCTGCGTTTCGCGGTCTTGTTTGTGTGATGTCATCTTACAGTGAGGAGGTTGTTTTACACCACAATTGTACGTTCTTCGAGACCTCTGGGTAATTGGAGAAGTGAGAGGGTTGTGCGCACGTAATCCAGGATAACCACACCATTTGCTACTTGCGTGACAGATGGCCGTCCAAAGTCGGCACCGGTTACCCATTGGTCTCGTCGGTTTATGTGTAGTCTTTTGTGTTTGATGTTTACATGTCGTGTGTCTCTTTTCCGTCTCGTGCTGTACTCGTCTTTTGTGTTTTTGCATCGGGTGTTTTGGTGTTTTACTGTTGATGCTGCAACGGGGTCTTGTTGGAGATCTCCTCCCTTCTTTTTGCGAATCACTTCCTAATGTGAAGGTCTATAATTCGTATGTTTCGTCCTTCTGAATAAATCAGATATCACCGACAAACAGGTTTGTTGTTGCTCATCTGCCGTACTGAGTATCCATTAAAACGAATGTGCGGTTGACATCATATTGGTGACCATGCACGGCGTCGATCAGGATGCAGATCCCAATTAATGCATATCTAGGTCATTGTCCTGTCAAAGAGTTCCTATTATTTTCTTATTATTTTCAAAAATTGATGGAAAATACACATAATGTTTATCTTGAATTGTCTTCCCGTCATTGTTTACTAGATAGATGAAATAAAATTTTGAATATAGTTTAAAGTGTGTGAGACATCTACATGTGTGGAAGAATACGTGTGAAAATGGGTCCTCAAATCATAAAATTCGAATAATTCCGGTCCGGAACCAGGTGCATGACTTTGAAAAAATATTAAAAAAGTTGTGTACTTTTAATCTTTACGGCATTTTTTCTATGTGATTAAAATAAAATTACTAATCATTTAAAAGTAGTGTCAATGTGTTTAAGCCGGTGCGATTTGAGAATTTTTCTCCTATTTTTGGTAAGAAAGTACTTGAAAAATAACTGGGATCTGGATCCTAGAAGCGCGGTTTGATATGCAAGTCAAATGGTTCTAAGGATGACAGATTTCATCTATATCATAAGGAACCGTAGATATTATGGAAATTCTGGCATTTTAGTGTACATTCTGAGACATATACTTGAAATAAAACGTATCACAGACGCTATACATGTACATTTCATTGTTATTGTCATAGGTATCTCCTATTTTTGGTAAGAAAGTACTTGAAAAATAACTTGGATCTGGATCCTATGACGTGTGGTGAGCCTAAAAATGTTCTGCACAAGTGTACATTCAACTTGGGTATTCCGAATACATGTCACTTGCGAATCACTTCCTAATGTGAAGGTCTATAATTCGTATGTTTCGTCCTTCTGAATAAATCAGATATCACCGACAAACTGGTTTGTTGTTGCTCATCTGCCGTACTGAGTATCCATTAAAACGAATGTGCGGTTGACATCATATTGGTGACCATGCACGGCGTCGATCAAAACGAAACATTACAGTTTTTGAACTTTTAAAAAAATTCCCAGTTAGAGGAAAGTATTAGAAAAATATATGCATAATTTCACGAATGAGTTTTTATCAATTGGGAAATGAGTTTGGACTCCTTATGAAAAGCACTTTGGCTGGAAGTATCACTGATGAGAATGACAAATATGGATAATGACCATATCCCTATATACAGTACAAAATCGATAATTCAGAAAATCATAAACCGAAGGCATACACAATCAGCCTGAGGATAAAACAGGAACCAAAGCAAACAAACAAAAACCTCCACCACATGAAAAGAAGCGAACTCCCGAAATGGGAGTGAAACCAGTAATAATCGAAACACGTGTCTGGTGGAGATGAAAATTTGTTTGAAATTCTCTTCAAGAGGGTATATAGTTGAAACCCTTCCGCATAATTTATGAATCATTTTTTGCATTAAGGAATCACCCTACGGGTTTTCGTATGATTCCACAGCTGAATTTCCCAAGCGATATCCACTCGTCACTTTCGAATCAGTGCCTTTTATATGGCAAGCCAATGTGGACAAAAATAGGTATTTCTATAACTTCTAATATTTGAAATTCATTTTCAAAGATGTGGTTTTAATTTTCTTATATAGGAACCTGGTGCCTGTGCCGCAAACCACGATCTATATTCGGCAAGTGCTAGTTCCATAATTCTATTTATAGGTAGATAATCTATAAAAAATATATTGGTTTAATCAGTTGTCAGCAAATGTAATCATATAATTTTAAATCAGAATATATATGTAAAACTTCGTCTTGAATCACTATCCATGAGCATGACGCGCCCTTTATTGTAAATTTTTGGTCATTAGATTAAAAAGAACTATGTTTCAGATATTGATCATTTTATTCTTGAAAACGAAAACTACATGCGTATACACATGTGCGCCTGCGTACAATCATTTTGTCGTGTACACATTCTGACGTCAATTACTACGACCCATGAAGAATACAGTCGAGCCCGACATTTTATAAGACAAAAATGTCGATTTCTTCTGAAACAATATTTTTTTCTGTGGTTACAGAATGAACATTTGAATTTTTGAAGAGCTAATGCTAATAGACATTTTTCACCGTGACGAACTTCGCACTTCGTACTTCGAACTTCGCACTTTAATTATGATAGAAAGTTTTATAAGTTGGTTGCCAGAAGAACAGGGAGTCCAATATACCAATTCTATAGAGTATGCTAATCAAAATGTAGATGACTCCACTGATGAATTTAAACGTGAACGGCAGCTACGCCACTTATCCTTCAATGTTCGAAGTGCGAAGTACGGAGTTCGAAGTGCCAAGTCCGTCACGATGAAAAAAGTCTATTAATTATTTTCACATATGTTCTTACAGCACTTTAATACATTCACCGGCTTTACGTAAATACAAGGTATATGTACAAGATGTTGATTCCCTGCAGCAAATGATTACCATCCGTGGTAACGCATCCAATTTCCATTTTATAATATTTTTTCATCAATCGCAGGACGGATTTGTAATGCTTCGTTAGATATTTCTCTTAGTGTTTTGAATGAGAATGTGTTATGGCTTGATTTTTATATTGTGTTTTAAATGTTTATTTACTAATAATTATATAAAAATACTACAACCATTTATAATGTAAGCAATAATTTAAAACCGACAGATTGAAAACATCTTACCCTTATTGTCTCCATACACAGGATATTGATATTTAGAACAGTTCTCGTTACGTTCACTTTTGCCATAACATACCCGTATAGAAACATCTGCTGGAGGAATCGCCTTGATTGGAAAACCGGGTCTAAGCTTTTCTATTTCATTCAACATATCTGAGAGTGATAGCGATGTGTTTTGACGGAAGAAATTTGTTATACTGTACGTTCTGCCAACAAGAATTCCCCAAATTTTGTATTTCGTAACATTGTTACACTTAGCACAGTCTGCATTAATATAGGTCACATTGTTAGCATCTGTTACAGGTGGCTTCATTACAAACTCATGATAAATGTAATCTGGTATTGTTGAGCATAGCTGACCTTCACCTCCACATCTATTTACTGTTCTGAACCCAGCTCTGTCCGTACCAAGTCTGAGACAAATGCTAGTTTCGTAGAGAATTTTGTTATCATTCGTTGTTTGAGAAATGTAGGTTCTATTGTCAAATTTACAACAGTCTCTGTACCATTCACACAAATGGTCACAATAACAGTATGGTAGACCTTGATCAAATCCTTCAATATTTTTACAAGATGTTTTTCTTTCACAATATTCTCTCGTTACATTTTGGTCACCAGGAATTGATACAGCCAAAATATGTTTATGCATACATATTGATAAAAGCAGAAAGAGCTTATGTTGAAATTTCATGTTTTGTTCATATTTGATCTGGAACCCCATTGGCTGTCAAGTATTGGAAAATCAAATTCCTTACAAGTTAATGACCGACCCCCTTATTGACATGAACAGTCAATTAAGATCAGTGTAATTGATAACCTGTAGTCCGTAAATCTATATGTATCAACTTAGTACGCAGCTTTTCAAACATTATAATCCAGTATTATATTCTTTAAAATTAAATCCTTTAACATATTCATGAAATGAATAACATATCTTCTACAACATGAACATTTAAGAACGGCCATCTGATGTTTATATCACAACGGGAGCAGCAAGCGGATACATATCAGAAAATGAAATTGACTTCACTTTTTATACTTTGATTTATTTAGCTCATTTTGAGATTAGAGCACCCTTAAGGTTTAATAAAAGGAATTTAGAGGGTGAATATACCTATACATATCATGTTCAAATAAAGAGAACATTGTTTTATAATGTAGTTTGTCTTCCATTTTCTGTCCTAATAAAATACCTACCTTTTCTAACACTGGGAAAACAACATATGAAAAACACAGAATGTTCACTTTGTTATGGTATTGTTACCGTAGGATTGCAATGAAGAAAGAATTTTTTTAAAAATCGCTGCTACCGAAGCAGCAAGATTGTAATGAACAAATATATCTACAATAATACTAATCTGCATTGACCATGACAGACAAAGGAGGGGATTTCCATACAGACTTGGTGGTGGCACCCACAGCACAACAGAAAAAGGAGGGGATTTCCATCCATACTTGGTGGTGGCACCCATGACCACAACAGAAAAAGGAGGGGATTTCCAACCAGACTTGGTGGTGGCACACATGACCACAACAGAAAAAGGAGGGGATTTCCAACCATACTTGGTGGTGGCACCCATGACCACAACAGAACAAAAGGAGGGGATTTCCATACAGACCTTGTGGTGGCACCCACAGCACAACAGAAAAAGGATGGGATTTCCATACAGACTTGGTGGTGGCACCCACAGCACAACAGAAAAAGGAGGGGATTTCCATACAGACTTGGTGGTGGCACCCACAGCACAACAGAAAAAGGAGGGGATTTCCATACAGACTTGGTGGTGGCACCCATGACCACAACATACAAAGGAGGGGATTTCCAACAAGACTTGGTAATGGCACCCACAGCACAACAAAAAAAGGAGGGGGTATCCATACAGACTTGGTGGTGGCACCCACAGCACAACAGAAAAAGGAGGGGATTTCCATACAGACTTGGTGGTGGCACCCATGACCACATCAGACAAAGAAGGGGATTTCCATACAGACTTGGTGGTGGCACCCACAGCACAACAGAGAAAGGAGAGGATTTCCATACAGACTTGGTGGTGGCACCCATGACCACAACATACAAAGGAGGGGATTTCCAACAAGACTTGGTGGTGGCACCCACAGCACAACAGAAAAAGGAGGGGATTTCCATACAGACTTGGTGGTGGCACCCACAGAACAACAGAAAAAGGAGGGGATTTCCATCCAAATTTGGAGCTGGCACCCATAACCACAACAGACAAAGGAGGGGATTTCCATACAGACTTGGTGGTGGCACCCACAGCACAACAGAAAAAGGAGGGGATTTCCAACCAGACTGGTGGTGGCATCTATAACCACAACAGTCTTACTGCGAGGAGGTTATACAAAAATTGTGCGCTCTCCGAGTCTTCTTGGGGTTCGAGGGTTATGCACACTTTATCTGGATAACCATATCTATTCCTTTTAACGCGACAGATTGCCTTCTTATGTCGACACAGACGGTTGCGTAGGTAAATATGTGGTCTCTATGTTAGACTTGTTATTATTTGTATAGTGTTTTTTCCCTTTTGCGTTTTGCTGTGGATGATGTAACTGAGTCTCACTGGAGATGCCGTTCCTTCTTGAATGATGCAAAATTGTCACGTATCAGTGAATGGAAGGCAAACGCAGAAGCCGAAACAATCCAAAGACTTACAAATTCTCGACATCATTTTATAGCAAAATTTTCTTCCGCAAAAAGAACCCTGACAAATGACAAAACTCTATAGAAACACAAATGAGAACTTATCTACTGCACATACTCCATATCCCATTGCAAGTAGGGAATAGACTGTGGATGACGCTGTTAATACGTGCATCGTGTTAATTTACAAGGTTTAAACATATACAGATACAACATAAAATATCTTACATATCTAATGCAAGTAGAGTATCTAAGAAAGTAGGACCAAAAAGGAAGTTTAATGCTTATTTTTATTTCTTTCCTTGTATTATTTTTAAGAACAAGTATGGGGTTCGCTCGCCAAACCTCTTTAGAAAAGACAAGGCCCCGACCGCCTGTCCTCTCTTAATCTCAGTCGTATGAGGCGTCGTTTTACTATTTAGTCCCTATTTATCGATATCACAAAGTCGAATTTGTCATATCACAAATTCCATTTTTTGATATCACGAATTTCGTCATATTTTGTGATATCAGAATATCGATTTTTATTATATCACAAATTCGCATTTGTAATATCACATGATATTACGGACTTTGTGATATAAAAAATCGAATTCTTTTTTCTTTATATAAAAAGGGAATGAATATAAAACGGCTTATACATGTTGATTTTTGTTATAACAAAATCCTTTATTTGAAAACATTCAATTTGGTCTCCATGTTATTTGAAACATAGTTCATTTAAAAGTAAAAATAAGACCCACCAATTAAGGATCCCGCACCCTTATAGAGTACTTCCTGTTAAAATTTTCATAATTTCCCAACAAATACCGATGATTTCATGATCGGGAATCTTGGGGGTGACAGAGTAGATCATTGTTGAGAAGTGTAATCCATAATTTTAGCTAGAAAAGTATGTATAACATTGTTTTTGATTAGAATGAAAATTATTATCGCTGGTATTTACTATTGAAGATGCATTAGGGGTTGAATACCTTAAAAGAAAAAGCAATTATTATATTACTGTTTGGTATTCAAATAGCAATTTTTTCAATGGGCTTTTAGATTGAAGAGTATATCCCCTATCCCCTAACAGCATATCATGGTTCTACCGTGTGACCGCTGGAGGTCAACGCAGTTCCAAGAGCCATATCTTCTTTTTCTTGTTTTTTTCTTTTGCAGGTACGCCCCTTCCCATACGAAAATTCGAAAAAAAAAACATGTCTGGTGAGAGAGAGAAAGACTAGTCTAGTTTGTGAACTGAAACTGTCGGGGATTTACTTACATATCGAGCAATCCGATGACACATGTATTAAACTTGAACAGACTTCAAGCACTTTAATTTTCGTTTTATTTTTACACACATATACAAAAGCGTATACTTGTTTTGATGCCATACGTCTTAAAGGCTAAACATCTGATAAAATACCAATTCGAGCATCGACGGACCCCTAGCAAACCAAAGGTGGGGCCAGGTGCCCGAGAGGAGTAAGCAATCCCTGTTTGGCTAGCCGCATACGCCGTCGATGTTTGCGCACGAAAAATGAAAACAATATCTATATCTAAAAAGCATGCACCGTTTTAGGGTATGTCTATATAGGAAGCTATGGCGACCATGTCAGAGAAAAAATTTAATACACTTTAAGTACCACTGATGAGAATTCACTATCCAAAACACGTGTCTGGTGTATTACATTTTTTTCGGAAATTTTCGAAGGAACAGAGTTTAAACGATTTCCGTATTATTCGTATTTTGAATTGAATACGTTTCTAGAATGAACAAAAAGTGTATTGCTTTTTCTAGAAATACCAATAGATAAACAACAAGCCTCGTCTTTCATATTTAAAGAAAGGAGGGGCTACCCTTAAAGTTATTATCTGTTCGAATAATTGGTGAACGTCTGATTTATACTCAATGTTATTATCATTTCTTAAATAAATCAATTTAGTCAGATTCGTGAATTTATCGCTTAATATAATTTCCAAAATGCGCCGTAATGTAAGAATCGGATATTAAATTTCTCTCAGAATTTATTACAAAATTCTATGAATCAATTAAGTCAGATTTGTGAATTTATCGCTTAATATAATTCCCAAATGCGCCCTTATGTTAGAATTGGATATTAAATTTCTATCGGAATTTCTTACAAAACTCTATGAATCAATTTAGTCAGATTCGTGAATTTATCGCTTATTATAATTTCAATGTTCCATCTTTATGTTTGGGGATTTTGATGTGGGTGCTGCAACCAAGTGTTGTTGGAGATCCCCTCCTTTCTTCCAAATGCGTCGTAATGTTAGAATTGGATATTAAATTTCTATCAGAATTTATTACAAAATTCTATGAATCAATTTAGTCAGAGTCGTGAATTTATCGCTTAATATAATTTTCAAATACGCCGTAATTTTAGAATCGGATATTAGATTCCTGTCAGAAGTTATTACAAAATTATATTTTATACTCAGTACTTACCATAAACACTTTACAGGGTACTATTAATGTTTAATTTATATCAATAATTCAAGAATTTAAGACTTTCAAGTCACATAAAGAGGCCTCTAGACAGATGCGACGCTGTCAGTTTACTTTTTGGAAAATCTTATTTCCGAGTTTCAATGCGAGGAACAAAATCGGACCGTAATTACATATGAAAAAATGTTCTCCAAATATGCTTCTATTCTTGACCAGAATAGATTGCCATCATATAATTGATAATAATGACCATATGATAGGCCTGAAATAAATTCATATAAAGTAGATTTAGACAATATTTGTCTTGATTTAATCAAAGACGATTCCCGTGGAACATATCATTTGCGTATCATGTGATACGCCACAGTGAAAAGGTAGGGTTGATTTTTAACTTAAAACTCAAAATAAAGATAGAAACAATGCAGAATAGTCGCAATTATGTTATCAATATATACAACAACTTTATTTTCTCAAAATTGCGAACACGAACACTTTTATGGTTTTTATTCGCTAAAAGTTATTATGGTGTATCAATGGAATAAAAGTGGAGGACCTTATGTACTTCTTTTTGGAAGAAAATAAATGACCATTATTTTTATTTTCTCAGACAAAGACTTTTTCCTTCCATATTAACAGCAATTCTCTGTAAGAACCAAAGAATTTCAAAACATGTTGGCACGGAATGTCATGGATTTTATAGATTTTTGGTATGGAAGCTCAATATGAAGTACTAGTATGTAAATCAACCTCAGTTTTTTCAAAAAGGTTGTCGATGCCATGGTAACCGTGTCTGAAGTTTCAAAAATCGGGAAAATCTATAGGACAAGGCATATTTGTAGGTTTCGTTACCATGGAAACAGGTACATTTTAAATCTTTTAAATTGCTTTGATTATTTTCTTTTAATCCTTATTATTATGCATATTTGTTAAGTTTTTTACATTCATCTCGGATGCCTTATGTATACAAGATAAAAAATTGGGCCAAAACAGGGTATCAAAAGGCTGTGTTTTTGGCACTCAAAGACCCTTTTTTGCATGTTTTTACTGTTTTACAAGGTTGAAAATTTCATAAAAGCACCAATTTTTGAAGTCCAAATTCTACTTATCCAATAAGTATCATCTTTGAACTCTACATGAATATAAAAAATTAATTGGGCTAATTTGTCCTTTTATATGTAAAGCAGCATCAAATTTAGTTGCTATGGCAACAATCGGCTGAAAGGTTTCAATACGATGAATTTAAACACAACCTCTATCAAATTATCTACGCATGATATTAGAACAGAAGTTCATGTATACATCTATCAGAGGCGTTTTGATGTAAAAATGACCTTGAAAATATTTCAAGGTCACCCACTGAATTTTCAAGGTCATTAAACTTTAAGTGACCAGATTTGACGAAAAATCCTGATTTTTCATAAAATGAAGGTGTCAATATTTTAGAAACCTTGAAATATTGAACTTAACAATTATTTGCCATAAAATGATAAATGTATCACTTATTTCTTAGAACTATTGATTACGTTTCTTCGCATCTTCGAATATCTAAATTCTTGGTGAGTATTTTGATATAAAAGGGACGAAATCTGTATTTTTCTTGTTTTTTGACGGAAAAATATTTTCCAATTGAATTGCGACAATTGAATGAATTCTAAGATTTGTCTTTCTTATATTCATGTGCTTTCATAATATATATGACCTATAAAAATATTTAAATAAAAAATAACTAAAATCGGTAACAAAAAAATTAAAAAATCAATATTTTATGCAAAATTTGAGTCTCAAAGTATAAATGACCTTGAACATCAAGCCAATGACCTTGAACATTTCAATTGTTCTTATGTAAAAGATATAAGTCATATCTATACATGCATACATTTTGACAATCTTATGCAGGTCTAAAGAGGAATAAAATCAATTTCAAAGATAATATGAAACAAGCAAAAAGGTCTAATGTTGCCATGGCAACGGTCTTTGACGACAGAATTTAGGTAAAACTCTTAAATACCCACTCCAATTTTTCGTTCATTTTATTTGTCAATAAACATACATTTTCCATTGATGAAAATCACTAGTCTCCTATTGGTGCCTTTTGTGATATTTAAGATTGAAAATGGTCAAAAACACACTAAATTGGCCCTTATTTTCACCTCTATTTTTCGCTTCATTTTGACTTATTTTGGCTTAATACAATAAGGTTCCTGTAATAAATATCACATAACTAAGTATACTAAGTAAGAATGGAAGTAAGGAAGAATAGATTATATAAAGATGAACAAGCTGTTACAGTGGTATCCATGGCAACGAAGTCTCCGGAGCTGGCTTATTTCATGGTCCCAAAAGTGCTATAAATATAATGACCTCGTTACCATGGCAACCAGAGGTCACATTGGCTGAAAAGTATTATTTTCATGGTCAGTACTTAATATATACCCATTATACCGAAAATCATCAAAATCCAAGACATGCCGTGCCGAACGAGTTTGGTCCTTACAGAGAATGGCTATTAAGTTTTAGTTAGGTCATTTTTCTGCGCTTTCCTTTATTGAAAAGAAAGGAGGGGATATCCAACACCAACACCAAAACTCTAAAACACCAAATGCAAAAACATAGAGCAGACATTCACAGAAGGAGGCACAAAAGGGACAAGGAACCCAATTGAGTTAAAGAAGATCCTGACGATAATCTCAACAGCACTCACAATAGAGCACCAAACTGAGTATCGACGGACCCCTAGCAAGCTAGAGGTTGAACCAGGTGCCCGGGAGGAGTAAGCATCCCCTGTTGGCTAGCCGCACCCGCCGTCGATGTTAACGCACGAAAATGAAAAGAATATATAACATACATGCACTGTCTGAGGCCACATCTATATTGAAAGTGCTATGGCGACAACTCACACCATAGGAACATGAAAAACAAAAGACCACACATAAACCGTGGAGACAAATGGGAATTCTGTGTCGACTTAGGTCGGCCATCATCCACGTTAGCAACAGACGGCGTGGTTATCCGGATTACGTGCACAAAACCCTTCCACTTTTCCGATTACCCAGAAGAACGCACAATTGTGGTTTAGAATAACTTCCTCAAGTAGAAATCCAAAGTTATTCAATACAACCCAACCAATCTGCAAGAACTAAAAACGTTGAAGTAAGGTGCCTTTCAAACCAAGCATTATATGCTTGTAATAAAAAGCAATTATTTGTTTCTGGGTATAAGAACAATTATTTTCAATATCTTTAAATAGGAGATGGACAGGTCTCAAAGAATGCACAATCGTGTCGTGAATGAGTTAAAGTAGATCCTGACAATAATCTCAACAACACTCACAATAGAGTACCAAATTGAGTATCGACTGACCCCTAGCAAGATGTATAAACATAACTCTTCTGACTGTAAGGAGGCAACACAAACGGCGACCTCTTGTAAAACATATTCTATGTTAATTGATCTGAAAATCCTTTTGCATGCGTATAACAGTCTGTGCTCAGTAGGTTTAAAGGAGCTCAAGATCAATCACCCGAGAAGCCTGACAAACTTTCATATAGGACAAAGAATCAGGACCCAGTCTTCTCTGACGAGATTTAAACAAGGCCCATTATGGAGTCTCTTCGTCACGGTTGACTAGTGTGCAACGTTGGGAAAGACATTGGTACACAAGTGTAGATTAGTCAAGTACCATGCCGAGTGTTCTTTTGATGACTTTAGGATCATACCCTTGGTAAAGCAGGCGCCCGACAATTTTCTTACATTTTTGGTTGAAGTTTGATCTGCCTTTGATCATTCTGAATTTGTTTATTAGAATACTGTAAAATGAAGGCAATGAAATTCACAATGATACATACTTTGATGCCGGAGTCGTCCCAAATTTGGAATGAAGTTCAGAACAGTTATTATAATTTCCAAAAATGAGTTTACGATTTCTAAATCCTTGACTGATAAGTTTTTTTTGTAATTTGTTTATTTTTATCATAAAGTCTGAAGCAAGTCCTATCGTATCTAATGTGCTGAGAGACGTAAATGCCGTACGATGACAATCTTAGAACATCGCCATCAAGACCAGGAAAATTAACTATGTCTCTTTTGTCGTATATCTTTGTCTGAATTTCTCCGATATTGATCTTGATATCAAGATCTAGAAATCGTCAGCTATGTCATCTGTGTTTGCTTTATTCAATTTGATTTTTGTTAAGATCAAAATATTGGTTATCAATATTCAAAGTAACATCACGTTACAGTGATAGACAACATATCTATCGAAAATGCGACAGAATCATCAAACGCGTTTTATACAATGGATACCCACACCTTCTGCTATTTCCGTGGCAGATGGCCGTCCTAAGTCGGCATCTGTTGCCCATTGGTCTCGTAGGCTTATGTGTAGTCCTTTCTCTTTTATGTTTCTGTGTTGTGCGTTGACGTTCTTGTCTCTTTTGTGTCTCTTTCTGTGCTTGTCTGCTCTGTGTTTTTGCATTGGGAGTTTTTGGGGGTTTGCTGTGGGCGCTGCAACCTGGTCTTGTTGGAGATCACCTCCTTTGTTATGTAGATACCATAGGACGGTAATATAGGAACATCACCGTCAAGACAGGGAAAATTTACTATGTTAAATCAAAAATCATCTCTTGTATGAATCTCTCCATAAACAATTTTGATATTTAGGTCCAAAATGGTGTTTCTTAGTTTGTAGCGTTTGTCTTGTTTAAAATCAATTCTTGTGGATAAATAACATTTTTATACTTTTCAAAAACAGGATTGTCGATAGTAAGAATATCATCCAAGTACCTAGAAGTTGGTATTATCCACGTACCTAGAACAAAAGAGGGGATCCCCAACAACACCAGGTTGCAGCACCCACAGCATTACCCCAAAACATCCAATGCAAAGACACAGAGCAGACAAGCACAGAAAGAGAGGCGAAGGGAAAAGGAACACCAACGCACAACACAGAAAGATCAAACACCAATGATTACACATAAACCACGAGACCAAGGGGCAACAGGTGCCGACTAAGGAAGTCCATCTGCCACGTTAATAAACCGCAAAACTATTTATTGAGAGTTAAAAAATGACTAAGTAAAATACACAACAGGGAGTTCAAGAATTTGAAGACCCAAGAGGGCTACACTAGAAACACCAATGAAACATTTTCCAACATCTGTGTGGTGTTTTGTTGTCTTGATGTCTTTGTTGTTTTTGTTGTCTTTGTCACTGTTGCATAACAGTGAACTGTCTTCATTCAATATCTCTATTTCTAAATTGAATCTCCCAACACTATATTGCATACCGAAACTGCACAAGTCTCCTTACAAATTTCGATTTATTGCTTATTCTAGTAACTGCTCCGCTACAATTTTGTCTAGAAATCTGACGTCAGCACTTACTGCTATCAGAGAACACCTAACTAGATATTGTGAAACGGTTCTAAATAGGAACGATGTAAATTTATTTTGGTCTATTAAGAATTCAGGGGATGTGATTGACAAAATGAAATCTGGAAATTTCCAAGCCAATACGATTTTTTCATACGACTTCTCTAATATGTACACCACACTTCCTCGTGACAAAATTAATGATCGATTATCTAATCTCATTAAATGGTGTTTTGATCGAGAGCGAAAAACTTACATTTGTACATCTGAATCGAAGGGTTTCTTTTCCTCGACAGAGTACCAATCATACAAATCATGGACATGTAGTGACCTGTGTAATGCCTTGTACTTCCTCTTGGACAATATTTACGTTAGATTTGGTGAGGATCTATACAAGCAGGTTGTAGGAATTCCTATGGGTACTAACTGTGCGCCTCTTGTTGCGGATTTATTTTTATACACTTATGAAAAAGAATTTATCCAAAATCTTCAAAAGCAAAGAAAATTTGATGATCTGAAATGTTTCAGTAATACTTCTAGGTATCTGGATGATATTCTAACCATTGACAATCCTGCTTTTGAATTATATAAGAATGAAATTTATCCACAAGAATTAACACTTAACAAGTCAAACGTAACAGATACAGAAACACCATTTTTGGACCTAAATATCAAAATTGTAAACGGAAAGATTCATACCAGTGTGTATGACAAAAGGGATGATTTTGGATTCAACATAGTAAATTTCCCCTGGCTTGACGGTGATGTTCCAAGATTACCGTCATACGGCATTTACATATCACAGCTCATCCGGTATGCTAGAGCATGTACTGATAATTTGGATTTTCACAGTAGAAATTTACAAATTACCAAAAAACTTTTAGGTCAGGTTTCCGCTTTCATAAACTAGTTAAGACTTTCTGGAAATTTTACAAAAATTACAGTCAACTTCTTTTGAAATTCGGATCTATACACGCAACAGAGTACATTACTTTGGGTATTACACAACCTGTCTTTTATGATGATATGATAAACAAAATTAGACGGATCAAAGATAGGCAGCATAACCATCGAAAATGCGTCAGAATCATCAAACGCCTTTTCTAACGTGGATATGATCCTAATGTCACCAGACGGACACTAGGCTTGGTACTTGACCAATCTACAGTCTTGTACAAGCGCATCCTTGAGACTTGCAATCTGACTGTGACGACGGGACTCCATGACGGGCCCTGTCCAAACCTCTTTAGAGAAGACAGGGCCCCGACCACCTGTCCTCTCTGAATGTCAGTCGGACTCCTCGGGTGATTACATACATGAGCTCGCTACATCCGGCATAGCACGGACTGTATTACGCATGCCCTCTTTTTATATCCATTTACATATTCATCTGTGTCTCTGGGGCCTCTACGTTTCGCGGTCTTGTTTGTGTGAAGTCATCTTACAGTGAGAAGGTTGATTTACACCACAATTGTACGTTCTTCGAGACCTCTGGGTAACTGGAGAAGTGAAAGGGTTGTGCCCACATAATCCAGGATAACCACACCATTTGCTACATGCGTGACAAATGGCCGTCCAATGTCGGCACCGGTTGCCCATTGGTCTCGTCGGTTTATGTGTAGTCTTTTGTGTTTGATATTTACATGTTGTGTGTCTCTTTTCCGTCTCGTGCTGTACAAACATCCGATGTTTTTGCATCGGATGCTTTGGAGTTTTGCTGTTGATGCTGCAGCGGGGTCTTGTTGAAGATCTCCTCCCTTCTTTTGTTTCTGTTGTCATCTGACAGTGAGGAGGTTTTTACACTATAATTCTGTTTTCTTCGAGACATTTAGGTAACCGGAAAAGTTAGACGGTTGTGATCATGTGATCCGTATGACAATCCAATTTGCTTCTTGCAGATGGCCGCTGTTTGTCGGCACCGATTGCCCATTGGTCTCGTAGGCTTATGTGTAGTTTTTTGTTTCATGGTTCTATGTCGTGTATATCTTTTACATTTCTAGCTGTGCTTGTCTTCTCTAAGTTTTTGCATCAGATGTTTAGTTGCTTTACTGTGGGTACTGCAGCCATTTTGGTTGACTATTTTCTCCATTCCTTTATACCTATCAAGTTTTATCAAAGTCCGTACAGCCGTTCTAGTGAAAATATGAAATGTTTTAGGAAGGACACCACGGTAGGTCTATATCTCTATTTGATCATTTGAGTTCGAATTTGTTTTGCATGACTTGTTTGCATGCATGACGGGCCCTGTCCAAACCTCCTTAGAGAAGACAGGGCCCCGACCACCTGTCCTCTCTGAATGTCAGTCTGACTCCTTGGATGATAATATATATGAGCTCGCTACAGCCGGCAGAGCACGGACTGTATTAAGCATGTCCTATTTTTATATCCATTTACATATTCATCTGTGTTGCTTGGACCACTGTGTTTTACGGTCTTGTTTGTGTGTGGTCATCTAACAGTGAGGAGGTTGTTTTACACCATAATTGTGCATTCTTCGAGACATCTGGGAAATCGGAATAGTGGGAGGGTTGTGCGCACGTAATCCAGGATAACCACACCGTCTGCTATTTACTTGGTAGATGGCCGTCCTAAGTCGGCACCGGTTGCCCATTGGTCTCGTTGGTTTATGTGTAGTCTTTTATGTTTCATGTTTCTATGGTGTGAGTTGGTATATCTTGTCCTTTTTGCGTCTCTTTCTGTGGGTGTCTGTTCTGTGTTTTTGTATGGGTGTTGGGTGCTGCAGCCTAGTGTTGTCGGAGATCCCCTCCTTTCTTGTTTTGCTATATACATTTTGTATAATTCAAATTGATTGTTCCATAGTAAGGACTCCTAATTATAATTTGGGGATTTCTGCTAAAGGAAAACGGAGCATCATAATCTTTCATATATCAGCCAACTGAACAGAAACAATTTTATTGTTCCTCTTAAAACATCCATTAGCAGAAAGGAAATAAGAGAAGGTTTTCATTTACAACGTCTTTAATGAAAAAAATAACACACATTAATTATTTCAAATTTCTTGATGTTTATACGAAAAAAAAAGAACATACCAACATTTAATATCACTCGATTATATATAATCTACCCTCATTCTCTTGTAGTGTGGTCTATTTAGACACGTTCCCGCGAATCAACGTTTCAAGAGCGTATATTTCTTTCTAGCACTGTTCCATGAAATTTTATGTTATACATCACTTTGCTAATTTAGAAACTGAAGGGAGATTAACAATTGCAAATATGGACAATGATCATACCCCAATACACAGTACAAGATCGATATTTTATCATACAAATTAGGATAAAACAGGAATAAAAGCAAACGAGCAAAACCTTCCACCACAAGAAGTGAAGCGAACTCCCAATATATAAGTGAAACCAGGAACACAGGAAGAACCAGAATTTCCTGCTTGCATGCAACGCCCGTCAATGAAACATCATAATGTATGACGAGTTCCCCATATCGATAAGCTTCTTCCCTATATATAAATCCCGCTACCTGGATACAGGAACAATATTCTCAAAATAGGAAAAAATTATAATGAAAAGAGGAAAAAGCGAAGTTTATGTAGTTCTTTGTACACATATTATAATCATTGCAATGATATGAACCCATGCAACTTTAGGATAAAAGAAAGGAGGGGATCTCCAACAACATCCGGTTGCAGATGGAAATGTATAAAAATATTCTAATATGAATTATACATTTCCTTAAAAAGCAAAAGGAAAACTCAGTCCCAGTTTGAAAAGAACAAACGCCTCTTCCTTTAAAGTCACATATGGTTTCGCAGGGTTAAAACTATCAATTACGAAGTTTTACCGTCAACGGGTTTTAAAAACAACAATTTGAACATCTATATATTACCAAATGTGCAGATTTTGTTCTGAGTGCTAGAACAAAATTCGTATATTTGGCACTTGCTCTGGCATAGCGTATCAACTGAGATATGAACACGCCATAAGCTGGCGATGAAGGGATGTTGCTACTAAGAAAAGGAAAGTTTGTAATGCTGAAATTGAAGTCGTCACGTTTGTCATAGAGTGAGGTGTTCATGTGACCATCAGTGTCGTAGGACAACATTATGTCCAAATAGGATGCTGAATTATGTGTCTCTGTAGTTTCTTTGACTTCAAGCTCCGAAGGATAGATACTGCTCAGGTAATCCGCGAATTTTAGATTATTGACGGACAACACATCGTCTATGTACCTGTAAGTGAAGTTGAAGTCAGAAGCTAAGTATTTTTTCCCTTCAGAGACCAACGATTGAATGAATTCAGCTTCGTACGAGTAAAGGAAAATGTCGGCAAGGAGTGGGGCACAATTGGTCCCCATTGGAATTCCGACAATTTGCTTGAAGAATTTCTTTTCTCAGATTTTGATAACACCGATTGTTGATTCCGTTTTGTCCCACGTGTTATCCGTCCGCAATGTTGATATTGAATCGCTATATTACTAGCCTTATGCACATAAGTGCTTACACATGTTCGGTCTTTATTGTATCATTATAGCAAAGAATCTTTCAGGTGAGCGGAGAATTTTGTGCTTCTGACTGGCAATGTACAGTAAGCTGTGATTCACAGAAACTGCTACTGGTATAGATCTACGTTACAACGTAAAATTAATACGAATACAGAATTTTTAGATAAATTTGAAAACCAAACATGGGCAACGTAGAATAATGCGCACCAGGGCGCAGCAAGTTGCCGATTTTATGGGCCATTTTTGATCGGAATGGGACTGTGTCGCAAGGTGCATTGCCTTCCCAATCACTGTATAGTTTATATCTATATGTAAACTAAAGAAAGTTGGATTTAAACTTGAGTACTTGAAAATCCGGAAAATTCAAAGTTTTTTAACATGTATTTTTATCTTAATTTTAACTTAGAAGAAAGGAGGGGATCTCCAACAACACGAGGTTGCAGCACCCACAGCAAAATCCCAAAACACCCATGCAAAAAACACAGAACAGATACCCACAGAAAGAGACGCAAAAGGGACAAGGAACACCAACTCACAACATAGAAACATAAAAGACTACACATAAACCAACGAGACCAATGGGCAACCGGTGCCGACTTAGGACGGCCATCTGCCAAGTAAATAGCAGACAGTGTGGTTATCCTGGATTACGTGCGCACAACCCTCTCACTTCTCCAGTTACCTAGAGGTCTCGAAGAACGTACAAATGTGGTGTAAAACAACCTCCTCACTGTAAGATGACGTCACACAAACAAGACCGCGAAACGCAGAGGCCCCAGAGACACAGATGAATATGTAAATGGATATAAAAAGAGGGCATGCGTAATACAGTCCGTGCTCTGCCGGCTGTATCGTCGGGGTGTATCGATACTTGGATCGCGAAATAAAATATCGATGAATCGGAGTATCGTCCTAGCCCTACAAAAGATATAGCCAATGTTAGGTTTCGTTTTGAAAAGAAGGTCAAATATCTAGGTCAAAGTCACTAGGTCAAAAATTATGACATGTATAGTAAGGTTTTATCACAAGAAATAGACATGTGTAATATCAAAGTCCTATCACATACCAATCAAAAGATATTAGTCAATCTCAATTTGTTTGAAAAGTAGGTCAAATATCTAGGTCAAGGTCACCAGGTCAAAAACTATGCTATGTATAAAAGGTCTCATTACAAGAAATACACATGTGAAATATCAAAGTCCTATCACTTACCAATGAAAAGTTATGGGGTGTGACACCCAAAGTGAAACAGACAGACAGACGGACTGACGGACAACGGACAAAGTGATCCCTAAGTGTCGCTATGCTTCGCAGGCGACACAAAAAACTACTGAATGTTAATCTCCTCAAATTCAATGGCATCTTCTTTAACTCATTAAGAACAGATAAATTTGCAGCATGGACCAGACATGCATGTTTTTGGTACTTCATCCTCGTCTGTGATCCTCAATCTAAACATTGAAATATGGCCAAAGAGCGTGAAAGTTTTTATGTGCAATATTGTACCGAAAGACGTAGCAGGATGTGTAGCATATGATGTCATTTCATCTCTTTTGCAATAAACATCAAAGAAGTACCTAGCAGTATTTCAGTCTCAAAGCCGAGAAGGCAAGGCCAAAGTAAACCTTTTCACGGACATTCAAGAAAGCTGAATTAGTCACAGGCAATCAGAATGCAATTTGATTTGAAAAGGACAATCACAAACATAGAAACAACGGCAGTTTGTCATAGGAGATCCAAAGGCAAAACCTGTCACAAAACCCCATAAAATAGGAAATGTGTCACAGGATTCCAAAAGCAAACTTTCTAACAGGACTTCAATAGAGAAATATGTCATAATCTTAAATAATGTCGAAGGGTTCCAACTCTCTACCTTCTTGAAGAAAATTCCAAACTAATTTACATGCACCAGACACGTGTTTCGAATATTAAATTCTCATCAGTGATACTTTCAGCGGAGCCACCAAAAATAATGTCAGCAGCGCCCTCTTTAATTTTTTGAAGTTAGATTATTGCATTTACATTACAGAGAGCGCGCGGCTCCAAATTTCCTGTAGGGTCAAAACACGCAAAATTTGTCACGGGACCTCACAAATGCAGAATATGCCCTTATACCCAATAAAGCAAACATTTCAACGGGAAATAAAGCATGATTTCCCACTGGACCTGGAAAAGCAAGTTCCAAAAGCAAAATTACTCACCTGACTTCGAAAAGCTAAATTTGTTTCACGACTTAAAAAGGTTTGATTTCCAGAAGGCTTCATTAAAGCATAAGCAATCAAAAGGAGTACGTTAAGCTGAATATGACACAGAGAGTCAAAAGGCTCAATCTATCACTGGACTTCCTTAAGCCAAAATTTGTCCTATAATATATCAGAATAAAGTAAAACATAGAGCGAATGTAAAGATAAAAATGACCAAATCTAACTTCAGGTCACTGACACGTGACATCGTTCTATCTCCTTTGTTGTCCTTCCTGCATGTTCCATGTACCTTTTCGGCTCCTTTTGTACCTGTAATGGTCAATTTGAAAGCACTCCATTGATCGGCCACCTCAGATTCCACGTCCAGATTTCCAAAAGTAGGAATCATTCCAAATTGACGTTCAATACTGTTTCTACAATTACATCTGTAATTTGAGCCTGGGTTCAGAGATCCATTTACAAATATAGAAGAGCGACTTACATGAACCACGAAACTGATATTACTGAACCACGATTCGACTTGAAATGTATTGTTATACGATATCAGTTGTAATGAATTTGGCTGGAGCCGTACATACAATGTAGTGCATCATCCTGGAGATTCAGTGCAGTTTGAACCATCAATTATAGTACCTGGTGTTAATACATGAAAGCGGATTTTCCACTTTGTCTTCATCAGAAAGGAGTTCAATGCTCGTAGAATTAATTCGACCCATTCGAGGTCATATTGTTCGGAAGTTACAAGAGTCACATTCCGTTTCTCCATTAAATATTTCCAGATTCTTGCGCTCCGCAAACACTGTCCATTGCTCATCTAAAAATATTGAAAATAGTTGTTTTAATGGTGATTTCCTATTTCGCCTTAACTGAGAAGTTTAGGAAGAACAATTATTCCCATTTTGCCTTAGTGGATCTTCGTGACTACCGTTAAGGCGAAAGGGAACTTGGAAAAAAACACTTCAGTTATCGATAATTGAATAGTTGAATAAACAATGAATTTGAATCTCTCATTGATGGCAAGTAATTAGCTTTCAAAATAATGGCAAGTATTAATATTAGCTCTGCCCTTGGTTGGGGTTGTCTTAGTTGAATAAACAATGGCAAGCATTGGCTCTGTTCTTAGCTGAGATTTCGGCATCAATTTGTCGGCCATGTTTAGAATTAAGCTCCTTGCGCCTACCCTCCATACTGGCCATAATTTTCATTTGGTACAGGACATCTTTAATGTTTAAGTGCCATTCCATATAAGAATCAGGCAGATTGCCATATATCGGTGATTTTCACAATGTTGAAACAATAACATTTTTTTGTTCAAACGTGTATTATACACAAGAATGAAGAGATTATGATGATTCTGAAGTATTAGGAAAAATATTGCATAATGATAGAGATTTTGCTTTCAAATGTCTCCCTTTTCTTCGATTGGTTTCCTAAATTAACTATTCAAAATACCCTAAGTTCAAGATTAAATAAAAACTAAACTGCACAAGTCAATCAAATAACGATACAATTGAAAGATTTTTTCTTACTTGAGAATACAATAAATGAATTTTGTGTACAATTAAGGCTAAAGAGACAGTTGCATTTATAAAGTGCTTTGATTTGAAAAAAAGTCAACAATTGTCGTAAGAGTTACGCACCTTGCAGAAGGTGGCGCTTTATGAATAAATTAAACCAGCAAAGGCAGGCCCCATTGAAGAAACATCACCTGGCTTAGAAACATGGATAAATGTTTAAATGCTCTTTAAACGCATATTTCGAAGGGGGAATGTATTATTTGCAACTTTCCGAATAAAGAAGCTTTGGTCAAACTGTGAGATTGTAACAAAGAAATATCACCTTAGACTATGTAAATTAGCTGAAAAGTCGTTTCCAAGCGATAGAGTTATTGAGCTGTAGAGCTGGTGTTTGGAATTGGAGGAAAGAAACGGATCGTGATACCACGGTGTGTCCATTTCATAGGCCCAACTAAGGAATAGGATGGAGGCCAAGCATGAAATGCGGGTTCCCCAATCACCCAGTGGATTCGAGTAGCAAACCACAAAGAGGCATGACAGCTGCTATGTGTGAAGTGGCCCAATTGAGAAAGGGTTTTCTTTGCAGAGTCGGAACAGGTTTGTTTTTTTTTAATATATAAGTAAATTTTACAAAAGTACATACAAGATGTTAAATTTAATATTACGTTATATGGCAAAGCCATAAGTGAGGACGCAGGACATTGAAAAAATATGTATTATCACCAAGTTCGGAAAACTACCAAATATAGCTATCCATAATATGCATTTAGCTATATATTTTGGTCATTTTTACTGCAAATGTTCAATATTTTTACATGTAAGCATTTCCTATTATAGTAGGGTGACCAAGTCGCCAAAAGTGGCTTATTTTAGGAGTTTAGTCGACACGCATAGTACACGACAAATATTGGTATCAAATGAAAGCTCTTTATCTGTGGTCAATGAATCGAGATGTCCTCAAATGATTTTCATTGTAGAACGTTTTCAAAAATAACGTTGAAATGAAGTCATCAACGTTTTCAAAAAATTATCGAAAAATCACCGGAAAAAAGGAATCGAAGAATATTTGTTCTTTGGAAAGTAACATCAAAGATCAAAAGGTAAAAAATACTAAATATATCTAATTCTTTTTCGAATATAATAAGTTTTAATTCAAATTTCTCATAAAATTTGCGTTTTTGGGTTAAAAAAGTTTATTTTGCAAAATCATTGCATTACTTTGTGAAAATCATATTATATTATTTTCTCGTTTCTGAGATCCACTGAATGAATTCTGATCGTTCTTCAAAAAGTTTAATCTAAACATTTTCTTCTTCCAATTGATATCAAATATACTGAATTATTTTAATGCAAAAACTTCAAAACTACTGTTTTTCTACAAAAATCTGCATACTAATTCCTATTAAGATTATTTCTATACATCAATCATATCATCTTTATCACTTACATGTATGAATTTGATAATCGTAGGATCTATTCCCTTCTGATCCATTACTCTCTTTCGTATAATAATTTACGTTTCAAACAAATTATTTGTATTTCAGAATTTTTGAGAGAAAACTGTATTTTTCATTCAAAAATCTCGAATTTCGGGATATCTATATAATTCAAAGAATAATATCATTGCAGTAAAAATTACTATCGAGTTACAAAATCATTTAAATCTATTTTGGGTCAAAATATTTTAAATCTTCTTCATGATAAATAAGATATAACTGATCTTTGATGTATTGATGTATGTTACGGGGTTTTATCTCATCCTTTCGCACATTTGAGAAAATATTCGGAAGAGCACACCTGCTGTTACAAGATATGGTGACCAAACCGTCTGAAATAGGAATTTCCAATTGGTATGTTAAATATCTTTTGTTGTATAATAGAGAAATCAGTAATGCATGGTGATATCAAAGCTTAGAAACTTCAGGCTTACCATGAAGATTGAGTAGACCCAGACAAAGGACATACTTGATTATAAGGGTACGGGTCGAAGAAGGTCAAGGTCATTTGACATCATTAATCACATGACAGACGTTTGTTGCAGCGGTTACCGTTGCCCTAATTTCCGAGTACGGGAAGGCGGGCTGCTTATTTTGGATTTTAAATGAAGGACCTATTTATTTTTCTAAGTATGTGTCAGCATAAAATATATGTGAGTTGTAAATCAAAAATATCAGGAACCAAAGGAAACGAACAAAAACAAAAAACCTCCACCACATGAAAAGAAGCGGACTCCCAGAATAAAAACTCAGAAACGAAGAGCGTAGCACCCTCGCACGGCACCAGTACCAATGTACTCACAGTCACACAATATTAGTAATGAATGATCTTTATGGCCCTGTCACTTCTTTTGGTCAACGCACGAGAAACGACCAAGAGGAGCACATAACGCGTACACAGACACACTCTTCTAGCGATGGTCTAATGTCCTCAACGTGTGCCCAACGACAGCCTGACAACCTTTGCGTGTGCTTCACGTCTTGAAAACGAAATATTTTCTGAAATTTAAGTCCTGCTGTAAACGTTGTAGATCAATAGAAGGTCGCTGACATGTCATTGACGTGTCGTCAGGCGAACGTTGCGAGGTCTTTGACGCGTTATAGAACGTTAACGGGTAAATTGTCAACTAGTTTTATGCGTTTGGAAGACGCTGAGGTCGTTGGGCGAACGCTCCCTATGCGCTAAAAGGTCGCTACGCCCACGTTGAGATCGTTGCTTCAAAAATGATTTTCATACCAATACCCGACGTTTGCCAGCGGGTTAAAGACCGTTGCTCGTGCGAATGCATAAAAAAACAGAATAAAAACAGGAACCAAAGCAAACAAACAAAAACCTCCACCACATGAAAAGAAGCGAACCCCCGATATGGGTGTGACACCAGGTGCCCAGGAAGAGTAAGCATCTCCTGCTTGCATGCAACACCCGCCGCTTCAATTCGGTAAAACTGTCACATCCGGTTACTTCCATTTCGGAAGACATAGCGTACAATTTTGGTTGGATGTGACAGAATATCATCCACCATTCTGGAGAGTGGGATATCATAGTGTTTGACGAGTTCCCCATATCGACCGTAGCACTTACTCAGTGACGATGCTAGTCGGTCACAAATATATCCCTGACTGAGAGGCTTATCTGATAGACGCCTAGCTCTCAGAACAAAATACGTATATAAATTTGGTACTTGCTCTGGCATAGCGTTTCTGCTAGTGAATGACACAGATGATCTTCAGAGATTTTGACGAATTCAATCCTGCGACCTAGACCTATAATATTAATGGGTTTCTTCCTATTGTCATTAGCAACATGAGTATGGGCATTGGAAAGATACAATCAAAATTGTGCCCTCTTTGTTTGTAAATAAAGATTTTAAAGATTTTCCTTCAGTGACCTTGATCTTTGACCTTAGAAAATCAAAGGGTTCTTCCTCTTGTTATAAAAAAATAAGTGTATGGAGTTTGGTAAACTTCAATGTATCAGCGGGGCTGTATCAAAAGATAAAAAAATTCTAATCTGTGAGGTAGACCTTTGATGCATCACCTTGAAAATCAGTAGTCAAGAATTCTTTCTTCTACCATAAGCAACAAGTGTATTAAGTTTGGTGAAGATCAAATTCAAACTGCACCCTCTAGGCTGTATAAAATTATTTTAAATATTTCCAGTCCGTCACCTTGACCTAATGTTTGAAAAACAATAGAGTTCTTTCACTTTTCATAAGAAATAAATGTATGGAGTTAAGTAAAGATCCAATCAAAATGTGCCCTCTAGGCTACGCAAAATTGATTTTTAACATTTTCAACTTGTGACCTTGACCTTTGACCAATGACCTTGAACATCTATAAGGTTCTTTCTCTTGTCACAAGCAATACGTGTATGAAGTTTGGTCAATACCCAATAAAAACTGTGCCTGCTAGGCTGTATAAATGGATTTATAACATTTTCAACCGATGACCTTGACCTTGACTTTTGACCCATGACCTTGAAAATCAATAGGAATTTTTCTCTTGTCATAAGCAATAAGTGTATGAAGTTTGGTCAAGATCCAATCAAAATTGTGCCTCCTAGGCTGTATAAAAGAACGCGACGCGTACAACCACACCCTCCCTCTCCCACACACTCGTACACTCTCACACACACCCTAACGGTTGTGTTATACCCTCCTGCAATTATGCTGCGGGGGATAATTAGCAAACCTTTATTTTCCATGATGGAAGAGAAAATTGACGAATATTTGTCCTCCATGTTTTTACACGGAGAGGAATATTTCATTTTTAAGGAATTATAATGTTCACATTTCTAATTTGTTCTAAAAATAGCTACCAATGACGTCATCATTACAGATTTTATGTCATCACGATTTACTTATGTTAAAGATAAGATTGGAATATTTTTCTGTTGATGAAATTTGTACAGAAAATTCAATTTTGTTTTCATCAATATTTCTGTTCTTTGTGAAAAAGACCAGAAATACGTAATCTATGTTTAATGACCCCTTTGACCTTTAACCCCTGAAAATAGAATGTTTGTACATTTAAACTTGTTGACGACATTGATATTTTGAAAGTACCCTACTTTTAGTTTCATTTGACATATAACTTACCCATGTACTAATCTGTCGACTAAACTGTAAGATTTAGCTCCTTTTGTCACCGTACTATTATTGTTATCCATTGTTATGGATAGTAAAGCGTGAATAAAGATGACTTTCATTCATGAAAATCACATCTAACGATGTAACATGATGTAAAAATGGCAAAAATTGCAGCTAGAAAACATGTTTTTACAAACATAAATCATGTTAATTTGTGTAACTCCATCCATACATAATCTTATTTTTATGCGGAAATGATCATTTTTTTAGTTTCCCTAAAAACTTGATTAAAATGGTAAAAATGTACAGCTATACATTTGTGCATTACATAACTGTTAAAAGTTTTGAAATATAGGTTGTGACTATTGGAAACTATTGTGAAAAAATGCCATTTTTCAGTTTTAAGTTAAATTCTTCAGGTTCTATTCAATATGGTCAAGGAATCTCCGTTTAACATGTTTAAGGTGATCTAATAATGATACTTTCATAGAGCGGCCATTTTTAACTGAGCCGAAGTGTAGTACACAAAGTGACTCGACTTACTTGATTTAAACATTATGGTACAATATAAATAATTATACCAATTAAAAATATTGTATAATGTTTTTGATACACAATTCATGCTATACTGTCTGCTGTATCAATTGATACAAGCAGTTAAACGAAATGAACATGATCAATGAAGATTGAATTGACAAAAGTCGGAAGTGAATTTGAATATTACTACGTTCAGTAAAAGAATGGAAGATTTCCACAACTTGTTAAAAGGCCGATGTTGGGAACCACCCTGTCGTTAATAGTTATACCTTAGTGACATAAGCTTGATAGGCGTGGTACATTTTAAAAAGACAAACCGACAGGTAATCCTTTATTATGCTAATGAGATACCCGATTCTCAATTGTCTGAGGCTGCCAATCAAAAATTGATAGGGATAAAAGGATTAAAAGGAACCAATTTGATGCTATCATGACCTTGAGAAAATGTCAAGGTCATTTGCTCACTTCTCAAGGTCAGTGAAAAATATTTGCTATTTTCATGCCAAATTTAGTGTTTTTTTCACTAAAATGAGACGTGATTAACAGTAAACGGCATGGAACTTCGTAAAACAATCAATAAGGGGTAAAATCATGATAAATGTATTATTTATTGGAATGAGTATCAAAATTATCAAAGTCAATTGAAGACCTAAATAAATTTCCAATATTTTACGAGAAAAATTCAGAAAATCGCAATTTTATGCTTTTTTGAAAGTATGTCATACATAAAAGAGAAATACAATTTAATTCACTTCTTATGATCAGTTGTTAAACTGTAAATATTCAAAATCAAAATATCTAATGTAATACGTTAGAGAAATCAATTTAAAATAATTGGAAATCCTGATTTTTGTCTTAATTTTAGTCTAAAGTTAGAAATGACCTTGAGATTTGGACAAATCACCTTGAAATTATTTGAAGGTCAATTGATACATGTAATGATAAATATGATTTGTATACAGGTATGCTATTTCATAATCATAGGACTCAAATATGAGGAAAAACAATGTTTTTAAATATGCGGTATATGGTAATATTGATCCGAGTTGCTATAGCAACGGATTTTGATCGGCATCCATGACAAAATGGTGCGTTTCACCATAAATTTCATTTCTTGATTTTTTCCAGCTATGGACATTTATTTTGTCAATGTGACATTAAATACCCATAACATGCACCAAATTATGGTTTTCAACCTTCAAAATAGTCAAAAACAGGCCAAAAATGACCCTAAAATTAGACCTTATTTTTGCTTAATTTTCATATATTTTGACTTAATATCAACAACTACCTTATAATCCCCTCCCCCAAAAAAGTTATTCATGTTAGAGTTGAACTTTCAAAAAAAAGTTTTTGCGTCCATAAAGTAAATTTTGACCACGGTTTCTATGGCAACAGAATGCCACAATATGTCTTATTTCTCATATTTATAGGGGTGTCAAATAGATGGACCCCATTACCATGGCAACCGTTGTTCAAATATAACAATATGGTTTTTTTTCGTTGTTTTTACATTAAGCGTGATAATTACAGAAAGTTTCATCAAAATCCATGACATGCCGTGGCCAGCTGTTTTAGGTTTTTACAGAGAATCCATATTAAGAGCCAATCCGGCATAAAACCATGCAAATTGATCCAAATGACCTAGTAACCAAATTTAATGATTTTAAGTTATTCTTATAGATAAATGACTAGGAATAATTCTGTCAAATATTTTCGTTCAAATGTCCATGGTTACAGAGATATACCACCGCATCATTTTCCCCGCCAAATTTACAAAAAGGACGTAGAAATATCCCTATTTTCGCTGATGTACTTTTCTAAAATTTTAAGTATAAATTGAATTGGACTAAATATTGTTATTGATATATTGAAATATAACATTTTATTCTACCTTAGGATAATATTATGTATGAAATTTTTTTTCCAAAGACAGCCACAACGTAACTTGAAAAGAGGTAAAAATCAGCTAAGTGAGAAAACGATGTTTTAGACGTTTTTCACGCACCAATATCTTCTGTAAGAGAAGTTTGATTTTCATCAAATTTCATCTTTTAACTCTTTGCTTTAATCTTATAAATATATCAAAAATCCACCGCTGCCAAATGATTACGTATTGAGATGTAGACAGTTAAAATACATGTATGTATATAAGATCAGCTTAACGAAAAAAGACGTTTTAGACGTTTTTCAAGCACCAAGATCTTCTGTAAGAGAAATTTTAGTTTTTTTCAAATTTCATCTTTCAACTCTTTGCTTTAATCTTTTAAATATATCAAAAATCTACCGATGCCAAATAATTAAGTATCGAGATATAGACAGTTAAAATATGCATTAAAAATTAGCGTAACGAGAAAACGACGTTTTAGACGTTTTTCACGCACCAATATCTTTTGTAAGAGAAGTTTGATTTTTTTCAAATTTCAACTTTTAACTCTTTGCTTTAATCTCATAAATATCTCAAAAATCCTCCGATGCCAAATAATTATGTATCGAGATATAGACAGTTAAAATATGCATCAAAGTGATTTTTTGCGTCGTAAAAATGCGAACGAAAAATAGACGTAAAAAGCTTTTTTATTAAAAAAAACAAGAACCTGTCAGATGAGTTTGAACATACTGATCAAACATACATGTACATGTATTAAATACAGAAATATAGTTTAATTCAAAAATACAAACCAATGAGTGTAAACTTCATAGGAAGTAGAAATACATGCCGTGAAATGTCTATTTCAAAGATCAACATTTAGCTGTAATTGTTGTCTTGGGGATTTTTTTTAGATATCAATATGATTAAAAAAAACAAACAAATAATAACATAACTTGCAACAATGACCCTGAAGTATGACAGGAGTAGATTTGACACATACGTCCACTCTTTTGAGAAGGGGGGTCTCTTTTCGTTGTTACTGAATTATACAGTTAGATCTATATATACATACATGTATGATAATAAGACATGTTTATTCGTATTTGCGTCATCTTTAAAACTAGAAAGCGTTGTTTTAGCATCAAGGTGAATGACATCGTTTGCGTCACAGGGCATTGAATGTACTTGAAACTCGCAACGTGCGTATCTTGCTTCTCGGTGAATCCGTAGAACGCACTGATCGAGACCGCACGCAGCGAGAGTTCTGCATGTTTTTTGTGACTGAACCCAAATCCGTATGGAGGCGAACTGATACATGTAACGCAACGACCGCATACGGAATCCCAAAGATTGCACACGTAAAAACACGCATGTGCATCGAGTTGTGACCACAGCTTTGTTCAAAATTGTGTTATCGATAGTTGGGAATAAATATGAAAAATGTTATCGAAGAAAATTATTGAAAACTTTCAGCAATTTTAAAATTGAAGTGAGGAAATGCTGCGAGGAAGCGAAGAAATTATCTCTCTTTTTTCGCTTCTCTGTATCATTCCTCCTCATCATTACCGGCAGTCATGACTGCCGGTATACTGTAATCAATCGTGACATACTTGCACGGATAAAATAACTCTTTGAAATATGATTGGTGGACAATTACAAAATATGCAAATATTCGTCAAGGTTATTCAGAATCTGTGCATAAGATACTTTCATCAGGTCGGCTCAAGAGTCTAGATGACTTGACAAATGAAAGTCATATCGTATCAGTGCATTTTCATCCGAAAGATGCATCGAAAAGTCTTTGTACCGATACGTCCTGCAACAATCACAGATCCTCGGAAATTTCCGTAGCTTGAATCGGAAATAAGAACGGAAAAGCCCGGAAATGTGCGATTGATCAACAAGAACAAAAATCGTTCATTCCAATTGTTTCTTACTTGTATTTTACAACATTTAATGTCAGCTAACTGCCGGCAAGCTTTTTGTAAAAGCTAATACTTGTTATTTTGTTTCTTCATTTCTTTTCATATTCAGAATACAAACTAACAATGTAAGAATTACGCTTTTGCAGAAAAACCTCTTTATATCTTATATAAAATGTTTTATGTTCGCGTATACCCCTTATTGAACCCCATTTAAGATTATGTATACATGGTCTTACGATGCGCGTGCATCATTCTGTTTTCATCAAGCGTCTCGACGACAACTATGTATATCTTTTTGTAAATTTGAAGTATTTCCACGGAAACCTCCCACCTCCCTCCCCTAGCACCTTAAACTTTATAACAATCATTACTGTTAGATTTTCTCTTTCCGCTCATTTCTTTTCATCTTCTTCGTCTTTGCGACATGATATTTGATTTGTAGTTGTTTAACTTTCACTTGTAATTATGTGAGTACATGTGTGATTGTCATGATTTTATGTATTTCACAATTACTTCTCTACATGTTAAGAGGATTTTGTTAAACCCCAATCTTTACTTTGTCGCATTTCAGGTTAAATTTTGCTACATAGAGAAATGAACTATTTGGACTGAAATTGATTTAAGATTGCGTCACTTCTTTCATATGTTATTATCATTATTTGTCATGTTTTTCTAAACTCATGCGGCATTTTCAATAAATGACACTATTCAATTTCACAAACGAACAATGTAAGAATGACGATTTTGCAGCAAAGAAGTTATATACAATGAAATTATATATTTCTTTGATCTTTGAAAGGCGTGTAATGTATACATTAAGATCTACGCCCTTAGATTAGCCCAGGAGTTTTTCTATTTCTTTTTTGTATAATTTACGGGGTATTTTTTTTTCGGAGGGGAGGGGGGTGTCGTTTTTTTTGGTTTTTTTTTTTTTTTTTTTTTTTTGTTTTGTGTTGTTTTAAGTTTCGTTTCGTTTTGTTTCGTTTCGTTTTGTGTTTTGTGTTGTATTTACAATTTTTTTTTGAAAGATGGAGTTCCATGAACTCTTTTTTTTTCCCTTTCGCTTTGCTTTTGTACAAGATATACCAACACTTCGAAGGAGAAATACCTTTTATGAATTAAAGATATGAAGGAGAAAAACTTTTTAAGAAAGAATGGAGATGTAAGAGTGATTGGGGGGGGGGGGGGGGGTTGCTCCGAGGAAGAGTGCTTTTTCCAGTAAGATTTTTTTTAACCTGGGAGGGGGGAGGGGGTGGAGTTTAAGAAATATGACGGAGAGGTTGTCAGGGCCCCTGAAATTTGCCTCAAATTTTGACCTTGAATAAACAAACTTTTAAAGACTTTTCTCATCATAACCATAGATGATCAATTTGGTTGACTGCGCTCTTTGACTTTGAGTTGAAATCAAGAATGAGACAGTCATATCATTTTTTTTTTCCTTCTTTTTCTTGTTTTATACATGAAAATAAGAAAATAACAGAGTGTTCGATGTTTTCTCGAAAAAAAAGGGAATGGATATATACCGGTTGTTAATTCATTGATTTACTTGTTTTATCAATCTTTTAAAGTTAAGTGAGGATCATTCGTGCAACCTAGTCGATTTTTTTCTCTGAAATACGAATGAATTGTTATGTTTATAGGAAAGATCGACCTAACATTATAAGAAAACGTCGTTTATTTTATCAATTCAATTATAATTCAACAGATCGTTTTCAAAGGGAAAGAACTTTTTAAACACAATATCCCATGAAACAATGAATTTGGAAATTCAATGAAAAGAGCAGAGAGTAGACTGTAAAGAAAACTTTTCTTTCCGATTTTTCGATGTTTTTAAAGAAAATACAATGTACCACAGTCATGTCAACAATACACAGACAGGACAATTTGTTCAGTACTATATAACAGAGATCATAGAAGAGTATATTCAACGACCCGTTGTAAGAAAATACATGTCACAAATCTGATGACACGAACCCAACAGTGGCATAGTGATCCTTTTATGATGAACATTCAGAAGTTAACGCGATTTGCTATGCAATTTTAAGCTAAACTCTAAATCTTATAATCTTATGCAATAGTTTATCCGTATCAAGTTCTTATTTTATCGTCATTGTAACCTAACCACGTGACGTCATCACTCAAAGTCCTCGTGACGTCATCACTAAAAGTCTGACCCGGTGGCGTCGTTCCGGGCTTTCTCGAAAATCGTCTAAATTAATGATGGGGCTTATAAGGGAAATTGAAAAAAGATCTGAAACGATTTTCATAATTTTTAGAATATATTTTGATGATGTCATAGAATTTTTTTTCGAGATTATGATCAAATATGCTTATCTTTTGAACATTTTTCCATTAAATCTTTGTATCATATTTTGCAAAATAATGAATTTTCTTGATAGATTTTGCATATCTTAGATACATTTGGCAGCGACATTTTTTTATATATTAAAGTATGATATGTTTACTTTATTATACTGAAATTTTGTGGGAAAATTTTCTCTCTTATAGATTTTATTCATGTTCAAAATAGGGACGCTTTTGTCAAATCTCAATATAACTGGTATTAGAGCGCCCCTTGGTGGCAAGTCAGTTCGTATATCTTATCTTTGTGAGTACTATAATGAAGATAAATTGAGTAAGTATCTGATTTTATCATGAAAAGAATTATTGCATATCAAAATCAAATCTTATTCGACGATGAAAATAGGGCTATTTTTGTGTTGTTTTTGAGCCCTGTTAATGGCGTTATGCCATACAAACAAAATTGGCCCATTACTATAAAACGGGACATATATGAATTTTAAAATAATTTTTCTCACGAATGTTTTTCATCATAGAATACAGAAATATACATAAAAATGTAAAACTTTGACCACCCTTTTGGACGATTCTTACGATTTTGCATGGTTTTATGCCGGATTGGCTCTTAAATGCGTCACATTCGCGCACTCTGTGAAATTCAGATGTGCCATTTCAATATTGAATGTGACTATGGCGCAGGGCGTATGCTTATCCCAATCGCACACCAGATGTTTGTCTCGAACCCCTATTGTGATGCCATAGACGTTAACTTAGGTTAAGCAGTGTTTGACGTCGTATTGAAGAAGGGAGGTGATCTCCAACAAGACCCTTGTTGCAGCACCAACAGCAAAACACCCGATGCAAAAACACAAAAGACGAGAATGGTATGAGACGAAAAAGAGACATACCACATGTAAACATCAAACACAAAAGACTACACATAAACCAATGGAGCAACATTTAGCGCAAAACAAGCAATATTTATTCATGAATTATGTGAAAATATATGAGTGAGAGAAAAATAATCAATCCCCCCTTTGGACGTCTATGACCTGATAGGGGACGTAGTCGGCGCGAAGCGCCGACGAAGTCGCCATCAAGATAGACGTGTGTACATGAATAAGCAAAAAAGCATGAATTTTCCCGGTTTTTTTTACCATTACCTTCGATTCAAAATTTGTGTGCACGGTTCATGCGGAAACGGCGAACGTTAGAGAAGATAGAAAGGTTACGAATGGAAATGCACATCACAGGCTGCCGATATTTATCTATCAAAAAATAAAAACCAACCTCTTGTTGTTTTTTATCGCTCATACAGGGAAAGAAGAACAACAAACGGTCAGCTTTTATTTTTTATTTATTTTTTAAATAGATAAACATCGGCAGCCGCCTTGTGATGTTCATTATGACGTCGTTTTTTGAAACGTAAATGCGCGTGAAGTTTTGTGAACCGAATACATTAACAAACTTGTAAAAAGATGCCTTTTGAACAGAGATTTAAACACGAAATGAAATATTCCATCGTACAGATCGTACTGCCGAACTGCACGCAACATGTAACAGATCGATTTCAGTCGAAACTACAGTTAGAAACGTGTGATAATCACAACCTACCTCGACATAACATTTCACTGCCACTGGAGAAGATGAATGACAAAAGTAGATCAAACATTCAACCTAAATTTTGAACGAATCTGATCCACTAATACCCGAATTTGCACAGTATACATCCTAAAATCTAATGCCCGAGCACATGGGTACCCACAACTGGCACAAGTGCTGTACACACTTCACAGAGTCGGTGCATGCACAGCCAGTCCTCGAAGTTCGTCTGACATGGTGCGTCATTGACTACGTCACATTGACATTTAGGTCACTCACACAGTGTACACGTGAACTCATAACTACAAGGAGCAGAGGGGAATCGCCAAAGATATATATAGTTCATCGATGATCAAATTGACAATTTAAATTCCTTGGTGGATCTTTTTTTCCCTGTACATATGATAAATAACTACAAAGGGATGATTTTTATTTTTTAATAGATATAATTTAATAAACATCGGCAACCTGTGGTTTCTCCTTGACTTGTACAGCTCTTTAATATCCAAAAATTGGAATGTCACGTAAGTCGTCATTTATTTCAAGCTGGATTTATTATCATTATCATTTTTTCTTGAAAAAGGTGGGGGGGGGGGTATTTTTCATCATTCTTATTTATTTGTCTATCATATATTTATCTATAGCTATATCTCTTTATCTTCAAATATTGATTGATTTTTTTTCCGGAATGACATGTCAAATCGTAATTTATTTCATGCGGGATCTACTATTATTTCATTTTCCCTTGGAAGGTGAGGGGGGAGGGGTTAATTAATTCATATGGCAAAATAGCGCTCAATTTATTCATATATGCAAATGAATTCATATGACGATTATATTACGTCATATACCTATGTTTGAAACGCGCCAAATCTCAAACAAGAATGACCCGATATGCCAGGAAAAGCAATACAAAAATACATCAGATGAAATAAATGCAAAGAGCAGAATGCGCCCATGGCAAAATACAACTGTTTCTAATCTATTTAAGCTTATTTATTACCAAAACATTTACCCACTCTACGTATGAACACAAGAATATATTTATCCTGCCAAAGCCGATAAAGTGAATCCATCAATATGACAGGCCTATTTCTCAAAATATCGATTTTTCAACCCAAAAGTGACAGAACTTAATTTCATTTTATGATTCTCATGTTGACAAAATCCGGAATTTCATATCGCGATGTATCCGAAACCATGTGGACAAATACACAGCTCCTAAGATTTCCTACTGATAAACAAAGTTAAAGTGCGGCTAGTGACAAGTTTTGGACTTTTTTAACATTGGGGGTATGGGCAGTATCGCCTCGAATTTTCACCTCAAAAGTGACAGAAGTAAAAATTCGTTAATTTATCAAAGATGTGGATTTATAAATTCAGATTGTTGTAGAGTTTCTTCCTATATGTGGACAAATTTGATTGGTGACATGAAATCGTGAGTATTTTCAATTTATTATTTGCTCCCCATAGACTCCTATAGTAAGAATATGAAGCCTACGGAATCCAATATGGCCGCTATGCAAATTAGGAAATTGAGCGCTATTTTGCCATATGTCTTAAGCATGATACGGCAAAGTATTTCGTCAGCCCTTTCATCTGTTTTTTTTTTGGGGGGGGGGGGGGGGGGGCGAGGTGTTCTCACTACGATTTGATGAGAAATATCTCAAGTCAGTCATTTTTTTACCTAGAACACCCCCACCTTCCCTCTGCTACATGTAATAATGTTTCCCCACAATAATTTAATGCAAAAGCCATACTGAGCTTGGAATACTGGTCAACAGATATTGCAGACAGACAGTCTTATATTAATGGAAAAGCAACAGATACATGTAACATAAGATTTTCATGAAACTTTGTGTTGTCCATGAATTGATAGGACAGCACGTTTTGGTTTTCAAGGTCAGAGCTTAATGTGTAGCGGTCCTCAACCTTTTCATTCATAATCATTCATTTGATTGATTCATTCATTCATTCAGATTATTCTTCACTTTCTCATTACATGAGATAATGACATGAATAATATAACGATCAATAGAATCAGTTTTTCATATACCTACATGCTAATGCAAAAGAAGTAAATTAAAATAGAGACAATAATATATCATTTCGCTTTTCAGGAGACTAGTAAGAGCTTCATGTCATCATGCTGTTTTGTCCATGTGGTAGAGATTATGTGTGGTCTCTTATGTTTAATGTTTCTATGGTGTGAGTTGGTGTCCCTTTTTACGTCTCTTTCTGTGGGTGTCCTGTTTTTGTTTTTGTTTTTTTTTTTTGTTTTTTGCATTGGGTTTTGCTGTGGGTGTTGCAACCTAGTGTTGTTGGAGATCCCCTCCTTTCTGTTAACTTTTCTATCAGTGCTACGTCCCCTTCATGGCTTTGCCATAGTTCATATTATTACTTACCAGAAATGAATATTTATATTTTCTAATGATGAAATAGATTTGTTGTTAATGCGTCATCTTGATTTTTGTTATTGAATCAATAAAACAGTACTTTTGCAAGACGACTTTGTGATTTCGTCCCATTTCAAGCTTATAGATTAAATGAGTTGCCATGGCAACCAAAAATGTGGAAACAACATATGTCTAATATTTTTGAGTATATATGTAGACAAATGTATGATACACCATGATTCATCAAAATGAGTTACCCTTCATGTGTTTCCCCCTGCCTGATTCTTATATGGAAAGTACTTAATACTTAAACAAAGTAAGACACCCTTATTTTGCCCAAATTTAGTTGATATAAGAGAAAGCTGAATACTCACTTCTGAATGACACACTGTTTCAGCCTGATTTGCTTGTTCAATTTTATCATATTGAAGGAGAATCGCCATGCTGAATATACCACCAACTAATGGGTCCCCTCCAGCTGTTTGGTAAATCTTCTTGATGTTAAAATACCTCATTGGCCAACATTCTCCTCCTCCGTATAAAGTGCACTTACTACTGCCGGCATTCTTACAACAATCTGGATCCTTGTAAATGCCTAAGATTAAAAGAGATAATGGAAATGGTACATAGAATAAATATACATGAAACAGACGAGACAATATATTTCAACATGCAAAATCTATCAAACAAAAACAACTGGAAAGTTTCAAAGTCTCTATCTTTTACGCCGATACTACAATAAATTATTACAGTCAACTTCTTTTAAAATTCGGATCTATACATGCAACAGAGTACATTACTATGGGTATTACACAACCTGTCTTTTATGGTGATATGATAAACAAAATAAAAAGGATCAAAGGTAGGCAGCATAACCATCGAAAATGCGTCAGAATCATCAAACGCCTTTTATACCGTGGATATGGTCCTAATGTCACCAGACGGACACTAGGCTTGGTACTTGACCAATCTACAGTCTTGTACAAGCGCATCCTTGAGACTTGCACTCTGACTGACTGTGACGATGGGACTCCATGACGGGCCCTGTCCAAACCTCTTTAGAGAAGACAGGGCCTCGACCACCTGTCCTCTCTGAATGTCAGTCGGACTCCTCGGGTGATTACATACATGAGCTCGCTACAGACGGCAGAGCACGGACTGTATTACGCATGCCCTCTTTTTATATCCATTTACATATTCATCTGTGTCTCTGGGGCCTCTGCGTTTTGCGGTCTTGTTTGTGTGATGTCATCTTACAGTGAGGAGGTTGTTTTACACCACAATTGTACGTTCTTCGAGACCTCTGGGTAATTGGAGAAGTGAGAGGGTTGTGCGCACGTAATCCAGGATAACCACACCATTTGCTACTTGCGTGACAGATGGCCGTCCAAAGTCGGCACCGGTTACCCATTGGTCTCGTCGGTTTATGTGTAGTCTTTTGTGTTTGATGTTTACATGTCGTGTGTCTCTTTTTCGTCTCGTGCTGTACTCGTCTTTTGTGTTTTTGCATCGGGTGTTTTGGTGTTTTACTGTTGATGCTGCAACGGGGTCTTGTTGGAGATCTCCTCCCTTCTTTTCATAACGGCGCTGATCAACTAAATACCTTTAAAGGAGGTCCACGACAGCCAGACTGAATAAAGATCCTATCATTTAATTTTTCCAAAAATTATTAATGCTCATAATTGAAACATACTGATTCATTCTGAAACATTGAAACATTCTGATTCAATTTCATACTTAAGTTTTTCCTACATTTCTTAAAATTTACTTTTTCTTTTATAAATATTCATAAAGTATATTGAGCAAAACTATGAAGTCAAATATAACTTTTAGGTCAAGGTTTTCGCTTTTCACAAACTTGTAAAGAAATTCTTGAAATTGTACAAAAATTATTCTCAACTACTTTTGAAATTCGGACCCATATAAGCAACAGAGTATATCACTTTGGATATTTCGCAACCTGCATTTTATGGTGACATGATCAAAAAACAAAAGGGATCAAAGGTAGACAGAATTACCATAAAAATTCATCAAAATTATCAAACGCCTTTTATACCGTGGATATGATTCTAATGTCACCAAACGGACACTGGGCTTGGTACTTGACAAATCTACAGTCTCCTTAATATTTGCACTCTGGCTGACTGTGACGACGGGACTCCATCTGTGTCTCTGGGACCTCTGCGTTTTGCGGTCTTGTTTGTGTGATATCATCTTACAGTGAGGAGGTTGTTTTACACCACCATTGTACGTTCTTCGATACCTCTGGGAAAACGGAAAAGTGGGAGGGTTGTGCGCACGTAATCCAGGATTACCACACTGTCTGCTACTCACGTGGTAGATGACCGTCCTAAGTCGGCACCGTTTGCCCATTGGTCTCGTTGGTTTATGTGTAGTCATTTGTGTTTTATGTTTTTCAGTGATTTGGCATTCCTTGTACCACTGCGTCTCTTTCTGTGAGTGTCGTCTTTGTGTATTACAGTGGGTGTTTTGGGAGGTTGCTGTTGGTGCTGCAACTAGGTGTTGTTGGAGATCTCCTCCTTTCTTTTGTACATATGTTTAGACATATAATCAAGTCTTAAAACTTCTTTTACAATTACTACAATTTCATCCCATTTGTTTGGCATACTATGACTTGACTAACTGTTCAAAAACATTTTTTGGAAAGAATTATAAAAAGAAAACATTGAATTTAATCCAATCATCGGCTTTAAGTAAATACACGGTATGCGTTCAAGGTGTTGATTCCGAGCAGGAAATGATTACCTTCCATACTAACGTATCCCATTTCTATTCTATATTATTTTTTCTTCAATTGTAGGACGTTATTGTCAACAATAATTTAAAACCACAGAATGAAAACATCTTACCATCGTCTCCAGATACAGGGTATTGGTACTTAGAGCAGTTCTCATAACCTTCACTTTTGCCATAACATACTCGGAGAGAAACATCTGTTGGAGGAAACGCCTTGATTTGTAGAAAACGCGATTTGGACTTTTCTATTTCGTTCAACATAACGTATATATCAGAGAGTGATAGCGATGTGTTTTGGCGGAAGACATTGATCAAATTGTCTGCTCTTAAAATAAGCGTTCCCCAAGTCTTGTATATCGTAACATTGTTACACCTAGCACATTCTGCATTAATATAGGTAACATTGTTAGCATCTGTTACAGGTGGCTTCGTTATAAACTCCGAAGAATCTGCTTTTGTTGAGCATAGTTGACCTTCACCTCCACATCTATTTACGGCCCTGAACCCAGCTCTGTCGGCACCCAGTCTGATACAAATGCTGGTTTCGTAAGATATTTTGTTATCATTCGTTGTTTGAGAAATGTAGGTTCTATTGTCAAATTTACAACAGTCTCTGTACCATTCACACAAATGGTCACAATAACAGTATGGTAGAAATTGATCAAATCCCTCAATATTTGTACAAGATGTGTTTCTTTCACAATACTCTCTCCTTTCACTTTGGTCACCACGAATGGATACAGCCAAAATATTTTTATGCACACATGCTGATAAAAGCAGATAATGTGTAAGTTGAAATGTCATGTTTTGTACAAATTTGATCTGGAACCGCAATTCCTGTCAAGTATTAGATAATCAAATTCCTTACATGTTAATGACCGACCCCTTATTGACATGAACAGTCTATAAAGGTAAGTGTAATTGATAACCTGCAGTCCGTAACACTATGTGTATGAGCTAAGTACGCAACTTTTCAAACATCATCATCAAGTATTTCATTCTTCAAAATGAGTTTTAGCCTTTAATATATTCATGAAATGAATAATTTATCTTCTTCAACATGAACATTTAAGAACGGCCATGTGAGTAGCAAGTGGATAAGAAAAAGAAGTTGTCTTCACTTTTTATACTTAGATTTTTAGCTCATTTTGAGATTAAACCACATTGAGGCTTCATAAAAGGAATTTAGAGGGAGAACATACCTATACATATCAAGTTCAAATAAAGAGAATACTTTAAAAGAAAAATGTAGTTTGTCTTCCAATTTCTGTCGTAATAAAATACCTACCATTTCTTACACTGAGATAACAACAAATGAAAAACGTAAATCAGAATGTTCAATTTTTTTATGGTTTTGTTACCGTAGGGTTGTAATGAAGAAAGAATTCTTTTGTTTTAAAAAAAACCACTTGCTACCGAAACAGCAAGAATGTAATGGACAAATATACAGAATACAAGAATACTAAACTGCATTGACAACAATAGAAAAAGAAGATTTCAATTCAGACTTGGTGGTGGCACCCATGACCACAACAGACAAATGAGGGGATTTCATCCAGACTTGGTGGTGGCACCCATGAACACAACAGAAAAAGGAGGGGATTTCCATCCAGACTCGGTGGTGGCACCCACAGCACAGCAGAAAAAGGAGTGGATTTCCATCCAGACTCGGTGGTGGCACCCATGACCAAAACAGAAATAGGAGGGGATTTCCAACAAGACTTGGTGGTGGAACAGATGACAACAAGAGAAAAAAGAGGGGATTTCCAACCAGACTCGGTGGTGGCACCCATGACCACAACAGAAAAAGGAGGGGATTTCCATCCAGACTTGGTGGTGGCACCCACAGCACAACACGTCATACCAAAACAAAACAGACATACGACAAAGAAACATTATCACACAAATACTACACATAATAAAACCAACAAGACAAATTAACAATTGATGCCGACTTAGGACGGTCATCTGACATGCAAGTAGCAAATGGTGTGGTTATACTGATTACATGCGCACCAACCTTTCACTTTTTCTGTTACTCAAATGTCTCGAAGAATGCATAATGGTAATGTTGAATAACGTCCTCACTGTAAGAAGCCCACACAAACAAGACAGCAAAACGCAGGGGCCCAAACCACATAGATGAATATGTAAATGGATATAAAAGAGGAGCGTTCGAAGTACGAAGACAACCGCATGATGTAACAAACCTCAAGCAAAATACCTTCAACGAAAGGCCTTACAAACAGAGCAAACGCACCAAAATAATATAATTACTAGTGTCAACCCGGTACCAACTTTTCACGACTGTACGTCTGCTACAAAATAATGGATGGAGAGGCTATCCACTCCTCAAAGAACACTGAGATGTCAAGCGCAAACAGAGGCAATCGGGAAACACATAATTACATACTAAAACAAAGAATATACATGAATCTATGAGACTGAGAGGCAAAGGTGACGACTAAGAAATGTTATCGGTCTCTTAAGTGCGAAATATGTGGCTATTCGATTCATTTGTTAGTCGGCCGTCTTGGATTATAACAACGACGGGATGCAATAACGGGCCCTGTCAAAACCACGTTAGAGAGGACAGGGTCTCGACAACCTGTCTATTCAGAATATCGGTCTCCTCGGCTAATATCACGCATGAGCTCTCTCCAACCAGCAGAACATGGAATGCTGTTCGGGGACCTTTGTCTTTCTATATTCCCTCATAGATACATCTGTATGTTGTTCGGGCCCCTACGTTCGCTATCCTGTTTTTTGAACGTCTAACTGCGAGGAGGTTATACAAGAATTGTGCGTTCCCCGAGTCTTCGTGGAGTGCGAGGGTTATGCTTACTTTATCTGGATAACCATATCCTTTTAACGCGACAGATTGCGAACTTATGTCAACACAGATGGTTGCATAGGTAAAAATGTGGTATTTATGTTAGACTTGTTATTATTTGTATAGTGGGTTTTTTTTCCTTTTGCTTTTAGCTGTGGATGATGTAACTGAGTCTCACTGGAGATGCCGTTCCTTAATGCTTATTTTTATTTTTCTCCTTAAATTATTTAAGAACAAGTATGGGGTTCGCTCGCCAAACCTCTTTAGAAAAGACAGGGCCCCGACCACCTGTCCTTCTCTGAATCTTAGTCGTATGAGCGCCGTTTTACTTTTTAGTCCTTATTTATCGATATCACAAAGTCGAATTTGTCATATCACAAATTCCATTTTTTGATATAACGAATTTCGTCATATTTTGTGATATCAGAATATCGATTTTTTTTATATCACAAATTCGCATTTGTAATATCGCATAATATGACGGACTTTGAGATATCAGAATAATCGAATTTGTAATATTACAAATTCTATTTTTTATATAAAAGGGGAATAGATAGTAAAATGGCTTATACATGTTGATTTTTGATATAACAAAATCCTTTATTTGAAAACATTCAATTTGGTCTTCATGTTATTTGAAACAGAGTTCATTTAAAAGTAAAAAAGACCCATCAATTAAAAGAAAAAACAATTATCATATTACTGTTTGGTATTCAAATAGCAATTTTCTCAATGGGCTTTTAGAATTAAGAGTATATCCCCCTACCCCCTAACCGCATATCATGGTTCTACCTTGCTACCGTTGGATGTATAAGCAGTCCCCAGAGTCATCACTTCTTTTTGTTGTTTTTCATTTGCAGGTACGCCCCTTCCCATACGAAAAATCGAAAAAATAATTCTGGTGAGAGAGAGAAAGACTAGTCTTTCTGTCGGGGATTTACTTACATATCGAGCAATCCGATGACACATTTATTAAACTTGAACAAACTTCAAGCTCTTTAATTTTCGTTTTATTTTTACACACAGATACAAAATCGTATACTTATTTTGATGTCATACGTCTTTAAAACGGCTAAACATCTAATAAAATACCAAATCGAGCATCGACGGACCCCTAGCAAACCAAAGGCGGGGTCAAGTGTCCGAGAGGAGTAAGCAATCCTGTTTGGCTAGCCGCATACGCCAACAATGTTTGCGCACGAAAATGAAAACAGTATCTATATCTAAAAAGCATGCTCTGTTTTAGGGTATGTCTATATAGGAAGCTATGGCGGCCATGTCAGAGAAAAAATTTAATACACTTTAAGTACCACTGATGAGATTTCACTATCCTAAACACGTGTCTGGTGCATTACATTTTTCGGAAATTTTCTTTAAGAAGGCATAGAGTTTAAACGATTTCTGTATTATTCGTATTTTGAATTGAATACGTTCTAGAATGAGCAAAAAAGTGTATTGCTTTTTCTAGAAATACCATTAGATAAACAACAAGTATTCAAGTATTCGTCTTTCATATTTAAAGAAAGGAGGGGCTACCCTTAAAGTTATTATCTGTTCGAATAATTGGTAAACGTCTGATTTATACTCAAAGTGAATATTATTTCTTCAATGAATCAATTTAGTCAGATTCAGTAATTTATCGCTTAATATAATTTTCAAATGCGCCGTAATGTTAGAAACTGATATTCAATTCCTTTCAGAATTTATTGCAAAACTCTATGAATCAATTTAGTCAGAGTCGTAAATTTATTGCTTAATACAATTTCCAAATGCGCCGTAATGTTAGAATCAGATATAAAATTCCTGTCAGAAGTTATTACAAAATTCTAGTTTATATTCAGTACTCACCATAAACACTTTAAAGGGTACTATTAATGTTTTATTTATATTTCTAAAGAGTACTAAATCACTAATAATTCAACTTATAACAATTGACTTTCAAGGCATATAAAGAGGCCTCTGGACAGATGCGACGCTGTCAGATTAAATTTTGGAAAATCTTATTTCCGAGTTTCAATGCGAGGAACAAAATCGGACCGTAATTACATATGAAAAAGATTCACGGCGTAATGGTCGCCTTCTACAATGAGAGAAACTATCTATTTCCCATTTCTAAATCGAAGCCAAGTATAATCTTTGATTGATAGAAATTAACATTAATTCTATAGTTTATAAAAGGTAACGGTTGAATTTTAACTTAAAACTCCATCCAAAAAAAAAGAAACAATGCAGAACAGTCGCAAAAATGTTATCAATGTATACACCAACTTTATTTTCCCAAAACTGCACGATCGAGATTCACACACGAACACTTTTATGATTTTGATTTGTTAATAGTTACTATGGTGTATCAATAGAAAGAAAAAGTGGAGAACCTTATGTTCTTCTTTTTGGAAGAAAGTAAATGACCCTTATTTTCAGTTACTATGATGAATGAAATGTTAACATGTGCAACAATCGAGACCCTCTCCGCGTGATCACACCCATCTGTAATACCCCGCACTCGCACATATAAGCTTATATAGAGAAAACGTTAAATATTAACTCATTACTAAAATATTTTTTATTTCTCAACATTTTCACGCCTCAATTCAGATAGATATTTTTTTCCTCTTTCTAATGATAAAATTCAGCATTTCTCGGAAAAAGACTTTTTCCTTCCATTTTGAAAAGAAGGGAGGAGATCTCCAACAAGACCCCTTTGCAGCATCAACAGTAAAACACCAAAACACCCGATGCAAAAACACAAAAGACGAGTACAGCATGAGACGGAAAAGAGACATACGACATGTAAACATCAAACACAAAAGACTACACATAAACCGACGAGACCAATGGGTAACCGGTGCCGACTTTGGACGGCCATCTGTCACGCAAGTAGCAAATGGTGTGGCCATCCTGGATTACGTGCGCACAACCCTCTCACTTCTCCAATTACCCAGAGGTCTCGAAGAACGTACAATTGTGGTGTAAAACAACCTCCTCACTGTAAGATGACATCACACAAACAAGACCGTGAAACGCAGAGGCCCCAGAGATACAGATGAATATGTAAATGGATATAAAAAAGAGGGCATGCGTAATACAGTCCGTGCTCTGCCGGCTGTAGCGAGCTCATGTATGTAATCACCCGAGGAGTCCGACTGACATTCAGAGAGGACAGGTGGTCGGGGCCCTGTCCTCTCTAAAGAGGTTTGGACAGGGCCATTCATGGAGTCCCGTCGTCACAGTCAGTCAGAGTGCAAGTCTCAAGGATGCGCTTGTACAAGACTGTAGATTGGTCAAGTACCAAGCCTAGTGTCCGTCTGGTGACATTAGGATCATATCCACGATATAAAAGGCGTTTGATGATTCTGACGCATTTTCGATGGTTATGCTGCCTACCTTTGATCCTTTTTATTTTGTTTATCATATCACCATAAAAGACAGGTTGTGTAATACCCATAGTAATGTACTCTGTTGCATGTATAGATCCGAATTTTAAAAGATTAAAAGAAGTTGACTGTAATTCTTGTAAAATTTCCAGAAAGTCTTAACTAGTTTATGAAAGCGGAAACCTTGACCTAAAAGTTTTTTGGTAATTTGTAAATTTCTACTGTGAAAATCCAAAATATCAGTACATGCTCTAGCGTACCGGATGAGTACGCTAGAGTTTGAGTTCCATTTAGGTCATTGTTTCTGTGTTCTCCGAAGAAGGGGATCTCCAGCAACCATCGTTTACAGCACCAACAGCAAATCCAAAACACCCAATGCAGAATCATAGAGCAGACATTCACAGAAGGAGGCACAAAAGGGAGAAGGAACACAACTCACACCATAGAAACAAGAAAGACAAAAGACTACGCATAAACCAACGAGACAAATGGGAATTTTGTGCCGACTTAGGTCGGCCATCACCAACGCAAGCAGCAGACGGTGTGGTTATCCGGATTACATGCACAAAACCCTCCCACCTTTCTGATTACCCAGAAGAACGCACAATTGTGGTGTAAAATAACCTTCTCAAGTAGCAAATCCAAAGTTATTCAATACAATCCAACCATTCTGCAAGAACCAAAAACGTTAAAGTAAGGTCACTTTCAAACCAAGCATTATATGCTTGTTAAAAAACAACAAGTATTGGTTTCTGTAAATATGGGTATTAAAACAATTATTTTCGATATCTTTAAATAGGAGAAAGACAGGTCTCAAAGTACGCACAATCGTGTCGTGAACTAACGTCCTCACTGTATGATGAATATACAAACAGACAGCATGACGCAGGGTCCCAAGAAACACACAGGTGGATATGTTAATGGTTATTAAAAGAAACAGAAGGTATACGAAATACAGTCTGTGCTCTGCCGGTTGTAGGGAGCTCATGCATGTGAACACCCGTGGAGTCCGACTAAGAAGGGTTGGTCAGGATCCTGTCTTCTCTAAAAAAAAGTTTGGAATTGGTCCATCATGAAGTCCTGTCGTCACAGTCTATGAGAGTGCAACTCTTACGAATGCGCTGGTACACGGCTGTAGATTGGTCCAGTACCAAGGCAAGCATGTCCGTCTGGTGACAGAAGGATCATATACATTGTACATGGTATAAAAGGCGTTTAAAGAGGGAGGCACTTTTTCTTTTCTTTTTTTTTTCTTGCAAAACGATGTGGACGTTTATGCGTACAAATGTACGTCTGACTACGCCACTGTAACCCATGTGAATGTTTAGCAATTTTCATGTATAAAAATTTAACCCAAGAGTAACGACCACTGTTTTAAGTGGGGCATGCCCCAGTTAACTGACGAGGATAAAATTCCCGAAACGTGCATGTGTGGTCCATTCTGCAAATTGACCTGTTCTTAAATGATGCTTTTGAATATGAAGAAGTTTAACATCTGAACCACTTGGTGAGTGTAACTGCTGGTGGACCAGGAGTCCCCGAGGGCACATGTAGCCAAGTTCGATCTGTCTCTTCAACGCATTCTAAAATTCAAATTTCAAAAAATCTTGCTCGGTACATTCATGACAAACTATTTTCTAAAACTGAAATTGAAATTTCTAAAGTTGAAATTTCTAAAACGTGGGTTCTGTAGCATCATATCCCATCCGTCCAGCTACGTTTTTCGGTACATTCAGGACAAACTAGTTTCCACATCCTTTGGCAATATTACAGTTTAGATTGAGTATCACGTACGAGGGTTAAGTATCCGAAACGTGCATGTCTGGTCCATGCTGCAATGTGAACTGTTCTTAGATCCCCTCCTCTGTTCTTAAATGATGCTTTGAATATGAAGACGTTTTACATAACTTCCATCGGGGGGGGGGGGAGGTAGCAGATATTGACAAATCAAAGTATTCCCTTGTTTAATACATCTACCTATGATCAAAGTCAGGGGTAAAAGGTCAGAGTTACAGTAGCATCGTTAAAATCATAGTTAAAATCATCAGTCAATAGACCTCCAACAAATGATTCCAATAGGAATAGGGTGAACCCTTTAGATTTTCGAGGTCAAGGGTCAAAATTTAAGGTCATTATGAGCCTGAACTTATGATCTTTACTGACTGCATTGTATTCCCACTCTATTCCATTTTGACTTGTGTTTTAGATTTCCGAGGTCAAGGGAGAAAGGTAAAGGTAGGGGTTTATAGTCTCGTTCGCTTTAGCCTCCCGCGACTTCCACAATTACCTCCCTGGCGAGACCTGTACAATCCAGTGCATTCTCAACTCCCTTGGGAGTATACAAGCAGAGCTGTCGTTCAGGCGCTAATGCTTTTCATTCACATTACAAGCTCGTCTCATGTGCCAGGTACCCGGTTTACTCCTGGGTAGGGAGAGTGCAACGTAGTGTAAAGTAATTGCCCAAGGTTACAATGGTTTGCAATGTCCGGCGACGGCGAGATTCGAACCCACGACCCATGGATTCGAAGTCCACCGCGCTAACCACGTCGCTACCAGCATTACCAGAAGGTGTGGTTATCCTGGATTACGTGCGCACAACCCTCCCACTTTTCCGATTTCCCGAAAGTCTCGAAGAACGCGCAATTATGGTGTAAAACAACCTACTCACTGTTAAATGGCCACAAACAAGACCGCAAACGCAGAGGTCCAAGCAACACAGATGAATATGTAAATAGATATAAAAAGAGAACGTGCGTAAAACAGTCCGTGCTCTGCCGGCTGTAGCGAGCTCATATATGTTATCACCCGAGGAATCCGACTGACATTCAGAGAGGACAAGTGGTCGGGGCCCTGTCTTCTCTAAAGAGGTTTGGACAGGGCCCGTCATGGAGTCCGTCGTCACGGTCAGTCAGAGTGCAAATCATAAGAATGCGCTGGTACAAGACTGTAGATTGGTCAAGTACCAAGCTTAGTGTCCGTCTGGTGACATTAGGATTATATCCACGGTTTGATGATTCTAAAGCATTTTCGATAGTTATGCTGTCTACTTTTTTATCCTTTTTATTTTGTTAATTATGTCACCATCAAATGCAGGTTGTGAAATACCTAAAGAAATATACTCTCTTGGTTGTATGGGTCCGAATTTCAAAAGAAGTTGATCATAATTTTTGAAGATTTCCAGAAAGTCTTTACTTGTTTGTGAAGGCGAAAACCTTGACCTAAAAGTTTCTTTGTAAATAGTAAATTTGAACTATGAAAATCCAAAACATCAGTACATACTCTAACATACCGGATGAGCTGTAAAATGTAGATACTGTATGACGGTAATCTAGGGACATCACCGTCAAGCCAGGGGAAATTTACTTTGTTGAATCCAAAATCAAATCGTTTGTCAGACACACTTGTATGAGTTTCTCCATTGACAATTTTGATATTTAGGTCCAAAAATTGTGTTTCTGTGTCTGTAACGTTTGCCTTGTTTAGAGTCAATTCTGGTGGATAAATAACATCTTTATACTTTTCAAAAACAGGATTATCGAAAGTAAGAATATCATCCAGGTACCTAGAACATCATAATGTTTTCTTTGCTTTTGAATATTTTGAATAACTTCTTTTTCATATGTGTATAAAAATAAATATGCAACAAGAGGCGCACAATTTGTACCTATAGCAATCCCTACAACCTACTTGTAGAGATTCTCACCACATCTTACATAAATGTTGTCCAGGAGGAAGGACAAGGCACTACACAGGTCGCTACATGTCCATTATTTGTTTGATTTGTCAAATGATCATAGTGCTGTTTGCTGTCTTGACATACTTTGCAAATCCTGAAGTTTTGATTTTTAAATTGTCAATTCGGATATCTAAAATGTCATTGAGAGAATGGTTCTAACTTACATCATTTTCGTATATAAACTTCTTGGAAGGAAATATACTATACTTCTATACTTTGCAATACTACGAGTCTAGAATACTGGCATTTCTCCAGTGATTATATGACCAGCTGATTCGTAAAGATATGCAGAGCTAGCGTATTCTCATGAAGTAGGACATGATTCATTAACGTTGACATCAGAACCAAATAGACAAAGAGACCCGAGGGCACATGTAGCCAAGTTCGATCAATTTCGGTTGGTCGTTTCTTAAAACGCATTTGAAAATTTCTGTTTACAAACTTTTCTCAAATTTTTAAAACTGGGTCCTGTAGCATCATATCAATGCGCGTAGCGCGTTGATGCAAAAGTTTTCTGTCCAATTTTTGGGGTGATACCTGCATCAACAGAAAAAATATAAGATTCATTTCTTATCATTTAAGTATCATCTACTTATGGAAATCAGACTGTTTACTTGAATCTAAAAACAATCAATCACCGCGCTATATTTCGTAAGTCGGAGTGATAGTCTGCCAAAACAAGTTATGGCAGCCGCCTTGATTCAAACAGCGAACGATCGTCTCTCTATATCTTTGGAATAAGGACCAGTTTGAGTAAATTCTACATGCACTGTTCATTTTTGAGTAAGTAGAAAAGAAATGGTACCCTTGAAATGATAAGCAAACATCAACAAATTGTATTTTCAGCAACGAGTTCATTCGTGTTTGAAGGAACCCCCGGTTCTAAAAATAGTGCTATAAATAGACTTCCGTGAAAAATTGTGTTGATCGATGTATCTACAAAATTTCTCAGCCAATCAGAATCTTCGTTTCTTGAAAATGACAATGGAAATTAAATGATATAATTTTCACTGATTTTAGTAATATAACATTGTTTAGATTGAGGATCACTGACGAGGGTTAAATACCCAAAACGTGCATGTCTGGTCCATGCTTAAAATTTATCTGCTCTAAAATAATGCTAATGAATTTGAAGACGTTAAACATTATATAAATATTATATTTTCATTTAAAATGTTAAACCTCTTGAAATTCAATGCATTATTTAAAAATAAAACAGATAAATTTGCATCATGGACCAGACATGCACGTTCCATGTACTTAACGCTCAACAGTGATCCTCAATTTAAACATTGTAATATGGCCAAAATTGTGTGAAAGTTGTTATGTCCAGAAATGTTCCGAAAAACGTAGTAGGATTGGTGGCATATTATGCTACAAGACCCTCGTTTTAGAAATTTCAAGAGATTTTGATAACAGTAATTTTCGATTGCGTTGAATAATGTCGAAGAGTTTCAACTCTATACCTTCTTGAAGAAAATTCCAAACCAATTTCCATGCACCAGACACGTGTATCGAATATTAAATTCTCATCAGTGATGCTTCTTGCGGAACCACCAAAAATCGTTTCAGTAGCGCTCTCTTTACTTTTTTGAATTAAGATTTGTACATTTACATTACAGAGAGTGCGCGGCTCCACATTTCCTGTAGGGTCGATTCAGTAGTATATCCAAATAAAATCTATGTTCAAAAAAGCATTGGAGGAATGGTGCTAAGATGTTAAACTCCTTTAATTTCGATGATATTTATCGGTGAAATGGCTAGTTTCCGAAATAACAAAAAATATAAGTATGATGTCACTTTGATAAAATGCAAAAACAAAGCTTCTTTCAGGCGACAGAGCTGAAAGTAATTAATACACTTGACAAACATCAGGTCACGGGGAACGATTTTAACTACTCCACACTGCAACGTGAAATAAGTGTTTATATTAATAATGTCGAAGGGTTCCAACTCTATACCTTCTTGAAGAAAATTCCAAATCAATTTTCATGCACCAGATACTTGAAGAAACGATCAACTGAAGTTGATCGAACCTGGCTACATGGTCCATCAGCAGTGACAATCACCAAGTGGTACAAATGTTAAACGTCTTCAAATTCAATAACACCATTTAAAACAGATACATTTGATGCATGGACCAGACATTCACGTTCCGGGTACTAAACCCTCTGATGATTCCAATCTAAACATTGTAATATGCCCAAAAAGTTGGTATGTTTGTCGACAATATAGACTCTCTATACAGTGTTTTACGGGGCGGGGGGTTTACTTATTCCTTTTTAATCGACCCAAAATATTCATATATCTTTTATGTAAATGCTGTTCAGCAATAAGGACATACAAAAATCAATATCACTTTAATATGTCATATTTTTTCTATTTTTTGAAAACACAATATAAATGTCAACACTACATAGACAAGGACAGTTTTGTATATAACACAAAACAGAGATAAGTATATATCGGCCGATCCTTGGTCCTAGTGAGGTTCGAACCAGCAACCTTTAGGTCACTGGCCTGACGCCTTTACCACTGGACCACGCCGCCGACTTTGTGTTTAAATGCTTACCTTTAACCATTCCTCAACCCACGTTACTTCCTACTGGATTGTCTGACCCCGCCTTCTTTACTTCTTTACAACATATCCCGAGTAAATTGTCTAGATTCTCACAAGCATCTATCTGTAGTTTAATTTTTCTTCCGGAGCTGTGCCGTCGGTTATCATTAAAAAGTCCAATTTCTACGAAATATTATCTCAGACTAATAATGTTTCATATTGAAAACTCTACATCATCAAGTAACCGCAATATATTTGTGTCCATTAAATTCAAACTAATACATTCTTCGATTAAAGACCGAAAATATTTATCTCCAAAGCTTAGGCTTGATCAATAAAAGTAGTATAAATTTAGACTGAATCATTAATTTATCGCTTAATATATATAAAAGGCGCCGTGATTTATTTCTCAATAAGACGGTTTTATGATTGGTTATTTGATATTATATACATACAATAAACAATTCAATGAACCCCTAATGACAGGATCGCATATATTTGATTCTGATCAGAAACAATTTTAAAAGAATAATTTATATTCAGTACGTAAGATAAACACTAGAGGGAACCCAATTGGTTATTTGATTTATCTTTGAAGTGTAGAAATAACTCAAATAAGAATATCCCACTAACATAATGCCATCTCGACATTCAAGGATTATAATAAACAAAATAGCACGCAATGACGACAGACATGAGCTGTCACTTGCTCTGTCGTCAATGTCAGTACTGCAACTGAAATCAATCATGGATGAGACAAAGGTTGCTTTCTTAAAGAAAACTGACTGATTCAGAGTTTATTTGAAGTAAGCGAATGAAACATAAACTCAAAGCCATTTTCTAGTGGTTTCTACCCCCTAAAGAGGGGATAAGATGTTAGCTATACAGTTCTCACTCACGGGAGTTTGCCCTCTTCTAACTTGTTTACCACCCATCTGTCTGTTTACAACTTATCATAGTCAGGGGCGAAGTTGGCAAAAACTGCAACCTTGGCTTGTGTGAACATCTTCATTATACTTTTTTATTGACAGTAAACATTATATCAATTTTTAGACATTCTATGATCCCGTAGTTGATATGTTCTCTGTCGTCAAATATTACCACATTGTCCTCGTTGTAGGCGTAGGCAAAGTTTGATGTTGAGCTGTTGGTGGCATACATAGCTCCCTTTCCAGTCATACACTTTGCCATGATGCTCTTCCCTTGGTCTACCACATTGGCATATATCAACAGCACCGGCATCTCGTCTTGATGGAGTATTTGGTCGGACCTACCGTTGCCATTGTCGCAGTTCGAGCTCCTCATTGGTCCAACATTGCCTAGCGTCCTGCTCCTCTGCCCGGAACTGAGTCCACATATCTCGGAATTGCCTTTGCTGGGAAGACGACATAGGGCAGTACGGATAGGATATTGGGACCAATTTGGAGCAACAGGGTCATGAAAGATTAATAAGTGATTATATTTTTCATATATTTTAAAAAGTGTAAAATGGAACTTTGCCTTATCATTTCTTTCATTATGAAACATCCGTCTCTCCTTAAATGCCAATAGCAAAACAAATTAAAATTTTAATCAGAATAATCATTTAATATGTAATTCGAATCTTAAGATTTTAATGAAGAATGATTTTGTTCAAACACAATCACTTACAATGAAAACGGCAAAATTATAGTCAAAATATACACCCAGACAAAGTTAAGCAACATCAGCGATTGTGACGCGCTCTTGTTTTCTAAACAATGGAAAATCAAAATTGCGCAGTTGATATATTCCTTCTCGCGCTTTATTGATGAAATTATATGCATAATATCGGTATCTCTGTTTTAAGAAAAGAAACTGAAATTAAAAAAAACCCAAAATATTGCGTATTTAGATCGACTGTTTTTATGTAGATTTTGATATCAAAATAAGTTTCACGGAAAATGTCAATATTTTCATCAAATGTTAATGAAATGACAAACTATAGATAATGCAGTTGGACCAATAACTGCTCTCGTCTAAAATCTTCAAAAAAGTCAATATTTTGTATACCCGCCTCTTTTCCGGTAGAGTTCCGCAACACGCCTTCTCGTACCAGCTACCGACGTCTCAAAATATGCATCTGAGTATTGTTCCATTCCTGCACGAGAACTGTACGCAATTCAGCCAAGTCACGATACGGTGGAACGCTGTGATTGATTTTTCGGCAAATAATATCCAATTGAGTTAAAGAAGATCCTGACGATAGTCTCAACAGCACTATCAATAGAGCACAAAATTAAGCATCGACGGACCCCTAGCAAGCTAGAGGTGGGACCAGGTGCCCGGAAGGAGAAGCATCCCCTGTTGGCTAGCCGCATCCGCCGTCGATGTTTAAGCACGAAAATGAAAACAATATATAAACGTCTTGCACTGTCTGACGTTATGTCTATATAGAAAGTGCTATGGCGACAATGTCAGGGAAATACATTTTCAATTGGGTTCATATCACACCATCCTGTCAATAGCCTCCCTCTGAAGATAATCGCTAACTATCCTCGCTGGATGTGGTGTAGTGTTGTCATCCATGAAAATGGGCCTCGATGCAAGTGTATGATTTTCAAAATGAGGCACAACAAGCGTTCTGAGGATGTTATCGTGGTATTTCACAGCGTTCAATGACAAATATGGATAATGACCATATCCCTGTCTACAGTACAAAATCGATAATTCAGAAAATCAGAAACCGAAGGCATACAAAATCAGGATAAAACAGGAACCAAAGCAAACAAAAACAAAAACCTCCACCATATGAAAAGAAGCGAACTCCCGATATGAGAGTGAGAACGTGCCATCCAAGACAAACATATCAAGTTTACAGTCATTAGAAAAACACCCCCATACAGTAACCGATCCCCCTCCAAAAGATGTTGTCTCCGCAATATGATATTCGTCGAATGACGTGTTTCGCTGTGTCTAGACACGTGTACGGCCATCCATATGACGCAACAAGAACCTCATCAGACCAGTGAATTCCTGGTCCATTGAAAACGTCCTCGTCTATGCCTTGCGGTCAGTTTTGGTCATCGAATCGGCCGCCTAGATCGCAAATTGGCCTGATTCAAACGACGGCATACAGTTCGCAAACTCACTCTGTGGTTTATGGCCCAAGAGTCCCGCAAAGTCCTTGAGGTACTAAATGGCATGGATTTCGTCTCACGGAATAGGTGCCTATCTTCACGAGGTGTTGTAATTCTGGGTGTTCCTGTGCGTTTCCGCTCCTCGACGCTTCCGGTATCTCTAATTCGCTTCAAAATAAGCTTATAATAGCGTAATTTACACCATATTGCCCTGAAATACTGCGTAAACACGATACCTACTGCATGCCATTTCTCAGTATTCGAAAGGTTTGATAAGGCGTCATTATCGAAATAACAAGATGATCTGAATAGTTGGTCTCTACAGGGAAAAGATACTTAGCTTCTGCCTTCAACTTCACTTACAGATACATAGACGATGTGTTGTCCATCAATAATCCAAAATTCGCGGATTACATCAGCAGTATCTATCCTTCTGAGCTTGAAGTCACAGAAACTAGAGAGACAAATAATTCGGCATCCTATTTGGACATTATGTTGTCCTACGACACTGATGGTCACATGAACACCTCACTCTATGACAAACGTGACAACTTCAATTTCAGCATTTAAAACTTTCCCATTCTGAGTATAGCAACATCCCTTCATAGCCTGCTTATGGCGTGTTCATATCTCAGTTGATATGCTATGCCAGAGAAAGTCCCAAATATACGGATTTTGTTCTGAGAGCTAGGCGTCTTTCCAATAAGCTTCTCAGTCAGGGATATGTTTGTGACCGACTAACATCGTCACTGAGGAAGTTCTACGGTCGATATGGGGAACTCTTCATACACAAAAAAATCCCACTCTCTAGAATGGTGGATGATATTATGTTATAGACGAACCATTAAACCAAAGATTGTACTCTATGCCTTCCGTAATGGAGTTAACCGGATGTGACAGTTCTACCGAATTGAAGCGGCAGGTGTTGCATGCATGCAGGGGATGCTTACTCTTCCTGGGCGCCTGGTCTCACTCCCATATCGGAAGTTCACTTCTTTTCATATGGTGGAGGTTTTTGTTTTGCTTTGGTTCCTGTTTTATCCTGATTCTGTATGCCTTCGGTTTATGATATTCTGAATTATCGATTTTGTGCCGTATACAGGGATATGGTCATTATCCATATTTGTCATTGAAGTCGACAGTATTGCGAAACTCTATGCGCGGTTAAAATACATGTGCATGATTTTAAACCGTACTTTCCTATAATGCAGATAGATATTGTTATTTAAATCAGTAGAGTGTTCGATAAGATAACGAACAAAATGAAACATACATTGGTAAAATAAAATTGTTTGAAATAATTCTGAAAACTACAATGATATATAGGTGTTGCCTAACTTGTGTATAGAAAAGGACACGCGCAAGCTTGACAAAGATTGTCATAGATATGTTGCCATATTTAGATAGATTTAGATATGTATGACTCTAGTATGAAAAAGGATTCTGTTCAGATTATATTGTTTGACAGTGATATTTATAATAGATATAACACATGAATTTGAAATATAATTTTCATTGTTACCGGTAAGTGGATGACCGTAACGAATTACGGTTTTCTCAATATGTCAGCTTTTTAAAAAAGCAACGAAAGATCTATTGATTTTTATCATTTTCATATATTTTTGCATGATAAAATGGTACAAATCGCGTTTATCCAGTTTCCGAAATGAGTTGAGCGGAAATTAGTAACAGGTCCTTTCATTCGTAAGAATATTATAAAATCGTAAGGATCATGACAATGAACACGTAATTGTTAAAATGTGATAGATAAGAAAGTGTCCACATCTGAGTTTGACATGGGCAAATGGAAAATGCCATGGGAAAATTAGCATGGGGAAATGCATTGAGTATTAAAGAAATGCACGTCTAATACTATTTCACCGATAATTATCGAAATTAAAGCACTATCCCTCCAATGCTATTTTGAACATGGATTTTATTTGGATATGCTATTATATCGACCCTACATGAACTTTAGAGCCGCTCACTCTCTGTAATGTAAATGTACAAATCTAGATTCAAGAAAATTAAAGAGGACGCTACTGGAATAATTTTTTATGGCTCCACTGGAAGCTTCACTGATGAGAATTTAATATTCGGAACATGTGTCTGGTGCATGGAAATTGATTTGGAATTTTCTTCAAGAAGGTATAGAGTTGGAACCCTTCGACATTACTAATGCTGTAAGGGGTCTACGTAGGCCGATTTAGTTCCCTCGGAGTCAGAGAACATGCAGGACAGAGATGATTAATTACCGACGCCCTCAACGGGATTCGAACCTAGGCTGTCCAGATTGGATGTCTGGCTGGATGTCTGGTGTTCATCTTGCTGAGCTATGATACCCCTTTCTCTCTCGAACGTCCTATTCTAAGATTGTACGTCGTATATTTTAGAAAACGAATGTCGAATCTTGAATTTGTGTCGAGGCAAAATTAGCCTCCTACTCACATGAGAAAGGTCTTGCAAGAATCGTCCTAATAGACTTATCATACTTATACAGTCGGGAAGTAGAAAGGAGTATAAATCAGAGGAACATATGAAGTTCACAGTTAGTGTCCGATGCCGGTTATGATCTTTAGATTTTCTAAGATTTGTTTTAGGGAACCGGTTAGATATAATTAATGATTGCACGTTAATCAGAAATAATTCCTTCTAAACAATTATCAAATTCACATTGTCATATCATATGCCATGTCTTAATATCACACCATTATCTCTGTCCTCTTTGTTTCGAAGGATAATCGGCTAATTCGTACCTTTAGTAGTATAGATTAATAGATCCCCAAAAGACAATACAGGACAACAGTCAAAGCAACTTCAACAAACCGTGTGGAACAAAAATATACAACAAGAGGAGCACGGAACGGGACAACAGTCAAAGCAGCTTCAACAAACTACAGGTGAAAACAATATACAACAAGAGGAGCTCGGAACGAGACAACAGTCAAAGCAACTTCAACAAACTACAGGTGACAACAATATACAACGAGAGGAGCACGGAACGGGACAACAGTCAAAGCAACTTCAACAAACTACAGGTGACAACAATATACAACAAGAGGAGCACGGAACGGGACAACAGTCAAAGCAACTTCAACGAACTACAGGTGACAACAATATACAACAAGAGGAGCACGGAAAGGGACAACAGTCAAAACAACTTCAACGAATAACAGGTGACAACAATATAAAACACAAGGAGAACAGAACAAACAATAGACAAATCGAATTGTAGGGGACATATATATACAACTGGAGGAGCACGGAATTGAAAGCAACTTCAACGAACTGTTACAACAATATACAACAAGAAAAGCATGGAACGGAACAACAAACAACAGTCAAAATAACTTGAACTAACTGATACAACAATATACAACAAGAAAAGCATGGAACGGAACATCAAACAACTGTCAAAACAACTTCAACGAACTGTTATAACAATATACAACAAGAAAAGCATGGAACGGAACAACAAACAACAGTCAAAATAACTTGAACTAACTGATACAACAATATACAACAAGAAAAGCATGGAACGGAACAACAAACAACAGTCAAAACAACTTGAACTAACTGTTATAACAAAATACAACAAGAAAAGCATGGAACGGAACAACCAACAACAGTCAAAACAAATTTTAACGAACTATTACAACAATATACAACAAGAAAAGCGTGGAACGGAACAACAAACAACAGTCAAAACAACTTCAACGAACTGTTACAACAATATACAACAAGAAAAGCTTGGAACGGAACAACAAACAACAGTCAAAACAACTTCAACGAACTGTTACAACAATATACAAAAAGAAAAGCTTGGAACGGAACAACAAACAACAGTCAAAACAACTTCAACGAACTGTTGCAACAATATACAACAAGAAAAGCATGGAACGGAACAACAAAAAACAGTCAAAACAACTTCAACGAACTGTTATAACAAAATACAACAAGAAAAGCATGGAACGGAACAATGAGCAACTGTCAAAACAACTTGAACTAACTGTTACAACAATATACAAAAAGAAAAGCTTAGAACGGAACAACAAACAACAGTCAAAACAACTGCAACGAACTGTTACAACAATATACAACAAGAAAAGCTTGGAACGGAACAACAAACAACAGTCAAAACAACTTTAACGAACTGTTGCAACAATATACAACAAGAACAGCATGGAACGGAACAACAAACAACAGTCAAAACAACTTTAACGAACTGTTGCAACAATATACAACAAGAAAAGCATGGAACGGAACAACAAACAACAGTCAAAACAACTTTAACGAACTGTTGCAACAATATACAACAAGAAAAGCATGGAACGGAACAACAAACAACAGTCAAAACAACTTTAACGAACTGTTACAACAATATACAACAAGAAAAGCTTGGAACGGAACAACAAACAACAGTCAAAACAACTTCAACGAACTGTTGCAACAATATACAACAAGAAAAGCATGGAACGGAACAACAAACAACAGTCAAAACAACTTCAACGAACTGTTATAACAAAATACAACAAGAAAAGCATGGAACGGAACAATGAGCAACTGTCAAAACAACTTCAACGAACTGTTGCAACAATATACAACAAGAAAAGCATGGAACGGAACAACAAACAACAGTCAAAACAACTTTAACGAACTGTTATAACAAAATACAACAAGAAAAGCATGGAACGGAACAACAAACAACAGTCAAAACAATTTCAACGAACTGTTACAACAATATACAAAAAGAAAAGCTTGGAACGGAACAACAAACAACAGTCAAAACAACTTCAACGAACTGTTGCAACAATATACAACAAGAAAAGCATGGAACGGAACAACAAACAACAGTCAAAACAACTTTAACGAACTGTTGCAACAATATACAACAAGAAAAGCATGGAACGGAACAACAAACAACAGTCAAAACAACTTTAACGAACTGTTGCAACAATATACAACAAGAAAAGCTTGGAACGGAACAACAAACAACAGTCAAAACAACTTCAACGAACTGTTGCAACAATATACAACAAGAAAAGCATGGAACGGAACAACAAACAACAGTCAAAACAACTTCAACGAACTGTTACAACAATATACAACAAGGAAAGCTTGGAACGGAACAACAAACAATAGTCAAAACAACTTCAACGAACTGTTGCAACAATATACAACAAGAAAAGCATGGAACGGAACAACAAACAACAGTTAAAACAACTTTAACGAACTGTTATAACAAAATACAACAAGAAAAGCATGGAACGGAACAACAAACAACAGTCAAAACAACTTTAACGAACTGTTGCAACAATATACAACAAGAAAAGCATGGAACGGAACAACAAACAACAGTCAAAACAACTTCAACGAACTGTTACAACAATATACAACAAGAAAAGCATGGAACGGAACAACAAACAACAGTCAAAACAACTTCAACGAACTGCAGGGGACAAAGATATACATCAACAGGAGCAAGGAACGGAACAACAGACATAACAACTTCAAAAAATGTAGGGGACAGAGATTTACAACGAGAGGAGCACGAAACAAACGTGTCATTTGAATGAAGAGACTTTAAAGATGTTTTTAAATCTTCATTGAACAATCATATGCAATATTGAGGAACTGAGAATATTTTCCTCAAAAACACCACTTTTGCAATGGAAATTTCCATGAGACAATTTCATATCTGAAAGAGCACAAAGAAATGCTACAAAGTAAGGCCGGTTTTGGAGGATCAAGTGCGGGGGTGATCCCAACACAGTGATACATCCCAGACCACAGGGAGATACCCTATATATTAAAGGAAGTTTTCATTTTAAAAAATTGCGGGAAATTATGTTAAAATTATATTTGTGATTTGCAGGCTACATGAAAATACCGAAAGACCATGATACGAGAAAATTTTAAATGATCTGTGACTTTGGTACCCAAAGTAAAACTTCATAAAATCAAGTTTTATACAAAGTTCCTTACCTGTTTTATTGTATATTAACACAGAAATCTAAAATTAAAATCAAATGAGTGCATTTTAGCACATTTTGTATTTTCGTTCTCTGAAAAATTCGGGTCTTCAATCATCAGATCTTGCATATATGGACAAGACATGCACGTTTCGGCTACCTAACCCTCGTCAGTGATTCTGACTCCAAACAATGAAATATATCCAAAGTCTGTGAAACTTTTGTCCAAAAATGCCGAAAAACGTAGCAATATATGCAAGATCTGATAAATGAAGACCTAACTATTCAGAATTTTCCAGAGGATAAAAAGAACAGAAATTTTCAAATACGTCTGAAGAAAAGATCAGTGATATATCTGACCATTTTGTTGTTAATTTCAAATTTCTGGAAAAAATCACTCATGCTAATGGATCACTAATGACTCACCTTTTAGTGGTACACAAGAGATCAGATAAAGTAGTGATAAACTCTTCAAAACTTCGTTAATTTCGCTGATGTCCGAACATACGAAAGGAAACTAGAATCGCACTGTGCCTTTACTTAAAGTGGTCCATTAAGACTTTTGACTTTTTGATTACACAGATAATTTTTGACAAAGGCCCATTAGTAATAAACAGCAATACCTGCCTTATTTTTTTTTCCAAAAGTGTTGATCTTTATTTCGCATATGTATATGAACAGATAAAGTAGTCCATTTATTTTGACTGAATAGATATTTTTCACAAAAACCTATTAGTAATTAACATGCATAGTCATCTACTATAGATATAGATGTAAAAGATATGGTGGTCAATTTTGACATTGCTCTTTTGATTGAATTGATATTTTTCACAAAAACCTATCAGTAGTTAACTTGCAAACTCATATATTGTAGATGAATACACCCAAACAAAAGTTAAGCAACACCCCAATATTTCGGAGTCCCTATACTTTAAACTTTTTAAAACTTTTCGTAAAATATATCATTTACCAATTCTTTTGAAGATAACTTCACACCTTTAACACTCAAATGATATCGAAATTGAAACATTTGGCTTGGATAGAGCCTCAAATGAAAAGAAGGTATTTTTGAGGGAAAATAATGCATTTGTTGTTCACATTTGCTCTATATTTCATGTTTACCGATGTTAATGATGATTTTAAGTCAAATTATGCCGCAATTTTGCCGAACAGGATGCACATCCGGCTTTTAACTTTGACATAAAAAGAGAAATATTACGATTCGACGGATTCATCTCTTAACCGGTTGTGACATTTTGGCAGGTGGTTGTCCTTCATGAAGATTGATATTTGTCGAACTAGTGTTGAATAAATAAATGAGGGAAATACAGAAAAAGCATCCAAAAGATAGTTATTGAAATACAACACCAAAATATCTTATTCATGGTCTTAATGTTTGTCTGATGATAAATTTAGCCTCAAATGAAAAGGAGGTATTTTTGAGGGAAAATAATGTTGAATAAAGTTTGAAGAGAAGTATTAGAAACTTAAGGTAACCACATTAGGCTCAAGATTCACAAATCTTGTACGGTTTTCTCTCAAAAAATTAGCATCAAATTCTATCAGTCGACTTCCGGTTGAGGTATATTCCAACTAGCCTCTTTCAATTGCTCTTGTTAATAGATTACCAACAATTCACGTTAAAGACATTTGTTGTTCATATAAATACTCTATATTTCATATTTACCAACGTTAATGATGACTTTCAGCCAAATTATGCCGCAATTTGGTCGAAGGGGATGCACATCCGGCTTTTAACTTTGACATAAACAGAGAAATATTACGATTCGACGGATTCATCTCTTAACCGGAAGTGACATTTTGGCAGGTGTGTCGAACTAGTGTTGAATGAAAAATGAGAAAAATAGTGACCACAAAGGTGTTATCTTAAAGAAAATACAATTCCACATTATCTCAGCATTCTTAATACATATTAAGTTTTGAATTTCATCAGATTAACAATTAAATTCATTGCAACCATACTGAACAGCGAATTTTACGAGATAAATCAACTCCATGAACTTATTGTCTAACTTGGATTGTTTAAAATTATACCCGTCCCCATTTCGATCCCGATTTAAAATTAGTTGCATAATACAATTATGTTAAATAAAGTAATATTGTCTTCGCCAAAGGTCAGATCTATATCGTGATACATAATTGTCCCCCGCTTTCGCGAAAGCGCGAGGGGTTTGATAGTAAGTGTTTTGAATATTAGATATTTTTCATGTTCGCGGACTTCGCACTTCGGACACCGGACTTGGGAGGGACTATGTCAAAAAAGTAAATTGTTGATGTTATCCCAATGAACCTAAATACTTTTTGTGGGAATTTCTGTATTAACTAGAGTTAATATACAAATTTAAAGCTCTCAATTGTAATTTCGTCTATTCTGCGTTCAGATTTACCTTTTTTAATTACACTTGATTACTTTTATATGACCCCTAAAGTGCGAAGTCCGGAGTGCGATGTCCGAGGTACGTCAACTTGAAAAATGTCCAATATGTTTCCCTGACATGGTCACCATAGCACTATGTATATAGACATAACCTCAGACAGTGCATGCATTTTATATATTGTTTTCATTTTTGTTCATGAACATCGACGGCAGGTGCTAGTAGCCAACAGGGGATGCTTACTCCTCCCGGGCACCTGGTCCCACATCTAGCTCGCTAGGGTCCATCGATGCTCAATTTGGTGCTCTATCATGAGTAATGTTGAGATTATCGTCAGGATCTTCTTTAACTCATTTGTGTCACATTTATGTCCTTTGCCGAGTGGAGCTCGTATAAAAGTTTCCCGCGAGGGGTTTGACAGTAAGTGTTTTGAATATGTTTCCCTGACGTGGTCACCATAGCACTTTGTATATAGACATAACCTCAGATAGCGCATGCATTTTATGTATTGTTTTCATTTTCATGCATGAACATCGACGGCAGGTGCGGCTAGCCAACAAGGGATGCTTACTCCCTCCCGGACACCTTGTCCCACCTCTAGCTCGCTAGGGGTCCGTCGATGCCTAATTTGATGCGTCCGTCCGTCAGTCACTAAAAAACTTCAACCTTGTGCATAACTTTTAAATGGTAAGCGATAGGGCTTTGATGTTTTAAATGTGTATTCCTTGTGCCAAGATCTTTCCATTGATACCAGAGTTTTTGACCTCTTGAACTTGGACGTTGACTTCGTATTCAAAACTTTTAACTTGACCATGGGTTTTGAATGGAAAGTGATAGGGCTTTCGTATTACAGACGTGTATTTCTTGAGGAGGTTGTTTTACACCATAATTGTGCGTTCTTCGAGACCTCTGGGAAATCGGAGTAGTGGGAGGGTTGTGCGCACGTAATCCAGGATAACCACACCGTCTGCTATTTACGTGGCAGATGGCCGTCCTAAGTCGGCACCGGTTGCCCATTGGTCTCGTTGGTTTATGTGTAGTCTTTTATGTTTCATGTTTCTATGTTGTGAGTTGGTGTTCCTTGTCCCTTTTGCGTCTCTTTCTGTGGGTATCTGTTCTGTGTTTTTTGCATGGGTGTTTTGGGATTTTGCTGTGGGTGCTGCAACCTAGTGTTGTTGGAGATCCCCTCCTTTCTTGTAACAAGACCTTTCCGTGGATACCAGAAATTTTGACCTTGTGACCTTGATCTTTGACTTTGACCTACTTATTAAAACTTTGACCTTGACCATAACTTTTGAATGAAAAATGATAGGGCTTTCATATTTCACATGTCTATTCCTTGTGACAACACCTTACCATGCATACCTGAATTTTTTACCTTGTGACCTTGATCTTTTAGTTCGACCTACTTATCAAAAAACTTCAACCTTGTCGCTAACATTTAAATGGAAAAATTAAAGGGCTTTGCTATTTCACATGTGTATTCCTTGTGAAAAGATCTTTCCATGGATACCAAAATTTTTGACCTTGTGACCTTGGCCTTGGAGTTTGACGTATTTTTCAAAAAAATTAACCTTGACCATAACTTTAGAACGGAAAGTGATAGGGCTTTCACATCTCACATGTGTATTTTCTTGTGGCAAGACCTTTCTGACCTTGTGACTTCGTCCTTGGAGGCTGAAAACTTCAACCTCGACCATAAGTTTTGGATGGTAATTTAAATAATAGGACTTTAATATTTCACATGTCCCATATTTATAAAAAAAATCATTTAAATTTAAAAACAATTTCGCTGTTGCTTAAAGTAGAAGGGAAAAATGCTTTTTTATTTTTCATGTTTTCAATCACATTCAATATTTTGAATCAAAAACTATTTTTATTTTTAAAGAAATCGATCAGATTCAGCATAAAGAAGATGGGAAAGGGCTCAGGTATTTCACATCGACCTCGTTGATCTTCGCAACTATCCGTGATCGACGTCATATTAACCGAAGACAAAAGTTTAAACAAACAAGCATGCAGTTGATTAATTACTCCTTAAAGATTACTTAAAGACTTTTTTGTTACTTAAAAAATAAGTCGATATATATATGAAGCAGGTATTTGCGTTCGCAATATAAGAATAATCTAAATATGAAGATTAAAGCGTGTTATTTTCTAAAAATGTCCGATTGACTGTTCGTATATAATCATGACAGTTGAATGCATGAATAATTGTATACTACATACTTCGCTTATCTAGGCTAGTCTACCTTGAGTAAACCGCAATTTTAATACGCAACTCATTCATAAATCTAATTATCGAATATCTTACACGTCACATATCAGTCCAATGAAATCTTTTAATTTCACTAGGGGCATATCATTCGCGCTCATTGCAAATTTGTCGAAAATAATGGAAAAATAGTGTTAAACGCTTGAGGAAAAAGACGCTTAATCATACTTTGACTAGTTAATTTTCATTTTCTATGGAAAAATTCGAAAAAAGACCGTAATTCCGGTCTCCTTTAACTTTTGTCTGTGAGTATAGATGTAAAAGATATAGTAGTCAATTTGGACATAGCTTTTTTGATTGAATTGATATTTTTCACAAAAAGCTATTAGTAATTAAGATGCATATGTAGTGGTCCACTGGGATTCATATAAAGGGACTGAACTCCCTTGGTTGGGCCCATTCTTCGGAAACTCACACGCAGACAATTTGATCCATTCCTGCTCATTTTCTTTCAAAGGTAACAGTAATGTTTCTTTTCTTTTCTGATCATTTTGGTATTTATTCGTTTATGTTTTTTATTTGTGATATATTTATTTTTCGATCTTTCTTTTTTCTAGCAGGGAGGAAGAGAACATATTATTTTTGTGATTTTTGTATCGGTGTTTTATTTTCCAATTTTCTTTTGATTTTTATTTAATCCTTTTAACTGATTTAACTATATTGTTCTACTTTATTTGTGGAAAGGGGTTAATTGTTTTCAAGGCTATCGCTCAGATAGTTCATTTATGGCCTTTATTGAATAAGAAGATTCTAGATTAATGTTTTCCTGGAAAATTTCCTATTTAGATATTTAGCACAAACGGTTCGTTTTATTAGTTTTAAAAAATAAATCATCTGTTTAATAGAAGTGCCTTGGATTTATAGCTCTCAAACAGATTTTGGGTTTTGGATATGACTTTTGATGAATGCAGAAATTTGAATTCTCAAATTTGGACTGCTTATTAAAAGGCACTTTGGCTGGAAGCATCACTGATGAGAATTTAATATTCGAAACACGTGTCTGTTGCATGAAAATTGGTTGGACATTTTCTTCAAGAAGGTATAGAGTTGGAACCCTTCCGAATTATTTTGATTCACCGATATGGTTCTTCCCATCGCTTTACTTTGCATCTTGTATTTACACCAGACTGTTAAAATGAACATTCCACTGTTTCACTGTTGGAGATTTACTCCCTGTCTTTATTCTGTTTCTTATTGTAAATTGGTTTGGAATTTTCTTCAAAAAGGTAGAGAGTTGGAACCCTTCGATATTATTATATTCTTTAAGAATGTATATGAGTAATGATTGTAGTAGTTGGATTCTAATGTTGGGGTATTTGGACATGACTTTAATTTTGTAATTTTTCATTGTTTTTTTTTAAGAATTTGAGTGCAATTTGAATCTGATGTTTGCTTTTTGATGTGACTTTGGTTGACAGATATAATTTTGCCCTATTCCTTCACTATGCATCTTATTTTTATACCAGACTGACAAGATGAACAGACCTGTGATTTACCTTGGACTATTTATCTTGGTTGCCGCCTTTCTGATGCCAGCAAGCCATGCTGCAGATGATAAAGGTATGTAATAATTTTATTTTTTTGTGAACATCGAGTCAATCATCGACTTTTACAAATTTTCATGGAACTGTTGCGACGTGACGGGTGTTGCATGCAAATAGGAGACGCTGACTCTCCCCGGGTACTTGGTCTCACTCCAAAATATTGATTATTCCGCGATTCGTAACTGTTTCCGTGGATACTATAATGAGTTTGCCTTGCCTTCTCGACTGAATAACTGATGGGTACTTCTTTGATATTTATATTAAATTTCTTTTTTTTTTTTCAAATAATACAGTTTCATATGTTTATAGGATACGATCAATAAAGAAAAAAATTGAAAGGTTTTGTTCAGAGGAGAAAAAATATGGTGCAACACGGTTTGAATATATCTCAAAGAAACCAATTTTCTATGAACCCAGATACTATATTGTTTATAAATCAAATAGATTGAACTGACTGTTCTGTGTTATGAAAACAGGAAAAGATCTGATCTAGATATTTTCATTCATTGTTCCAAGCAGAAAAGATGTCATAAAAAAGACATATGAATATTTCCTTTTAATATGAAAATTCATGTATTTATTTGCCTGGGAAAAATAAAAAAAGGTATGGTAAGCTTTTATGTCTCGCGTGTGCCTGGACCATATTCCGTCTTTTCAAATTACAGAGTTTCCTCCCTGTTGGGACGGTATCTGGTATAAATGATCATGACGCAATAAAATTTCTTTTATTGGTGTTCATTGTCCATTTTGCTGTGCATATCGACTGTCTTTTCGCATGGCTTGTTTTGCTGTGGGTGCTGCCATCTAGTGTTGATGAAGATCCACACCTTATTCCTAATGATACTTCATACTGGACATTTTTCATCGTGACGAACTTCGCATGTCATGCCTGAATTTTATCCTTGTTCCCATGGAATTTAATAACGCTACAACAACTTAATAAATAATGAATGAAATCATGTCTAAAATATTAAAATTATGTGTATGAATTATTTCATATTTTTCTATCGCTTTTGATATTTGCACAAACGTTTGGACTATGATGCCAGGTATTTGACGAAGGATTTTTAATAAAGACTTTTAAGGAGTTATCTCCCCTTCATAGAGAAAACATAATTTTGAGACAATTGTTCATCCAAAGAAAAACACAAGACGGCAATTGTACCGCGGGGAGATGATCCATCATGATAGTGTTATTCAAAACATCGTCATATTCGTTTTTCGTTCTCTGTCATTTTGGACAGTATTTGACTTTAACGAGGCCTTCTACAATTAGAAAAAATTATGAACTTCCAAGATCTTTTTCTTAAAATGATATTTGAAGTACAAGAAATAAATAACATGAATATAATTAAAGTCCCCTGGGAATATTCAATGTAACAGTTATTATCAAATGAAACATTTCTATCATTTTAAGTGCCCAAGTAATCTTTTTAAAAACGTCATAAGAATCAATGTGTTTCTTTCACACGTATGCCCTTTGCCGTGTGGGGCTCGTGAAAAAGTTCCCCGCGAGGGGTTTGACAATAAGTGTTTTGAATATTTTCCCTGGCATTGTCGACATGGCACTTTCTATATCGACTTAACCTCATGTATTTTATATATTGTTTTCATTTTCGTGCGTGAACATCGACGGCGGGTGCGGCTAGCCAATAGTGGATGCTTAATTTGGTGCTCTATTGTGAGTGCTGTTGAGATTATCGTCAGGATCTTCTTTAACTCATTTGTTAAGAAATTCCTACTACAATTGTGCGATTTAATTCTTTTTTTTTTTTTTGTAATGTACATTTAAAGTATTCAATTGGTAATGAAGGAAATTATGTCAAAAACATTGAAATTAATTTATTCATCGCTGAATATCTTCCTGTGTCATACGATATTTTAACAACTTTTGTGCTACCCTAGCAGATATCGGAATAAGGAATATTTTGAAAAGAGTCATTTTAGGAGTTATCTCCCCTTCTTCAGAAATATAGAAAAAAATAATTGCAGAAAAACCAATCGGTGAACTTCTGATTTCTCAGCGAAATTTGATGAAATATTTTTTTTTTTTAATTTTTTACCAATCGATATTTGATGCTTTATCGTTCTGTTGAAATTTTTTTTTAGAAAAAAATTAACTTTTTCCCATAGAGTTCAATGTTAATTGTAATGGCCCGTTACTCTTAAAGTAACTGATTTTTCCAATATCTAAATTGATGAAAAATTTCAATTAATTTTTACATAATAACCATGCTGTGATTTTAGACATTGTACGGCATTTACATCTGTTACTAGTCTGTGAGAGCGAAAACCTTGACATAAAATTTTATTGGTAATTTGTAAATTTCTACTATGAAAATCTAAAACATCGGTACATGCTCTAGTATACCAGATGAGCTGCAAAATGTAGATACCATAGGAAGGTAATCTAGGAAGGTCACCGTCAAACCAGGGAAAATTTACTATGGTGAATCAAAATCATCTCTTTTGTCATACACACTTGTATGAATCTCTGAATTCAAAATTTTTTATATTTAGGTCCAAAAATTATGTTTCTGTGTTTGTGCTCTATTGCATTTTGTGCTCTATTGTGAGTGCTGTTGAGATTATCGTCAGGATCTTCTTTAACTCATTTGTGTCACACTTATGCCCTTTGCCGTGTGGAGCTCGTAAAAAAGTTCCCCGCGAGGGGTTTGACAGTAAGTGTTTTGAATATTTTCCCTGACATTGTCGCCATAGCACTTTATATATAGACAGAACCATAGACAGTTCATGTATTTAATATATTTTCATTTTCGTGCGTGAACATCGACGGTGGGTGCGGCTAGCCAACAGGGGATGCTTACTCCTCCCGGGCACCTGATCCCACCTCTAGCTTGTTAGGGGTCCGTCGATGCTCCATTTTGTGCTCTATTGTGAGTGCTGTTGAGATTATCGTCAGGATCTTCTTTAACTCATTTGTATTCCAAAATATGTCAAATTTATCCAAACACCATGGAAGTGTAATGCACTGTCCTGTTCACTAAATACAGAACATCCTATTTATGCAATTTTCTTTTAATTATACTATTGTCATCTTATAAACTGATACCCATGTCTATAGAACTCTTTTAGTCTTAACAGAAAATGCCATTTTGGTTGTACATAATACGACGGAAAATAAAATGTTGACGGGAAATTTCTATTGTGAAAATGACTTAAATGAGTGATGTCTGACACCATGACATCGCTGTTTACCATTGTTGATACGGAGAAAAATAGGGTGGCGGGCAGAAATTATCATGAAATTTTCCGTAGACATAGTTTTTTCCATATAAAAGATTAAAAAAGTGTTAAATGAGTAATTTCGTGCGCGTCCCCAGTACGGCTAAAGGTAGGTTAATCTACGGAGACATTAAATGATCAAAAAATTCCAACGACGGCAGGATAAATTTCCAAAACAGGGTGCTCTGGATTTAATGACCAAGACAGCAGAGAATAGATTTCGCTAGGAATACAACTGTTTCAATAAGGACAGGACAAAATCATTAGAATTTCAATTGGAATAGTTGCGAACCTCGGAATGATTAACATTCCAAAGAAAGAACAGGTGCCCGTGAAGAGTAAGCATCTCCTAATTGCATACAACACCCGTCGAAACATCAAAACATATTAATAGATCTCCATCAAGACTCAGAGGCAGCACCAACAGGAAAACATCCCTTATGTGAAAACACAGAAAAGACACCAGCGACGCAAAAGGAACATGATATCATAACACCAAACACAACATAATGCATACACACATGCAAACACATACAAGGTGTTAAGATAGTTACATTCAGTTTACATTCAATTTATCATAAATTTAACATGTGAAAAAAATGTAGAAGTTTACACTCAGTTGCAGGAACACGTGAAAATAGAAAAAAAAAAATGAATCAGTTTCCATTCTTATATTGATTTAGGAACTTGAAAATATAAAGAAAATGTAGGAGTTTATATCCAATTTAATATCGATTTAGAAACATGTGATAATAAAAAAAATATATATATGGAAGTTGACATTCACATTAGTTTTGGAACGTGTGAAAACATCAAAATAAAGAAGGTTTTTACATTGTTTTAGGAACATGTGAAAATGTATCAACAAAGACATTTAGATTAAGATTTTCATTGATTTAGGAACATGTAAAAATATAACAAATTTTACAATTTTATTTAGGAACGTGTGAAAATATAAAAATATAGAGGCTTCCATTCATATTGATTTAGGAAAATGTGAAAACAAAGCAGAAGAGAAAGAGTGTAAGGACCGCACGAGCCACTGTATCCTTATTGATGGTAAGAGGGACGGATGGATGGAAGATAACTGTAGTAAGGCCTGCTTCTTCTGCAATCCAGAAGGTATGTATTTACATTATTAACTTTGAAGACACATAACTTTGTGATATACTAGGACACATATATGGTACTTACACAATTGAATTCGTCTTAAAAGGGCATTTCTTTTGATGTATCACAAACATTACAGTTTTATTTCGTTTTATTTTGCTTCTTATTTCGGAACTCGTCATACACTATGATGTCCCACTCTCCAGAATGGTGGATGATATTCTGTCATAGACCATTTGAACCATCCAACTAAAGATTATTCTCTATGTCTTCCAAAATGGAAGTTACCGGATGTGACAGTTCTACTGAATTAAAGCGGCGGGTGTTGCATGCAAGCAGGAGATGTTTCCTCTTCCTGGGCACCTGGTCTCACTCCCATATCGGGAGTTCGCTTCTTTTCATATGGTGGAGATTTTTGTTTGTTTGCTTTGGTTCCTGTTTTATCCTGATTTTGTATGCCTTCGGTTTCTGATTCTCTGAATTATCGATTTTGTGCTGTATTCAGGGATATGGTCATTATCCATATTTGTCATTGCTACATCATAGCGTGCGGAGCTCGTGGGCCTCTGCGAACGAAGCTCGCCTTTATGGTAACGCGTATTTACCTTCTTTGTTGAGAAAATATGCTGTATGAGAATGTACTACTATGCTTTCAAAAATTTTCGTCCCCTCGCTCAGTTGCTTCGAAGCTATTGGATATTGCCATTCATATCTTTTGCGACATTCACAGTTTACGTACGCGTATATGCTATACTCAATTTTTCTTTATAAGTTATATTTATTTACAAAAGTTTTGGTAAAGTAGTACATAGAATAGCATGAAAATGCGTCGTTAATGCAGTAGAATTTAAAAGCCGCCATTTTCGTCAGATTTGTCATGTGATGCAAAACGGGACGTTTCGCTCCGATTGCTTTTCTCGTCCCGGGTGGTTTCGTACTGAAAGAAGTCGAAATGATAGGTGCTCATGGAGTGTAAACAATGTTTTTTAAGATAAAAATAAACTACAACAAGTTAAAAAAGAAAGTGTTTCTTTTTATTTTTCCTAACGTTTATCTCGAGATGACTCCCCAAAAATTTTCTCTGTATCAAAAATTGTTCCGGGGGGTCATCTCGAGACAGAAGTTAGAAAAAAAACTACACAATTTCTTATTGTAGTTTATTTTTTTATCTAAGAAACAAAAACTAAACATTAGATACACGTCCACGAGCACCAATTTTCAAAATATGGTTTTTTTTTCTTTTGTTCGATATACAAAGAGTAATTCATTATAATTTATTTTTCCTTACAAAATTAATATGGGATTGAAATTGAAATAAAAATCACATGGAGGAAAATATGAACTTAGGTAGATTCCGTTCTTAACCAAATCCATACCATCATTTGTCTTACCAGTACAAGTGTTAAACGTCTCCAAATTCAATAGCGTAGATGACTTCTAGCTGATCCTCAGTCTATTGGGTTATAGGCCGTGGCCGCAATAGTCCGGGAATTCTGGTTTTATGCGTCATACGATTATTTTTAGTAACCAATGAAAAATTGGGTTTAAATAGTTTCAGCTTTTTTTGTGTTGAAGGGGTTTTTTTTAACGCTCGTTCTGATTGGCTTAAATTCACAGCTCAATTCGTTTCGGAATACGAGGGTTTCCCAATAGATTGTTCCACGGTAACTAACGTAGTACGAGAATAAGCTTTAAAAAAGCTTTTCAAGCGTCAGCAATCATTTTTAATTGGCATGGAACCAATCTCTTTCACGGGTGAGTGTTACTCTGCAAATCTTCAATTATTTCAGTTATACATGATACATAGAATTATGAATGGAACATTCCTGCATATTAATTAGCACGCCAAACTATGCTTGCTCTAAACGTAGGACTCAGATACGGGACGGGACAAAATAAAATGAGGAAGAAAACAAACATATTGTAAGAAAAAAAAAGAGAGAAGAAATATATCCATATACAAATGAAATCTAGAAATCGTACGACTGAAGTACTGAACCAGATATCGAACTGTTTTGTTCTCAAATTCGGTCCCGAAACACCTCGCCTAAGATCATTCAATTAGAAATCTTCGTTTGCAAGTGGTCGTTTCCGTTGACATCATGTATATGCTTGTTGTCATTGGAACTGGCTGATTGCCCGTATGCTACCTCTTCGTGGTATTTGCGGAAGTAAAACCATCCCTAGTCTGTCCCGGCTTCAGGAAGCCAGACAATAACGGAGAAGATGCAGTGGGTTTCCGCCGATGTGTCTCTTGAGTTCTTTGATAGTAGATCGTAATTCTCCGTAAATCTGACTGGACCCCCCAATCTAATATCTGCTGGTCTATGCCAAAAGAATAAATATTTCTCTTTCCACTTGCCTTACCGTATACCTCCCCCCCCCCTTTTTTTTTGGCAGTCACCTTAGTCATCTAACACAAAGTATAAAATATGATATCATAGACGAATAGAACAAATACTTCAGTGTTTCCACTCATCCTGGCTACATCTTTTGGCAGCCACGACGGTCATCAAACGGATTGTTTTACAAATCTTGTAAGTTAAGATAAACCGGCAGTCATTGTCAAAAATGCCAGAAAATAAAAAAGAAAAGAACTAGATGGCTACTGTTGCAAGCAACAGACGGATTCCTCCTTTATTAGACCTTCCTTGGAACTGAAGTGTTAAAATCCGAAAAAAGAAGATGGAAAAATGAATAGTTGCTTTAGTACCTTATTCACTTCAGCAAATGAGTCAAAAGAGCTTATGTCTTACTTGGGACTCTTGTTCATTTTTCAACAAATAGAAGAAATAGATAATAAATACCTTTTATGTTTACGAAAGCTTTATACTCCATGATCTATCAAATTCAAATCCTTTTAAATAACTATCTCAAAACAGAATTACACAATGATTTTAAATGAGAATAGAAAATGACAACAGCATCAAAATACTGACAGTTATGCTACTAAGGAAAAAAAACAGAGAACAAGAGTAATAGAGTTATCTTTCTTATTCCATGTTAAGTTCAAATAACAAGGACTACTTGTGTAAAGAATGAATAGTGCATAGAGAAAACTGTAAATTCTACAAGAGTAAATGTTTGTTATAACATTGAAAAGGATTATCTGACTTTGAACCAAGGTCACAGATAAAAGATAAGTATTGGAAGTTAATTTCATCACGATACATCTTTATCTGATCAAAACTCAATATTTTATCAACCAAAGTCTATTGTGACCTTGAAATCGAACATATGACCTTGGGTCAAGGTCAAAGAGAAAGAATTTGATGCTAGGAATATTTGCGCAAAGTTTGAACTCCCAATGTCAAACACTCTTTGTGTGTAAAAAGACCTTTGAATAAAGTGTCTGGACGTGATGAGGGGTAAGAATAATACGATAAGAATAAAGAAAAGACATTGCAATAACAGAAAGGATTCCGACGGAATAGTCGGAATCCTTAATTATTTAATCATATTTAGTTTTTCTCCGCTCACGCAAATAGGCTTTGCCTTGATTCATATTATTGGGGATATTAGAGGAGGTGGACAGGGTACAAGGGAGGGGAGGAAGGGCAGGATGAGGGAGGGGAGAAAGGGGTGGGAGAAGGGAGGGGGTTTAAGGGGAAGGAAAGGGCGAAAGGGAGGGAAGGAAGGGAAGGAGGAGGTAAGGGGGCGGGAGGGAGAGAGAGGCTGTCCACCCCCCCCCCCAATAATACAGCCGGAACACATGTATTTGTTCTTTATAGTACGCAACAGCGTTTAAACCAACACTGTATTTGAAGAAACTAACGCTGGTGTTCCGGATGGATGGTGATACTCCTTATGGGTAAACTATTGCTCGAATAAAGTAGACAACAACTTCGCAATCGATCTATTTGTAAACTGACAACAATAAAAAAAACTTGGTGTCAATGTTTGAATGGCGCTTAGTCAACAGTTACGTTACGTTCTGGAGTCTGGAGTCAACAATCGATGACACTGATGTGGGGGGGGGGGGGGGCTGTAGTAACTTAATTCCCTCTAACCTACATAATTTCACTGTGTACCATCAACAATCTTATAATTTTATTTTCAAAGGGGTAGGATCACGAAGCCCGATATTGGCTCTTATTATGATGAGAGGAAATGATATCAAGCATGACCACCCTGCACTCACCCAGCGAAACAAACCAACAAGAATGTGACACATAAATGACATCATACAAACTACAAATCTTAAGAACATCATACAAAACAATCCTAACAGAAGTACAAAAACATCAATCATAGATGACAACACATGAAAGGAAGGAGACCAATGTGCACCTAGCGCCGACTTTGGACGGCCACCTCTTAATAGCAAATGGTGTCTAATCCGGATTACGTGTGCACAACCCTCCCACATATCCGGATACACAGAGGTCTCCATAAAAACTCAATTGTTGTATAAACATAAATCTTCTATAAGTAAGGTGTCCTGCTTCTTGAGAATGTGCAACATCTGAATATCTATATAAACCCGCTGGTCATATTATTACAGGTGACTTTTTAATTATCCAAGACAAGCAGCTCCGTGGTCTTCTCAAAAAAGGACCTAAGTATAGAATCCCATCCAAGATAGATTTTATTAAATGTCGCGAAGTACTAAAGGAAGCCTTAGATACATGTAACTATACCAAACGATGGTGTAAATCGGAAGGAGTCGAATCGCATTCTCTGAATGACTGGAAAAACCTCATTTTGGACATTACTGACATTCGAATAGACAACTTCCACAAAAATCCTCATCTTTTTGAAAATCTTAGTTCTAGATCTCAAAGATATTTTAAATCCAAATTACGTAATTTACATGAAAAATTTGCCTTCGCTCCTGCAGATAAAGCAGCCAACAACACCATAATCATATGAAAACTTTACTATATATCAACTTTAGTTTCGGAACTTTCGTCTACTAATACTTATATTAAAAGCAATGAAAGTGTCCCCAACATTTTGAGCAAACATAACAGTGAAATTTCTTCATTCAACATCCCTATTTCTAAATTGGATCTTCCTACAATATACTGCATACTAAAACTGCACAAATCTCCTTACAAATTTAGATACATTGCTAATTCTAGCAACTGCTCAACTACAAGTTTGTCTAGACATCTGACGTCAGCCCTCACGGCGGTAAAGGAACACGTTGCAAAATATTGTGAAACTGTTCTTAACAGGAATGATGTAAATTTATTTTGGTCTATAAAAAGTTCCGGGGATGTGATTGACAAGATAAAATCTAGAAATTTTCAAGCCAATACGATTGCTTCATACGATTTTTCAAATATGTACACCACGCTTCCTCATGACAAGATCAATGATCAATTGTCCCAACTCATTAAATGGTGCTATAATCGAGAGGGGAAAACTTATATTTGTACATCTGAATCAAAGGGTTTCTTCTCCGCTACAGAATACAAATCATACAAATCATGGACATGTAGCGACCTGTGTAGTGCCTTGTCCTTCCTCTTGGACAACATTTATGTAAGATTTGGTGAGAATCTCTACAAGCAGGTTGTAGGGATTCCTATGGGTACAAATTGTGCGCCTCTTGTTGCAGATTTATTTTTATACACATATGAAAAAGAATTTATTCAAAATCTTCAAAAGCAAAGAAAACTTGATGATGTGAAATGCTTCATTGGTACTTCTAGGTACCTGGATAATATTCTGACTATCGATAATCCTGTTTTTGAAAAGTATAAAGATGTTATTTATCCACAAGAGTTGACTCTAAACAAGGCAAACTTTACAGACACTGAAACACCATTTTTGGACCTAAATATCAAAATTGTCAATGGAGAAATTCATACAAGTGTATATGACAAACGAGATGATTTTGGATTCAACATAGTAAATTTCTCCTGGCTTGACGGTGATGTCCCTAGATTACCGTCATACGGTATCTACATTTCACAGCTCATCCGGTATGCTAGAGCATGTACTGATGTTTTGGATTTTCATAATAGAAATCTACAAATTACAAAGAAATTTTTAGGTCAAGGTTTTCGCTTTCACAAACTAGTAAAGACTTTCTGGAAATTTTACAAAAATTATGATCAACTTCTTTTGAAATTCGGACCCATACAAGCAACGGAGTATATTACTTTAGGTATTTCACAACCTGCATTTTATGGTGACATTATTAACAAAATAAGAAGGATCAAAGGTAGACAGCATATGTATCGAAAATGCGTCAGAGTCATCAAACGCCTTTTATACCGTGGATATGATCCTAATGTCACCAGACGGACACTAAGCTTGGTACTTGACCAATATACAGTCTTGTACGAGCGCATTCTTAAGACTTGCACTCTGACTGACTGTGACGACGGCACTCCATGACGGGCCCTGTCCAAACCTCCTTAGAGAAGACATGGCCCCGACCACCTGTCCTCTCTGAATGTCAGTATTAAAATATTAATCTGTGTTGCTTGGACCCCTGTGTTTTACGGTCTTGTTTGTGTGTGGTCATCTAACAGTGAGGAGGTTGTTTTACACCATAATTGTGCGTTCTTCGAGACCTCTGGGAAATCGGAATAGTGGAAGGGTTGTGCGCACGTAATCCAGGATAACCACACCGTCTGCTATTTACGTGGAAGATGGCCGTCCTAAGTCGGCACCGGTTGCCCATTGGTCTCGTCGGTTTATGTGTAGTCTTTTATGTTTCATGTTTCTATGTTTTGAGTTGGTGTTCCTTGTACCTTTTGCGTCTCTTTCTGTGGGTGTCTGTTCTGTGTTTTTTGCATGGGTGTTTTGGGATTTGGCTGTGGGTGCTGCAACCTGGTGTTGTTGGAGATCCCCTCCTTTCCTTTCTATCACAAACAAGATCGTTAAATGCAGCGGCCTCTTGTAACACAGATTCTATGTAAATGGATCTAAAAAAATTCTAGGCATGCGTATGACAGTCTGCGCTCTGCTGAAGCTGGCTAGAAATAACTCGATTTATCTAGTAGTACAGATATATGCACAGCCAATGTAATTCCCTGAGATAAAACAATTGAAAAAGAAGGGAGGAGATCTCCAACAAGACTCCGTTGCAGCATCAACAGTAAAACACCAAAACACCCGATGCAAAAACACAAAAGACGAGTACAGCACGAGACGGAAAAGAGACACACGACGTGTAAACATCAAACACAAAAGACTACACATAAACCGACGAGACCAATGGGTGACCGGTGCCGACTTTGGACGGCCATTTGTCACGCAAGTAGCAAATGGTGTGGTTATGTGGTTAAGGAACGTCTTGCATGCCGGAATGTAAACGTTTGTGTTGGTCTCCATAACACTTTCTATATAGACATAACATCAGACAGTGCATGTATTTTATATATTGTTTTCATTTTCGTGCATGAACATCGACGGCGGGTGCGGCTAGTCAACAGGGGTTGCTTACTCCTCCCGGGCACCCGGTCTCACCTCTAGCTTGCTAGGGGTCCGTCGATGCTCAATCTTTGCGTTATTGTGAGTGCTGTTGAGATTATCGTCAGGATCTTCTTTAACTCATTTACAATGTATAAGGTCTATAGAAGCATGCTGCCATGTCTGTTCTAACCTGCAAACTGAACCTGCGGTGACCTAAATTTAAACGTATCTCTTTTCGTGGGAAAACGCGATTTCAGATAACAAAAATGAAATTGTGGTGCAAATACATAGAATAAATGTCATAATTTGTGTTTTGTTACGGGTATGCAACACACTGCAAGTGCATTTATCGCATGAAATGCGCTAACATGCACTATCATGTACGATAAATGGACTTGTTGTGTTTTACGCTCGTACATAACCGTAATAAAACACACATTAAGACATATAATCTATATATGCTGTGAGGCATTTGATGTATAAAGTATACTATACACTTGAAATCAACTGAACAAAAAGGTGATGAAGTTCTAGTCCGAAAACATGTAAATGGATAAAAGAAAGTTCTGATATTTATATCTACACACTTCTATTTTTAAATTCTCAAAACAATTGTGATGATATATTTCTACTTTTCTAGCTACTTCTATTTCTTTATTCCTGTCCATCATACTTTAAAATCTTTGTACTTGCAATCAATATTTTCATTTGAAATGTTACCATGGTTACAGATTGTGCGGATGCCTTTGAGGACTGCGCGACGAGACCTGAGGGGCATTGTAAAGAACCACGATCCCAAGGAGAATGTATGAAGACCTGCGGAACGTGCCCTAAATCTTAGACAACAGAACTCAGTATCATCAGCAATGTGTCGAGTAATAGCTGAAAGTATCAATAAATTTCCGCAGAGCAAATGAACACATTATTTGTTATTTGTCATGTTGGTTTGTCCACAGTTGATAACATCATAGTAATTGGAGTATGTTATTAATAACCCTGTACTTCTGTCCGTCCGTGAATCCGTCATTGTCACATGCTTTCGTAAAAATTGGAAAAAAACCTTACACAGATTCATTTAATTTTATTATTCTCATCAAAACGATGGCACAAGCTCAAATATGGTTCAGGTTTTTTCTGTGTGACTCAGTGAATGAAACCCGAGATGATATTCCAAACACCACAATTAAGTTGTAAGGCTTACAGATTCCTGAATAAAAATTAAACAAAACTTTCTCACGAGAAAAAGAAAAATGGGACAAACAGACGGAGACAATAGCACAGCCCCATAGAAACACATGGGGCAACCTTAACCAAGAATCTAATACAAGTACTGAACGTAATGTAGGTGACGCTTTAAAAGCGGCGACATGCTAATATTAGTAGAAAAGTCTAAACATATTCAAATATTTCATGATCCATGCTTAAAAGAAAGAAGTCGATCTCCAACCAGACTCGGGTGCAGTGCCTACAGGAAAGCACCAAAACACCTGATGCGAAAACAGACAAGCACATCAAGGGACGTAAAAGAGACATGGAAACATAAAACACAAAAGAATACACATAAGCCATCGGGACCAATGGGTAACCGGCGCCGACTTAGAACGGCCATCTGCCACGCAAGTAGAAAATGATATGGTTATCCGAACTACGTGCGCAAAATACCCCCACTTTTCCGGTTACCCAAAGATCTCGAAGAACTCCAGTCGTAATGTATAATGACATCCTCACTGTAAGATGTAGAGTGTTCAGCAAGACACAAAAAAGGGACAAGGCACATTAAATACGATATCAAAGCACCAATCATAAAAGTCTACACCAACGAGACCAATGAATAGTCGATGTCAATGCAAGACAGTCATCTGCCACGTTTGTAGCAAAAAATGTCTTTATTCGGATATCCGAACAATTCCCCGCCCTTTCGATTGCATGAGAACGCACTATTGGTGTGTAAATCTCATCGCAAAAACATGAAAACACAAACTAGACAGCAAAACACAGTGTCTAAGTAACACAGATATAAATATTGAAATTGATATAAAACAAAGGGCACGTATGAAAAACAGTCCGTGCTCTGCTAGCCGGAGGCAACTCAAGCGTGTTATAATAGGCATTCTCTGTAAGGACCAAAATTGAGTGGCATGCATGGATTTTGATGATTTTCGGTATATAATGGGTCTTCGGTATAATATGTGAAAGATTTAAGTCATATCTATCCATGCATATATTTTGACAATTTTATGTAACTCTAAAGAGGAGTAGACTCATTTTCAAAAATAATAATAAAGAAGCAAAAAGGTCTCATGTTGCCATGGCTACGGTCTTTGTCGACAGAATTTAAGTTAAACTCTTAAATAACCCACTCAAATTTTTCATTCATTATTTGTCAATAATTACCAAATGTGTTTGTTTATCTGATTCTAAGCATTTTGATTGGTCGATCGCATTTATTGTGACTTCCGTTATGAGATGATAAAATGTCAAAATTGACCGGAACTACTTTCACACTAACGCAACAGAAATCAAGAACTGTCTTACGCATGAAATAAACAATACAAATGGTCTCAAATAATCCATTATAAAACTAGGGACAGTTCCATGTGTCGACTCATAAACAACACAGCACAGTACTGTGTATGTTTGCCGAGATTACATCGGTTGCTACGCGCATGATTTGAAAACTGCAACAAGTGAACATGAACGGCAGTTTGTTGACGGATTTCTTGTGTTTCTAGGGAAATTTTGATTGACTTATTAGAAATGCATGAAAAACTTGTCCTTTATTTTTCTAAAATAATCGAAATTAATCTAATACACATCATATACAGCATGTAGGATGAATAAATTTGAAAGTACTGAGCAAAAGCTACGCAATCGCGACTTACCAAACTTGTCATGCCGATTTCGTTCTGATTCCTATGAAATAATTTACAGCTGATATTCCGATACCTGTAGATCTTAACAACGTGTTTTTTCTTCACACTTAAGATCTACAGGTACAAGAAATGCTGTCTGGGAGTCCGTATAAATCCCAACACAAATTGCTTCATTTTTTACTTTCAACTGTCATGTCTGCTGCCTTCGATAAACAACGCGTCACAAATTACGTCATAACAGTACAGCAGTAAGTGCAAATAGGTAAAACATGCTGAGGTTCTGAAGGGGGAAATGCTTTTTTTTTTCCTCTCGAACATTTTTGTTGTTAGGGAACTAGTTCGTACCAGTTGAATATTTTCATACGCCACGTACTCAATCGTTTATTTTCCTTAGAATTTGTACGAATTCGGAATAAATTCATATGTTTGGTAATTATAAGTATTGAATGTTTATTTTTGCCATTTTATTGGATGATGAAATGTCAGTTGTCGTATCTATAATTTTGCGTAAAACCGCTTCGCTACGCTACGCGGTTTTACACAATTTGTGATACGACAACTGACATTTCATCATCCAATAATATGGCAAAAATAAACATTCAATTCTTAAATAAACATTTATTTCCTTTTATGAAAATCACTGGTCTCCTTTTCATGCATTTTGTGATATTTAAGATTGAAAATGGTAAAAAAAAAACTCACGAAATTGGCCCTTATTTTCACATCTATTTTTCGCTTCATTTTAACTGATTTATGCTTAATACAATAAGCTTCCTGATATATATATATATATATATCACATAACTAAGTGTACTTAGTAAGAATGGAAGTAAGGAAGAACAGGTTATATGAAAATGAACAATGAACAAACAGTTACAGTGGTATCCATGGCAACGAAGTATCAAGAGTTGGCTTGTTTTATGGTCCCAAAAGTGCAATAAAGAGAATGATCTCGTTACCATGGCAACCAGAGGTCACATCGGCCGAAAAGTGTTATTTTCATAGTCAGTACTTAATATATACCCATTATACCGTAAATCATTAAAATCCATGACGTACCTTGTCACTCGATTTTGGTCCTTACAGAGAATGGCTTTTAAAGTTTAATGACCATGGAAATGCAGTGGGTGACCTTGAAATATTTTCAAGGTCATCTTATATTAAAACGCTTAGATAAACACTTAGAACGCTTAGAAAACGATAGATATACACATGAACTTCTGTTCCAATTTCATGCGTAGATAGTTTGATAGAGGTTGTGTTTGAATTAATCGTACCGATTGTTGCCATAGCAACTAAATTCAATGCTGCCCAATTGAATCTTCATATTAATGTATAGTTCAAGGATGATACTAATTTGATTTCATACCCTGTTTTGGTCCAATTTTTATTCTTGTATACAAAAGGCATCCGAAATGAATGTAAAAAAAACTTTGCAAATATGCATTATAATAAGGATTGAAAGAATATAATCAAAGTAATTTCAGATAAAAAAAAAGTACCTCTTTCTATGGTAACGAAGCCTTCAAATATGCCTCCTCATATAAATTTTCCCGATTTTTGTAGCTTGAGTTTGACAACAGAGACAAATAATTCAGCATCCTATCTGGACATAATGTTGTCCTACGACACTGATGGTCACATGAACACCTCACTGTATGACAAACGTGACGACTTCAAGTTCAGCATCACAAACTTTCTTTTTTCTGAGTAGCAACATCCCTTCATCGCCTGCTTATGGCGTGTTCATATCTCAGTTGAAACGCTATGCAAGAGCAGGTACCAAATATACAGATTTTATTCTGAGAGCTAGGCGTCTTACAGATAAGCTTCTCAGTCAGGGATACGTTTGTGACCGACTAACATCGTAACTGAGGAAGTTCTACGGTCGATATGAGGAACTCGTCACACACTATGTATCCCACTCTCCACAATGCTGGTTGATATTCTGTCATAGGCCATTCATTTTGTACCGTCAAAAATGGTGTTTCTGTATTTGTAACTGCCTTGTTAAGTGTTAACTCTTGTAAATACATTTCCGTCTTTTATAATTCGATAGCAGTATTGTCAATAGTCAGAATATCATCCAGATGCCTAGAAGTAAGTAACAAATTAAAAATCCCTTTGTCCCATGAATATTTTTCGTTAAAGTTTCAGTATAATATTTCAGCAATGTTTTCACATGGATATTTTTAGAATATCGTAAGAATTTCTTTGCAGATTGGACCTCAATACAGGATGTATTCATTTCGAGAAAATAATCAATATAAATGTACCCGATGAGAGTGCTATTAACTTCGAACTATATATTTCCAGATTGGAATACAGGGTGCTTTGTCGATGTCGTGCATCTTCAGCAAACTTATAATTTTTTTATTTTTTTTTTTTAGCAAACTTATAATGTTTTATGTGATATATAATATTACAATATGCAAAACTGAAATACATAATATGCCCCTAAAACCTAAATATCTACATTTTGTTGACACAGTTTCTTGAGTACTATTGATGAACAGTTTTGATTTCTGAACGAATTTCGGTTAAAATGATCGATAGAGATTTTGTGGAATCGTTCTACTTCCCACCTATGAAGCGTTCTTGGTAGGGAGATTTGTGTATTTCTGGAATACAGTATAAGTTACCAAATTTCAAGAATATGCTGGTGTCAAGGGGATCTCCAAACACTTTGGTGCAGTACCACATAAAAGCACCAAAACACCGGATGCGAGAACACAGAGTAGACAAGCACGACAAGAGACGTAAAAAGAGACAAACAACATAGAAACATTAGACACAAAAGACTATACATAAACCAAGAAGACCAATGGGCAATCGGTTCCGCATTAAGACGGTCTACCGCGTCAGTAGCAAATGGTGTTGTTATCATGATTATGTGCACACAACCATCTCACTTTTCCGGCTACCCTAAGATATCAGAGAACGTACATTTGAAATGTAAAGTAATCTCATCATTGTTATAAGACCGCACAATCAAGACTGCAACACCAAGGACCCATGAAACACAGATGAATATGTGAAAAGATATAAGAAAAAGAAGGCTTACGAAATACAGCCCGTACTCCGCCGGCTGTAGCGAGCTCATGCATATTATCAACTGAGGAGTCCGACCGACATTCAACATTCATTGGTCTTGTTGGTTTATGTGTAGTCCTTTGTGTTTGATGTTTCTGTGTTGTGCGTTGACGTTCCATGTCCCTTATGCGTCTCTTTCTGTGCTTGTCTGCTTTGTGATTTTGCATTGAGTGTTTTGGGGTTTTGCTGTGGGTTCTGCAACCTGGTGTTGTTGGAGATCCCCTCCTTTGTTTCAAAGATGACAGGTGGTCGGGGCCCTGACTTCTGTAAAGAGGTTTTGACAGGGCCCGTCATGGAGTCCCGTCGTCACAGCAAGTTAGAGTGCAAGTCTTAAGAATGCGCTGGTACAAGGCTGTAAATTGGACATTTATCATGCCGAGTGTCCATCTGGTGACATAAGGATCATATCCACGGTAGGTAAGGCGTTTGTGAAGGAAGAGGAAAAATATTAATTTCCAAAAATCTATCAGCTGTAGCAATATGTACAAAGCGCCATGACAGTTTCTGACAAAATCAATTTAATTTTTCTTCTTTTTATTGTTGATACTATGCAAAATTCAAGGAACAAAGGAGGGGATGTCCAACAATACTCGGTTGCAGCAAAACTTCAAAACATCCAATGCAAAAAAAACACAGAGCAGACATCCACAGAAAGAGACACAAAAGGGACAATGAACAATAACACACACCATAGAAATATGAAACATAAAAGACCACACATAAACCAAAGAGACCAATGGGCAACCGGTGCCGACTTAGGACGACCATCTGCCACGTAAGTAGCAGACAGTGTGGTTATCCTGGATTACATGGAAAGCATGAAACTTAGCGGAAACGTGCATGTCTTTTCCATGCTGCAAATTTATCTGTTCTTTGGTGATGGTATTGAATTTGAAGACGTTTAAAATTTGTAGACCACGCTTTACAATGCTAGCATTTCCAATGGAAATATGTTGCATGCAAACAGGAGATACTGACTCTCTACAGACACCTGGTCTCACTTTGGAATATTGGAATATCCACAGAAAGAGACGCAAACGGGACAAGGAATACCAACACACACAATAGAAATACGAAACATAAAAGACCACACATAAACCAAAGAGACCAATGGGCAACCGGTGCCGACTTAGGACGACCATCTGCCACGTAAGTAGCAGACGGTGTGGTTATCCTGGATTACGTGCGCACCCACATTTCCGATTACCCAAATGACTAGAAAGATAGAACAGTACTATACCATAACAGATACCACTTAGTTTTAAAACAAACAAACAAATGCGTCTTGATTCGTTTTGCTGTTATCGTACAATGAAAGAAACTATTACACTCACCAATGACGCATTCTTCAAGACCGCTTAGAAAACGGACCATTAAGAAGGTTATGTGCATCTATCCCAATACCAACACACTTTTCTGCTTACGTGAAGATAGATAACCATCACAAATTAGTAAAAGAAGATCCTGACTATAATCTCAATAGCACTCACATGAGCACCGACAGACCTCTAGCAAGCTAGAGGTGGGGCCAGGTGCCCAGGAGGAGCAAACATCGGCACCGCTTACCGATTGATCACGCTCCTTTATTTGTATAAGTTTTTTGTTGTCGTCTTCGGTGTTTAGTATTCCGTGTCCTTTTGGTGGTTTTCTCATTGGGGTATTTTCGGTCTTTTGCTGTGGATCCGCTTCTTCTTCTTCTTCTTTTATCAAATCGATGACGGAAAATGTTTTTCCAAGTCCAATGTCCAAATACGGTATATGATGATATCCTCGGAGAAAAATTGTCCACCAGAACAGATCACAACTGCCTATATTGAAATAAATGTTCTCTCATCTATAATAATATTAAGAAATCGGTGCATTGGGTGCTCCATATGCGCGTTCTCATCGAGTATCATCAGTGATGCTCGAGACCGATAAAAGAGGAGATCGATGTTTGTAATTTTCCTCTGAATATGTTTCGAAATAAACGGAATGTATTAATGAATATATACAAAATTTCCGACATAATATATACCATAATCTAGAGGTCAATATGGCTTTTAATTTTGGAAAAAAAGTACGTAATTTATGATAAGGCAAATAATTTATCGTCGTCAAATGAAACCATGATATCTTACTAGGAAGGAGAGTAACATGATCTGTGTGATATTTGAATATGTTTAAAATGAAGTTATCTTTAGTAATTTTTAAACACTGTGCGTTTTTTGATTTTTGTTTTTGTTTTTGTTTGTTGTTGTTGTTGTTGTTTTTTTTTTTTTTTTGACATCGGCACTTACAATATATTCGACATCACAGACGGAGCCTACATCACAGACGGAGTCAACACACATGCGAAGCTGACACACAGACGGAGCCTACATTACAGACGAAATCGACACATGGGCGAAGCTGACACACAGACGGAGCCTACTTAACAGACAGAGCCTACTTTACAGACGGAGCCTACATCACAGATGGAGATGAGACACATTTTGTGCAGATACACAGACGGATATGACATACATACGGAGCCTACATCACAGACGGAGTCGACACAAAGACGGAGATGAGACACAGACGGAGCCGACACACAGACGGATGTGACATACTGACGGAGCCGACATCACAGACGGAGCCTATATCACAGAAGGAGTCAACACATAGGCGAAGCTGACGCACAGAAGGAGATGAGACACGGTCGGACCCGACACACAGACGGATATGACACACAGACGGAGTCGACACACAGGCGAAGCTGACACACAGACGGAGCCTACATCACAGACGGAGCCGACACACAGACGGATATGCCATACAGACGGAGCCGACATCACAGACGGAGTCGACACACAGGCGAAGCTGACACTCTTCATATGGTAGATTTGTTTTATTTCTGTTTCTTTGCCTTAGTTCTGGTTTTATGTGTTAAACTCTTATCCTGGTTTTGTATGCCCTTGTTTTAATGGTTTTTCGATTAATAGTTTTGTACTTCTTTATAGAGAAATGGTTTTTCCATATTTGTCATTCTTGACAGGGATATGATTGTTTGCCATATTTGTCACAAAGCCGGAGCCTACATCACAGACGGAGTCGACACACAGACGAAGCTGACACACAGACGGAGTCGACACACAGACGAAGCTGACACACAGACGGAGTCGACACACAGACGGAGCTGACACACAGACGGAGCCTACATCACAGACGGAGTCGACACACAGACGAAGCTGACACACAGACGGAGTCGACACACAGACGAAGCTGAAACACAGACGGAGTCGACACACAGACGGAGCTGACACACAGACGGAGCCTACATCACAGACGGAGTCGACACACAGACGGAGCTGACACACAGACGGAGCCTACATCACAGACGGAACCTACTTTACAGACGGAGCCTACATCACAGACGGAGCCTACATCACAGACGGAGTCGACACACAGGCGAAGCTGACACACAGACGGAGCCTACTTCACATCAACCTTTCTCATTGGTCTCGCTAATTTGTGTGTAGTCCTTTGTGTTTGATATTTCTGTGTTGTGCGTTGACGTTCCTTGTCTCTTGTACTTGTGTGCTCTGTGTTTTTGCATTGGGTGTTTTGGGGTTTTGCTGTGGGTGCTGCAGCCTGGGTTTCTTGGAGATCTCCTCCTTTTTTTCTTTAATTTTGTTTTTGTGTAAGAGGAAAAAAAGAATTTAAATTGTACTTTTGCTAAACTTAAGTGATCTTTTACGCAGTGATTGTGAAGGACAGGGGCCATGCAACAAAGTTATCTTAATGTGTGAGATGGCCCATTACGGAGAGTGTACATTCTTTAGAATTTGCCCATTGAAATTGTTGAAAATCTTGGAAAATGGCCTGTTCACAAAATACCATTCCGAATCACTGTTAAGACGAAATTCCTTGATTGTGTTGATAACGCACATTAGTAATTAACATGAATCTTTTAACAGCTATTTGCTTTAAAATTGTAGATGTGGAGATTTGCATGGTCCACTGGACAGTCTATTTAAACACTTTTTCTTTCTTGGTTAGACTTATTCCTTGACACCTCGGAAACAGTAAACGTGGCATATTCCCGCTAATATCTGTAAAAGGTAAAAATGACAAACTTTTTTTCCTTTCTTTCTTTTTGTATATTTGTTTATGAAAGTTTTCTTTGTTGAATGTTAGTTATAATTATCGTTATAATTTAGTCAGTTTGTTTGGTTTTTTTTTTTTCTTTATCGGCTGGACCAGTTTCATTTTTCATCATGGTATCGTACACGTTATATATGTAGGATAGCATTGTAAAGGACATTAAAGCAGAGAAAATTACCAATCCTTTATATCAGAAATTATTTGAATATGAGTGTTCAATTTTAAAAACAGAAAGAAGAGAACGCTTATATTCCTCAATTACCTTAAAGTCAAAAGTAAGTTAATGAATTGAACATTATATATATTACTTTACTATTTTTAGAACTTGTCACTTCATCCAAAAATATCACCGCAATTACAGGAGGTTAGCGCCCTAGCACCTTCTCTCCACCGTTTTTCGGCCACAGATTTTAACAAGACAACATGTATGTTTCCGTCTATTGTCGCCAGCGCGAATTGTTCTTGATTACGGAATTTTTTAACATAGGGTAATATCAAAGAATAATGTAAGATCACCTAATAGATTTTTGGCAGAGAAAAAGAATGATCACACTGATAATTCTATCTTCCCGACATGTGCGTTTTCATAAGCGGAAAATTTATGTAACATTGTCTGTCTGATTTTAGATGACAACATCAGCCAATCACAGGCTCTCAAATCGCTCGTCTTATTTGAGAAGAATCCGTGAAGAACCCGTCTTCGTGGTCGTCATGGATCCTAAATTATGCAAAGCTGAAAAGTATATACTTGAAAAATATTTACTGTAGGAAAGGATCGAACTCGGGACCTTCCGCCTGCTAAGCGGGTGTCTGCCATGTATTTCAGTTAGAAGATGTTTTGAAGTTTTTATATAAATTAGAAGGGACTTCTATTAGAAATGTCACATTTTTTTAAAACGAAAATCGTCCACCCAAAATTTATCTTTCCAATTCTTTTCATATTTTCTATTCTCAGCAATAGTGTACACATGAGAGAAATAAATATGTATTTCGGGTTTATGCAAGCAAAAAGAAGTCTCCAATATCCCTTGTTTACGTTTCGTTGATATTACGGTCCTAAAATTCATGGAAATTTTCTATTAAATTATTTATTCATGTTGCATATTCCATTTAATTCCTCTCTGATCTTCAATATAGAGCAGGTCATATCCAGGTGATCCTCACAATCACCCTCTAAACTCCCTATCAAAATAAAAAAAAACCTATCACCAATATCCCCCCGCTAGTTCGGGTGATGCTACTGAATCGGCCCTACAGGAAGTTAGAACATTTGGAGCTGCGCCTTCTTAACAAAATAGATGAACAAAAGTCGGAATCAAACTAAGAGGGAGGGGGGCTAATGTAATAAATTTGTCTGAAAGTCACTTTGACTGATTTACCAATAATATTTACTCAACTTTTTATACCAGATTCCCAACATGAATAGAGTCGTAATTTACCTGGGACTATTTTTCCTTATTGCGGCGTTTTTATTACCATGCAGTCATGCGGAAGATGATGACGATGACGGTGGTAAGATTTTTTTCATTATTTCTACTTTTTTTCTTTTTTATTTTTAATTCCTTTTGTTTCCTTTTGTTTCAATAATTATCTTTTCAAGCAGTACATGGTAAGACGTTATTTTGCAATTAAGCTTAATTTATTTTTTATTTTTTTCATAACTTCTTACTGGTTTTTTTTTTTCTGTTTTTTTTTTTTTTTTTTTTTTTTTTTTTTTTTTTTTTTTTGGACTATTTTTTTCTGATTATCTTGAGGAGTAGATGACAATATTGCTACATGTTATTATGAACCAGAAGCAAGCAAAGTGTCGTTTTATCATTAATCAAAATTATAATTTTATTTTCAGCACCACCACCCGATGATGGTAAGTAATAATTCAGGATTTAGCAGTAGATTTTTATCAATATTATTTCTTTACATATTATATTATGATAACTGCATAACAAAAATCATGTATTATTTACAAGTGTAATTGTTCCTTAACAACTTAAGCCGTTGATATAATCTGAATTTAAATGAGGCCAACACACAAGATTCATCAAAAAGCAGAGTGTTGCTGGTTGTTTCTTGTTTTGGAATCACGTTGAGAAATACAAAAACCGTCGTAATACGAATACGTGTAACTCCTACCTTTACTTTTTTTTTTTTTAGTGAATATATGGTGGCATATTTCTGCATATAGTAAATCTGTATTACTACATAGTAAATAAAATAAATTAGAATAATAAAAAAAATTCGGGAACACATTTCCGGAACATAATTCCGGAATATGAAATAAATTTCGGAAATATAAATTTAAATAAATTTCGGAAACATAAAAATAAATTTCGGGAACATAAACAAATTTCGGGAACATAAAATGAATCAAAAGTAAGCGATTTTTAAGTGTGTCAGCTGTCTGCCGTTTGTTCCATTTCACACTTAGAACTTCTTTAAATATAGTTAATACCGTTCCAATGGGAATTCTAATTATTTTGCCTTACCTTCTCGACTTTGAGACTGAATAAATGTTGGGTACGTCTTCGATGTTTATTCTCCAGAACAGAAGAACATGACAATTTCAACTTCAAATTAACAAATTCCGTTTCCTTTGTCCCCTGCCGTTGGTGTATTCATATCGCAATTGATAAGCTATTTCAGAGCAGCCTTAAACTACAACGATTTCGTTCTGAGGGCAAGAAGACTAACGGAACATTTTCTGAACCAAGGGTACCTTGGTTAGCGTCTGACTTTTTCACTGATTTTTTTTTTTTTTTTTTTTTTTTTTTTTTTTTTCGATGATGCAATTAAAATATTAAATCATTAGAATATCTCGTTGTCTTCCGTGTTGGAAGATATAAGGTTTGAGGCACCTAAAACACTGAATTTTACAGTTTTACGATTTACTTTTCTTTTCCGTACGACCCAGGTAAAGTGCGTGGCTAGCAAACGGGAGATGCTTACTCTTCCCGGGCACCTGATCTCATCTGAGTTTACGATTGCTTCTTTGCAGAATGTTTAAGTTGATGGTTTTTATTTTTTTGTGAAAATATTTCTATAATGACCGTCAGTTTTCGCTGTGTCTCTGTAGCAGATTCTTCTAGTAATTATTATGTTTGGCTGGGAATTGGATCATTGGAATCACATTTTGAATTAAAATGTTCATCTAATTTCTTCATTTATTTTTTTTTCAAGGTTGCTCCATTTACAATGACTTGTGTGAGGGTGTTTGTGTATGTGTTTTTTTTTTGTTTTTTTTTTTGTTATTGTTGTTGTTTTCTTTTCTTCTTCTTCTTCTTCTTCTTCTTCTTCTTCTTCTTCTTCTTCTTCTTCTTAATTCTGATACCGTGACCTATGAGGGGAACCCCCTTGTTATTTTTCAAGAATACAAGAGAAATCAATTAAGCTTCCGTTGGACTTTAATTAACATAGATACTATAGCTTGATAAATCAAAGTTTTGACTTATATTTGACGTCCATTCGGACTTTGTAAAAGGAAACAAATATCATAATTTCCTCTCAGCTTGCCGATGCCTAATTATTTTGACCATTTCAAAGTAATTTTCGAACACTCACTGCAATTTTAAAAAAATAAGAAGTGTTCGGCTCTGTTAAAGGTGACCAACCTATTAGACAGATATTTCTAGCTGCAATGAACAAGACATTTATGTTTCGGATACTGTGTTTTTCGTTCGCTGGAGGGAATTTTCGGGCAATACAAAGAAGAATAACAGCAATACGCGTGGGGGAAATTTAAGGTAGAGCAACCCTCAGGTCTCAGATGCTCATAATTCCTAAATAACAACTTTTACAATATTTTCATTTCCATATATTCAAAGCTTACATTAAACTTGATATACAAACAAAATATATCTCTTGGTTTCATGATTATACCGAGAGTGTAGCCGTTTGAACTTTAACATGGGACCCTATGGGAAAAGTAAGAAAAATCCCTTTTTAGGGGTGATGAAATGTAACTATACAGTTTCTTTTCCCAAAACTATATTAGTTTAATAATCTGAACAATATTTTGAAGAGAAAAAATAGGGTATCCACTAGTATTCCCTTAAGTCTTTTTATACTGGGTCTCATTTTCACGTGGGGTTCTTTTTTTTTTTTTTTTTTTTTTTTTTTTTTTGCAATAATAATACAATCGCCAAGATCGCGGAATTTACCCTTACGAAAATGTCCACGTTTACAGTAAAGATTGAATGTTGATAAAATATTGCATTGTCGCACCCCTTTATAAATTTGTAAATTCAGAAGTCAATGCAGTAGACTGATGTGAGCCTCAATATACTGGAGGATAATTAATTTCTGATTTTGTCTGTGTTGTCTTTCAGCCCCGGATGTCGATGATGGTGAGTACTATTCATTACCTTCAATTATATTTGAGTTTAATCGAACACTCGCAAATAATTTAACTATTCCCGTAATGTCTGTATAACGCCTATACAAACGTACGGCGCGAAATTTTATCTATAGCTGTATAGACAATGTCACCTATTATGACGTCACTAACAGCGAGCGCCGCTACGTTAGGCCTGTTCAAATATCACGTCGCCAGTTTTGAACTTGAAAATCAACCACGCTAAAATGACTTCAATTGCAAAATAAACTAGATGATTAAATAGTGATTTAATTAAATTATAAGAAATGACTGTAATAATTTTCCTGTCTATCGATGTATAGACAAAAACCGATGCACAAACAAAATATAATATAAAATTATTACAGTCATTTCTTAAATGGTACTTCGTCCAAATGTGCTTTTCTCTCGGATAACTTCTCTTGAGATAACTCACGTGCGTTCTCATGAAATATTTCACGTGCCTATGTATGTTATCTCACTCGTTTTGAGAAATCATGTTACTCTGGGACTATTCAATGATAATACGGAAGTGTTAATGTAACAGTTATCATCAAATTATTAAATGAAACACTTCTAACATTTTCAGTGTTCGTGTATTTTTTAAACTTCATCAAAATCAATGGATACGTTCTCAAATTAATTAAGAAATTACTTTTTCACTTCAATTGTGCGCGATTCATTTTTTTTTTTCATGAACATTAAATGCATTCCCTTCGCTAACGAACATCTTCAGATAAAAAGGATGACGACGATGATGATGGAAAAAATGATGATGACGATGATGCTGGAAAAGATGATGACGATGATGATGGAAAAAATGATGATGACGATGACAATGGTGAGTGGAAACGATATCGAAATAAATACTTAGAGCATATGACGATGATACTATCCTTTTCTCCGATGCTTTGCGTGAGATTTGCTCTTTTTTGCTATTGAATTAATTATTATGTGCATACCGCCTTTGTGATGAATGTCGTCCCTTTCTTCATATCTTATGTAAAAAAGACATTTGGCTAATTATCAGACAATTTCAGGTTCGTCTCCAAAGCCTCTTTACCTATCTTAATGAACAGCGAAAAATGAATATTTATTATCCACTTCTTTTGAGTCACTTCTTTCCAGCTCTGTCGCCTGAAAGAAGCTTCGTTTTTGGCCCTTTATCGATTTTTACATCATATATATTATTTTCTATTTCGGAAACTTGTCATTCCATTCAAAATTATCATCGAAATTAAAGGAGGTTAACATCTCAGCACCATCCATCCAATGCTATTTTGAACGTAGATTTTATTTGGATATGCTACTGAATCGACTCTACAGGAAATTCGAGCATCGCACTCTCTGTAAAGCAAATGTACAAATTAAAAATAAAAAAAAAAGACTGAAGAGGGCGCTATTAAAATGAATTATGGTGGCTCCGCTGAAAGCATCACTGATGAGAATTTAATATTCGAAACACGTGTCTGGTGCAGAAAAATTGGTTTGAAATTTTCTTCAAGAAGGTATAGAGTTGGAACATTTCCGTATTATTTGGAATAAAGAGTCATTTCCCCTTTTAGACAATTCGGGAAGTCCAACAGGTATAACGCCTGTCGAATGTTTGACCCTAAGTATGTGATCTTGACCTTGAAAGTTACCTTGTAACAGATGTTAAGTCTCGTCATGCTTTACTATCCCTGAGAGTTTGAAATGTAAAACGTCTTTAAATTCATTAGCATCATTTAAAAGCAGATAAATTAACAGCATGGACCAGAATGCACGTTTCGGGTATTTAACCCTCGTCAGTGATCTTTAATCCAAAACAATGATCGAAATATGGACCAAGATCTGAGAAAATCAAGTCCAAAATATACTGAGCTAGATGGCTGGGATACGATGCTACAGGACCCAGGTTTTAAAAATTGAGAAAATTTTGGCAGCAGAAATTTTCGAATGCGTTTGAAGAAACGACCAACAGAAATTGGTCGAACTTGGCTATATGTACCTTCGGGGACTACTGGTCCACCAGCAGTGACACTCACTAAGTGATGCAAATGTTTAATTTGTAATCCCAATACAAAAACACAGAGCAGACACCCTGCGAAAGAGACGCAAAAGGGACAAAGAACACCAATTTACATCATAGAAACATGAAACACAAAAGACCACACATTAACCAAGGAGACCAATAGGCAACCGGTGCCGACCCAGGACTCCTTGCACGAATTTAGGGGTTACCATGCGTGTGTTTTACAAAAACTGACAGGGTATCGGCGAATCCCCTGTCAGAAATTGAGTTTTACGGATATTTCTGACAGGGGATTCGCCGATACCCTGTCAGTTTTTGTAAAACATCAGTATGGTAACCCTATTCTAATGCTTTAGTCAGTAAGAAGCTAGAAAACGTCTGCTTTTAACGACGTCGCCATAGCAGCGCATGACGTCATAGCAAAAACTGCAGTGAAACGTGAATCCCCTTGCAGTTTTTTAATCGCTCAGCCAATCAGAATGCGCGTTACAAACGGAGTGCATTAGAATTGTTATTCTATAAACTGTAGTATCTAGGAACATAAGAAATTTTCATTCAGTTTTACATTGATGTATAGGGGAATGCAAAGATGAAGTCGAGTCCAAGATGTGCAGCGATCGCATGAGCAACTGCCTCCCCAGGGAAGAAACAAAAAGAGACCCGTGGATGTATGACAATTGTAAAAAGACCTGCTTCTTCTGTAATCCCGACGGTATGTATGTAAGAAAGAAGGGGATCTCCAACAAGACACGGTTGCAGCAGCAACCCACAAAACACCCCAAGTGAAAACACAGAGAAAACACACACATCAAGAGACAAGGAACAGCAAACGAGACATCAAACATCCAACATAAAAGACAACACATTATTAAACCAACGGGATCCATGGACAATCGGTGCCGACTTAGGACGGCCATCAGCCAGTTTAATAACAGATGCTGTGGTTATCCTTGATTACACGCACACAACCATCCCACGTGCTTTTCCAGTTACCCAAAGGTCCCGAAGAATTGTTGTGTAAAATAACATCTTCACCGTAAAATGACCATAAAAAAAAGACAGCACAATGCAGGGGCCCATGGAACACAGTTGCATATGTAAATATGTATTAAAATAGGGTACACTGTGTAGCATCACGTGACTTTAGTTGGTGAAACCATGAATAAATAAATTGCTCAGTTGGAGGAAAGGAAACAGAACTGCAATAATTGCTTTGGTTCGATTCTATCTTTTCATAGTCTATATCCTTGTCTAAACTGATACTTTAACAATCGTTGACTTGTTAGAAAATAAAATGCCGTTGTTTTTACAAACATTGTGACAAAAGATGTAGATATGTGCGTGGAAACCACTACAACATTGTGTTTAACATATTTCGACCACGTCATTCCTTTTGTCAGAATGTTTGTAAAAACTACATTGACTTCTTGATCGACAAACAAAGAATCATCAAAACATCATTTTTACTAGGACATCGGCTATGAAAAGATAAAATTGAATCAAAACAATCATAACAGTACCTGTTTTCTTTCCCCCAAACGAGCGGTATGCCTCTATTTTGTGTTCGTGGTTTCACCAACTTAAGTCACGTGATGCTACACAGTGGGGTAGGGGCGTGCGAAATGCGAAGTCCGTGCTGTGGCGAGCTCGTGCATGTTATCACCCGAGGAGTCTGACCGACATTCAGAGAGGAGATGTGGTCGGGGCTCTGTCTTCTCTAAAGAGGTTTGGACAGGGCCCGTCATGGAGTCCCGTCGACACAGTCGGTTAGAGTGCAAGTCTTATGGATTCGCTGCTACAAGTACATTATATTGAGGAAACAATATAAGGGGGAATAGAGGTCGTATATGGAGGTCGGCCAGGCGATCCTAGGAGGTTTTTCTCAGGTTGCTCTTATTTCCTCCTGCTCCAAGGACCCATTCACTGCAACATGCGAGGGCTGATAGATCATCTCCAAAAAGGACAAACAATCATTGCCACATACTATGCTTCACTTCTGACACAGTAACGGATAAATTAAAACTTAAGCGCAGCGAAATGCTCACTAGTTAAAGATGTGTTGTTCCATCAGGACAATGCTCCTGTTCACAAGTTTGTCACTACCATGGCTGCCATTCATGATTATGGCTTTAATTTTATTGACCTGATCTTGCTCCATAAGACTTTCATCTATTCCCAAAACTGAAAGCAGCTATTTCTGGCAACCACTTTCGGTTTGATGATTACGTCATACTTGCAGTGGATGTCTTTCCAAGATAAGGAGTTCCTTAAAAGTGGTATAGAGGCCCTTATACACCGTAGACAAAAGTGTATAGATATTGAAGGGAATTATGTAAAAAATAATGCAAAATATATCATAAAATTCAAATTCTTCAATACTAAGCTCACAACATATGAATCAGCCCTCCTACTATCAAACTTTAGACATCAAAATTATTCGTAACTTGTTTGATAAACGTTGTAAAATAAAATAAAGTTTATTCTTAGACGAGAATGTACTGCAGGTCGAATTGGACTTGAATGACAAATATTGACAAAACTATATCCCTATTAGACTTTTTTCACCGTGACGAACTTCGCACTTCGAACTTCGCACTTTAATTTCATAAGTTTGCTGCCGAAAATAGCGCGCCAGTTGTACAGGAAGACCAATATATCATTCCATTGAGTATACTAATCAAAATGCAGATGACTCCGCTTATGAGTTTATACGCGAACGACAGCTACGCCACTTTTTCTTCAATGTTCGAAGAGCGAAGTACGAAGTACGAAGTACGAAATTCGTCACGATGAATAATGTCTTATCAGAAGTACAGAATCGATAATCGAAAAAAGATTCTAACCAAGGGCATACGAGAACTGTCTCTCGTAATTACGAGAATTTTTTTCTTGTAACTACGAGATTTGTTTCTCGTAACTACGAGATTTTTTTCTCGTAACTACGAGATTTGTTTCTCGTGACTATGAGATTTGTTTCTCGTAACTACGAGATTTGTTTCTCGTAACTACGAGATTTTTTCTCGCAACTACGAGATTTTTTTCTTGTAACTACGAGATTTGCTTCTCATAACTACTATACTTGTCAAAATTTCTAACTTACCATTCTACGGGTATGGATTTTCGTTAATGTGGAATTCAAATTATTTTAACGATAATTTGATTTGATATACAACATTTCACTCTTTACTTTAAAATCAAGAAAAATGAAATTTCTTTCAACGGAAACAGACCGTGACGAAATTTGAATTTTGAACGCTTTTCATGAATTTCGCGTATTTTATCGGAAAATTACAATCAAACCACTTTTAAAGAATTGTTTGTACCAAATTTGATAAGAAAAACATAAATGAAACGGAATGCATTAATTACAAAAGCGATGATAAGCAAATGAAACTTAACGAATTTTCCATAAAATGGATGCTTGCTCATAACTCTTGTTAGTGGTGCGTAAAATGAGCTTCCATTAACCAAATATCTTTTTATAGACTAACTTTTCAAGAAAAATGGCATAGCACAGGAAAAAATTAAATATCGCATTCGCAGGAAATGTTTCAACACAAAAATCCTTACCCGGTATATCAATGATACCGGAAGTGTTATTGACTCGCAATGCATCAGAAAATTTGTAAGCATATCACGACGAAATAACAGTTTCAATCGCCGATATTTCAAAATCCGAAAAACGAATCGCATGATAACCGTAGGAACTTTTCTATTATAGCCTTTTTCAGTCAAGAGACAAAGTTTTCTTACAAACCGGAAGCGGATGATTTTTGCTAAAATGCTGTAGAATTTGAAGATACACATCGCAGGATGATCATTTATTCATTTACACTTTAAAAATCTTTCTTTGTTATTATAAATATAGATATTAATCAATTGATTTCTACTTATTGTGATATTGAAGTAACTGGAAAAATGTAAGTTAGAAATTTTGACTAGTATAGATAGTAAAAAATATAACATGGCACGAACTGGCTTCCGTACTTTTTTAACATATTTCGATGATAAAAGTTAACATGTATATCATTTCTAGGTGATGAAGGATATCATTATACCGGATGAAGAATGATACCCATTGTTCGAATAAACTTATCAACAAGCATTAACGTGTACTTCGCAATCGAATAAACATTACAGGAAAAAAACAAACAAAACAAAGTTCGTGAAGAAAAGATTGTTCTGATATCTATATCTAGCCACTTCTATTTCGTTATTCTAGAAAAAAAAATAGTGCTGATGTACTTCTACTTCCTAGCCACTTCTATTTCTTTATTCCTGTCCATCATACTTAAAAATTCCTTTACTTGCAATCATTCTTTTCATTTGAAATGTTACCATGGTTACAGATTGTGAGGATGCCTGGGATAACTGCGCGGAGAGAACAGAAGAGTGTGATGAACCGCTTGCCCAGGGACAGTGTATGAAGACCTGCGGAACGTGCCCAAAATAGAGAACCAAACCCAATATGAACAGCATTGTAATTTTCAAGTAGTAGCTAAAATTATATTTTAAGAAATCCGCGGAACAAATAATTTTTTTCTGTCATTTGTCAGATTGAATTTTCAACAGTTGATAAATATTATCATGATAACTGGAGTATGTTATTAATATCCCTGTTCTTCTGCCCGTCCGTCTATCCGTCCTCGCCACATGCTTTTGTAAAAATTGTAAGAAACCACAGCAGAGGTTCATTTACTTTTCAAACGTTATTCTCATCTGAAATTACGGCACAAGCTCAAATATGGCTAATTTTTTTCTGTGTGAATCAGTGAATGGAAAGCAAACACAGAACCCGAGATCATTTTCCAATGAGTTAAGGGGTAACGAGTGGCTGGTAAGCGAGCTAATTCGCATAGTCAATTTCTTCGTTTCAATCCGTGTTTAACCGTTTTCCTGTTATTAAAGTTCGAGTAAAATTTTACAATTATCGGAACATTTTCTATTATTGATGGAAAGGTGTATCAAACTTCAAATTTCAGTAAACTGTAAAAATTGTATTCAGATTTTTTATTTCTTCTGTCATTTATACGAGCAGACACTCGTTACCCCTTAAAGAAGATCCTGACGATAATTTCAACAGCACTCACAATAGAGCTCATAATTGAGCATCTACAGACCCCAAGCAAGCTAGAGGTGGGATAAGATGTCCGGGAGGAGTAAGCATCCCCTGTTGGCTAGCCGCACCCACCGTCAATGTTCATGCACGAAAACCACAAACAATGTTTAAGGCTTACAGATTCTTGAAAAAATATTAAACAGAACTTTCTCACGAGAAAAGAAAATAGGACAAACAGACGGAGACAATAACACAACACCATAGAAACACGAAGGACAAACAGACGGAGACAATAACACATCACCATAGAAACACGAAGGACGAACAGACGGATACAATAACATAGCACCATATAGTAACACGACGGACGAACAGACGGAGACAATAACACAGCACCACAGAAACACTCGGAACAACCTTATCCAGAGGCCAATGCAAGTACTGACTGTATATTGTAGGTGGCACTTTAAAAGCAGCGCCATGCTAATTAGAATAAAAATTAAACATATTCAAAGATCACATGATTCATGCTACAATGCAACTCGAAAGAAAGAAGTCGATCTCCAACCAGACTCGGTTGCATTGCCTACAGCAAAGCACCAAAACACCTGATGCGAAAACAGACAAGCACATTCAGGGACGTAAAAGAGACATACGACATAGAAACATAAAACACAAAAGACTACACATGAACCAACGAGACTGAATTATACTTATTGGCGACCGGTGTCGACTTAGCACGGCTATCTGCCACTCAAGTGGCAAATGGTATGGTTATCCGGATTACGTGCGCAAAACACTCCCACTTTTCCGGTTACATAAAGGCCTCGATGAACACCAATTGTAGTTTAAAATGACATCCATACTGTTTGATGTAGAGTGTTCAACAAGACACAAAAAAGGGACAAGGAACACCAAATATTACATCAATGCACCTAACATAAAAAACTGCACCAACGAGACCAATGGGCAGTTGGTGTCGACTTAAGACAGTCATTTTTATCCGGATATCCGAACAATTCTCCCGCTTTTTCGGCTGCATGAGAACGCACTTTTGGTGTATATAATATTGTCATCGCAATAACATGACCACAGAAACAAAATTAAGACAATGAAACGACACAAATATGAATACTGAAATTAATATAAAAAAAAACGGCTCGTATGAAAAACAGTCCGTGCTCTGCTGGCTTGAGCAAACTCGTGCATGTAATCACCCGAGGATTCAAGACCCTAACTTCTCTAAGGATGGTTGGACGCATAGAGCTGTCTTGGAGTCCCGTCATGATACTCTGAGGTACAGGGCTGTAGATTGGTCAATACAAAAAACAAAACAAAAATAAAAAACCCCATGAAAATAAAGCAAACAGAAAAATGAGGGATCTATTGAAAGGTTTCGTACATCGGTAAGGGAGTCAGCAGCAAAACATGAAACTCCTAATGTTAACAGAGGGAGAAGTAGCTCAAAACAACGCACTCCCCCCTCTATAGAAAAAACAGTCTGAAACAAAGAAAACAAAGAGTAAAATGAAATAATCTAGCTACTTATGGGGAGGAATTTGTGCTTATTGACCTTGAATGCACAGGGCCTCCGAGATAGGTCAAAGCGAATTAGGCTATATCAGTGGCTAAGACAGCAAAAATTTGATTTAGCCTATTTACAAGAAACTCATATTACTAATGAAATTGTACCTCTTATTGAAAATGAAATATGTGATTTTGCGAATTGTTTTCATAGCTTTGGAACATCTATAAGCAGAGGGGTTTCAATTTTTATAAATAAAAGTTTAAATGCATCTATTGTAGATCAATACTGTAGTAACGACGGTAGATCGTTATTTCTGAATATTGAATCACAGGATATGTACTACACGATAATTAACTTGTATGCACCTTGCGATGAACTAACCAGAAACTCTTTTTTTAAAACGCAAATAGATCTTATCCAAAATTTTAAATCTGGGAGTCTACTCATTGGGGGAGATTTTAATGAGGTACTCAGCAAAATTGATAGATTATCGAAAAATAAAGTAGTAGCATCTATAAAATCAACTTACGGACTTAAACAATTGGTAAAACAATTCAAATTTGATGATATTTGGAGGTTCAAAAACAAAAATAAATCACACTTTACATGGAGAAAAAAAAACTATTGTTAGCTATAGTAGGATTGATTATTTTTTTTATTGACAAAGAATTAGAAGTTGTAAGTTGTGACATAAGACCTGCACATATAATGTTTACAGATCATAATGCAGTAGCACTGAAAATTAAAAATGATAATAAAAATGACAGAGGACCAGGATTGTGGAAAATGAATAATACAATTTTAGCGAACGAAGACTTTTGTAAACAGATGATACATATGTTGAAAAAACTAGAACAAAGCAATGAATTTAGGGTTTTAGACAAAAGGAAAATTTGGGATTCATTAAAAATATCTATTAAACAATTGACAATTAATTTTTGTAAAAATAAAAGCAAGATTGCCACAAATGAAATAAAGAAATTAGAATCAGAGCTTAAACTAGAATTAGAGGCTAATGTAAATACAATAAAAATTAATCAACTAAAACAATCACTGAATCAATTATACTCTGAAAAGGCTACCGGTGCCCAGGTAAGATCACGTATAAATTGGGTTGAAAATGGTAAAAAAAATACTAATTTTTTTTTAGGTCTGGAAAAATAGAGGCAATTGAAAAATTCTATAAAAAGTCTTAAATTGAATGATGGAAGAGTTATTGATAACCAACAGGAAATTTGTGAAGAAATAAGGAAATTCTACAGTAATTTATACACTACAGAAAACATAGATGATAAAAAGGTAGACATGTATTTAGATTCCATAGAAATTGAAGACAAATTATCTTATGAAGATAAACAACTATGTGAAGGGATGTTATCTTTTAATGAATGCGAAACTTCAGTGTTCAGAATGAAGAAAAATAAAAGTCCTGGGTATGATGGGCTAACAGTAGAATTTTATCAGAAATTTTGGAAGTACATAGGAAGACATGTTGTTAATTCATTAAATGAAGGTTATGTAAATGGAGAATTGAGTGATACACAAAAACATGGCGTTGTTTTGTTAATTTATAAAAAAGATGACCCAAAAAATCTTAGAAATTCGAGACCGATATCATTGTTGAATATAGACTACAAAATAGCAGCATATACATTAGCATGTAGACTGAAGGAAGTAATGCCAAATATTATAAATACGGACCAAAATGGTTATATCAAAAACAGATTTGTAGGATACAACATAAGAGCAATCCAGGACATTATTGATTATTCCGAAAAGTTTAATTTAGATTCATGTGTGCTCTTCTTAGATTTTAATAAAGCATTTGATTGCATCGAGTGGAATTTCATGTTAAAAAGCTTAGGAAAATTCGGTTTTGGTGAATCATTTTTAAAATGGGTGAAAACTCTGTGTACAAATATAACAGGTTCGGTGAAAAATAATAATTGGAATACAAGTAAATATAAACTATCTCGTGGAATCAGACAAGGGTGCCCCCTTTCATGTCTGCTCTTTGTCATTTCGGTTGAATTATTAGCAATTAGGTTACGATCAAGCGTTAGAATACACGGTATTAAAATAGGCCGAAAAAATGTGAAAATTGCCCAGCTGGCGGATGATACAACTTTGTTTTTGAAATATTCGGATTTACCTAAGGCAATTAAAATTGTCGATGAATTTGGAAAATTATCGGGTTTGACTTTGAACAAAGATAAAACTGAAGGAATTTATTTGGGATGTAATGAATATAGAAACAACAAGTACATGGGTATTAAATCGGTTGATTCAGTAAAATCGCTTGGCTTCATATTCGGAAGGAACACAAAGGTTCATTACAATATGAATTGGGAAAGTAAAATTTCAACAATTGATAAACTGTTGAAAAACTGGAAGAAAAGGAAATTGACGATGATAGGCAAAAAAAGTGGTTATTCAAAACTTTGTAATTCCAAAAATAACTTACATAGCTAGTGCACAACCAATTTCAGTAACTCAAATCAAACAGCTTGAAAAAATGATTTACAATTTTATATGGGACTCGAAAAGAGAAAAGGTAAAAAGATCTGTACTTATAGATAAAAGTGAAAACGGGGAATTAAACATAAGAGATATTGTTACACATATAGATCTTCTAAGAGTTAAATGGATAAAAAGACATATTATATATTCAGATGACAACGAGTCGTGGACATTCTTACCAAGACTTTATTTCAATAAATTTGGGGTGGATTTTTTTATCTTTAAAATGAATCTAAAAGATTTGAGAAAGATTCCAGAAATAAATAAAATACCAGACTTTTATCAACATTTACTAATGTCTTGGATAAAAACAATAAAGTCTGACGAACCGTATGAAAATGAAAATATACAAAACCAAGTTATATGGGGAAACCAATATATTATTTTTGAAAATAAGTCACTGATTTTCAAACACTGGATTGATTCAGAATTTATAACCATAAATGATTTAATTGACAAAGAAGGGAAAATAAATGAAAATTACATATTTAACAGATTAAAGAATAAAACAAATTGGATAAGTGAAAGTCAAATAATTAAAAGTTCAATACCAAATCAATGAATAGAAATTCTTAAAAGAGAAAAAAGAAAATTCAATTATACTTCAAGAGATAAAGAAATAACAGTTTATTCATATAGACAAAAAGAATTTTATAACATAAAACATATAAACAATAAAAGACTGTACGAAGTACTTCTTGAAAAAAGAATATCAAATAATAGCGTACTAAGTTATTGGAATAAATACTTTGATTCCTTGAGAAATGAAATCATAACATCTGCATTCGAATTTATTACTAATCATATTGTAGAAAACGAGGAACGAATGTATAGATGGAAGCTTTTACATCATATCTTACCTAACGGATATCTTCTTTATAAATGGAAAATAGCAGATACAGATTTATGCTTAAAATGTCAAGAAAAGGAAGATAACATCCATTATTTTATTGATTGTTCGGAAAATGATATATTATGGACATTAATTAAGCGGTTTTCCCAACACATAAAGTTTGAAAAAGAGATAAAAACACTATTTCATATAGTTTTTGGATACAAAATCGGTAATAAATCGTACAATGATGTTAGTATAGTCCTGTCGTTAGTTGGCTTTGTCATCTATAAATCATATCATAGGAGTGAAAGAAAATCTTTGAGCTGTAATTCAATCTATATTCTTAAAGGCGAAATTGCCAAAAAGCTCCTGATTAATGAATATAAAAATTGTACGATATTAAACAAGCTGTTTGCATTTCTTCACACCAAAACTAACGAAAACTGTTGTACATACATCTATATATATATATATACATTATACATTTCTAAATATCATTACGTATTATAACATATGTATTAAGATTATAAACATGTATCTGTATTTAAATTAAACGAAATAAAGAAACTTGTGCTGTGATGAGGAAAAAGGCTCGGGTTTTTGAGGACCTTACGTATATTCCAAAATCATACTAATGCACATTCTAACAAAAGCTTAATCAAACTAATATCAAGCTAACGCACAATATTTTTCTGTATAGTAATTAGTATTTTAAGAGCCTCTTCTTAGCACTGAGAAAAAAAAAAGATTGGTCAATACCATGACGGGTGTCTGTCTGGCGACAACAGGATCATACTAAAGTCGTCATTAATGCATGTTTAAAATTTTAATTTTAATATGTCATAGGACAGACGCTTAAGTTTTGAGAATAAATTTAAAGTTTGAATTTTATTTTGAAAAAGATATTTTATTCCACATATGAAAATATAACTGAAAAGACATATTTCTTTACAATAATTACTTTTGAAATCACTTTTTGAGTTTGAAATTTTTGTAAAACTTACAATTTTTATACAGATTTATAATATTATTCAAAATCTTTTTATAATTGATTTATCACATCAAATTTGGTATCGATAGATTCAATGATCGATCAGGAAATCAAATTTAATATTTTTATTTTAAAATTATTTGTATGTAAAAAGTTATTTGTAAAAATCATTTTTGAACATTTCTATATTTTGGCATTTAATCTTTCGTTAATCTCTGAACAATATAACATTCCTTTCCTTTTTGTGACTTTACTTTTTCCGTCTTAAAAATAACAAGAATTACTTCAAAATTTACTTAAGGCTATTAGAAAACAAACAAATTACACGACATCAGAAGAAAGTTCGGACAGGACGCCGAGATGAGTAAATTAATTCATGACATAAGTGTGAAAGTCAATTATCGGTTCCTGTCCGGCTCGTCTTCTTTGTCCAAAATTCTTAAATTTGATTGGTTAATTTTAGTTTTTCAAAATTCGGGTAAATGTGTCAGTCAAAATTCTAAGAAAGTTATTGGTCAGTATCTGGAAGGGTGGGGCGTTTTTCGGAGACGGTCAAACTTCGGCCATATTGGTCACTCTCCGAAAAACGTAACAACAATAAAGATTGAAAACTTATTAAAGTGTAATCTTGATACTTCCAGCTGCGGAACACTTTTAAGTGAAGAGCGCATCGAGAGAGAGTCTACACAACACAAATAAAGCTAATTCCCCAACTAAACAGAGTTCTACTGGACGTACGGACAACCCTTTACATTCCGTACGTCCATCACACCACGTTAGCGTTAACGTGCTTGTGACAATACCCACGATATAAAAGGATAAAAGGCTTTTGATAATTCTGACGCATTTCTTATGGAAATTTTGTCTACCTTTGATCCTTTTTATTTTATTATTATGCCACCATAAAGGACAGGCTGTCAATTCCCAAAGTAATATGACAAATATGGACAATGACCATATCCAAATACACGGTAAATATACTAATTTGCTTGCATTGGTCCTAATTTCAAAAGAGTTATGTTTTGTAAAATTTCCTTGACCTTAAAGTTTCTTGGTTATCTGTGTGAAAATCCAAAAATTTGTACTTGCTGTAACCTACTGGATTAGTAGAGATATGATATGTAAATACCGTATGAACGTAATTCAGGGATATAACATTTAAGCCAGGATAAATTTACTATGTTGAATCTAAAATCTTTTCTTTTGTCATGCACATTTGTATGGATTTCTCCATTTACAATTTTGATACTGAGGTCTGACGAAGAGATACTTTAAACTTAATAAAACGCTCTTTTAAGATGCAGCACCCATACGATGCATCGTAGTAGGCATCCTCAGATACATCATCCAAACAAGTTTCATTGATATTCGCTCGCTCAGGTGAGCTAACCCCCTCCACTCCAGATCGAGGCTTTCTCTTTTTCCTTTCTACTGGGTGATCCAATAGCTCAGTTGATAAGAATTTGGTTTGAATATCTTAAGATGAATAAATGAAAGATATCCATATCAAACATCTATCTATTGAAACCACAAACGTGTACAAAAGAGAAAGAATTAGATAAGGTTTTATATAGGAAGTGTACAAACTTAAATTATTTTTTAATATAGAAAGTGTTTGTATCCAAGCTATGATATCCCATACTAAGAAATTAATGCACAATAATCGTCAAAACATTTCAAGATTGTTGAAATGATGTTTTAATTATTAAATTTATGCACCTTCATCTTTTGGTTTTGTTTTATTTTGCCTGATTTTCCCCCTTTGCTTTGTTTTGTTTGTTTGGGGTTTTCTGTTTGGTTTTGTTTTTGTTTTTGTTTTTTCTTGGTTTTTTTTTTCTAAGTATTTTTCCATTTTTATCATGAAATGACAAATATGGATAATGACCATATCCCTGTATACAGCACAAAATCAATAATTCAGAAAATCAGAAACCGAAGGCATACAAAATCAGGATAAAACAGAAGCCAAAGCAAACAAACAAAAACATCCACCACATGAATAGAAGCGAACTTCCGATATGGGAGTGACACCAGGTGTCCAGGAAGAGTAAGCATCCCCTGCTTGTATGCAACATCCGCCACTTCAATTAGGTAGAATTGTCACATCCGGTTACTTCCATTTCGGAAGATATGGAGTATAATCTTTGGTTGGATGGTTCCAATGGTGTATGACAGAATATCATCCACCATTCTGGATAGTGGGACATCATAGTGTATGACGAGTTCCCCATATCGACCGTAGATCTTCCTCAGTGACGATGTTAGTCGGTCATCGGTTTCCCAGGCTATTTCAGCAAACCTAAAGAGTTGAGAGATGTAAATGTTGTCATGATACTTCACAGCTCATCCGGTACGCTACAGCGTGCACTGATCTTTTTCATTTTAATAGTAGAAATTTACAAATTACCAAGAAACCTTTAAGTCAAAATTTTCGCTTTTATACAAGTAAAGACTTTCTGGAAATTTTTACAAAAATAATTGTCAATTTCTTTTAAAATTCAGATCCATACAAGCAACAGATTATACGGTATTACTATGGGTATTTCACAACCTGCATTTTATAGTAACAAAATAAACAAAATAAGGACATAATTACCACCGAAATTTTGTTTAAATCACCAAATGCCTTTTAAACCATCGATATCATCCTGGTATCACCAGACGGACACTTGGCTTTGTACTGGACCAATCTACAGCCTTGTACAAGCGAATTCTAAGGAATTGCACTCTGACTAACTGTGAAGACCTGTGAAGACAGATCTCCATGACTGGCCCTATCCAAACCTTTTTTTTAGAAAAGACAGGGCCCCGATCTGATCACCTGTTCTCTCTGAATGCCAGTCGGACTCCTCGAGTGATAACATGCATGAGCTCGCTACAACCGGTTAAGCACGGATTGTATTTCGTACGCCCTCTGTCTTTTATTTGGATATGCTATTGAATTGACCCTACAGGAAATTTAGAACTGTAAACTCTGTAAAGTAAATCATACATTTAAATTCTAATAATAAAACCAGAGGGCGCTAGTGAAATGAATTTTAGAAACATCACTGATGAGAATTCAATATTCGAAACACGTGTCTGGTGCATAATGAATTGGTTTGAAATTTTCTACAAGAAGGTATAGAGTTGGAACCCTTCTGCATTATTAATATAAATACTTATTTCCTGTTACAGCGTGGAGCAGTTCAACTCGTTCCCCGAGATATGGGATGGTTTTAAGAGTATTAATTACTTCTTTCCAGTTATGTCGCCTGAAAGAAGCTTTGTTTAGGCACTTTATGAATCTAACATTATATTTTTATTTGGCTATTTCAGAAACTTGTCATTTCATCCAAAAAAAATTACTGAAATTAAAGGAAGTTAACATCTAAGTACCATCCCTCCAATGCTACTTTGAACATAAATTTTATTTGGATATGCTACTGAAACGACCCTGCAGGAAATTTGGAACCGCGAACTCTTTGTAAAATAAATCAGGCATTTAAATTCTCAAAATAAAACTAGAGGGAGACAGTGAAATGAATTTTGGAAGTATCACTGATGAGAATTCAATATTCGAAACAAGTGCCTGGTGCATAATAAATTGGTTTGAAATTTTCTTCAAGAAGGTATAGAGTTGAAACCCTTCTGTATTATCATATCAATTGACACATCCATCTGTGTGTTTCTTGGCCCTCAGTGTTATGCTGTTTGTTTGTATGGACATCTTACAGTGAGGTTATTTTAACCCTCAATTGTGCGTTCTTCGATACCTCTTGATATCGGAAAAGTTGGAGGGTTGTGCGCACGTAATCCGGATGATCACATTGTCTGCTACTGGCGTGGCAGATGGCAGTTTTAAGTCGGCATCGATTGCCCATTAGTCTCGTTGTTTATGTGTAGTCATTTGTGTTTGATGATTCTATGATTTGGTGTTCCTTGTTCATTTTGCGTCTCCTTCTGTGCGTGTCTGCCATGTGTTTTTCATTGGGTGTTTTAGGATTTTGCTGTGGCTGCTGCATCCGCGTTTTGTTGGAGATCTCTCCTTTTTTATCACTTCATATTTCCAAAATAATGACGTTTTATATTAATACGAATATATAAAATAGGAAGTGCACATACAAAATCTTTATCAAATTTTATTGTTTAAAAATTTTACGTAGCAAGAAATTGTATAGCTTCTTGTCTAAATTTAGCGCTTTTTGTCACTCGTTTTGGGATTTTGCTGTGGATGCTGCAACCTAGTGTTGTTGGAGATCCCCTCCTTTCGTTTTCAAAATTAAAAGCTTTTTAAGATTTCAATTATTTTACTAGGCGAGAACACCTTACGATTTTTAGGTGTTTACATCAAAGCTCTAAGTATACTTAAGGTCAGGATGGCGACTTTTAATGGAAATGAGGTAGAAGAAAAATGGATACTAGTATGTCCACATGTAGAGGAACATCTCCTCGAACTATTCTGACCAAAATATCAAAATTTCCCCGTCTCGTTTTTTGGCTATATACGTCCATTTTAACATTTTCATCTTTTTAGAGAATACCACATCATAACTTTACATACCTATTTTTTATGGAAAAATACCCTTTCAATTATGAAAATTTCAAGGAGTATTATTTTTTCCTGAAATAATGTAACAAACTGAGCTAACAGCATCTATCGTACATGTCGGTTTCAAATATTACGTGATACGAAAATAGAGTTATATCCCTGTAGTCGCAACCCTAACCTTAATGAGGTCCCGGACAGCCAGACTTAAATTTGATCCTATCATTTAATTTTCCTAAAAATTATAAATGTTAATAATTGAAGCATGTTTTTTCTACATGCGAAGTTGTATCAATTTTTTACCGTTAGTTTTGAAGCTACAAACATACATATATACCCATTGAAAGCCCCATAGTGGGCCGTAAATGTGACGTTAAAATAAACACCCTTAGGTAATGAAAAAACAGTTAACTCACATCTTCTGTAGAGGCAAAATATTAACAAGTTCTGTATTTTTCATTTAGATATTATGAGGGCAATTGGATATGTATAGAATTATACATGATCACTAAGACTTTTAAAAGAAATTGTCGAAAGGAGATAAATTCATGTCTATTTTCAAAACGTCTTTGAGTTGCTAATTTTTTATCATAAAGTCCGTTTATCTGAAACCCTATCATTTATTTTCCGTAAAAACTTGATATCTTCTTCATATGTCAAGTGAACCACCGATAAATTCCTATTGAAATTTGACCATCAGTTTTTAAATTTTAGTAATTTTGTTACCCGTCCCCCTTATTTCTACGTTACCTAATCCTGACGTTCTTGCGAAAAACGCGCCAATGCCGCCGTTTCTATTGTGACGTCATAATTGATCCAGTTCTTTCCGATGGGGTTCTTTCGGATACTGTTCTGGACCCCCTTAAATTTGTCAATATTAAAATATATATTCTATAGTACCAATTTATAGTACCGTACTTGAATGATAATGAACAAACCGGTATCTCTTCTTATCCATAATCAATTTGGGATGAAAATTCATTAGGAAGAAATTATACTTGTCTACACTTTTGATTTTGAGGTCAATAACCCAAATATCAGAGTCTCCTATAGTGAAATACGCCTTACAATACTAGATTCAACATAACGCAAATCGACCTTCATTTATAAGTATCTAAATGGACTTTTTATACATTTTGTAATAATTTGAATATTATCAAAACCCGTTATATGATATCTATGGAATGATATGCATTTTCCATGGGGTGTAACCCACGGGTAAGCTCCTACCTCACAAACCCCGTGAGACAGAAGAAACGAAAACCTTCGGTCAGCTACGTTTTCAGCGCTAACCAATGAGCTGAAACGCTCATTTTTACGATTTGTTTTATTGATGCACTTCACGACATAGTGATTGGGAAATTTCTAGAATTCAGGTGGCATTAGAATTTTACCGATTCAATTTTTCGAGAAAAAATCACGAAAGTATACATTTCTGAAAAGGTCTTGATGAGGCGATCATTTAAAACTGTGTTTGATTAAAATCGGACTTAAAGGATGACTGATTTTTTTTTAATTGTTCATGATTTTTTTTCCCTAGCTTTAAATATATGTACAGTATTATAGGCGTGTTTTGGTAACAAATGATTAAGAATTAAGTGCTGAAAATGAATATTAACAGAAAATGCAATAACATTTTGGAATGAAGATCTAATTATTTTCGGTTTGTCGGCACTTCAGAGATTTGACTATTCATTACCGAGTGCTTGAATGTAATCACCTCAGCATCTCAACAGCAAGGGGCGTGGCTATACTCAAGAATATGAACAGTTAGTTCCGAAGGTTTTCTTTTCTACTGCCCCACGGGGTTATGTGAGGCACGATCTATCCCGGGGTTTCACACGATGTCATTTTTCCAATTTAAGTCAGAAAAAAGCTGTTTAATACAATCTATATGAATAAAGAACTTCTGATGTAGGAATATATTAGCACGATGCCGCTTCTTAGGCACCACCTTCAGTGCATTTCGTGCTTGCACTGGACTCTGGAAATTGTGCATGTCTGGTGCATGCTGTAAATTTATCTGCTCTAAAATGATGCCAATGAATTTGAGGACGTTAATCATTGTTCATTAGATACAAAGGAGGGGATCTCCAACAATACCAGGTTATAGCACCCACAGCAAAACCCCAAAACACCCAATGCAAAAAACACAAAGCAGACAAGCACGGAAAGAGACGCATACGGGACAAGGAACGTCAACGCACAACACAGAAACATCAAACAAAAAGGACTACACATAAACCAACGAGGCCAATGGGCAACCGGTGCCGACTTAGGACGGCCATCTGCCACGGAAATAGCAGAAGGTGTGGTTATCCTGGATTACGTGCGCACAACCCTCCCACTTATTCGATTACCCAGAGGTCTCGAAGAACGCACAATTGTGGTGTAAAACAATCTCCTCACTGTCAGATGACCACACACAAACAAGACCGCAAAACGCAGGGGCCCAAGCAACACAGATGAATATGTAAATGGATATAAAAAGAGGGCGTACGTAATGCAATCCGTGCTCTGCCGCCGCGAGCTCATGTATGTTATCACCCGAGGAGTCCGACTGACATTCAGAGAGGACAGGTGGTCGGGGCCCTGTCTTCTCTAAAGAGGTTTGGACAGGGCCCGTCATGGAGTCCCGTCGTCACAGTCAGTCAGAGTACAAGTTTTAAGAATGCGCTTGTACAAGACTGTAGATTGGTCAAGTACCAAGCCTAGTGTCCGTCTGGTGACATTAGGATCATATCCACGGTATAAAAGGCGTTTGATGATTCTGACGCATTTTCGATTGTGATGTTGTCTATTTTTTATCCTTCTTATCTTGTTAATAATGTCACCATAAAATGCAGGTTGTGAAATACCCAAAGTAATATACTCTGTTGTCTGTATTGGTCCGAATTTCAAAAGAAGTTGACAATAATTTTTGTAAAATTTCCAGAAAGTCTTTACTAGCCTGTGAAAGCGAAAACCTTGTCCTAAAAGTTTCTTGGTAATTTGCAAATTTCTACTATGAAAATCCAAAACATCAGTACATGCTCTAGCATACCGGATGAGCTGCGAAATATAGATACCATAGGACGGTAATCTAGGAACATCACCGTCAAGCCAGGGGAAATTTACTATGTTAAATCCAAAATCATCTCTTTTGTCATACACACTTGCATGGATCTCTCCATTAACAATTTTGATATTAAGGTCCAAAAATGGTGTTTCTGTGTTTGAAACATTTGCCTTGTTTAGAATCAATTCTTGTGGATAAATAACATTTTTATACTTTTCAAAAACAGGATTGTCGATAGTAAGAATATCATCCAGGTACCTAGAAGTACCAATGAAGCATTTCACATCATCATTTTTTCTTTGCTTTTGAAGATTTTCAGATTAGATTACATTTTCAGAAACAGCCAAATGTATTCTAGTAGCGCCCTCTAGTTTTTTTTTTTTAATTATTTAAATTTGCGCATTTAATTACTTTGCAAAGAATGCGCGGCTCCGAATTTCCAGTAGAGTCAATTCAGTAGCAATATCGTTAAAGAAAATCAGACCAAAATAACATTGAAATGATGGTGCTAAGATGATAACCTCCTTTACTTTCTATGACATGACAAGTTTCCAAGATAAAAAACGTAAAATATTTTATCAAATTGATGGATGGCCAAAATAAAGAAGATTAGTGTTTATAAGAATAACATGTAACTTTGACTTCACTTACAGATACATAGACGATGTGCTGTCCATCAATAATCCAAAATTCGCGGATTACCTCAGCAGAATCTATCCTTCGGAGCATGAAGTCAAAGAAACCACAGAGACAAATAATTCAGCATCCTATCAGGACATAATGTTGTCCTACGACACTGATGGTCACTTGAACACCTCACTCTATAACAAACGTGACGACTTCAATTTCAACATCAGAAACTTTCCTTTTCTGAAAAGCAACATCCTTTTATCGCCTGCTTATGGCGTGTTCATATCTCAGTTGATACGTTATGCCAGAGCAAGTACCAAATATACAGATTTTGTTCTGAGAGCTAGGCGTCTTTGAAAAAAGCTTCTCGGTCAGGAATACGTTTGTGGCCGACTAACCTCGTCACTAAGGAAGTTCTACGGTCGATATGGGGAACTCGTCATACATTATGATGTTCCATTCTCCAGAATGGTGGACGATATTCTGTCTTAGACCATTTAAACCATCCAACCACCGAATATACTTGTATCTTCCGAAGTGGAAGTAACCGGATGACACGATTCTACCCAATTGAAGTAACGGGTGTTACATGCAAGCAGGAGATGCTGACTCTTCCTGGGCACCTGGTCTCACTCCTATATTGGGAGTTCACTTCTTTTCATATGGTGGAGGATTTTCTTTGTTTCTTACGGTTCTTGTTTTATCCTGGTTTTGTATGCCTTCGGTTTATGATTTTCTGAATTATCGATTTTTTGCTATGTATTGGGATATTGTCATTATCCATATTTGTCATGGAAATGTCAAAACTCTTCACACTTTAAGAAAATGTCAGTCAAATTTTAATGAAAGAGAGATTGACCCATTTACTGTTCTTTAAGTGTGATACTGTGGTTTATTTTAACTCAAATATGATAAAGCAAACTTTCATATGATCACAGCTCATGAAAAATCTCCTTAATCACGGATAGAAATCACAACTATTCATTTGATGAAAATCCAGTTCCTTATTTAATTCAATGTTCAACGTCTTCGACTTCAATTAATAGCATCATTTCAGCACAGATAAATTTGCAGCATGGACCAGACATCACGCTTCGGTTACTTAACCCTCACCAGTGATCCTCATTACAAACAATGTAATATGGTCAAAGAGTCTGAAAGTTATAATGTCCAACAGTGTACCCAAAAATGGTAGCAGGATGGGTGGGATGTGATGCTACAGGACCCACGTTTGAGAAATTTCAAGACATTTTGATAATACAAATTTTCGAAAGCGTTGAAGAAACGATATTCATTATGTTCGAATGTATAAATTGGATGTTTATTACTTATTTTCATTTTTCTGTAAAGACTACCTATTAAATTAAGTAGAGACTGGGAGAAAGATAAAAGAAGAGATCAAATGAAAGATACAATTTCAAAATTGTACTACAAAAATTAAGTATATTTCATATTTATATCAACAACTGTCAGTCACTACCCATTATATACATTTTTAACATGCCGATTTATCATTCATCTTTGATAGAAGTAATCCTATCTCATCATCTAATTGATGAAAGAGGAATGCTCATTGTACTCTTGAAGTAAATATATGGCTTTGTTCGTATCCAGGTGGATCCAAAGTTTTTTAACACCACAGACATATACAGACAATGACATATTTGGTATATGTGTTAAATGTCTTCAAATTCATTAGCATCATTTAAAAGCAGATTTATTAACAACATGGACCAGACATGCACGTTTCGGGTATTTAACCCTCGACAGTGATCCCCAATCCAAACAATGAAAATGGCCAAAATGTGTGTGATTATGTCCAAAAATATACCAAATATATAATGTAGAATATATGTATATCGGCCGACCTGCAGTCCTAGCGAGGATCGAACCCGCAACCCTTAGGTCACTGGCCCGACACGTTACCCACTAGATGTATACGGCAACGACAGTAGGAGCCAAAGACTGGTGTTCTGGACTCTGTCGAAACTGCTGTATCATCTCAGTTCTTTTAATAATTTCTAAACTAAACTTTGGCGAGTCACAAAAGGAGAGAATTAAAACCTTTTTTTCATACAGATATGTACTTGTACTTCGGGCAAGTATAGTTCTTAAAGTACGATTCACATAAATAGGAGAATCAAATGGGTACCTATCTTCTGTTCAGCATCATATACAATATCCGACACTACTTTAGCAAAGTTGTTCAGAAGCCCCCTCGATATCATCTATAAGAAAGTGTGGTGCAAAGATGTCCCAAAATGACGTTTTGCCATAGATTTGCAGTGGCGGATTCAAGGGGGGCGTTAAACAATCATTTTCATTTTAAAAATATAGTAAATATTAGTGAATATTAACTACCTTTTAGTAAATATAATTGTTAAATGCATCAATTTTCATTCTTTAATCAATTACAGTCACGAAAACGGGTCCTAAAATGCAGAAATTCAAGAGCTATCAGATAATACGCAATTGATCACAGTCCACGAACATACATTCCTTACGACCAGAAAGAAAACTTATCAATTGATGAAAATGTCATTTCCGACTTCGTTTTACTTGCCCATATCCAATCTGTTCGAAAGCAGTAATGTACAGAGCAAAATGAATTAAGTGTCGATTGGAAGATAAAAGAAGAGATAAAAAGAAAGATACGTGTACCATATTTCCTTACTAATGGTATCACCATCTGTCAGTACCTACCCATTAAACATGTGCATTATATAGATTGTATCAAATTTCTTAAATGGAAGTTTTTATCATTTTTTCATACGTGTATACCATTAAGGGAGACATCCAGTCTTATTTAATATAGTGCAAAGTGTGGATCCAGATCCAGATAGGACCGAGCTCTTCGGTAACAATTAAGCACCCCTACCCTTGAATCTTCTGAAATGGCTGTTTTATTTACTTTTAAATTATATCATCAACTCCTTCCCCTTTCTCTGGCTGGTAGTAAATCCCTAAAAATAAACTGAGTAAAATTTTCCGAGTATTACTGGAGTAAACACGTTAAAAGTCATGTTTGTAAAACATTAATGCCCCCTACTCCATCTTTGATTAAGGAAGGACCAGTTTTTATATTTGGATCAATGAATCTATCATGGTGTATAAATATGTAAATTTGACCTTGTTTTTTATTTGATATATCTGTATACCGAATTTTCATTTCAATATGTGTTTCAATTGCAGAAACAATGAATGGATTTTTTTTTTATTTTGGGGAATTTTTAAGTCCAAGTGTCATAACTCTGTTATGGAGAGGGCCCAAATAATGTTTTTAGAACTTATGCCCAATCCAATTTTCTTATTGAAAATAAAATATGTTTAAACTAATAACTCTTTTAATTCTTCTTCGAATGGACCAGTATATACTAAATAAACTCTCCGTATCAGTACAGGAGTAAATTAATACAAATACTTCGATTCGATTCGCAATTGCTTTTATACGGGGGGGGGGGGGGGGGGCAGGTATCATAGAGTACGACGAAAATGATCTAAAATGGAAGTTGTTAATCTAAATCTGAATATTTTCGTGATGAAAATGGAGTGTAAGAGCAGATCCAGATGGGGTAGGTTGTGCTTTCTGGAACACCTCGCCACTTGGAATCTACCTAAAATTCTGGATTTCCGGATTTTTTTTCATATTTTCTAAAATATAATTGAGTGTTTCTGTTATATCACGAAATGTTGACTTTAAAAATTCTGCTTGGAGCAAAATTTCCCTGGTGTCAAAGGACATATCAGAATCCAAAATCGAGCCAATAAGATCAAACTTATCTTTCAATGCAATTAGGCATTTCTAAGATTGGTATCATTGTCAATATCGAAACATATGTTCTATAGTACCAATTTTGTTGTACTAGACAGATATTTTAATCCTCGTCAGTAGTACTTCATGTCAAACAATTTAAATCTAGTCAAAGTTAATTTTCCTGGCGCCATCTACAATACAGACTGTTAATTTCCTCTTGCCAAAATAAGCGGCTCCAAATTTTGTGTAGTGTTTATTCAGAAGTGTCTTAAACTATCCATTTCAGAAAAGTCCTTTTGAAGACATCAAGGGGCATAACTCCTCCCAAAGTTGGTCAATCAGGGCAAACTAAATCAGCCCTGCAACTACCAGCACATCAAGCTATATTTCTCAATGCCATCTCTACATACTATGGAGAAAATGTCTGAAATACAGAGAATAACAGATAAACGGACGGACAGACCTACAGATAAACCAAGAACAAAGAGGACCCAATCAGCTTGCAAGACACTGTTAAATTTACATGTGACAAACAACTTACAACCATGTAGTGTTCTCATTAATTTTATTTATTTTGAAACAAGTTTTACAGCAAAGATTAGAACATTTTAGGTAACATAATAGCTCGTGCGAGTGAAAAATGTCCCCTATATCTATAGTACTGGGACAGCTCCCCACTCTTACTGTATCTCCAGTTAAATACATAAATACACGTTGGCAACAGAGAGTCAAAATTGTATACATTTATACACATAATGATACTTGTAATCCTATATTGTTTAATTGTATATAATGTACACATATATATATACACACTAACAAATGGCGGTCAATGAACACTAAAAATAGAGACACAATTAATTCCTCCTCTTAGCAAGTAAACCTAGCTGTAGTAGGTTACAGGAGAGACGGCCTAGGGGAGAAAATGGTCAGGTCTGTAGGAAGAGGGGCAGAGGAGGAGGGAGATCTCATTTGTTAAATAGTCAAATCTAAGGGGTTTGTTTTGGAAATGACTAATCTTAACATAAACACTGAAATGGAAGCTATCTTGATATCATTCTAACATTGCTGCTTAAAAAAAACCATAAGGCTATCATAAAACAGAAAAAAAGAAGGGGGGAAGTATTGGAAAGGAGGGGTGGGAAGGGGGAGGGGTGTTAAAAAAAAGTAACAAGAAAAACATGATATACATTCTGCTTAACAATGATTCAACAGTTTTTAGGATCTGCAAGAATACTGTAGATAAATTACAATGTACACGTACTGAAGGTCTAAAGCTCCATCATAGAGTCCTGTTTACATAGTATGCAATGCTTGCCTTAGTAACGATATGAATAAACAAATATGTAAAGAAGGTCAAAGAGAGGATAAATAAACAAACAATGACCTGCATTAGTGTATGGCAATGTTTATACACATGCAAGAAAATGATTCTGTTCCTTAAAAATTAAAACAAAAGTGAAAATCATGTATCACAGTTGTAAAGCCAAGTGTAGCACCTAAAATTATTATTATATATATATTTATAGCACTTCTCACTGTGAGGAAATAAACGCCCCCTGGATGGAGGATATTTTCAAGGGGCATAACTCTGAACTTGAAAGATTTTTTTTCTTATCACAATATCACATATTTTCATACTATAGCATTATGCTATCAGTATTCTAACAGTTTTTATGTGACGGAAACTGACAAAAAATTTGATCCATTTTCAGTTAAAATTCATAAAATTTCATCTTCTTGATCAATTTGATGATGGTCCAAGGAAATAGAGGATAAACATGAAGTTATTTTCTATTTTTCAACATTGAACATCTTGAAAAGACATTTGTTGTATCTACTTAAAAATCCTCAGAACAAATATGTTACCATAGTTACAGGTGGCTTTAAAGTTTCTAACATCTATCGACTCCTTTTAAATATAACCTTGACCTCAGAGATATAAACTTGGATCAAGGTCATGAAAAATCTGAAGACCAGGCAACGATTTTGTGAAACTGCACTAAGGCTTTAAATTATGGCACTGCAATAAGCTACCACTTTCTGTACACTGTGATGTTGGGATAAAGATAAAGGCGTATAGCTATTACAAAATCCTGACTACAGTAAATTATAGTACGGTCCATACAAGCAACTATATCCTTCAAGTAAGAAAAAAACAAATCTAACTTTCATTCTTCAAGTCAGAGAAAAAAAAATCTAACTTAGAACAACACAAAAGAAATTCACGGAACAGAGCATGGGAATTATGTAGTCAACAATAAAGCCATCTCACATTCAATTCAGCCACAAAACATATGTGTATATTGAAAAACAAAGTAAAGAGGAAGTATGTAAGAAAGCTGTAAATGCATGGATCCTAGGTGGGGGAAACGGGCCATTATTCTGTTTTTGTTCAAATTTAATATGCAATAGAATTCAAAATCATTTGTAGACATAAACGTTAATTCCACCTCAGTTAAAATTCTTGTAAAATTAAGTTAAAACTCAAAGTATTTTTTTCCAAAAATATTTCTAGAAATATTTTTTTGGGAGGTTGATTAATTTTTCATCACTTTTTTGAAAGCTTTCCTATCATTTTCAATTCCCTAGACGGGCCGGACTACCAAAACATTGTATCTCTTATGATCAATATTACTTGTACTGATTACGTAGTCATACGAATGAGTCGGGGAAAAAAATTGTCTCAAAAAGTTTTAGAAGTGTTTTGAAAATTCACTGACAATGAACATGATGAAAGTCAACAAAATAATGGGCTATTCCCTCCCTTAAGAAGTTAACTAGATCCAGTGTTTCCATGGTTACACTATAACATTAATAATAACACCAAGACGACCTTTCACCCTTCCATTTGTTATCAACATGACAATGAGAGGAGGAAATGATTTTTGTTTATCACAGGGAATTCAACTTCAAATGGAAATCTAGTGGCAAAATTCTGCTACTAGGTGTCGCCACTTGTCATTTCCTCTTTTTGCTGGAGAGGCTCGTCCACGTTACTTGTAGAATCTATCACATTCTCATTGGAGTTTGCATCTACGATTTTTGTGTCTTTGTCTATTGCATCGGAAGCTTTATCGTCTCTCGAGACCTCCGTTCCACTTACATCACTATCTTCACATTTATCTTTGGTCCTTTCACTTCCTTCACTTTGTTCGTCACTAAGTTTTTTCTCCGAGACATCGTCACATTTTTCATCATTTTTATTTTCACTTTCTACTTTCACTTCATTATTAACACTGTCACTATTTGGATCGACTGATGATCCCTCATTTTCTGTTATGTCCTGTTTCCTTTCATTTTCTCCCTCCTCTTTACTTTCATTTTCAGATTTGTCCTCTTTACTTTCACTTTCACTTTCCTTAGAGTCAACATCAGTAATTTTACTGTCACTAAGACCCATCTGCTCTCCAGGAGCAGCCTTATAATCTGCGTCACTTTCTCTCCCGTCCCCAATATCAAGATTTTCTTTCCTAATTTCACTTTCAGTGTCATTTCCATTTCTACTTTCGCTTTCCATTATTTCTTTAGCGTCTTGTATTTCTGAGACCTGCTCCGTGAGGTCACTGAGGTGATTTATTTCTGCTTCCTGCACCTCCTCAACATGAATAAGCTCGTCAGGAGCCAGAGCTAACGGTTTACCTTCCTCTACCTCCTCACCAGTAGGAGGCGCCACCTCACACAGAGGTTCGGAAGGAATGTCTGAAAGCACAGTGGGTAGATCTGTAGGCGTCGACATCTCTGGCTCGGAATATTCCGAGTCGGATTCTTCTTCTTCTGCCACCTCCTCCTCTTCTACATCTTCTTCCGGGATTTCTTCTTCATTCTGATCTGAAGTTTCCTCTTCTACAAAATATAAGATAGTTTTATATACCTATTTTCAAATTGGATATGTCGTCACTCCCGCTCCCCCCCCCCCCTTTCCAAGCAGTGACTAAATAAATTTTCCCAAAACTCCAAATCATGGACAATTCTTGATCAATTTCATCCCTCATACCCCTGGCAAAGAGGTGCTGGATCACTCACTCTTTATTGAGACCTAGAGTAATTTAATCAAAAATTTTATTTATCTTTGCTTTGTAAAGTTATATTATCATCATAAGCACAACAAATTAGTTTTTACTACATTTGTGTGAAATTTTCGCATTGTGGTAATTTTGGCATGTTTTCAAGAATCAATCTCCCCCCCTCCTCCCCCCATGCGAAAATAACCATGCAGTATTCTTACAAAGGCAGAGATGTCTATATCATGAATATTTCACCAAAGTGTAATGTCTTGATGTTGTAAACACGAAATTTTCCCCCCAGTGAAATTAACTACAGTTACAGTATATCATTTCCACTGAGCTAGTGGTGGAGACCTCTTGGTGGTGGTACTAGCCATTCTATTTCATTCACTATAGAACACAATATACTCCACACAGACCCACCTTGTGTCTCGTCGTCTGGTAGATTTCTGGCCTCCATTTCTGGCTCGGACAAAGAAGACGAGGCTTCTGATATCATGCTCTGTGGACGCTCCGTCGTCTTGGAGGCAGGATTCGGAGAGGATGACGTGACTCGTCGCTGAATTTCTCGTAGATAATTGAGCTCGTCTTGGGCTGCCTTCAGTTCAATCCGTAACCTTTCTCTTTCTTCATCCCTATTGCTAACTACAGCCTGTGCGATAGGAAGAAAATGATTCAAGATAAATTTGTCAAACAACATCACTGTTTGATGTTATTATTGATGCTTAATTCAGATTTTCTTTGAGAAAGCAAAACGGATTGCATGAACTGAAGAGAAATAATTTGAGTAATACGAATTTTGATGCTGCAAAAAAGCACCACAATTGCATAATAATAGTGGAAGAGAGATGAAGAAATTAAAAAAAACAAAAAAATTCCACATCATAATTGCCTGAATATACTGAAAATTACATCTGTAATGTATCTAAATCCTATCTGAGCCAATGAAGTGTTGGTTTACCGATGTGTTCAATGGAGAATTTGGTAGGAAAAAAAAAATGTTGCAAAAATCTTAAGTACTGCATGAAAGCATCATTTCTCTCGCGTTAAACACTTTCATTAAAGTACCTTGAAACACTTGAAACTCTGAATAACTTTAAGACTGTTATACATAGCAGTAACAAGCATAATGTTATCATGCATGGGCACTATCACATGTGTAAGTAAATCATACTGAGACATGACAAAACTGTAAAGAAAACACTTTAAAATACTATGAATCATCTGATGTGGACCTAGAAAAATCTATTCCAGAGGCGTAGCCAGGCATACATTTGTACGCAAAAACGTCCACATCATGCCTCCCTCGGCAGTGCCATAAAGGAGGAGCCATTATGACATGGTTTTGAAACAAACCATTGAGTTCTGACTCCACCCCTTCCGTAGACATCCACCAGGAAAACAGTCTAGCTACGCCCCTGAATTCTACAGTATTTCAGACCTACTAATATCAGTTCTTCTTGTAACAGACTACGCCCCTGAATTCTACAGCATTATCAGTTCTTCTTTTAACAGACTACGCCCCTGAATTCTACAGTATTTCAGACCTACTAATATCAGTACTACACCCCTGAATTCTACAGTATTTCAGACCTACTTTTCAGTTCTACTTTTAATAAGTACTATCAACTAGGGAAACCTAAGCTGCATTTTTATTAGGGATCTGCTTGGGTAAATAAACATTTACATCTACAGCAAAAACTTAGTCTCTTACAAATGTCATTAGAGAAATGAAAGGAAAATGACCTTAACCTATGACCTTCTGACTGCCCGATATGAACCTTCTTCTAAAATCTATCAACAAATTTGGGTTAAAGGTTTTCACTCATCATTATTTCAAACATTGCATTATTTTTTGCACCTGTGACTTTGACCATTGAACTCTCAAATACGAATGTAGTAAGGATTTTTCCTTGCTGGCAAGTATCATTGAAAAGTTCTTGGTGTTTTTAATCTGGAAACTAACATTAGAAAACTTTTCTTTTTGTGGAATTGACCTTGACCTTGAGGTATTGACCTTTGACCTATTATTCTGAAACTACTTGGTCTGTTCCTTTTCTCCATAGATCACTAGTATCAATATATCAAAAGTTGTTTTTAACAGGGTGAAAGCTCCAACAGTTATCCTACAGGAACTGATAGCGTGAAAGAAGTAAACTTGTAAATCCTGCACCATAACATAATAGGGCTGAAGTCAGGTCAGGAGAGAAGATGTATAACACGAAGAAACATCCTTAAACCAAAGGGTAGAGAAAGATCAATGCAAACATGCAAAAATTCATGCAAAATTAGTAAAAAGAAAAAAATTTAAAAAAAAGTTGATTTTGGCTTGGGATGAAACGATGTTTAAATTTTTTCCAAATAAATACTTTAAGCTAGCTGTACTAAGGCACATAATGGATTTTTTTTGGTTAATTTCAAAAGCTGTTCACTTCATAGTAATAGATGACAATGGTAAAATATGTGTAAGTGTGAAGTCTTCTATGAACATCTTGTTTTCTAATTTTCCCCAAATTTTGGAAATTTTTGGCAAAAAAAATTTGAATTTTGATGCAAGGTTGAGATTGGTTAGTAGAAGTCACATGACACTAATTCAGCACTCACTGATGAGGTATTTGGTGATTGGCTAGCCGTGAGAGCAGCATATTGCCTTGTTTTCTCCTGTTTTAGAAAGAATGTGAGGACATATATTACATATGCATCAAACAACACATGTGCGACCTCAAAGTTGCATCCAAATTTTTGTGAGCACATTTTATTCTTACAGCAAATTCAAGAAATAAGATGGCGCAGTAACAGATTGTTTAAGCCCAAGCCAGCAAAACTGAGTATTTTAAAGTAATGACATTCAACATTTCGAAATATTTCTATAAGGGTCATTTGGAGGATTCAAAATCAGCACCCCCCTCCTTGAATAAATCTTTAAACTTGTATGAAGGAAAAACTTTTACCACAAGATTATTGAAACTCAAGGTAAAAATCTTTTTTACTTTACCATATAGATAAATAGTGTGAAGGGACACCAATGTTCTTCATTTAAAATATTTTCATATTTTGCTGACTTCAAAAGTAATTGATCTATTTCCTATGTGCGGCTCACAATATTCACTCAGAACAACAAAACAACATCAAAAGTAGGTTAAATCAGTCATATACAAAGCTTTCAGCTCTAACAGTTCATATATTTAGTCTTCATCTTTGCTTCTTTTTTTTTTTAATTTTGGCTAAAAAATCTGGAGTTTTTTTTTAGCCAAACATATGCAGTAGGATCATCTCTTATTTAAAATGGTTTTACTAATTATTACTGATGTATTTACATGTTCCGTACCAGTAGATTTGTCAGAACTTGGTGTATATATGTTACATACTGGTAGATTGGTCATAATTAGATGTGTATGTTAGGTACAAGTTGATTGGTCAGAATTTGTTGTACACATGTTACGTACCTCTTGTTTGGTCAGAATTGGATGTATATAAATGTTATGTACCAGTAGATTGGTCAGAAATTGGTGAATATATGTTACAAACCAGTACATTGGTCAGACTTTGATGTACATATGTTACGTACCAGTACATTGGTCAGAATTTGATGTACAAATGTTACGTACCAGTAGATTGTTTAGAATTAGATATTTTAATGTTACGTACCAGTTGATTGGTCAGAATTAGATATTTTAATGTTACGTACCAGTAGATTGGTCAGAATTTGGTTCATTCTGTTGGCCATTTCTTTGAGTTTATCCATTGGAATGGGCATCTTCAGATCTGCCTCCGCTAGACCAGCTGTTAACGACAAAAATTTACAAAATCTCACAAAAGATGACAAAATGTGAAAATGATGACAATTGACAAAAATTGACAAAATCTCACAAAAGATCACAAATGTTAAAAATGATGACAATCGACAAAAATTGACAAAATCTCTCAAAAGATGACAAAATGTGAAAATGATGACAACTGACAAATTTTGTCAAAATCTCAAACATGAGGACAAAGTTGAACAATGACTTATGATAACCAAATCTCACACTTGATGACAAAAATTGACAAAATCTAAAACATGAATACAAAAAAATTGACAAAATCTCACATGATGACAAAGTTTTCTGCATCACCAAATGTTTTGGCACCTGTTGGAGGACTTACACATAATGTTGCCATAATCAGGATGATACATATTTGACTGTCGTATACGTAATATGAAAGTTTGTCAGCAGGTGCTGTATGGGTCAAGTGACCATTTCCATTTTAACACTAGACCTTCTTTATAGACACACAAAGACCAAACATGACAACTTCTGGTGTTACTTTTTATTGTGACGCAATCAATTTTTTACAATGACAAAGAAATAACATCACATATTGTGATGTCTGCCGTTCTTGGCATGTGAACTACACAAGTCTACTGCTGTAATATGAAAATGGTCTATTGACAATCTAGAAATTATAATTCACCTGAAGATTTATGTCGCATAGATATAGTAGATACACAAATAAATGATGAAATGGCTTAATTAAGAAACGACTGCTTGGTCTAACACTCTTGTTGGTCAGAGTGCACAAACCATTTCTTGATAGCCTGTATGTGGGCCGCTGTATGTAGACCAACCAGAGTGTATACGTGTCACCTTGTTTGTATTTTGACACCACAGTTAGTAAATTTTATTTTTCCGAGAATAAATCTCATAGGATCCTAAAATAGAGCAACTACCAGTAGCTCATACACTATTACTTTTTAAGTGCACTATGCTTTAAATACTTTAATAAGGAAAAATGTCAGTAACATTCTAAAATGACAATTATCTATCTGATGTGCAACTGAAAAAAAAAAACTTAATTGTTCAAAGAAAAGTTGAAAAAGAGAAGCAACTTTTGTAAATTACAACTACTGAGCTCTATTCATGGTGGTTAAAAGCTATGCCCATAGGATGATTTATTAATAATAATTGTCCATAATAATTGCTTAATGGAATATACAGTAAGGGATGCCTTTATCAAAACGAAGGAAATGCAACAGAACTAGAGGATTTCACACAACCAGTGTGAAATAACAAGGTCTTGTTAAAACTTAAAAGTGATAAAGCCTACGCTCACGCAGCAAGATACGCCCGTTGGGATTTTTTTCACAACACCAAAATATCTAAGTCCCATAACTCCATAAGGACAAATCGGATGAACCTTAAAATCGAATGGCGGCTTCCTCTTCAAAGTCTGATCTCAATGTACAAATATCATGAAAATCTGTTGACGCATATTCAAGTTATTGCGTTCCATGCGCCTATATTTTGCCCTTAGCTTAACATGTATGTGCATATAACCCCCCCCCCCCCCTCCCATTACACATAATATCTCGGTTATGCGACCAAAAAATTAAAAACCCTTTACATATGTCAAAGAGCATCCTTTCTACCTTAAGTATACAAAATTTCAAAACATTTCAACCAGAAATAGATTTTTAAATAATTTTTAACTATTTTAGTGTATTTTCACTGTATTTTAAAAATCTAAGTCCCATAACTCTGTAACGACATATCGGATGAACCTGAAAATCGAAAGGTGGCTTCCTCTCCACAGTCCAATCAAAATGTATGAATATCATGAAAATCCGTTGACGCATATTCAAGTTATTGCGTTCCATGCGCCTATATTTTGCCCTTAGCTTAACATGTATGTGCATATAGCCCCCCCCCCCCTCCCATTACACATAATATCTCGGTTATGCGACCAAAAAATTAAAAACCCGTTACATATGTCAAAGAGCATCCTTTCTACCTTAAGTATACAAAATTTCAAAACATTTCAACCAGAAATAGATTTTTAAATAATTTTTAACTATTTTAGTGTATTTTCACTGTATTTTAAAAATCTAAGTCCCATAACTCTGTAACGACATATCGGATGAACCTGAAAATCGAAAGGTGACTTCCTCTCCACAGTCCAATCAAAATGTATGAATATCATGAAAATCCGTTGACGCATATTCAAGTTATTGCGTTCCATGCGCCTATATTTTGCCCTTAGCTTAACATGTATGTGCATATAGCCCCCCCCCCCCTTCCTATTACACACAATATTTCGGTTATGCGACCAAAAAATTAAAAACCTGTTTCATATGTCAAAGAACATCCTTTTTACTTGAAGTATACAAAATTTCAAAACATTTCGACCAGAAATAGATTTTTAAATAATTTTTAACTATTTTAGTATATTTTCACTGTATTTTAAAATGTCTAAGTCCCATAACTCTGTAACAACAAATCGAATGAACCTGAAAATCGAAAGGCGGCTTCCTCTCCACAGTCCAATCAAAATGTATGAATATCATGAAAATCCGTTGACGCATATTCAAGTTATTGCGTTCCATGCGCCTATATTTTGCCCTTAGCTTAACATGTATTTGCATATAACCCACCCCTCCCCCCTTCCTATTACACACAATATCTCGGTTATGCGACCAAAAAATTAAAAACCCGTTACATATGTCAAAGAACACCCTTCCTACATGAAGTATACAAAATTTCAAAACATTTCGACCAGAAATAGATTTTTAAATAATTTTTAAATATTTTAGTATATTTTCACTGTATTTTAAGAATCTAAGTCCCATAACTCTGTAACGACATATTGAATAAACCTGAAAATCGAAAGGCGGCTTCCTCTCCACAGTCCAATCATAATGTATGAATATCATGAAAATCTGTTGACGCATATTCAAGTTATCGCGTTCCATGCTCCTATATTTTGCCCTTAGCTTAACATGTATGTGCATATAACCCACCCCTCCCCCCTTCCTATTACACACAATATCTCGCTTATGCGACCAAAAAATTAAAAACCCGTTACATATGTCAAAGAACACCCTTCCTACATGAAGTATACAAAATTTCAAAACATTTCGACCAGAAATAGATTTTTAAATAATTTTTAAATATTTTAGTATATTTTCACTGTATTTTAAAAATCTAAGTCCCATAACTCTGTAACGACATATTGAATAAACCTGAAAATCGAAAGGCGGCTTCCTCTCCACAGTCCAATCATAATGTATGAATATCATGAAAATCTGTTGACGCATATTCAAGTTATCGCGTTCCATGCTCCTATATTTTGCCCTTAGCTTAAAATGTATGTGCATATAACCCACCCCCCCTTCCTATTACACACAATATCTCGGTTATGCGACCAAAAAATTAAAAACCCGTTACATATGTTAAAGAGCATCCTTTCTACTTGAAGTATACAAAATTTCAAAACATTTCGACCAGAAATAGATTTTTAAATAATTTTTAAATATTTTAGTATATTTTCACTGTATTTTAAAAATCTAAGTCCCATAACTCTGTAACAACAAATCGGATGAACCTGAAAATCGAAAGGCGGCTTCCTCTCCACAGTCTGATCACTATGTATAAATTTCATAAAAATCCGTTGACGCGTATTCAAGTTATTGCGTTCCATAGGCGGACGGACAGACGGACAGACGGACAGACGGACGGACGGACGGACGGACGGACTTCGCCATACCATAATACGTCCCGTCAAATGACGGGCGTATAAAAAACTAAAGCAGGTTCTTTTTTTCTCAAATGACATTACATTTATACATAACTGATGTTTCAGTAAGCTTTCAAAAGATGGCACACAAAGACCTGCTTTTTTTTGTTTCCCAAACTGACGGTACATATACTCCCCCTCGCATGCCCAACTGACGATACGTGTACTAACAGTATAGTGTATCACCATTCAACAATGAAAAAGCAATACCATGCACAATGCACGTACATCAATCATTATATGCAAATTCCTACATCAATGTGATTGAGATGTTAGGGCTACACCGGGTTTATGTAATGTTAAAGTAACACAAGATAGTAAGGAAATTTCAGAGAGGTCATAAGGCCAAAGATTTTTGAAAAGCTCACTTACTGAACTGCCAGCACCAGTGTTTGCATGATGGAGAAAATAATTGTAATTGAAAATATAGGGTGGCTCAATCTATGAAAGTTTTCACCAGATCTCGATTGTTTTTTCTTTTGGACCTTATCGGTTCTTCGTTAGTTCCTCCGTTTATCAAGCTATGAAATATTAGCTTATTTGTAGTAAAATAAGATTTAAAGGGAATTATATTTACAAGTATATGGATTTTTCAACCACCCGGTGGAATTTCTTTTTTTTTAATCTGTAAACCAAATGGCATTAAAACTTTGGCCTAAGAAGAAATGTGGATAGTTAGAACACGAGGGATAGTGTTTGAACCCAAAAGGATAGAACACAAAGTGGAACACTAAAGATAGTTAGAACACAATTGGATAGAACACAAAGGATAGTGTTAGAAACACAAAGGATAGTTAGAACATAAAGGATAGTGATAGAACACAAGGGATAGTGTTAGAACACAAGGGATAGTTTTAGAACATAAAGGTGGGTAAACAGGAGACATACATTCTGCTGCATTCAGGGAAGTCAGACAATCTCCCGATTCATGAGCCATCGCTAAAAGTAGGTCACTGATATCACTGGTAGAATCCTGCTCCACTGCCATCTGAAATATAGGTCAATTATGATGTCATTAATCACATGTAGGTCAAGCCTCAATTTCTTTTTTAATATTTAGATCACAAAGCTTAGGACAGATATTCAATATCTTTTGATCCTCCTCTTATAGAGGGAATCCTTGCCATGTGAAGAAAATTAAACTTACTTGACTCATAATGACAAAAGGATCCTCAATGATATGACCTTGACCTCAGAAATCTGACCTTGACTTGGGTCAAACAATTTAATTGTAATACATGTAGGTCAAGGAATGTCATTTCACTAAATATAAGGAAGGCTAAATTCTTTAAAAAATATTGCTGATATTTTATTCCACCCCTATAGATAATGTCTTTACAAAACAAAAATGCTTTGCTACAAACTACCTTGCGTATCTCTTCTTACAAAGTGAAAATCTATACTAAATTGATCGGCCTTATTAGCCCAATTCCCAATGCAAAATAGGGTTTTCTCCAATTTATTGACCAATTTGACACCTCGTGGTAAATTCCAAAAATCAATTTAAGAAAGCTAAATTTCAAGTGAAAAGGTATCCAAAACTATTTTCCCCAATTTTTGAAAAATGCTGCTACTTTTCACAATTTCAAAGGCCCCAACCCAGTCCCCAAAATGGGTGCGAAAGCCTTGGCTTCAAAAGTGACCCTGTCCCAAAAATGGGTGCAAGAGCCAAGGCTTCAAGAGTAGAAGATTAAGAATATAATGTACCTGAACTCTTTGTGGTATTTCCGATGCCGGGATATCAAGGACTTGTGCCGTCAGTAACTTCTTCTCCTCAACGCTTTCCTTCATCTCCTCGTCCAATCGTTTCATCTTCTCTGTGTCACATGATAGGGAGAAAAACACGCCATGTCACAAATAACGTCATGCAGTGTATAGGGTATTGGCAACCTTACTCATAATGCATCTATATCTGTACCATTGATACATGGGCATACCAAAATACAAACAAATATTTCTTCTTCTTTTTCTCCCTTTACAAAATTCACTTTTCCCCACAATTCAAAATTCACTTTTCCCCACAATTCATTATTTACTTTTCCCCACAATTCATTATTTACTTTTCCCCACAATTCATTATTTACTTTTCCCCACAATTCATTATTTACTTTTCCCCACAATTCATTATTTACTTTTCCCCACAATTCATTATTTACTTTTCCCCACAATTCATTATTTACTTTTCCCCACAATTCATTATTTACTTTTCCCCACAATTCATTATTTACTTTTCCCCACAATTCATTATTTACTTTTCCCCACAATTCATTATTTACTTTTCCCCACAATTCATTATTTACTTTTCCCCACAATTCATTATTTACTTTTCCCCACAATTCATTATTTACTTTTTCCCACAATTCATTATTTACTTTTCCCCACAATTCATTATTTACTTTTCCCCACAATTCATTATTTACTTTTCCCCACAATTCATTATTTACTTTTTTAAGCTACGTGTATTCTAAATTCAAATTTCCCCAAAATACGAAATTCTCTTTTTTAAGCCATTCTATAGATTTTGTATTTTCACCAGATACAAAATTCACTTTTCTTGGACCCAATGCATTCTCCCTTCTAATGACCCCACAAGGTCTTATCACCCCCCCCCCCCCCCCTAAAAAAAAAGGATTAGGCAGAATGTCAGGTAGCCCGGGCATGAATTTTCTTAAACACTACAGTTCATATTCACATGTCAAAATGTCAACGTATGCCAATGCCAATGTATCTAAAGTACAGGTGACTGTTAATCCCATAATTCAACTTCTAAATTCATACTCTATATAGTTGACACACTGTGAAATTTTGTCTTTATATACATCATATCATAATCTGAATTTCTTCTTTTTATTTTCTTCTCTTTGTGAAAGGAGAAAATGGATATGGTACCAGTACATTGAAATTTTGGGACCAGAAATTACTTATAAGAAGAGAGCAGTTGAAAAAGAGGTGCATGATTATTGTATCGTAACATAAGGATTTCTTTGATAAAAATCTAATTTTTCAGACAAAATTTCACAGTGTGCAGTTGCAGCTCAAAATTGCAAGATACTGGTAACACATAACTAAAGGATCAAACATTACACCGCCATCAGCATGCTAAATGCCATTAGTAGGAATTGTCAAAGTGAAAGTAAAAGTAGAATAAAATCCAGTGAAAGTGAAAGTAGATTCCAGGTGGACGACAGCTAATTGCTTCTCTTTTAAATCTCCACCTTTATGCTGATGAGCCTTTAGGCTTAAAGCTAATAAACCATTAAACCATAAATCAATTAATATTTTCTAGCCCAAGCCCTGTGGAAAACAAATCAATTATACAATTGTAATAAACATCAAAATATGAAATTCTTGGTAACCATGGCAACTTACCTAGCGGATGGAGAACAGGTTCTGGTTTAACGGTCAATACGTCCGATATAGTGACCTCCGTGGGGGGTATAAGGTCAGGTTCCTGAGTTACAATATCTACACGCGGATGAGCCAAGTCGTCTGCACCAGGTCTGTAATATAAATAGATACTTTTAAGTCGTTATCATTAAATATTGACCTTCGTTGTTTTATTGAACCTTGAACTAGTTTAAGCGATTGAATCGCAGGAAAAATGATAGAAGTTGAATCAACAGACCATTTTCATATTACTTTTTATCATCTCGAGTACCTTTTCACAAAAGAAAATATTCTGAAGAAAATTCACAAATTTTCTCAATGAATAAAAAGTTTGAAGGTGATTTCTACTAAGACTGTATCCTATTTTCTGATAAAATTTCAATCTACAATTTACAAGTACATTAAAATATACATGATGAAACACAAACTTCATCAATCAAACAATAAGGTGATCAAAACTTATGAGAATTTTTGTGAAATATATCTTGGACTGCATCCTCACCAGTAGACATTATCAAAAAGTCAATGAAATAAAGACAATATTCGGTGTTTTCAAAAACCACAGTTACTTCCAATTTGGGGCAGTATCGCACTAGTTGTCAAAAAATTTAACTGTCTTCCAGTGGTGTAATACAAATTCTGGGAATCACTGCGTTATGTGTCTGTCTCATATCATTGCACAGAACATCAGCTGACTATTACATACACTTTGGGTTGTCTTTCTTAGCATATAAAGCCTTAAAAATGTGGGATAAAAACAATCAAACTATCAAATTCTATGGAAACAGTCCCTAAATTCTGGGAAATGATGGTACAAAATTGACACTACCATACCATTATGGCTTTACGTCAGATATAGTCTCAATGGAAGATAACTCTGTATTCTGCAAAGACTCAATTGTAAGGCTTAGAAGGAGAGGAGCAGCTATTCTCAATGTGAGTAATAATCTATATATATATTATATGATCATACCTATGAATTCCATGTAGCTGAGATTTTTGTTCCGATATGATTTGTGAAGTTGCAGGTTTCTCCTCAAGAGCCTTGTCTGCACGTTTAAACGTGTCAGCAGCCTCCTTGATGTATTTTATCCATCTATAAATAGAAATAAGTGATGTATTTTATCCATCTATAAATAGAAATAATGATGTATTTTATCCATCTATAAATAGAAATATTGATGTATTTTATCCATCTATAAATAGAAATAATGATGTACATGTACTTATGATGCATAAATAGTAATATTGATGTATTATAGAAATAATTATGCATCTTTTCCATCTATAAATAGAAATAGTGATGTATTTCATCCATCTATAAATAGAAATGTGCAAACGACGAATTGAAATGATTGTTGTAATCAAATTAGGTGTTTGTTGTCACAATTCATTTGAAATTAATAAATAAAATTAATCACTGCTGAAATTTTTTTTCAGATCTTTTATCTTTCAAAACATTTTAAATTCCTCATACACAAGTGTAGAGTCACCATAGCCTAGAACTACATTTTTGAAAGGAAATTTTGAATGCGAAAACGGTGTTGTCAATAGACACAATGTTCAAATTTATGAGCCCAATGTTAACAGTAAAATTAACCATCAAATATCCTACAAGCAACCCCAGCACAATGATCGGCACATTTTACTCATGGCAAATAATCTTGTGAAATTTGACTTTGATGAGAGTAATACATTTGTACATCTGTATATACTTACTTTCTTTGTTCCTCTGCTGTATGGGCTGAGAGTTCATAGATCTGGGACTTGGAAACCACGAAAAACGATCTCTTGTCTGAAACGAAAGATAATCATCAAAACAGGGTATTCTAAATTTAGAAAACAACAAAATAGTTTTGAATAAATGGTGTTCAAATATTATTCATCTATCTTAACATGCTTAATCAATGTCGAACCACGAGATTCAGTCTTTCCAATGTACCAATAATACAGAAGTGTTCAAACTCTATACCATCCCAAGAAAATTTCAAACCAATTTATTATGCCCTAGACACGTGTTTCAGATATTCTAAAAATCCTCATCGGTGATGTTTCCATCCAAAGTTATTTTTAGACACAACCAAGTAAGTTCCCATTAATGACAGTATCTGCTGGAGTTTCAAATTCTATGGCAAGTGGCAGATCATTCAGAGACGCTGCATCACAAATATGTTGTTTCCATATTAAGAATTTATCTACTACTAACACTGTTTCTTCAGATACCATAACAAACGGAAACACAAAGCTGTAAGAATTGAAAGACGGAATAGATGTGCTATTTTTAGAAAATGTGAGTTGCTATGGTGACCTTACCTGTGGCTTTATGATTGGTATGTAACACATTTTTCAGATTAAGAACCGGACTAAACATAAACCGGCTATCGTCTTTTCCAGCTACCAGCTGGGTACTTTGAAATTTGAGTAGATATTTTTCGTCCGATTTCTGTAAAAGCACTAATAAATCCTCTAATAGCACTACATGAACATCCACTGTCTTTCTTTGATTAATATTCCATGTTAACGATCCTTCGTGGACGAGACGATGTGAAGGTAAATGCAGACTCTGAAACAAAAACAATCGCACACGTTCAATTTGGTTATTTTCAGAGATTATATGAGAAGTCATGCATTTTCTAATTCAGAATTTCATAAATTATACTATAAATTCTTTAATCATCAATGAAATACTAAATATTGGCGGTACCGACTTTTAACAAACTCACCCTGAGTTCCTCATTCTCCGAATCAAGCTGTCGTTTGTCGATCTTGCGTTGTAATTGCTCGAGCGTGTATTGATTTTCGAAGTCCTTCACCGCCTGATTCACGTACTCTAATATGTGTTTACTGCACTGCAGCGCCCTCTCTAACCTAGAATGCTCTTCTGTAGATGCTGCCATGGTAACAGGTAAACATTGTAAATAATACAAAAATGTTGCCATTGTGACAAGCAAATAACAAGCTTCAAGTGGCAATCTAATCAAAAACATAAAATCATACATTCATCTGAGATTTTTTTCAATTGTTAGTTATTTTTTTCCAGAAGTTCTTTTACTTCAGACTTTTTTTTACTGTGTGTATTATAGTAAACTCTCTATTAACTTACTTTCTATCTATCGGAGAAAACTCTCTATTAATTTACTTTGTGTGTATCGTATTAAACTCTTTATTCACTTACTTGTGTATTGTAGTAAACTTTCTATTAACTTACTTTGTGTGTATCTTAATTAAACTCTTTATTTTACTTTGTGTGTATTGTAGTAAACTCTCTATTAACTTACTTTCTATCTATCGTAGTAATCTCTCTATAAATTTACTTTGTGTGTATCATAGCAAACTCTTTATTTTACTTACTTTGTGTGTATCATAGTAAACTCTCTATTAACTTACTTTGTGTGTATCGTAGTAAACTCTCTATTAACTTACTTTATGTGTATCATAGTAACCTCTATTAACTTACTTTGTGTGTATCGTAGTAAACTCTCTATTAACTTACTTTATGTCTGTCGTAGTAAACTCTCTTTTAACTTACTTTGTGTATGTCCTAGTAAACTCTATTAACTTACTTTGTGTGTATCCTAGTAAACTCTCTATTAACTTACTTTCTGTGTATCATAGTAATCTCTCTATAAATTTACTTTGTGTGTATCATAGCCATAGCTGTCAACTGACCCGATTTCGGCGGGTCAGTCCCCTTTTTTACCCTATGACCCGATTATTTTTTATCACCCGCGCGGGTCATGTCTTTCACCCGATTTTTCGTTGCTGACCCGGGAATCACCCGATTCCGATTTGGTTTCGTCTATTACTTGGGACTTTAAATTTCCAGCTGTAACTTCACCTGTAGTTACAGGTAAAATGGGTTGTTTGTTTAGTGAAATGGGAAGTAATTAACCACTTTCATGTTGTTTTAACGAACTGGGCTTGGATTATAATGATCTGGGCTTGGATTACAACGACCTGGGCTTGGATTATAACGACCTGGGCTTGGAATATTGTGGGAATGTCAATGACGCGTCATGACGATCGTAAATACACAGAGATTTATGCAGACGAAAAGGGACAAGTGTTCTAATAGTGTTTAAAACAATTGAAGCAGTGAACACTGACATGTAGCGTTCGTTTCACACAAAATCTTCATCATGGTACAGCAATAACTAAATAGAAATATTTCTAGCCTAGCAAATTCAACTATGAACCTTCAGGCCTTGATTAATAAGTCCTTTAATTTTACACATGTGCTACATTATCATGATTATGCAGTATTACAATTTAAATAAATGCTTTACATGTCTTACAATAAAATTAACTTTATTGACCTGTATTTTGGGGGAGGGGTTAAATTTTATTCATAATGACACAAGCAAAAGGTGGCGATTTTGTTTCGCGCGCTATGACCCTCTTTTTCATTTCCCAAAGAGGGTCATTGACCCTCTTTTGTCTGAAAAAAGTTGACAGGTATGATCATAGCAAACTCTTTATTTTACTTACTTTGTGTGTATCATAGTAAACTCTCTATTAACTTACTTTGTGTGTATCGTAGTAAAGTCTCTATTAACTTACTTTGTGTGTATAACAGTAACCTCTCTATTAACTTACTTTGTGTGTATCATAGTAACCTCTATTAACTTACTTTGTGTCTGTCGTAGTAAACTCTCTTTTAACTTACTTTGTGTATGTCCTAGTAAACTCTATTAGCTTACTTTGTGTGTATCCTAGTAAACTCTCTATTAACTTACTTTGTGTGTGTCGTAGTAAACTCTCTATTAACTTACTTTGTGTGTATCCTAGTAAACTCTCTATTAACTTACTTTGTGTGTATCCTAGTAAACTCTCTATTAACTTACTTTGTGTGTATCCTAGTAAACTCTCTATTAACTTACTTTCTGTGTGTTATAGTAAACTCTCTATTAAGTTACATGTACTTTGTGTGTATCGCAGTAAACTCTCTATTAACTTACTTTGTGTGTGTCGTAGTAAACTTTCTATTAACTTACGTTGTGTGTATCATAGTAACTTCTATTAACTTACTTTGTGTGTATCGTAGTAAACTCTCTATTAACTTACTTTGTGTGTATCGCAGTAAACTCTCTATTAACTTACTTTGTGTGTGTCGTAGTAAACTCTCTATTAACTTACTTTGTGTGTGTCGTAGTAAACTCTCTATTAACTTACTTTGTATGTATCCTAGTAAACTCTCTATTAACTTACTTTCTGTGTGTTATAGTAAACTCTCTATTAAGTTACATGTACTTTGTGTGTATCGCAGTAAACTCTCTATAAACTTACTTTGTGTGTATCGTAGTAAACTCTCTATTAACTTACTTTGTGTGTATCATAGTAACTTCTATTAACTTACTTTGTGTGTATCGTAGTAACCTCTATTAACTTACTTTGTGTGTGTCGTAGTAACCTCTATTAACTTACTTTGCGTGTATCGTAGTAAACTCTCTATAAACTTACTTTGTGTGTATCGTAGTAAACTCTCTATTAACTTACTTTGTGTGTATCGTAATAAACTCTCTATTAACTTACTTTGTGTGTATCGTAGTAAACTCTCTATTAACAATGGATACTTTGTTAACCTCATCATCTGTTTAGGAATGAAGTCTTTTAGCTGTAATTTCTTCATTAGAGAACTACTTTCTGCCTCCTGTAATGCACAACATGTATACGTGTATGTTTATGTACTAAAAAAGTCAGAATTTATAAACATATAGTTATTGAAGATGCTACAAAGAACTGAGCATTAGAATGGCCTTCTTGAACCTTAGAAATCAAAATACTTACAAAAACATTCTATTGCATCAGAATTTATTTTTTTAACTCGCAGTTTACCGAGCACAAGAGTAGTAAGAAATTGCCAGTCGTAAAATGGCTGTAAAAATGTGATCGTGCAAACTTACATTTACGAAGTTAGCTAGACTTGTAGCTTTCCTTTGACGCGACATTAAGAATTTTACAGGATCTTAACTTTCTCATTGAGTACATGGTTATGGAGAAATTGTAAAATGGCTGTAAAAATGTGGTCGTGCAAACTGACATTTCAGAAGTTAGCTAGACGTGTATCTTTCCCTTGATAAGACATGATGAATTTTACAGGATCTTAACTTTCTCATTGAGTACATGGTTATGGAGAAATTGTAAAATGGCTATCCAAGGGTGACTGTAAGAACTTACATTTAAGAAGTTAGCTAGCCGTGTATCTTTCCTTTGACGCGCCTTCAGTAGATCCAGAGCGTACGATTGATTTCTACAACAGAGGGCACAGCCCTTCTTAAACGCTTGTCCATCATCGCCGTCAAACTACAATATAAAATCTTACTATAACACATCTGTTTACAATGAACAGTTACATGTATCTCCAGTCTTCACAAAAACTTTTTTGAACCACTAGCCAACAGTTAATTTGACTTGCTTAATATATAGTTGACAATATCTTAAGTAGCCTTAGGTGTTGGACTAGCAAGATTTTGAAAAGTATATATTTCTGTGCTTTGTCAAATGAGTCTGACTTTAGAAGTACATGTACGCAGGGAAATTTGAAAATATGGAAAAATCTCTTAATAAAACACCGCTAAAGACGGTATGGCCGGATTGCAAAGTAAGTTTTTGTCACTAACTGGGTCAAGGTAACTGGGTCAAATATTACAGCATACATTAAGAGGTCTTGTCAGAGGCAACCTACATGTATAACATAAAGTTTCTACTGCATGCAGTTCCTTAGATTTTGCTTAAACCAGGAACTTTAACCAAAGTCTTTAACTAGGTCAAAGTCCAAGGTCAAGGTCACTAGGTCCAATGTTACGGCATAAATTGAAAAGTCTCATCATGGGCAACCTAAATGTATAATATAAAGTTTCTACTGCATACAGTTCCTTAGATTTTGCTTAAACCAGAAACTTTAACCAAAATCTTTAACTAGGTCAAAGTCCAAGGTCAAGGTCACTAGGTCCAATGTTACGGCATAAATTGAAAGGTCTGGTCATGGGCAACCTACATGTATAATATAAAGTTTCTACTGCATACAGTTCCATAGATTTTGCTTAAACCAGGAACTTTAACCAAAATCTTTAACTAGGTCAAAGTCCAAGGTCAAGGTCACTAGGTCAAATGTTACGGCATAAATTGAAAGGTCTTGTCATGGGCAACCTTCATGTACAATATCAAGTTTCTACTGCATATAGTTCCTTAGATTTTGCCTCAACCAGAAACTTTAACCAAAATGTTGACGGCAGACGGACAGACGGACGGACGGACGGACAGACGGACATCGTCAATCCATAGACCGGAATTGCTTTGCAATCCGGCCAAAAACGAAAGAATACAAAACCAATATGTCATCCATGTATACATGCTAAATATTACAGAAATTAAAAGATTGTCTTCTGTATGACATAAAGAACATGTACCTGGCATTATTAAACATGTATAAGAATGAAGAATTTAATCATTGTGATGGAAAATTTACCCTTTTTAGTAAAAGATCTCCAACTTCTGAGACGACAGGATTCTCCTTACGTCGAAATTTCATTGATGAGTTTAATGAACCTGTAATACAGAAAATATCTGATGTATTAACTACAGAAAATATCAGTTGTATTAATTACAAAAAATATCAGTTGTATTAAAATATCAGTTTTATTAATTACAGAAAATATCAGTTGTATCAATTACAGAAAATGTCAGATGTATTAATTACAAATTACATAAAACATGTAAAATATCAGTTTAATTAATTACAGAAAATATCAGATATATTAATTACAGAAAATATCAGTTTTATTAATTTCAACATGTACAAAATACAGAAAATATCAGATGTACATGTATTTACTATTATTAAATAACACAATTGAGTCAAGACACTGAATCTGCTGGTGAACTTTAACATTATAATGACACAATAAACGGCCAGTCAATTGACGCCAGTCAGACCTATTATTTGTGACCTCAAAATTGTTCGGTCGATGCCTCAATTACTTGGGTAGTCGGCCTGATTTTGCAAAGCCATACAATACTGTAAAACAATACTACATACCGTGTAAGGCTATCATTTCCTCCAGATTGGGGAAAATAGTTCGGAGAAGATCTGCGTAGTTCGCCTCCATCGACATAGGCTTATAGAACAGATTTAACATTATCTTCAGATTCCGTACGTGTGATTTCTCCGTGTAAAATAATTCTGAGAAGAAAAGTAAAACAATTAAAATAATGATTTTAGGACCATTCAACAGTTGTGTTTTAATCTTCGGTCTTTAATTATAATAGGTTTGGGAGTTGTAAAGGAATCTTTTATTTCATATTTTAAGTCATATTTTCATCCATATTCAATATTTCCATTTATATGCAATATTTACATGTTCATCAAATGTACATGTTAATATTTACATGTGTACTCAATATTTACATGTATATTCAAAATTTACATGTATATTCAAAATTTACATGTGTATTCAATACATATATTTTCAATATTTACATGTTTATTCAACATTTACATGTTTATTCAACATTTACACATATTTTCAATGCTCAATTGTGAACTCAATATTCATCTTGTTCATATTTACATGTAAAATCCTCCTGTCATCACCAAGTTTTGAGTTTGTCATTTATTTCCAAGGCAAAAAACTTAAATTAAAAGTGGTAAAATTTCAACAAATGTGTATACTTTATAAAGTTCTACGTACCATTTATGACTTCTTGACGTTTCTTTTCTTTTGGCTTCATTTTCTTATAAACGTCCTTATCGAAAATGCTGTACAAGGTAGGTAACTCTGGCTCTATTTCAAAGTCGGAATCATTTTCAATCGTATGGGGAATACTATTGACAGCATCCATAGAATTACTGGGGCTCTCCCCACTCCTGAAAATAGAGATATAAAGTCGAAAATAAATCATTAAATGTATGTAAAATATTTATTTTCCCATCATAACAGTTTATTCTTGCAGTAGCATTCAAACAATGACTTCGATTGACCTTGACAATTAATCTATTGACCCCAAAATAAAAAGGTAGCAACTCTTTTTCCTCTATTTTTTTCATTATCTGTACATCAATACTTGGTTTAAATAGACAGAGAGAACATTAGAAAAATTTTATTTTAAGTCCATTTCTCTTTACAGTATCCTCTTTCTTTTACCAAATACACGGAAAATTCAAACAGTTGTCTTTCCCTCCTTAAAAGTATCAATACAAGTACATGTACATGTAGATCCAAATTAAGTTCTATTTTCAACAACCAGTTACTTCCCATTTAAGACCATATCTAATGTAGAACAATTGTTACACCTTCAAAATCTTTTCTTCAAACTAATGTGACCATACCAATTTATGACACAATCTGATTTTACAGATTTTACGTTAGATATTGTCTCCAAAGGGAGATAATTCTGTATTCTGAGAAGTCTCAATTTCCATGAGAAGACGTAGTACGTACCTTAGACTAGAGTTAGAGGAGCTTCCGGAGGGGTTCAGCACTTGCATTAGGCTCTCATCCTTATCAATATCACTGAAATACCAGTAAACGTGACAGGATAATATAAACGTCAGAAAATTCATCTTCCGTACTATCGTTAGTTCCTCATTTATGAGGCTTCACAGTAAGTCATATTATATATGAGATGAGAGGCTTAATGACAAGTTATTTGTTTGTATAGTTTTTTATTCTCAGTCGACATGTTATTTTATTATTGGGATGTAAAAAAGTTCATATACATATAATCTAGTTTTTATTGAAGAAATTTTAAAAATTGAGTTACTGTTATGAGAATGAGTATGTATATATGAGATTTTATTATGACTTGTGAGAACTATATATAATGAATGATTAACAAAGAATATTGTGATAAATATTTTAAACAGACATTACAAAACATTGATAAATTGAGACAAGATTAAGTAAGAATGGTATACAATAACTAAATATCAGTAACTTCTGGTACAATAAATATATACATTTTTGAACAAAGTATTATAGGAAATCCTGTTTGTATTGTTTGAAACGCAATCTGAAAACAAAGGGCATGATATCCTTTAAAAAAAATAAACTTGAGTAAACACTTCCAGATTGTAAAAGTCAAGGCTCATTTGGACAAATTTTGTGCAGAAAATTCAAGATTTTATGTCAAATTTTATATAATGATCAACAGACTGCTTGAGAAAACATCATAATTTATATTCTTCAATAGAAAGGGCAAAGAAATTTTTTTTAAAAATCTATTTTTCCACATTGCAATTGGATAAAATTTCTCTTGACTCTGTCGAATTTTATTTCACTGAATCAGTATCTTTCTATCACAATGCAGTATTTACATATCAAACAATTTTTCTAGAAGTCAGAACTAAGTATTTACAACTAAGCAAATGTTAACCTTTACCAAGATAGAAAGATTGTGACTTGCTAAAAACTCAAAGTCCAGTGTACGTTACTACAGAAAGGAGAAAAAAGAAGAAAAGAATTGGTTTGTGCTCAAAGATAACTAAATTGTGCTGAAATCTAGAATGTGCTGTGTGATAGAAGGTAAAACAACAGTTAAACTAAGTTCAGCAAAATCTACTGTAGAAATTTGCAACATAATTTAAACTAATCACAAAAACTTGCCAGATTTATAAATAAATCTATACACTATAAATTCGCACTGTGACTGAAAATGTTGATAAAACGAACATTTCTATTTCATTTTTCTTTATTATACATAGTTACTGTACTTCTTTTAATTTTAAAATCTCCTATTCCCTATTTTCGAAAACCAGAGTTACTTCCCCTTTGGGACGGTATCTGATGTAGAGTTATTATGACATCATCAAAATCTATGGTCACGGTCCTTAAAATCTGGGAAATATTTGACATAACCATACCATTTTCATGACGTCATAATGGTTTTACGTCAGATACCATCTAAAATGGGAAATAACTCTGTATTCCACAAATACTTAATTATTTTCTTTCTGACAAGTATTTTCACTACTCTTTTTCTACGAGGTAAGCTAAAAATCTGGCTAAAATATTCGGAGTGCGACAGTCGAGCAGTTTTAAGTAAATTTCTTTGGATATTATGATGAATTTTAATTCAACAGCTACATTAAGGCATTGGAGGATAGAATACCCATTTCAAGGGTGGCATGGGAAGTTAACGGGGTTTAAGTATATATTTTCAAATTCTCCATATTCTTATTAGGTCCCTTGAATCCATATTTGTAGTTTATAGGGCTGGGACGATACTGCACCAAGCGGATCCGATATGTATCACGATACCTGACATCCGATACGATACGTATCGCGATACTAAATAAATTGATAAAACCTTCTCAAAAAGATATTTGATAGTATTTTCATTCATAATACAAGTAGCTTTTTTATTTAACATGTTATATTTATTCAACACTAGCTTTCTCAAAACTTTTCTTTTGTTTGCTTCAACCGTTATCATCAGTTTTGGAGTGACATACCAAAAAATCCGGAAAATTGGAACACATATTTTTTTGAAAATTCTATCTTGGGTATCGACGGGTGATCGATACTTGGATCGCGAAATAAAATATCGCGATGCATCGATAAATTGGAGTATCGTCCCTGCCCTAGTAGTTTAGAATATTTGTTCAATTCTAAAATAAGAACTAAAGGAAAATAATTCTCTTTTCTTTCAGGATATAACTGGATGAATCGATCTGATTACATTAAATGACATGAAATTGATTACTTGGGTATAGAACTCCGAAAAACAAATAATAAATTTGATATCAAATTCACTTCATAGAACCTTCAAATACCACTATCAAAATCACAAAAAAAAAAATCAAATCGGTAGGTCGGAAAAATCTCTGAGGGAGGCATGCATGGGAAAATGAAATTCAACATTCTAATGTGAAAAATATACAAGATAAAAAAATATTATTAAACGGAAAAAATATGAAAACCATAAAACATGCGTTAATCATTTTTTACTTTCCCCCTCATTCAACCCTTCCCATTTCCTGAAATAATGTTATGGGAGGAAAAATGTCATCATGCGTAAAATCTGCATGACACAACGGAACGGAAGAAGAGAAGTATTAATGACAATGGCAGGCAACAGATCATAACAACTAATGAAGATGTAAATTTCACAGCATGCCACAAATAGTCACCTTTTAGCGCGTCGGGTGGGTCGTCCCCCTTTGTCATGACGACCCTTCAAGCTCTCGGAGCGACCTATTTCTGCACCTTTCCTATAACAATGCAATGCATGATCGTTCTTAGACAGATATCAATTAGCGCAGTGATTAGGCCAATTAATAACATAGACATAACACATACATTTATCGACTCGCCAGTGTTACGACAAGTCAACAACATTTTCTTCATGGTTTACAAATGTATACGCAGGTCTCATACAACAACAGAGTTTTATCTATGATTTACAAACATGTATGATATGGTAACATAAGATTATACTTCCGTCAACTTGATACATAGTGTACGAACAACACCAAACTTTAAGACGTGAAAAATAATTTTTTTTACAAAACTGACATAAATAATGAAAAGAAAGGTTACGATACCTCATATGTAATAAACCATACAGTAACATTAACAACAACGTTTGTGACAAATTTTTCTCATTCTAACAGAAATAACATTCATAAATCTAGCCTAAAGGTGGACGGAGCTCTTTAATTAATTATTCGCTCGCATCTCAATCAATAAATATGCCATATTTTGTGATATACCCCTAAATGCGAGCAGTATAGCTAAGAAGCATGGATACAATCAGCTAATTGCTTTTGAATGTCTAGCTGCGAGGCAGATTTTTATTGTCTTAATTTTGCAATTCATAAATGTAGCTTACAAAAATAAAGATTGCAATTGGGTTAAAAGGGTTAAAATAAACTCGAGACAATGCAGTGTGTAACTCTACTGCCAGAGTGAAACCCTCTGGACAATTGTTTGCCTAACTGAAATATCGCCAACAAACAAAGAATAGAAAGAGGAGATACAAAAGAAACTAAAAATTATAAAAGCATCTGAAAATGTTGTGCGCATCTAGAAACATAGTTGAAAAGCCTCTAATAATGGCACACTAAACAGACAGCAAAATGAATTATTTTTTCAGCAACAATTTCATATACATGTACATGTGCATGTATGTTTCTGAAAGAATTTATTTTTTACCAATTTAGAATTGAAAAGCAGGAATTAAATTCCTTTAGGTTAATTTTATTTTCACTTTAAATTACTCTCGAGAAAGGGTAAACAATTAAACGTTTAGAATCAGAATATTTTCAGAGCCATGGTTATTTTGGTCATACAGGTAGCATTAAAAGGGGTCAATAGAGAAATGGGTAACAACTTTCACTTACATGTATTTTCAATTATCTTTTCTAACTGCTTACATAAGGGACTTACTTTGTAATACGACATTAGGAGAATAAATTGAATATGAATAATGACTACATTGTAAAATTACACTGGTTAGCTAAAACTTTGAAATTTTGAAAGTGTTTCACAGAAGATTTCGCATTATTAAGCTAAAACTTTGAGGAACTTAACATACATGTACTATGGAGGATTCTATGCTTATGATAAGTCAAATATAAAAACAACTGTTAAATTTTGTGTGATAAATCAACAAATTATACAATCAAATAATTCAAAGCAAGTAAGCAACAAGTTATGTATACATGTATAATAATAAGCAGTGCTGGCACACTTCCAAAAATAGCCTTCCATGCTTTCTATTTTTAGAAACGGGAAATACCTTTGGGATTCCTCGGCGGAGGGACTCTTCTTGCGATCATTCTGCATGGACTTGGGGTCAAACCGGCTAATTATAGAACTGACTGAATGGGTTCTCTCTGTAAAAATAGACGACATCTTGAAGGTGATTTGGCTTACTTAATCTGTGTATACTTAAAATTGTGTTAAACATTGCCTCACCTCTGACAAGATGGCTGGGGAATCCAGAATGGGGATTGGCTCATAATAGTAATGTTTAGAGGTAGTAAATCTTATACAAAGTGCCTATAGTTTTTATACAGGGCTTCTGTGACGTCCAAAAGCTTCATGAATGTTTTTAAAATAGGTCGTCAGTGGGGTAAATTTGAAACCTAGTCATCCAGTCACCTGGTACAGGGTGATACCAGGTCATTAGATTTTATACAAGACAGCGTCACTTCGCCCAGTATAAAACCTAGTGATCTAGTATCATCCCATACCAGGTTACTGGGTGACTAAGTAACTAATACTAGCATACTTGCCATTGTCCCGGCCGGGACAAAAATTGTCCCGCATTTTCGACCGAAAATATCTGTCCCGGCCGGGACACGGAAAATCCCGATTTTTGGACGCTTCATGAAAAAAAAAAATCGGCATAATATTGATTATTCTTTGTCGATTTCAGTCGTTCCGTCTTTTCTTAAACTTTCATTGTTTATTTAATAAACGTTTCCAATTATCTACGCTATATACCCATATTCAGTAATCAGCCGATAATCGACCTATGTTTTGATAGTAATAGGTTGATTAAAGGTCGGCTGTCCCACAAACGTCGCTAAATACATTCATGCAGGCTTTCTCTTGTTGGATTTTTTTTGCTCACAAGACAATTTGATAATTGAAATAAATAAAGCAATGGAAATATTTATACGATGTTCGAGTGATACCATTTATGTAAGCCAAGATATGAATTTATTTTTATGAGAAGAAACAAAGTGATGTAAAACATGTAAACAAGTTTAACCAGAAGTCTCTGATGAGACTGAAGCTCTCCTGGTTGATTTGTACATATACACTCAAGAGAATGAATGCTCGGCTTCACCTCGCCTAATACCACTCTTTTCATCGACCCAATATATTTCTGTATCCCCCCTGAAAACACTGTATAACAAATTTATCCCGCTGAATCGCTTTTGGTTTGTGTATCTTATGTCAACATATTTTAAAGCATTTTGGTGATGTCAAAAGCATAAAGGGTCTTAGTAGAAGCAGGATATCAAAATAATATCCTGTTAGTAAAATAATACAACATAATATTTGGTTCTTCTTGACCAATCAGATTGCAAGAAATTTGCCAGAGGCGGGATAAATGTATATATCAAGTTTTTTATGAGAACCAACAAGCACATGCCAATGCATATCCATCAATTTCTAATTAATTTTTTTTATCAAAATTCAGAGCAAAATTTTTTTTTTTCCAAAAAAAAACGGTGTCTTCCCCCCCCCCCCCCCCCCCCCCCAAGAATATCAAATGGACCGTGCCTTAGATTTCTCTAGAATGTGAGAGAATTTCTAAAAATGTGTATATATAACATACCATATGTATCAAAACTAAAATCACAGATGTTTTTATTTTTCGAAAAATGTGGGTCAAAGGTCAGGGATGGGGTCAAAGGTTAAAAATTTGGCTCCAAAAGATGATCATTCTCAAGATACACAGACATGCAATATATGACAGCTATATTATCTTTAATACCCTTTCATCAGAATTTAGTTGAATGGAATATATACTGACAGTCGGATGGATAGACAAACAGATGAACAGACAGACCTACCACTATATGCCCTTTGATAAAATTAAGACTAAAGGCATAAATAACCTCTCATTTGAGCTGAAATAGTATTGCATTGGATACTCTATAAAGATATTTCCTTCTTTCTTATACTGACCAGTGAAAATACTTAGATCAAGTAATCAGACAGTTTCAGATTGAAATTAAATATAATAGGACATGTGGCCTACCGAGTGAAAAAAGTATCGGTCATTTTGTTCTAAAACCTAAAAAGGTTTTAGGCTATTCTTTTAGTAAATGTAAAACAATGTAAATAGAATATTGAACGAAGAACATGAACTTTTAGGGTGAATGTGGTATTAATGTAGACAGAAGCTAATTATTAAAATATAATACAAATTTATTTTTACATACCGGTTATAATGAAATATTTGATCCTCTATAGAAAACATTTTTACCATGATATATCCCAGTTCAGAATAAGGGTGTTCCATAAATATTTTAAAATCTGCATGAGGTTAAAATGATGTTTTTGATTGGTCAAATTGTAAAAGGACAAAATGACTCGAGGTCCAAAAATTGACAAAAAGGCCTGAAACATTTGTTTATAACCAGTAATTTATGGCAGGAACAGGTATCGTACCCAGATAGCTCAGTTGGTAATAGCGTCTGCCAAGATAGCAGAAGGTCTCGGGTTCGATTCACGGTCCAGTCACATCTTTTCCTCTCCTGTTACAGAATTGGCGCCAAACTAAATGACGGAGGTGAAGTGGAGTTTTGTGTGAGGTTTCCAGTGCATGGAAACCTGAAAAATTGATTGAGAGGAGTGTGGCAGGAACCGGCATCGTGCCCAGATAGCTCAGTTGGTAAGAGCGTCTGCCCTGATAGCAGAAGATCTCAGGTTCGATTCCCGGTCCAGTCACATCTCTCCCTCTCCTGTTACAAATTTAACTTCTATAAATACTAAATTTGGAATTTTGTAAAATAAAACTTACACAAGCACCTTTCATTTGGCAATACAGACAGGTCCGGGTGTAATCGGGAAAAAACAAAAAACACAGTGCAGAAAAAATCAGAATATGCAGTGTTTTTCAGGTGTTTTTACCTGAGCCATCCTAGAGCGACTTTACCTGTAGTAGGGTGTTATTGGGGATGTTTATTACCTGAGCCAATTAACAACTCCCCTCACCTATACAGGACACACAGATGTATTGTCACCTTTCTAAGAAAGAATTTTTATTGTTGAAAAATTTACTTGTTTAAAATTTTATTTATTCAGTAGAAATAAAAAAAAAAGAAAAAAAACTCATCAAACTTTTTTTTTCATATATTGAATTTAAGTTATCCCAATTTTTATTATTTTATTATTCATATTTAATTATATTCATATTCATTATATCATTTGAATTAAAGTTATCCTTATTCATGATTTTCTAAATTAAGAAGAAATTGTATGGGTAAGTAGAAATGAAATAAAATTCATATTCTTACAAACTTATTATTTTGATTTTATATATAAATTTCTTTAAAAAAGGAAGAAAAAAAAACATTGAGTAACTGGAAATAGAACAAAAATTTCATATACAAATAGGCCCAAATTATTTTGATTTGTTTACAGTTTACCAGTTTAACTATCTGACAATATACATAAAGTTTATAGATGAACCCCGTCTTTGCATACATGTACAAAAAATGTACGTGTCAATTCTAGGTTTAAACATTTTTATTGAAATAAATACATTGTGTATTTGTACTTTATGTTCGGCCATGGACTCCGATCTATTAATTTTCAAAGAAGTCGGTATTCGAGTTTGCAATCGCTCTCCTCTTGTTTCTCTAATTTATCGTATTTATTTTATGTAGACCCGGCCATATAAAATTCATTCTTTGTTTCCCAGACACCGCCACGCGCTATAATTTTTCACCGACGAGACGTACGTATTCATGAAAAAAAAATCCGTCATGCATAGCTTCCGGTCGCTGGTTACTATCTATCTATCTATTTATCTAAGGAAATAACATTGTCTTGTAAATCCGTCTTTAAATAAAAAATGTTCCAACGTACAATGTACAATCAGCGCGCCGTGACAAGTCATTTTACGGCAACGTCTAATCTGCGAGTATAAGGTGTACGATAGAATAGAACGCTGTCTTAAAGACTTCATTCACGCATTGTAAATATTTCTAAAGATTATCCACGTTGACGATTCAGAGCTACTGGCCATTTGTCGATGAAAATTACATGTATTAAAAAGGCCGGTCTGTTCGCGTGCGCAATACATTTTGTTTGCTTTTTATGAATAGTTATTATTCACTTTTTCCGGCCTCTATTCTATTCTATTCGTTTTACTTTATTTTTATTTATTTATTTATTTATTTTTTGTTCGTCGTACCCCAAATAAGTTGAAATTGAAAAATTAAGAGAGAGAATATTCAGAGAGAGAGAGAGAGAGAGGGGGGGGGGGGGGATGACAATAAAATATCCTCTATAGTACTGACTTATTCCAGACCCCCCCCCCCCCCCCAAAAAAAAAAACCAACAGAAATTCCCGACTCACAACACTGTCTGCTGCTTTATAGTTCTAAAAACGATGAATATCCCATCCATTGATTTTCTTCGGGGGGGGGGGGGGGGGGGGGGGGGGGTTCGGGCGGGTGCGGTAATGCAATTATATTTTACAGGTACGCAGGTACCGTAATCTTCTACCTAGTCCAAGTATATTTCTGGCAGAGGGGTTTCATTTGTTTTTTCTTAAAAAAAAGGGGGGGGAGGGGGTTCGGGCGGGCGCGGTAATGCAATTATATTTTACAGGTACGCAGGTACGGTAATCTTCTACCTAGTCCAAGTATATTTCTGGCAGAGGGGTTGACAATCAACTTGTTTTTCACACCTTTTTGGCTGACTGCGCACAGTATAACGACTGTCTATACATGTCTTGAAAATTTAGAAAAGGGTTCCCTTCGGCGTTACCGGTAGGGGACTAACAAAAGAGGGGGTGTAAGTAGTTTACCATTGCTTTTGAATAGGACCTAATCGTTTAATTTTGTAGAGTCTTGTAGTCTTTTGTAGAGTTTTGCAGAGTTCTTGAAATCTTCCAATTAAATGTAGGACATTTAGGGATTTTTATCTGTACAAATAAAAGATATAACGTGCGATTTTATCGGACCCAAAATTTTTTTTATCAGCAAATCCGCTAAAACCAATACATTTCACGAACTCTGCTTCTACATTTACAACACTAAAAAAATCTTACTATCCCGCCGTTTTAGGCCTGGCCATTCCTCGATTCCGCCACCTTCTTACTTTTTTTTGGAGGGAAGGTAGACTGCGACTTTGTTAATAAATTAAAAAAGCATATCGAAAAAAAAAACCAAAATTACCGGCCCGAAGCGCCGACGTAATATTCGCTATTTTATTATAAAAAATATTATGAAAAAAAAATGTAATTGCAGAAATATTTAGATGCCGCAAATACATTTCACGTAACTCTCTCTTTCATTCCCTAATATTTTACAAAAAGAAAGGGTAAAGTGTTGGGGGGATTGTCTATTTATCATGTTTATCTTGATATTGAATATCTGTCGATACCACGACTCTCTTTCACACCTGTACGGCTCACTGAACGCCACTTTAATAATCTCCGGCGACGTAGACGGCACCAACTAAAATAGCGTAGTCGCCCGACTTGCCAGGTTTTGAGAACATAGTATTGGTACACCCCCCCCCCCCCCCCCCCCCTTCGTATCCGATGTACACCATGCTGTAAATTCCTTGTCTGTGGGATAAATACACGATTGAACGTCAGTGAAATGTCCGTGATGGTAAATTTCAAAGATCAATATATTATATTAAAGGTCCTATTTAGACGGGAAGTTAAAAGATGATAAAGTCTACGGTGTCGTTTAAAAGACATAAATACCGCGCTGTATTTATTGATTTATACCTGGTTCCAGGTGTTAAACGTCTTGTAGTCCACAGCAAGCTTGTATTTACCAGAGAAACGGCTTTTGTGGCTTCCACCTGTACTACGCACGTACGTTAATCTCATTTTCCGTCGTACTTTAAACATGTAGACCGTAATTTTCCTTCATTAAATGTATGATGAAACGTGTTACATTATCAAAATACATGTGTACATTGTATATTTCTATATTTACATACCCCCCGCTACGAGAAAACGTTTACATATATTGCTTGATTCACGTCGTACCGTCACGTGTCATAAGTTTATCGCGTAACGATATAAATGTTATTGTCAGTCAAAAATAAAATCTGACTGTTACAGGAGCGCAAAATAATTAACCCATCTTTAGTATTTATGAAAAAAAAAATCGTGACGTTTTTTACTTAAAATCTGGGAGAACTTGATATACAAACACTTTATGACTGTTTAAACGACATAAAATATACATCAAACTCCAGTACCCCGGCAATAATTGTGAGGATTCTAAAATTTATAATTCCCGTGTTTTATCTAGTTCATATTCTGAGGCGTGGGAAATCATTGTCCGGAGAAGTCACCTAAGCTAAACAGATAATCGGATTAACGCAGGGGTATATGTTGTTTGCACAGGCAGCGTTACCGGCTGAAAGTATTGGACAAATTCATGAGGGGGGGGGGGGGGGGGGAACACTGACCCTGAAATCGATTCTTTGACATGTTTGAAAAATATGTTTCAATTCTTAAAAAGCTTTTCTTTAATTGAATGAAATTTTGTATAATTACAAAGTA